>OW121742.1:58392183-59099683 GCA_933228675.1 Stomorhina lunata
GAATAAATAATAAGTTATTACAGAAGTACTTATTTGTAATTAAGATGGTAATTTAAACTGAATGGCCCCGGTTCAAATCCCACCAAGTGCAACAATTTTTTTTAGTTTTTTTTTTTTATTAAAAGAGTCTTTTTAAATGATTTTTGAATTTTAAGAACTTCAATATTATCTTCTTTAAAAAAATTTGTAAAACTTACTCACGTTAATGAAAAAATACCATCATGAGTCAATTTTGATTATGTAGGGGATGTTGAATACCAAACACGATTCTAATTGGTCTTAACTTGGTAAGCCCAACTTATCTGGGTCATCCTTCATCTCAACTGTGGACACACACCTCCTCATGGTATCACACGCGGATCTAGTTTAACACCCATTAATATTGTGAGTTAACATGATCCGAGAGTTGTCCCATAAAATCGATAAAAATGGGTTAGGATTATGGGCTAGTAACCCTCTCTTGAAAAAAAATACAATGAAGAGGATAAAATTAGAATTGAAATGTCATACTACCTAATATTAGAGGAGGATGTCCGAAACTTCGATAGAAAGACCAAGTAGAGGAACATTTTTCAAAGCTTGGCCTATAAAATTGGAGAATATTCGCACAAGATCGAAATCCATGGAATTCTAAAATATGCTCGGACTTTGACCTTAACAGGTTGTAACATTTAATAAGTAAGAGTCAATCTTATGTAAAAACTTATACAAAAAAGAAGATTTAAATTGTTTAAGTTTTAAAATAATTTTAAAAAAGTTTTCAAATGATTACAAAAAATCGTATAAAAATATTTTTCCAAAAATTACAACAAAGCAAAAAAAAGCAGGGAAAAACAAAGTTATTTCCACATGATTTTGGATCTAAAAATAAAAATTGTTTATATTAATTATTAGCTGCTAAGTTTTCAACATATGAAGTAGCTCAGTGGAAGAGTCTCTGCCTAGCAGTCGGAGGGTCTGGGTTCGAGCCCCAATGGGATCATAAAAAAAATTTTGTATTTCGTTTAAAAATATATGTTTTTAATAAAACAACAACAAAAAAGTTGTTGCTGTTGTTGTTGTTGCTTTCAAATTGCTTACCCAAGTCATTACTTTTCTGCAATTGCTAAGTACTTGCCTTCAATGACATCCCCATGTTAATGTAATGACTTAAATAGCGAATGAGTAAGTAGTTCGTGTTCAATAGTTTAACTGTTTAACTCATTATTTGGTAATGAAAAGTTTTACTGGGTAGCTTCAATACATTTTTCTATTTTGCAAACATTTATGTTTGGTAGATATGCTCCCAGATGAAGAGCCCTTAGATTTGCTTGGACTGGGCAGTCACAAAGATGTAATGGCAAATGCAATATAAACCGTTTCTCTGAATATTAACCTCTTAACGTATTTCCACGAGTCTGACTCGTGGTACAATTTCTGTGCCTAACATGATTACACACTGCGTCAAAATGTTAAAAAAAACACATGTATCTTAAGTATATTTTAAGAAGCTATATACCGCTGAAAAGGATTAAGCTTCTTCTTTCAATATCTTTCAACAATCTTAAGATCGGTTGGCATTTGTCTAAATTACAGGGTAAAAAGTGCATACGGGTATGAAAAACCGGTTTTTTACACGTAACTCCAGATTTTGGGGTGTTTTGAAACTTTTACTTATTTTTTTTTTTTTTTGACAGAGTGTGTTATTACGGGCCTGACTCGTTTTGCGACTGTTCTTAAGCAAAACTGGTTTGTTTAGTACAAGTTGTGTGCGAACAGTTGGAAGCGAACTTCGTTGTGCTAATTGATACGTTAAGGGGTTAAGTCTTCCGACATGCAACCTAAAAACACAGTGCCCTATGATGGTTGAAATTAAGTAACGAAGTCGGTGGACAGTTAAAGATGCCAAGCATTTTAAAAAATCTTCATATTTTTCAAAAATCAGCAAATAATTAAATTAAAAATATATAATAAAATGAACATGAATTAATTTATATAGTGATATTTTTAGAACACAAAACGACTGAAAATCATCTTCTTAAATGAAGTGTAAAATGTACCAAAGCTATGGTGGTGAAGGGTGTAATTTTTGGTCAATATGTGTGACCTATGTAAAGCCTAGAAATATTGGCTGTATATGTATACCAATAGACTTAGAATCACTCCCTGAGTCGATTTAACAATGCAAAGCTTATAGTCAAAGTACAGGTCGCAATTCAAAATATAATTTGATGAAAATTGGCGCAGACATTTCTTATCACAGTGCAAATTGATCCATTATTTTTGGTAACTCTCATAGGTCTAGTTTCAGTATATTTTCATAAAATTAAAAAGAATAATGCTAATGTAAATCAATGTACCAAATTTCATTGAAATCGGTCAATATTTGACCATAGCTCACATACAAAGTCTTCTGTCAAAAGTTACTAAGATGCTCGTAAAAATCACTAAAATATCCATTAATCTGCAGATTATAACAATTTAACGATTGTTTGTTGCTCTCATAATTATTGTATAATCTGTAATCAAATTAGCAAATTTCGAAACAATCGGTCTACATTTGACCCTAACTCTCATATAAGGCCTCATGACGGAAATAGCTCAAATAAACATATAAGTCTTAAGAAAATGTTTGTATGATGACAAAATTTAGCAAATATGTATCTTGATTTATGCATATGGTCGGTTTTAACCGACTATAGCACTTTCTTACTTCTGTTTAATATAAGTTAAACAATTAAATTAAGTTTGCCTTCAAAATAAGTTTAAAAAATCGGCATTTCATCGGCACCTTAGGATCATTGAGGTCAAAAATCGCCAAAATGGGGATAAATTGGCAAATCTGGCGGGACTGGTCGTAGTTCACGTTGTTATACTGAAAACTTCATTCATAATGTTAGCAAGGCCTATATTTGAAGGAGGCCATACTCTATGAATCTCGATTTTACGAAAATTATACAATCAATTTCTTTTTACTTCAAATTACTTAGGTGGCATTCAACGCAAACAAATCGTTTTTGCAGCCATTGCACTAAGTCTAACTTAATCTCACAATAGCTATCTCCTAGTATCAGGAACAACAACCGATTTAAGACGACCTTTAAGAAATTCATCCACGATTAAATTCACTATAACCCTCGTGTTCATCTATATTGATTTAATCTATGTCTTAATAAAAAAAATAATCGCACGATAATGACACAATTTAAGTCCATTTTTGACCAATATGAATTTTTCATTTTAATGTAAAGAAGGAAATATAACATCAAAACGCTTATACTGTCAAAAGTGCCAAACTTTATTTACTTACATACTTAAATGGCCTATATTACAACCTGTTTAGATCAGAGGCCGAGCATATTAAAGAATTTCATGCTTTTCGGTCTTGTGCGCATGTTCTACTTGGTCCTTCCATGAAAGTTTCGGTCGTCCTCTTCTACGAGTTCCCTCGGGATCATTTCCGAATACTTTTCCTGCTGGAGTATTTTCATCCATTCACACAATATGTCCTATCCAAATCTATGTCGATATTCAATGTTGGCGCTGATTGATCCATAAATTTTTCGTCTTTTCTACTCTGCACTTGTCCTGTCTTTTGGTATAGAATGGGCCTATGTCTGGGGGGTTACTGCGTATCTCGATTCGAAAAAAAAAACTGTTCGAATTTGTATGCTTAAAGCATTGTGTTTCGAAAATATTTTCTTTCGAATCGAAATACGCATTAACCCTCCTGGACTCATATTTGCTGAAGTTAAAATTGGGCGACTCTAAAGTTTTTTAATCTCAGTTTTTTAAATCTCAGGAATTCCCGGGGAAAATTTACAGCATTTTTTTCCAAAAAAAATGAGCTGCATCAAGGAAAATGTTTACCGAGAATTTCAGAATGAAAAACATTAAATACAATCGATCGATATTTGTTCTAGAATTTACAAAAATGACTCCATATTTGATTAATATATTATATATAAGACCCACTTGCATTTATATCTGAATTGGCAATGTAAGGAACGGACTGGATCAACAAAATGTCTTCTAAATTATAATTCTTTAGAATAAATATTGCATTTCTTTCAAAACATTTACTTCTTAAAAAATGTATGTTTACTCCTTTTAATACACCCTTTATTTTATAGAAATATTTTGTGCTGCGAAATGTCAGTCTTATTCCCTTATTTGGATTATCTTATATTATTAAACGAGCAATAATTGTATATATACCCAGCAAAACTTTGGTAACGGCAAGTACTCTGGTATCTGGTTACCTTGTAATGACTACAGCATACCCTCCGAATAACTAATAAGTTATTACATAAGTACTTATTTGTAATTAAAATGGTAAGTTGAACTGAATGGCCCGGGTTCAAATCCCACCAAGAGCAACAATTTTTTTTATTTTTTTGTTATTAAAAACGTCCTTTTAAATGATTTTTTAATTTTAAGAACTTAAATATTACCTTCTGTAAAAAAATTTTTGGAAAACTAACTCACGGTAATGAAAAAATACTATCATGAGTCAATTTTGATTATGAAGGCTACATACCTATTGGATACCAAGCAACGGTTCTGCTTGGTCTTGACTTGGTAAGCATAGACTTATCTTGGTTATCCTTTATTTCAACTGTGGACACTGACCTCCTAGTGACATCACCAAAAGAGCTACGTTACGTAGTGAGCTAACATGTACCGCGAGTTGTAAAATAAGAACGATAAAAAATGGGATGGAAAGACCAAGTAGAGGAAAAATTTTCACAACTTGGCCTATAAAATTGAAGAATATTCGCACAAGATCGAAGAAAATAGGTTGTATCTATAGGCCATTTAAGTAAGTAAGAGCCAATATTATATAAAAACTTATACAAAAGGGAAGATTTAAATTGTTTAAGTTTTAAAATAATTAAAAAACACTTCTTTTTTGTTTATTAAATGCATTAAACATTTACAAAAAATCGTATAGAAATATGTTTCCAAAAATTACAACAAAGCAAAAAAGCAGAGAAAAACAAAGTTATTGTCACATGATTTTGGATCTAAAAATAAAAATTGTTTATATTAATTATAAGCTGTTAAGTTTTCAACATATGAAGTAGCTCAGTGGAAGAGTCTCTGCCTTGCAGTCGGAGGGTCTGGGTTCGAGCCCCCATGGGATCATAAAAAAAATTTGTATTTCGTTTAAAAATATGTTTTTTAAATAAAACAACAACAAAAAAGTTGTTGTTGTTGTTGTTGTCTTCCAATTACTTACCCAAGTCATTACATTTCTGCAATTGGTAAGTACTTGCCTCCAATGACATCCCCATGTTAATGTAATGACTTAAACAGTGAATAAGTAAGTAGTTCGTGTTCAATAGTTTAACTGTTTAACTCATTATTTGGTAATGAAAAGTTTTACTGGGTATATATATATATATATATATATAGAATGGCTATCTCGAAAACGGCTCTAACGATTTTGATAAAATTTGTACAGTGGGTATCTTTTTTGATGTATAGGTCGAAGAAGAAGGGACTTTTGGAACTTTTACCTCTAAGAGGGTAAAAACGGGTAAAAAGGGGAAAAAATCGAAAACGCTATGTCTCCTAAAGTAATAGGTATAGAAACAAAATTAAAATTACGTTTTAAACAGCTTTGAAAATAAGCGGACAGGTGTTTGGTACTTTTTTGAAACTATGTCCGATAGGGGGTAAAAAAGGGTGAAAATAGTTTTTTTGGCACCTTTTTAACCCACTCTTATATTTTAAACTAAAGAATATAGAAAGAAACTTGGTACTGCAATCATTAGATGTAAAAAAAACGTGAAACACGTATTTGGTACTTTTTTGATTTTGGAGCCAAAATGGGTAAAAAAGGGATAAAATGATAACTTAACATCTCCAAAGTAATATGAATAGGAACATTATACATTATGTTAAATGCGTTTTAAAAAAATGTACCGAATTCAATTGGCACCAAAAAAGTACCAAATATACATATGGAACTTTTAGAAATTAGGGAATAAAAAGGGGGAATAATTAGTATTATTTTAAACAAATGAATGTTTGTCTGTATGTATGCTCTTTATAGAATAGTAAACTGTGAATTTGATTGTATTATGCTCTTTAGCGAAGATGTTGCGGATAAGCCGGCGAAGGTTTTAAAGTTGATAAGACTAATTTCCGAAAGATGGCGCCACTGAAAATTACTAAAAATTAATTAAATCGTAAACTGTACATTTGATCATGCTATGATCTTTAGCAAAGTTGTAGCGCATGAGCCGACGAAGGCTTTTTAGTTGGTATGAATAATTTCCGACAGGTGGCGCTACAGAAACTTACTCAAAGTCAATTTAATCGTAATCTGTACATTTAATCATGCTACAATCTTTAGCAAAGTTGTTGCACATGAGCCGACGAAGGTTTCTTAGTTGGTATGAAGAAATTTCGACAGGTGGCGCTACTGAAATTTACTCAAAGTCAATTTAATCGTATGCTGTACATTTAATCATGCTATAATCTTCAGCAAAGTTGTTACGGATAAGCCGAAGAAGGTTTATGAATTGGAATAAGCAAAGTCCGACAGGTGGCGCCACAGAAAACTACTCAAAATGAATTAAATCGTAAACTGTGCATTTGATCAGACTATAATCTTTAGCAAAGTTGTTGCGCATGAGTCGACAGAGGTTTCTGTTGATATGAATAATTTCCAAAATTATTCAAAATGAGTTAAACTGTAAACTATGCAAACTATGTGTTGGTCGGACAAAATAAATCAAATAATTCAAAGTTAACTGAATATTTCTACAATGTCTTTCCTCTAAATTTATTTTAGCACTTTATAATATAAGATATATAAAAACTTTAAAATTTTCCTCAAAATGCTTATCATAAAGCTCCGAGCAAGGCTCGGTCTACCAGGTACTAATTAATTAATCTCACTAAAAACTTAATTTATTATTGTATAGAATTATGCACTACCAAAAAAGATTTAAGATAAAAAAAAAATTGCGAATGCAAAAAAAATACTTTCCCTGTTTGGGATACTCTAACGTATAGGAAAAAAAGTAAATATTTGCATTAAACCTCATCATCAAGTTAAGCTTCCGTTTCATTAAACACACAATAAAACATAATAATTTTCAAGTCACCAGCTGACAAAAAAAAAACCTGCAGCAAATGTTGCAAGTTTGTGATAAATTACAACTCATTACAATAAAGACAAAAAAATCAAGTATCGAAGTGTTTGGTCGGCCAAGCCCGATCCAAAGATAGTCTACACTATAATTTACTGTTGGTACCACTCAAATGTAAAGCGACTATACAAAAATTGTCAAGTACTTCTCAGCAATTTGTAAGACTTCAAAGTACTTCTGGTAATGGGTCTATTATAAAAGATATACCAAATTATCGGTTTCTAAATTAAGTCCAATTTTCTACACTTTCCAAATAAGTACTTACATTTTAAATTTTTTTTATAGATTTCTTCGTGGTATTAAAAAACACAAGCCACCACCAACATTTGTATCTAAGAGTAATTCTGAGTCATTCAGTTACATTTACTTCTCACGAACGAACAACATCACAAACTAAATTCTAAGCCTCCCCACCTGTAGCGATAATGGATATAATAATAGTAAAACCGGAGAGGCATAAAAACATTTAATTGTATGAGCCCAGTCGTCATTCAGTCAGTCAATCGGTTCGTTTGGAGGCCCCACATATCACATCATCATCATCATTATCGGCAGCAGCAGCAATAAAAAATTTATTCAAAATCCATGCTCTACGAAGTGTAACCAATGCTCCCCCGGTATAAAGAAAAAAATTAGTATTTGTTGCTGCTGCTTGTCTGCCTCTGTTAAAGCATCTGTAATAATGATGTTGATAATGTTAAGCAGGAGGAGGATGATGATGATAATGATGTTGATCATTATAATAATAGCAGTAATAAATTTTGATGACGCTGATGATATCCGTCAGTTACGCGACACTACATTTCGTTGCGTTTAATTATTTTATTAATGCAGGTTTTTTTCATATTTTTCTAAAGTTTTTTCTTATTTAAGCTTTTTTCATATGTTTTTAAATTTATGAAAATATGCTGCATTAGGGTGACAATAGTTTGTATGTAAGACAATATTTGTTCAAATTTTAAAGTTATTTCTATAGAAAAATGTTCATTAGAAAATTTTTTCTATAGAAAAAATTTCATTAGAAAATTTTTTCTATAGAAAAAATTTCATTAGAAAATTTTTTCTATAGAAAAAATTTCATTAGAAAATTTTTTCTATAGAAAAAATTTCATTAGAAAATTTTTTTCTATAGAAAAAATTTCATTAGAAAATTTTTTCTATAGAAAAAATTTCATTAGAAAATTTTTTCTATAGAAAAAATTTCATTAGAAAATTTTTTCTATAGAAAAAATTTCATTAGAAAATTTTTTCTATAGAAAAAATTTCATTAGAAAATTTTTTCTATAGAAAAAATTTCATTAGAAAATTTTTTCTATAGAAAAAATTTCATTAGAAAATTTTTTCAATAGAAAAAATTTCATTCAAAAATTTTTTCTATAGAAAAAATTTCATTCGAAAATTTTTTCTATAGAAAAAATTTCATTCGAAAATTTTTTCTATAGAAAAAATTTCATTCGAAAATTTTTTCTATAGAAAAAATTTCATTCGAAAATTTTTTCTATAGAAAAAATTTCATTCGAAAATTTTTTCTATAGACAAAATTTCATTCGAAAATTTTTTCTATAGAAAAAATTTCATTCAAAAATTTTTTCTATAGAAAAAATTTCATTCGAAAATTTTTTCTATAGAAAAAATTTCATTCGAAAATTTTTTCTATAGAAAAAATTTCATTAGAAAATTTTTTCTGTAGAAAAAATTTCATTATAAAATTTTTTCTATAGAAAAAATTTTATTCGAAAATTTTTTCTATAGAAAAAATTTCATTCGAAAATTTTTTCTATAGAAAAAATTTCATTCGAAAATTTTTTCTATAGAAAAAATTTCATTAGAAAATTTTTTCTATAGAAAAAATTTCATTAGAAAATTTTTTCTATAGAAAAAATTTCATTAGAAAATTTTTTCTATAGAAAAAATTTCATTAGAAAATTTTTTCTATAGAAAAAATTTCATTAGAAAATTTTTTCTATAGAAAAAATTTCATTAGAAAATTTTTTCTATAGAAAAAATTTCATTAGAAAATTTTTTCTATAGAAAAAATTTCATTCGAAAATTTTTTCTATAGAAAAAATTTCATTCGAAAATTTTTTCTATAGAAAATATTTCATTCGAAAATTTTTTCTATAGAAAAAATTTCATTCGAAAATTTTTTCTATAGAAAAAATTTCATTAGAAAATTTTTTCTAAAGAAAAAATTTCATTAGAAAATTTTTTCTAAAGAAAACTTTTCGACATAAAATTTTTGAAATAGAAAAATTTTCGATATAACATTTTTTCTATAGAAAAAATTTCATTACAAAATTTTTTCTATAGAAAAAATTTCATTGGAAAATTTTTTCTATAGAAAAAATTTCATTAGAAAATTTTTTCTATAGAAAAAATTTCATTAGAAAATTTTTTCTAAAGAAAAAATTTCATTAGAAAATTTTTTCTATAGAAAAAATTTCATTAGAAAATTTTTTCTAAAGAAAACTTTTCGACATAAAATTTTTGAAATAGAAAAATTTTCGATATAAAATTTTTGAAATAGAAAAATTTTCGATATAAAATTTTTGAAATAGAAAAATTTTCGATATAAAAAGAAAAATGTTCGCTGAAAAATTTTTTCTATAGAAAAATTTTCGATATAAAATTTTTTCTATAGAAAAATTTTCGATATTAAATTTTTTCTATTTAAAAATTTTCGATATAAAAGTTTTTCTATAGAAAAATTTTCGATATAAAATTTTTTCTATAGAAAAATGTTCGCTGAAAAATTTTTTCTAGAGAAAAATTTTCGATGTAAAATTTTTTCTAAAGAAAAATTTTCGCTATAAAATTTTTTATATAGAAAAATTTTCGCTATAAAATTTTTTCTATTGAAAAATTTTTTGATAAAAATTTTTTGATAAAAATTTTTTTTAAAAGAAATAGAAAAAATTAATAATTATAAAATTTTATAAATAGAAAAATGTTTTCGGTATAAAATTTTTTCTATAGAAAAATTTTCGGTATAAAATTTTTTATATAGAAACATTTTCGGTATAAAATTTTTTCTATAGAAAACTTTTCGACACAAAATTTTTTCTATAGAAAAATTTTCGATGAAAAATTTTTTCTATAGAAAAATTTTCGATGTAAAATTTTTTCTATAGACAAATTTTAATGTGCAATTACTTCTGTAACAAAATGTTTGCTATAACATTTTTTCTATAGAAAAATTTTTATTATAAATTTTTTTCTATAGAAAAATTTTCCATGTAAAACTTTTCTATAGAAAAATTTTCGACGCAAAACTTTTTTCTATAGAGAAAATTTAGCTATAAAATTTTTTCTGTAGAAAAATTTTCGCTATAAAATTTTTTATATAGAAAAATTTTCACTATAAAATTTTTTCTGTAGAAAAATTTTCGATGTAAAACTTTTCTATAGAAAAATTTTCGCTATAAATTTTTTCTACAGAAAAATTTTCGATAAAAAATTATTTTTTATAGAAAAATTTTCGATATAAAATTTTTTTCCATAGAAAAGTTTTCGATATAAATTCTAAATATAAATTTTAAATATAAATTTTTTTTATAGAAAATTTTTCTATATAAAATTTTTGGCTATAAAAAAATTGTCGATATAAAATGTTTTTCTATAAAATTTTTCTATTGCAAAAACAAAAAAAGACCGCATTATTCCCATACAAATTGACTCTTAAATTTTGGACTCAATAATTTTGGCTGTCACTCTAATGCTTCATACTACGAATTTGTATATACATACATACATATAAACACATTCAATTCGTTTTCTTTTAATTTTTTAAATTAGTTGGAAAATATTTTTCTTCGAATTCTTTTTGTTTCGAGGAAAAAAGAAAATAAATTTAAAAGTTTATTTATGTCTGAAAGATAACTTTAACAAACGATCATAGATTTATTTTACCATACCCCAGCGCTAGTATCACTATAGTCCTAAAAACTATATAGTAAATCTAAAGTCCAAATCTAAAGTCCAGACTATAGTCCATAGTTCCATTAGGATGACTATGGTATGAGTTTGGTCCTACTACAATATAATTACAGTCCAACAATAGTATGATTATAGATTGACCAACAAAAGTGATAATTATACCCATCTTTGAATTTACCAACTTTTTTTACACAAATGACCTTTGAAATGTAATATCATACTAAAATTGTTTAATTTTTCAATTGTTTAAAGTTAAACTTAAAATTGTTAACTCTTGCAAACTTTGTTAAATGCTGATGATGGTATCCAAATCCACCTAAAACCTCAACATGTTGCCGTCATTTTATTTCTGTGGTACTTAAAAGCCTTTGACAATTGTAATTGTCTGCAGTCAAATTATTTACAAAAAAAAAATGACAATAATTTAAGTTAAATAGATAAATTGTGGGGGCCACAATAAAAGTCATGTTACGGTGATTAATCAAGCATTTAAATAATTTTTTTATTGTTTAAAGTCTTTAAATAACCCGCAATTACTGGGAAATGGTATTACTAAAGATAAAAATAATACAAATTTTTAAATATTTAAATATTGTGACATTTACAACTAATTGCATAATACTTGTATATTTCAAAAGTATTAGCGATTTAGTTTAACCAAGTAAGAAAAAAGGTTTATTCTCAAATTGAGAATGATTTGAAAATAAATCTTTTTTCAAAGGTCAAACGTTTGATATTGATTTGATACTGATTTGAGAATAATAGCGTTCTCAACAAAAAGGGGACTTTATTCTCAAATTAAGAAATGCCTTTATTCTCAAATCATTATCAAACCTCATTCTCAAAGGTTTTTCAAATGTGGATATCATCTACATGTGGAACATAAACAAAATGGCGTTGTATTTTTGAGTTTGCTTATTTTGTTTTTGAAAACGGTGCATCATATTTGAATTCTTTTGCTTAAAATATATATTTTTTATTGTTAGATTAAAAAAAAATTAAGAAACAAAGAAAATTTTTTTTATGCCTATGAATATTATTGAATTTTTAATCTTGACATTTTTTAAGCAAGGCTTTATGGTCACATATGGATCAATTTTAAAAAATCCGAAAGAAAATTAAAATATCTTAAACATTATTTTTTTATCATAAATTATTTTTTTTAATGTTTGAAAAAAATTTAAAATAAGGTTTGATATCAAATTTATATAACACCATTTTTCAAGTTATTCTCAAATCATCTTAGGGGTTGATAATTATTTGACAATAACCATTATTCTCAATTTGAGAAACTATCATTTTTCAAACGTTTATTCTAAAATGAACCCCCATTTGAAAATTAACGTGGATCTTAAACATCTGTTCAGGTTTGAAAAAAGTTTGCAAAAAACGTTTGATATCAAATGTAAAAGTCATCATATTTCAAACGTTTGACACTGTTCTTACTGGGAATATACAGGGAAGAGGTTGCAAGTTTCATGTGGGTGAAATATAAATGGTGTAGGGTATTTGTACACTTCACCACCATAGGTGGAAAGGGTATTATAAGTTTGTGCCATAGAAATATTTGTCTTAGACCCACCTTTTAACATACCATCATTTTCTGAGTCGAATTTGCGATGTCAGTCCGTCCGTCCGTCTGGACGGCTGGCTGGACCCCCATGTAAACCTTGTCATCCAAGTATAGGTCGCAAATTTGTTACAGATCATTTTTTTTTATAGTACCATGGCTATTGAAATTCTTTAAAATCGGTCCATTATTTATGGTACCTCCCGTAGGTCACACTTTCCGGAATTGATATTTTGGCCACAAATATCAATATTTTTTCATGAAATTTAAACTAAATACTGCACATGTAAACTAAAATCACTGTACCAAATTTCGTTGAAATCGGCCCACATTTGACCATAGCTCCCATACAAATTCTTCTGTCAAAACGCACTAAAGGAGACAAAAATCGCTAAAACGCTCGTCTAAATCTAAAGATAATGAGAATTTTGAGTTTATTTTTGCATACATTATTTTTATAAAACCTGTAATCAATTTGACAAATTTCGAGATGATCGGTCCACATTTGACCCTAGCTCTCATATAAGTCCAAATGACGGAAACAGCTTAAGTAAAAAGTTTTGAGAAAATATTTGTATGATGGCAAAATTTAGTAAATATTTGTCTTTATACAGGAAAAAGAACACCTTTGCCCTTAACGATGAAGGGGCTTGACCGACTATGGCATTTTCATACTTGTTTTATTTGATTTAAAGTTTTAGGGTTTTCTTTAGCTGTGCAGAACTTTTAGTAATGAAATTGTCTAATAATAAATAATTTAGCAAAAATTTAATTTTTTTTTGTCTCAAGATTTGACCTTAAATTTGGCTTTTCAAGGTTTTATAGTAGAATTTTAAGTTAAGTATTTAATTATTTAGAATGGCGTAACGTCTTAACTCTTTAGTCCCTAATTATGCTTTTGATTACAGAATTTCCAGTTGGTTGCCTAAACAGAAAGATTAAGCTAACCCAGCAAAACTTTTCATTACCAAATTATGAGTTAAACTGCTAAACTATTGAACATGAACTACTTACTCATTCACTGTTTAAGTCATTACATTAACATGGGGATGTCATTGGAGGCAAGTACTTACCAATTGCAGAAAAGTAATGACTTGGGTAAGCAGTTGGAGAAAAACAACAAAAACTTTTTTGTTGTTGTATTTAAAAAAATATGTTTTGAAACGAAATACAAAATTTTTTTTTATGACCCCATGGGCTAGGCAGAGACTCTTCCACTGAGCTACTTCATATGTTGAAAACTTAGCAGCTTATAATTAATATAAACAATTTTTATTTTTAGACCAAAATCATTAGAATTCCATGGATTTCGATCTTGTGCGAATATTCTCCAATTTTATAGGCCAAGCTTTGAAAAATGTTCCTCTACTTGGTCTTTCTATCGAAGTTTCGGACATCCTCGTCTAACATTCGGTGGTGGGACATTTTAATTCTAATTTTATCCTCTTCATAGCATTTTTTTTTTCAAGAGAGGGTTACGGGACATCTCTCGGTACATGTTAGCTTACTATATTAATGGGTGTTAAATTGGCTCCCCGGGTGATACCACGAGGAGGACTGTGTCCACAGTTGAGATGAAGGATGAACCAGATAAGTTTGGATTACCAAGTTAAGACTATTTAAAATCGTGTGTGGTATCCAACATCCTCTACATAATCAAAATTGACTCATGATGGTATTTTTTCATTACCGTGAGTTAGTTTTCCAAATTTTTTTTTACAGAAGGTAATATTTAAGTTCTTAGAATTCAAAAATCATTTAAAAAGACTCTTTTAATAAAAAAAAAAAACTAAAAAAAATTGCTGTCCTTGGTGGGATTTGAACCGGGGCCATTCAGTTTAAATTACCATCTTAATTACAAATAAGTACTTCTGTAATAACTTATTATTTATTGGGAGAGTATGTTGTAGTCATTACAAGGTAACCAGTTATAAGAGTACTTGCCATTACCAAAGTTTTGCTGGGTAAATTAAAAGACAATGGAACTAAAGAGTGAAGACGAAGAAAAAAAGTAGATAACAACATTTAAGATTCTCTACTTGCAGTAAAAATGAATTTTTTACTTTTTTTTGCAATATTACTATTCAAAATAATATATAATTGAGGAAACTGTTTGGCAAAACTTTTCATTACCAATTAATGAGTTAAACAGCTAAACTATTGAACACGAACTACTTACTCATTCGCTGTTTAAGTCATTACATTAACATGGGGATGTCATTGGAGGTAAGTACTTACCAATTGCAGAAAAGTAATGACTTTGGTAAGCAATTGGAAAATAATAACAAAAACTTTGTTTTCACTTTTTTTGTACAAATTTTATTTAACTATTCAAAATAGTGTATTTTTTCCGTTTTCAACCTTTATTTTAAACTATAACTAATCTTAGTTTATTTGCAAACAACTTCCTTTAAATTAGATTTTAAGAACTAAAATTTTAAATAATAAAAAAATAATAAAATTGTACAAACAATGAATAACTTCAAGGTAAAAACAAATTAATTATAAAATGCTAAGATTTATATACATACGAATCTTTGAAAGGGGCCCCGACATCATGGCAAAAATGCATATCACTACCATTTTCTGTCACATCCCAGTAAGAACAATGTCAAACGTTTGAAATATGATGACTTTTACATTTGATATCAAACGTTTTTTTCAAACTTTTTTCAAACCTGAACAGATGTTTGAGATTCACATTCATTTTCAAATGAGGTTTCATTTGAGAATAAACGTTTGAAAAATTATAGTTTCTCAAATTGAGAATAACGGTTATTCTCAAATCATTATCAGACCCTAACATGATTTGAGAATAATTTAAAAAATGGTGTTATATAAATTTGATATCAAACCATATTTTAATGTATTTTCAAACTTTAAAAAAACAAGTAAGAAAGCGCTATAGTCGTTCAAGCCGACCATACGATACCCTTCACCACTAAGGTCAAAGGTGTTATTTTTCCTGTATAAAGACAAATATTTGCTTAATTTTGCCATCATACAAACATTTTCTCAAAACGTATATATTCACCTGTTTCCGTCATTTGGACTTATATGAGAGCTAGGGTCAAATGTAGACCGATTATCTCGAAATTTGGCAAATTGATTACAGTTGTTACAAAAATTATGTATGCAAAAAACTCAAAAACTCAAAATTTTCATTATCTTTAGATTTACGAGCGTTTTAGTGATTTTTTGTCTCATTTAGTGCGTTTTTGAAGAAGAGTTTGTATAAGAGCTATGGTCAAATGTGGACCGATTTCAACGAAATTTGGTACAGTGATTTAAGTTTACATAAGCAGTATCTGTTTTAAATTTAATGAAAAAATATTGATATTTGTAGCCAATATAGCAATTCCGGGAAGTGGGACCTATGGGAGGTACCATAAATAATGGACCGATTTTGACCAATTTCAATAGCCATGATCCCATTATCAAAAAAATTATCTGTGCTAAATTTCATCAAATTATCTTTAGAATTGCGACCTGTAGTTTGATTACAAGGTTTACATGGGGGTCCAGCCAGCCGTCCAGCCAGCCAGACGGACGGACGGACGGACATCGCTAAATCGACACAGAAAGTGATTCTAAGTCTATTGGTATACTAAAAGGTGGGTCTAAGACAAATATTTCTATGCGTTTCAAAGAAATTCGTGATTTCTTTCAGATTTTTTAAAAATGATTCATATTTGATCGCAAAACCTTGCTTAAAAAAAGTCACCCGAAATTATGGACAATCTTTTTAATTTTAATTGTGATAGTCCCTCTACCAAAGCTAATGTCCGTACTAAATTTCATCTGTTTTAATTAAAGATTAAAAATTCAATAATATTCATATGTATAAGTAAATTTTTTTTACCTAACAATAAAAATTATATTTTGAGCAAAAGGATTCAAATATGCACCGTTTTCAAAAACAAAATAAACAAACTCAAAAATACAACGCCATTTTATTTATGTTCCACATGTAGATGATATCCACATTTGAAAAACCTTTGAGAATGAGGTTTGATAATGATTTGAGAATAAAGGCATTTCTCAATTTGAGAATAAAGTCCCCTTTTTGTTGAGAACGCTATTATTCTCAAAGCAGTATCAAATCAGTATCAAACGTTTGACCTTTGAAAAAAGATTTATTTTCAAATCATTCTCAATTTGAGAATAAACCTTTTTTCTTACTGGGATTAGAGTGTCAATAGTGTATATGGGGAAATTTTCTTGAAGGTATACCTTTCGGGCCCACTCCCAGATTTGTTCGAAATGCTAACAAAAAAGAAACCCTTGAAAATTTGAGATCAATCAGATGGGGAGAAAGCGTGCCCTTGGCCCGCCAAGATTTTGCAAAATACCAGGTTTTTTACTTTGATTGTAATTAACTTAATTAATACTTTAGAAAAAATAAATTTCAAAGTAAGACATTATTTACAATTCTATGGCCTGTAAGTACTAAATAGCTGAGTTTCGTCAAAAGATAATAAAATTTAGTTAATTTTTTTCATATTAGAAAATTTTTGAAACCGATCTGAGAGGTTTCAAAAATCATTTTTAGGTTTTTTTGAAATTTTGTTCAACAAATGTAACAAATTATAAATGATCGTTTCAGGTTCATAAAAAGAACAAATAGAAGAATAAAACACAGAAAAAAAAAGGTGTCGATATCTTGAATCGTTTAGCCGTACCTACGATTTGAAATCTTAGTATTTCGTGAAAATGTAATTTTTTGGTCATAATTTGATTATGTGCTTGTTAAATTGTACCTAAGTTCAATTTTAATAAAAGTGATAATGAATATTTTTTTACAGACTTTGGAGAATGTATGCGGTAATGTTTTTTTTTTAATATTTTTTAATATTTTAATATTTTTTCCCGGGGTCAAAGGTCAAAATTCATTTTTTAGTTTTCCATAGCAAAAGAGCGGAATATTAAAAATATACTAACAAATTTTGATAAAAATGCAAATGCCGTCCACCTATTGCTTGCTAGATTATATGATATCTTTTACAGTCGGAGTTTGATATTGTATATTTATCAAGGTGGTCTCAAGTCTTTCTAACTTCCCTGCAGTAAATGCCGTCAGAGAAACAATACTGTTTTGCTATTGACAATGTCTCCAGTACTACTTGCCTATTTTGCCCCATCCAATGTTATCTACTATTGACATTTAACATTTAGAGTTCCTACGAAATCTACCAGTAGACATTACAACTATTTACTTAGTATTGACTTTGTAGTTCTTTTGGTCCAAATGGAGACATTGGGATCAAATCGGGGCCTATTGATATACATATATGTTGACACATTCGTTGACAATGTCACCAGATATATACTAGAATAGTTGTCTCTATATATTCACTATTTCAGTACTGAACTAAAATTGGGGACATTTGAATTGATGTTACACAAAGTGTTGACATGGAGACACATGACCCCAGTTTTACTACAGGGTTGTATACAAAACATAGGGTCTTTCAACTACGATACACAAACTTTGACATAATGTTGAAGTTGTATGCCAAATAAACATTTTTGTTGGATTAAGTTAAAGTACCTGGTTGACCGAGCCTTGCTCGGAGCTTTATGATAAGAGTTTTGAGGCAGATTTTAAAGTTTTCATATATTTTATTTTGTAAAGTACTCAAATAAATTTGGAGGAAAGACATTACACAAATATTCAGTTAATTTTGAATAATTTCATTTATTTTGTCCGATCAACACATAGTTTCCATAGTTTGCAGTTTAACTAATTTTCAATTAATTTTGGAAACTGGTCATGGCTAAAGATTATAGCCTGATCAAATGCACAGTTTACGATTTAATTCATTTTGAGTAGTTTTCAGTGACGCCACCTGTCGGAAGTTGTTCATATCTACTAAGAAAACTTCGTCTGCTTATGCGTAACAACTTTGTTGATGATCGTAACATGATCAAATACACAATTTACTATTTAATTAATTTGAGTAATTTTCAGTGGCGCCACCTGCCGGACTTTGGTCATATCAATTTAAAAACCTTCGTCAGCTTATCCGCAATAACTTTTGTAAAGATCATACGGTTTAACTCACTTTGAGTAATTTTCAGTAGCGCCACCTGTCGGAAATTGTTCACACCAACTAAGAAACCTTCGCCGGCTTATGTGCTTCAACTTTACTAAAGATCATAGCAAATGAACAGTTTACAATTTAATTATTTTTTTTTTTCAGTGTCGCTACCTGTCGGAAATTAGTTTTACCACCTTAAAAACCTTCGCTGGCTTATCCGCAACATCTTCTCTAAAGAGCATAACATGATCAAATGCATAATTTACTATTCTATAAAGAACATACATACAGACAAACACGCATATGCTTAAAAGTTATACCATTACTATTTTTTTTTCCCTTATTATCCCCTAATTTCAAAAAAGTTCCACATGCATGTTTGGTACTTCTTTTGACCAATTGAATTCGGTGCATTTTATTAAAAAGCAGTTAATATATTGTTCCTATTCATATTACCTCATGCGGTGTTAAATTATCAATTTTACCCTTTTTTACCCATTTTGGCCCCCCAAATCAAAAAAGTATCAAATATGTGTTCAATATTTTTTTTCACACCTATTGATTGCAGTACAAAGTTCCTTCCTATGTGCTTTGGTTCCAAAAATAAAAGTGGCTTAAAAAATGCACCAAAAAAAAACTATTTTCATTTTTGCCTCTCTACCTATTGCTTTAGGAAATACAACGTTTTAGATTTTTACCCGTTTATACCCCATTTGCGGGAAAATTTTCGAAAGTCATACAAATTTGATCAAAATCGTTGTCTTACTCTGTGAGATTTTGTCCAAAGTATTTTTTCTAGCGGTGTATCCTTAGGCGTATTGTCAAGGACACGAATTTTTGGGGAAAAATTGCAATAACTTCAAAACTGTTTCATGAATTTCAAATACTGATAACTTCAATTAAAGCTGCATTAGTTTACTTTTAGATTTCATATTGCAAATGGTCAAAATGCTGCAAAAACTGCAGATACTCTAATTTTTCCCAAATAGGCTCAAAAAGTTTGGGCCCGTTGCGCGGGCTCGTATCCTAAAAATAAATCAATAATATTTTGCACACTGACATAATTTGGTAACATAATTTCACTGTTAGAAGTCGATCAGAGACAAAAGTCAAAAAAACGAGCCACCCTAATATATATACATACAATTATTGCGCGTTTAAAGATATAAGATAAGATATAACTCACCTTTAAAGATCGATTTAGAATCGTATTCTTTATTGCATCTTTGCTACAAGGATGATTCCTTGCCTTCTTGGAATTTAGTTATCGGTCTTTATAGCCTTAAATTTATTTGTTCCTGATGGAAGTTAAGCTTAACAAGTAAGAGCATTATATTCGGCTGTGCCGAATCTTAAATACCCACCATCAAGTTCTGTTACATTTAGAAATATATCTTATACCAAGTTTTATCATCATAGCTATTTTAGTTTGATATTTATTAGCAAGGTTATAGGCGAGGTTATACGGTCAAATGTTAATCGATTTTTCCCAATTTCAATACCAAAATTAGAAATGAAGAATGTTTTTATTGAGTTTCTGTGAGCTAGCTCCTTTCGTTTAGGCGTTATCGTGATTTCAACAGACAGACGGACATCGCTCTATCGAATTAGAATAAGGATTCAGAATATATATCGCTTTTGGTTTTTGAGGAATATTAATATTAAGGAAATTACAAACGGAATGACAATATCAATATACCCCCCATTCTTTTTGATGGTGGGTATAAAAAAGTGTGAATCATATGTGATGCACAGACATTTTTTTACTATTATTATTATTTTAAACCAAACATTCCGTGCATCATATATGATTCGCTTTATTTGTTACTTGTCCTATAACTTTTTGTGGCCAAAAATAAATTAGAAGCGTTAAATATAAAGACAACTCCTTAAGGCATATTTCATGCATGAAATTTTTTTAAGTCAAACCATCGGCTTAGAAGTTCCATATTTGTTTTCAAAAATTCTCTTTTTTGTCCCATTGTTTTTTATTTGATGATCAGATAAAATATTCATAGACAAATACATTAATTTCACAGATACCTTTCAGCTCTGTTCGGATCAAATAATAGTTTATGATCTTAGTGTAAAAGTAGCTTCAGAAAATAAATACTTAAAGCTCTTTAAGATTTATTATAGATTTACAAAATTTGATTTTCTACCTCCCCCAGATTTCTTCTTATATATTGAAAATTTAACAAACAAAAATATTAAGAAAGCAAAGCAGCCGATCAAAGTCGACCAAAGTTATACTCTATAACAAAGAGTTATTGTAAATGGTTAATACAAAACTTGGTGTGATTTAAGAAATTTGAAACCATACCTTGAAACCTATTTCATGAATCATCGATCTTTTATATATGTATCTACGTATATTCTTATCGAGTTTTCTTAAAAACCTATAAAAATTTATTGATTTTTTGTTGCTATATTTTTCTATAGAAAAAATTTTTTAACGAAAATTTTTCTATAGAAAAAATTTTTTAACGAAAATTTTTCTATAGAAAAAAATTCTTAAGGCAAATTTTTCTATAGAAAAAATTTTTTAACGAAAATTTCTGAACGAAAATTTTTCTATAGAAAAAATTTTTTTACGTAAATTTTTCTATAGAAAAAAATGTTTAACGAAAATTTGTTTACAGGAAAAATTTTTTAACGAAAATTTTTTTTGTCAAAAAATTTTCTATAAAATCGTGAAATTTTTTCGTTAAAAAATTTTTGCTATAGAAAAATTTTCGTTAAAAAATTGTTCCTATAGAAAAATTTTCGTTCAAAAATTGTTTCTATAGAAAAATTTTCGTTAAAAAATTTTTTCTATAGAAAAATTTTTGTTAAAAAATTTTTTTCTATAGAAAAATTTCGTTAAAAAATTTTTTCTATAGAAAATTTTCGTTAAAAATTTTTTTCTATAGAAAAATTTTCGTTAAAAAATTTTTTCTATAGAAAAATTTTCGTTAAAAAATTTTTTCTATAGAAAAATTTTCGTTAAAAAATCTTTTCCATAGAAAAATTTTCGTTAAAAAATTTTTTCTATAGAAAAATTTTCGTTAAACAAATTTTTTCTATAGAAAAATTTTCGTTAAACAAATTTTTTCTATAGAAAAATTTTTGTTAAACAAATTTTTTCTATAGAAAAATTTTCGTTAAACAAATTTTTTCTATAGAAAAATTTTCGTTAAACAAATTTTTTCTATAGAAAAATTTTCGTTAAACAAATATTTTCTATAGAAAAATTTTCGTTAAAAAATTTTTTCTATAGAAAAATTTTCGTTAAACAAATTTTTTCTATAGAAAAATTTTCGTTAAACAAATTTTTTCTATAGAAAAATTTTTGTTAAACAATTTTTTTCTATAGAAAAATTTTCGTTAAACAAATTTTTTCTATAGAAAAATTTTTGTTAAACAAATTTTTTCTCTAGAAAAATTTTCGTTAAACAAATTTTTTCTATAGAAAAATTTCGTTAAAAAATTTTGTCTATAGAAAATTTTCGTTAAAAAATTTTTTCTATAGAAAAATTTTCGTTAAAAAATTTTGTCTACAGAAAAATTTTCGTTAAAAAATCTTTTCTATAGAAAAATTTTTGTTAAAAAATTTTTTCTATAGAAAAATTTTCGTTAAAAAATTTTTTCTATAGAAAAATTTTCGTTACAAAAAATTTTTTCTATAGAAAAATTTTCGTTAAACAAATTTTTTCTATAGAAAAATTTTTGTTAAACAAATTTTTTCTATAGAAAAATTTTTGTTAAACAAATTTTTTCTATAGAAAAATTTTCGTTAAAAAATTTTTCTATAGAAAAATTTTCGTTAAAAAATTTTTTCTATAGAAAAATTTTCGTTAAAAAATTTTTTCTATAGAAAAATTTTCGTTAAAAAATTTTTTCTATAGAAAAATTTCCGTTATAAAATTTTTTCTATAGAAAAATTTTTGTTAAAACATTTTTTCATTAAAAAATTTTTTCTTTAAAAAATTTTCATTGAAAATTTTTTTCTTTAAAAAATTTTCGTTAAAAAATTTTTTCTATAGAAAAATTTTGGTTAAAAAATTTTTTCTATATAAAAATTTTCTTTACAAAATTTTTTCTATAGATAAATTTTCTTTACAAAATTTTTCTATAGAAAAATTTTCTTTATAAAATTTTTTCTATATAAAAATTTTCTTTACAAAAATTTTGATATAAAAAAAAAAAAAAAAAAAAATTTTTCTATAGAAGAATTTTCGTTAAAAAATTTTTTCTTTAGAAAAATTTTCGTTAAAAAATTTTTTCTATAAAAAAATTTTCGTTAAAAAATCTTTCTATAGAAAAATTTTCGTTTAAAATTTGTTTCTATAGAAAAATTTTCGTTAAAAATTTTTTCTATAGAAAAGTTTTTGTTACAAAATTTTTTGTATGGAAAAATTTTCGTTAAAAAATTTTTTCAAAGAAAATTTTGTATCGAAATATTTTGAAAGTATCACATATTGCCCAGACCTGATCAAATTGCATTACCATTTGTGCCTTTTCCATCTTTGGATGAAAAAGAAAAACAAAAGATGAGCAAATGTAATCTGAACTTAAAAACGATTTATTAAAGTTTTCAGTCAGCAAAAAGTAAAGTAATACCAACATAAAATAGGGTGAATTTAGTACTGAGAAAAAGCTAATTTATCAACATAAATGTTTCAGTAATAAAAAAAATGCATCGAACTGCAACTATGGCAACAACTTCAGCTGCAGCAGCGATAACAGCAACGACGGCGACTACAACTTTAACAATAACGACAACATGTGTTATAGTTCCCAGAGTTTTTACGGTTTAGTTTAAATGAACTACGAACTTAAAAAATAAATATGAGAAAATAAAAGAAACAAAAAAATATGAAATTTTATAAAAAATACAAAATGTATCCAAGAAATGCATTTGATATTAATGATGTCGCTTTTGATGTTGCTGGTGTTGCTGCATCAAATATACCCGCGTACCTGCTTCATTGCAGTTCCCCCTCGGTTGAAAAAATTAAATGACTTGTTATGGTTGAGAGCAAAGAGTTTTTACCCAAAGACGACAAAAGATTTTTAAGAATGAAACTTTTCAAAGAAAAGAGGGCTAACTTCAAAAAAATCCAGATAAACAACCAAGAAGAAAAAACTAAAACCGTCTATTTGATAAGAGACTTAGTTACACCTGGTTTAAATAATTTATTTAAGATGCGGTTGATGTCTCACGTCTAAGTACTTACTCGCACTCGTACATTGTATGTTATGGGTATTGTGTGTGGTGATCTATGGGTTGTTGATCTATTGTTGCCGATCTTAAGTTTCAGGAAGTGATCAACACCATTAACGCTTTTTAACTGTAAATTAAAATGTTGTTGCAGCATTTCTATTTAAATTTATTTGAATGAATAAATTAATTTAATTAAAATTCCCAAAACAATTTATTTAAATTGAAATTAACACTATTTTAAAAGAGTCAGTATAAAGTTTAGGGTATATTGCCGCAAGTAGTTCCCAAAGAGATATTTCAACTAAGATATTTTGAATACCACTATTAAACTTAAAGCCTGTAGCTTTTTCCATTTTTTTCACACAAAAAATTTTTAAACGAAAATTTTTCTGTAGAAAAAATTTTTTAACGCAAATTTTTCTATGGACAAAATTTTTTTTAACGCAAATTTTTCTATAAATTTTTTTTAACGAAAATTTTTCTATAGAAAAATTTTTCTATAGAAAAATTTTTTTACGAAAATTTTTCTATAGAAAAATTTTTATACGAAAATTTTTCTATAGAAAAATTTTTTTACGAAAATTTTTCTAAAGAAAAATTTTTTAACGAAAATTTTTCTATAGAAAAATTTTTTCTAACGAAAATTTTTCTATAGAAAAATTTTTTCTAACGAAAATTTTTCTATAGAAAAATTTTTTCTAACGAAAATTTTTCTATAGAAAAATTTTTTCTAACGAAAATTTTTCTATAGAAAAATTTTTTCTAACGAAAATTTTTCTATAGAAAAATTTTTTCTAACGAAAATTTTTCTATAGAAAAATTTTTTCTAACGAAAATTTTTCTATAGAAAAATTTTTTCTAACGAAAATTTTTCTATAGAAAAATTTTTTCTAACGAAAATTTTTCTATAGAAAAATTTTTTCTAACGAAAATTTTTCTATAGAAAAATTTTCGTTAGGAAAAATTTTTCTATAGAAAAATTTTTTCTAACGAAAATTTTTCTATAGAAAAATTTTTTCTAACGAAAATTTTTCTATAGAAAAATTTTCGTTAGGAAAAATTTTTCTATAGAAAAATTTTTTCTAACGAAAATTTTTCTATAGAAAAATTTTTTCTAACGAAAATTTTTCTATAGAAAAATTTTTTCTAACGAAAATTTTTCTATAGAAAAATTTTTTCTAACGAAAATTTTTCTATAGAAAAATTTTTTCTAACGAAAATTTTTCTATAGAAAAATTTTTTCTAACGAAAATTTTTCTATAGAAAAATTTTTTCTAACGAAAATTTTTCTATAGAAAAATTTTTTCTAACGAAAATTTTTCTATAGAAAAATTTTTTCTAACGAAAATTTTTCTATAGAAAAATTTTTTCTAACGAAAATTTTTCTATAGAAAAATTTTTTCTAACGAAAATTTTTCTATAGAAAAATTTTTTCTAACGAAAATTTTTCTATAGAAAAATTTTTTCTAACGAAAATTTTTCTATAGAAAAATTTTTTCTAACGAAAATTTTTCTATAGAAAAATTTTTTCTAACGAAAATTTTTCTATAGAAAAATTTTTTCTAACGAAAATTTTTCTATAGAAAAATTTTTTCTAACGAAAATTTTTCTATAGAAAAATTTTTTCTAACGAAAATTTTTCTATAGAAAAATTTTTTCTAACGAAAATTTTTCTATAGAAAAATTTTTTCTAACGAAAATTTTTCTATAGAAAAATTTTTTCTAACGAAAATTTTTCTATAGAAAAATTTTTTCTAACGAAAATTTTTCTATAGAAAAATTTTTTCTAACGAAAATTTTTCTATAGAAAAATTTTTTCTAACGAAAATTTTTCTATAGAAAAATTTTTTCTAACGAAAATTTTTCTATAGAAAAATTTTTTCTAACGAAAATTTTTCTATAGAAAAATTTTTTCTAACGAAAATTTTTCTATAGAAAAATTTTTTCTAACGAAAATTTTTCTATAGAAAAATTTTTTCTAACGAAAATTTTTCTATAGAAAAATTTTTTCTAACGAAAATTTTTCTATAGAAAAATTTTTTCTAACGAAAATTTTTCTATAGAAAAATTTTTTCTAACGAAAATTTTTCTATAGAAAAATTTTTTCTAACGAAAATTTTTCTATAGAAAAATTTTTTCTAACGAAAATTTTTCTATAGAAAAATTTTTTCTAACGAAAATTTTTCTATAGAAAAATTTTTTCTAACGAAAATTTTTCTATAGAAAAATTTTTTCTAACGAAAATTTTTCTATAGAAAAATTTTTTCTAACGAAAATTTTTCTATAGAAAAATTTTTTCTAACGAAAATTTTTCTATAGAAAAATTTTTTCTAACGAAAATTTTTCTATAGAAAAATTTTTTCTAACGAAAATTTTTCTATAGAAAAATTTTTTCTAACGAAAATTTTTCTATAGAAAAATTTTTTCTAACGAAAATTTTTCTATAGAAAAATTTTTTCTAACGAAAATTTTTCTATAGAAAAATTTTTTCTAACGAAAATTTTTCTATAGAAAAATTTTTTCTAACGAAAATTTTTCTATAGAAAAATTTTTTCTAACGAAAATTTTTCTATAGAAAAATTTTTTCTAACGAAAATTTTTCTATAGAAAAATTTTTTCTAACGAAAATTTTTCTATAGAAAAATTTTTTCTAACGAAAATTTTTCTATAGAAAAATTTTTTCTAACGAAAATTTTTCTATAGAAAAATTTTTTCTAACGAAAATTTTTCTATAGAAAAATTTTTTCTAACGAAAATTTTTCTATAGAAAAATTTTTTCTAACGAAAATTTTTCTATAGAAAAATTTTTTCTAACGAAAATTTTTCTATAGAAAAATTTTTTCTAACGAAAATTTTTCTATAGAAAAATTTTTTCTAACGAAAATTTTTCTATAGAAAAATTTTTTCTAACGAAAATTTTTCTATAGAAAAATTTTTTCTAACGAAAATTTTTCTATAGAAAAATTTTTTCTAACGAAAATTTTTCTATAGAAAAATTTTTTCTAACGAAAATTTTTCTATAGAAAAATTTTTTCTAACGAAAATTTTTCTATAGAAAAATTTTTTCTAACGAAAATTTTTCTATAGAAAAATTTTTTCTAACGAAAATTTTTCTATAGAAAAATTTTTTCTAACGAAAATTAATTTCTAACGAAAATTTTTCTATAGAAAAATTTTTTCTAACGAAAATTTTTCTATAGAAAAATTTTTTCTAACGAAAATTTTTCTATAGAAAAATTTTTTCTAACGAAAATTTTTCTATAGAAAAATTTTTTCTAACGAAAATTTTTCTATAGAAAAATTTTTTCTAACGAAAATTTTTCTATAGAAAAATTTTTTCTAACGAAAATTTTTCTATAGAAAAATTTTTTCTAACGAAAATTTTTCTATAGAAAAATTTTTTCTAACGAAAATTTTTCTATAGAAAAATTTTTTCTAACGAAAATTTTTCTATAGAAAAATTTTTTCTAACGAAAATTTTTCTATAGAAAAATTTTTTCTAACGAAAATTTTTCTATAGAAAAATTTTTTCTAACGAAAATTTTTCTATAGAAAAATTTTTTCTAACGAAAATTTTTCTATAGAAAAATTTTTTCTAACGAAAATTTTTCTATAGAAAAATTTTTTCTAACGAAAATTTTTCTATAGAAAAATTTTTTCTAACGAAAATTTTTCTATAGAAAAATTTTTTCTAACGAAAATTTTTCTATAGAAAAATTTTTTCTAACGAAAATTTTTCTATAGAAAAATTTTTTCTAACGAAAATTTTTCTATAGAAAAATTTTTTCTAACGAAAATTTTTCTATAGAAAAATTTTTTCTAACGAAAATTTTTCTATAGAAAAATTTTTTCTAACGAAAATTTTTCTATAGAAAAATTTTTTCTAACGAAAATTTTTCTATAGAAAAATTTTTTCTAACGAAAATTTTTCTATAGAAAAATTTTTTCTAACGAAAATTTTTCTATAGAAAAATTTTTTCTAACGAAAATTTTTCTATAGAAAAATTTTTTCTAACGAAAATTTTTCTATAGAAAAATTTTTTCTAACGAAAATTTTTCTATAGAAAAATTTTTTCTAACGAAAATTTTTCTATAGAAAAATTTTTTCTAACGAAAATTTTTCTATAGAAAAATTTTTTCTAACGAAAATTTTTCTATAGAAAAATTTTTTCTAACGAAAATTTTTCTATAGAAAAATTTTTTCTAACGAAAATTTTTCTATAGAAAAATTTTTTCTAACGAAAATTTTTCTATAGAAAAATTTTTTCTAACGAAAATTTTTCTATAGAAAAATTTTTTCTAACGAAAATTTTTCTATAGAAAAATTTTTTCTAACGAAAATTTTTCTATAGAAAAATTTTTTCTAACGAAAATTTTTCTATAGAAAAATTTTTTCTAACGAAAATTTTTCTATAGAAAAATTTTTTCTAACGAAAATTTTTCTATAGAAAAATTTTTTCTAACGAAAATTTTTCTATAGAAAAATTTTTTCTAACGAAAATTTTTCTATAGAAAAATTTTTTCTAACGAAAATTTTTCTATAGAAAAATTTTTTCTAACGAAAATTTTTCTATAGAAAAATTTTTTCTAACGAAAATTTTTCTATAGAAAAATTTTTTCTAACGAAAATTTTTCTATAGAAAAATTTTTTCTAACGAAAATTTTTCTATAGAAAAATTTTTTCTTACGAAAATTTTTCTATAGAAAAATTTTTTCTAACGAAAATTTTTCTATAGAAAAATTTTTTTTAGCGAAAATTTTTCTATAGAAAAATTTTTTCTAGCGAAAATTTTTCTATAGAAAAATTTTTTCTAACGAAAATTTTTCTATAGAAAAATTTTTTCTAACGAAAATTTTTCTATAGAAAAATTTTTTCTAACGAAAATTTTTCTATAGAAAAATTTTTTCTAACGAAAATTTTTCTATAGAAAAATTTTTTCTAACGAAAATTTTTCTATAGAAAAATTTTTTGTGACGAAAATTTTTCTATAGAAAAATTTTTTCTTACGAAAATTTTTCTATAGAAAAATTTTTTCTAACGAAAATTTTTCTATAGAAAAATTTTTTGTAACGAAAATTTTTCTATAGAAAAATTTTTTCTAACGAAAATTTTTCTATAGAAACATTTTTTCTAACGAAAATTTTTCTATAGAAAAATTTTTTCTAACGAAAATTTTTCTATAGAAAAATTTTGTTATAAAACTTTTCTGTAGAAATATTTTCGTTATAAAATTTTTCTATAGAAAAATTTTCGTTATAAAATTTTTCTATAGAAAAATTTTCGTTATAAAAAGTTAAAAAAATTTTCGTTATAAAATTTTTTTATACGAAAATTTTCGTTATAAAATTTTTCTATAGAAAAATTTTTCGATAGAAAAATTTTCGACATAAAAAATTTTTCTATAGACAAATTTTCCATATAAAAAATTTTCTATATATAAAAAATGAGTAAATTTCTAATATTTTATAAATTTTATTTAAATAATTACAAAATCTTTGTGATTATTTGGTTGACACAGTGATCTTTTGATCGATTATGAAAACGGAATTTTGAAAATTTTTTATTAGAAATAAACACTTGTTTAACTATTTCCACAATGATTTGTGTATTTTTTTATTTTGTAAGACAAATATTTCTGTCATTTATCAAATCATATGCCACAATTGTTGCAATGTTTTTGTTGTGAAAATATATGTATTGAAATTATTTGTAATTACTTAACATAAATTTGGTAATTATTAAAAATTTGCAAATTTAATTGAATAAAAGCAATTATTTATCTATGTCAGTCATATGAAATTTATTTGGTAATAATCAGAAACTAATTTCTTTGCGTTTTTTTTTTTTAATAATTGAGGCATTATTAAAGTTTATAATAATGACACTATAAAAAATCAATACTCCAATTTTTATTTTGAATCAACGTTTATTTAATTTGCAATATTTTTATTTGTCTCATTTTATAAACTACTTAAAACTAAATCGGTTTAAGTTTCTATTTAAGTTATCTTTAATAAATTTTTGTTTACAAATTTCAAATAAAATCCCTTTTCTCTTTTTAGGACTGCAACATTTGCCCTTTTGATCAACAGATCGATGAAGATGTTGACAATGAAGATTTCAATTCTCAATATCATGATACAACAAAATCTTCTACGATCAGCGAATACAATAGTCCCTTTTATAATTCTCATCAAATAATGCATACGATACCTACAATAAATATTAACAACAATCAACAACAACATCATCATCAGCAGCAGCAGCATCATTCACAACAGCAGCAACAACATCAGCTACAATCATATGATATCATAAATGACAATACCACAAACGTGGAAGCTGTTATCTTGCAAAATCAAGTGGACACTCTGCAATGGCAATTGAAACAGGTAACATAAATTGAATAGAAGAAAATAGAATAGAATTCATTGAAATCTAGACTCGACACTAACTAATTGATTTGAAATAGCAAAGAAATATTTTATATTGAAAGAACAGAATCGCAAGAATGAAGTCAGAGATAGCAGATGGAGAAATAAGAACAAAAAACAAAAGATTTAAGACACAAACTTTATTTGGTTTTTTCTGTAAGAGGAGGGTTAGAAGATAACTAAAGGGAAGGTAAACCTACCAAATAAGACTAAATTTTTAGCCAAGTTCGATATGGTACCTTACAAGTAAAAATTGTATATTAAGTCAAGCTCGACTTTTTAATACCCTTCTTAACAAATGATCAAATTTTGAATCCAATATAGACCAATTTTAAATCATAGATTTTCATAAGGTCAAAATTTTAGTTGTATATCTTTAAATGGTCCATGAATCTATTATTTTATTTCAATAAAGTTAAATTTTGGTATAGTCCAAATTATAGTCAAAAATCTTAGTCTTAATTTATTTCACAATCATTGGGTTTCCTTCCCTTGATTACAATTTTATGACTTCTTAAGTAAAAAAAGTATTAAACAAGTTAGAATTTGTTTCCAGTCTCCGTCTGAACATATGTTTGTTGCCAACTCAACTCTACGTACTCGTACTTATTGTTCAAATACGAACAAGTTCGAGTAATAATTTAAGTTTTTATGTCAAAGACATAAATTCTTAAATGTTGCTCTAAGATTTTCTTACACCATAAACACGGATGTAATTAGTTCACAGAACAAAAAAAAAAGATAGAAGAAAACAAAGATATCACATAAAATGTTCATGGTTGAAGAGACCAGCAAACATTTTAACATACAATTTTCGATAAAAAAAAAATTGTATTGAAAAATTTTCGATAAAAATATTTTTCTATAGAAAATTTTCGTTAAAAATATTTTTTTATAGAAAAATTTTTGACAAAAATATTTTTTTATAGAAAAATTTTTCTATAAAAAAATTTTTCTATAAAAAAATTTTCTACAAAAATATTTTTCGATAGCAAAATTTTTAATAAGAATATTTTTCTATAGAAAAATTTTCAAACCAAATATTCGATAAAAATATTTTTCTAAAGAAAAATTTTCGATAAAAATAGTTTTCTATAGAAAAATTTTCAATAAAAATTTTCGATTGAAATAATTTTCTATAGAAAAAATTTCGATAGAAATATTTTTCTATAGAAAAAATGTCGATAGAAATATTTTTCTATAGAAAAAATTTCGATAGAAATATTTTTCTATAGAAAAAATTTCGATAGAAATATTTTTCTATAGAAAAAATTTCGATAGAAATATTTTTGTATAGAAAAAATTTCGATTGAAATACTTTTCTATAGAAAAAATTTCGATAGAAATATTTTTCTATAGAAAAAATTTCGATAGAATTATTTTTCTATAGAAAAATTTTCAATAAAAATAATTTTCTATAGAAAAATTTTCGTTAGAAATATTTTTCTATAGAAAAATTTTCGTTAGAAATATTTTTCTATAGAAAAATTTTCGTTAGAAATATTTTTCTATAGAAAAATTTTCGTTAGAAATATTTTTCTATAGAAAAATTTTCGTTAGAAATATTTTTCTATAGAAAAATTTTCGTTAGAAATATTTTTCTATAGAAAAATTTTCGTTAGAAATATTTTTCTATAGAAAAATTTTCGTTAGAAATATTTTTCTATAGAAAAATTTTCGTTAGAAATATTTTTCTATAGAAAAATTTTCGTTAGAAATATTTTTCTATAGAAAAATTTTCGTTAGAAATAATTTTCTATAGAAAAATTTTCGTTAGAAATATTTTTCTATAGAAAAATTTTCGTTAGAAATATTTTTCTATAGAAAAATTTTCGTTAGAAATATTTTCTATAGAAAAATTTTCGTTAGAAATAATTTTCTATAGAAAAATTTTTGTTAGAAATATTTTTCTATAGAAAAATTTTCGTTAGAAATACTTTTCTATAGAAAAATTTTCGTTAGAAATATTTTTCTATAGAAAAATTTTCGTTAGAAATATTTTTCTATAGAAAAATTTTCGTAAGAAATATTTTTCTATAGAAAAATTTTCGTTAGAAATATTTTTCTATAGAAAAATTTTCGTTAGAAATATTTTTCTATAGAAAAATTTTCGTTAGAAATATTTTTCTATAGAAAAATTTTCGTTAGAAATATTTTTTTAGAAATATTTTTCTATAGAAAAATTTTCGTTAGAAATATTTTTCTATAGAAAAATTTTCGTTAGAAATATTTTTCTATAGAAAAATTTTCGTTAGAAATATTTTTCTATAGAAAAATTTTCGTTAGAAATATTTTTCTATAGAAAAATTTTCGTTAGAAATATTTTTCTATAGAAAAATTTTTGTTAGAAATATTTTTCTATAGAAAAATTTTCGTTAGAAATACTTTTCTATAGAAAAATTTTCGTTAGAAATATTTTTCTATAGAAAAATTTTCGTTAGAAATATTTTTCTATAGAAAAATTTTCGTTAGAAATATTTTTCTATAGAAAAATTTTCGTTAGAAATATTTTTCTATAGAAAAATTTTCGTTAGAAATATTTTTCTATAGAAAAATTTTCGTTAGAAATATTTTTCTATAGAAAAATTTTCGTTAGAAATATTTTTCTAGAAATATTTTTCTATAGAAAAATTTTCGTTAGAAATATTTTTCTATAGAAAAATTTTCGTTAGAAATATTTTTCTATAGAAAAATTTTCGTTAGAAATATTTTTCTATAGAAAAATTTTCAATAAAAATATTTTTCTATAGAAAATATTTCAACAGAAATATTTTTCTGTAGAAAAATTTTCGATAGAAATATTTTTCTATAGAAAAAATTTCGATAGAAATATTTTTCTATAGAAAAAATTTCGATAGAAATATTTTTCTATAGAAAAAATTTCGATAGAAATATTTTTCTATAGAAAAAATTTCGATAGAAATATTTTTCTATAGAAAAATTTTCGTTAGAAATATTTTTCTATAGAAAAATTTTCGTTAGAAATATTTTTCTATAGAAAAATTTTCGTTAGAAATATTTTTCTATAGAAAAATTTTCGTTAGAAATATTTTTCTATAGAAAAATTTTCGTTAGAAATATTTTTCTATAGAAAAATTTTCGTTAGAAATATTTTTCTATAGAAAAATTTTCGTTAGAAATATTTTTCTATAGAAAAATTTTCGTTAGAAATATTTTTCTATAGAAAAATTTTCGTTAGAAATATTTTTCTATAGAAAAATTTTCGTTAGAAATATTTTTCTATAGAAAAATTTTCGTTAGAAATATTTTTCTATAGAAAAATTTTCGTTAGAAATATTTTTCTATAGAAAAATTTTCGTTAGAAATAATTTTCTATAGAAAAATTTTCGTTAGAAATATTTTTCTATAGAAAAATTTTCGTTAGAAATATTTTTCTATAGAAAAATTTTCGTTAGAAATATTTTCTATAGAAAAATTTTCGTTAGAAATAATTTTCTATAGAAAAATTTTTGTTAGAAATATTTTTCTATAGAAAAATTTTCGTTAGAAATACTTTTCTATAGAAAAATTTTCGTTAGAAATATTTTTCTATAGAAAAATTTTCGTTAGAAATATTTTTCTATAGAAAAATTTTCGTTAGAAATATTTTTCTATAGAAAAATTTTCGTTAGAAATATTTTTCTATAGAAAAATTTTCGTTAGAAATATTTTTCTATAGAAAAATTTTCGTTAGAAATATTTTTCTATAGAAAAATTTTCGTTAGAAATATTTTTCTATAGAAAAATTTTCGTTAGAAATATTTTTTTAGAAATATTTTTCTATAGAAAAATTTTCGTTAGAAATATTTTTCTATAGAAAAATTTTCGTTAGAAATATTTTTCTATAGAAAAATTTTCGTTAGAAATATTTTTCTATAGAAAAATTTTCGTTAGAAATATTTTTCTATAGAAAAATTTTCGTTAGAAATATTTTTCTATAGAAAAATTTTCGTTAGAAATATTTTTCTATAGAAAAATTTTCGTTAGAAATATTTTTCTATAGAAAAATTTTCGTTAGAAATATTTTTCTATAGAAAAATTTTCGTTAGAAATAATTTTCTATAGAAAAATTTTCGTTAGAAATATTTTTCTATAGAAAAATTTTCGTTAGAAATATTTTTCTATAGAAAAATTTTCGTTAGAAATATTTTTCTATAGAAAAATTTTCGTTAGAAATATTTTCTATAGAAAAATTTTCGTTAGAAATATTTTTCTATAGAAAAATTTTTGTTAGAAATATTTTTCTATAGAAAAATTTTCGTTAGAAATACTTTTCTATAGAAAAATTTTCGTTAGAAATATTTTTCTATAGAAAAATTTTCGTTAGAAATATTTTTCTATAGAAAAATTTTCGTTAGAAATATTTTTCTATAGAAAAATTTTCGTTAGAAATATTTTTCTATAGAAAAATTTTCGTTAGAAATATTTTTCTATAGAAAAATTTTCGTTAGAAATATTTTTCTATAGAAAAATTTTCGTTAGAAATATTTTTCTAGAAATATTTTTCTATAGAAAAATTTTCGTTAGAAATATTTTTCTATAGAAAAATTTTCGTTAGAAATATTTTTCTATAGAAAAATTTTCGTTAGAAATATTTTTCTATAGAAAAATATTTCTAACGAAAATTTTTTTTCCATAGAAAAATTTTCAATAAAAATATTTTTCTATAGAAAAATTTTCAACAGAAATATTTTTCTGTAGAAAAATTTTCGATAGAAATATTTTTCTATAGAAAAAATTTCGATAGAAATATTTTTCTATAGAAAAAATTTCGATAGAAATATTTTTCTATAGAAAAAATTTCGATAGAAATATTTTTCTATAGAAAAAATTTCGATAGAAATATTTTTCTATAGAAAAATTTTCGTTAGAAATATTTTTCTATAGAAAAATTTTCGTTAGAAATATTTTTCTATAGAAAAATTTTCGTTAGAAATATTTTTCTATAGAAAAATTTTCGTTAGAAATATTTTTCTATAGAAAAATTTTCGTTAGAAATATTTTTCTATAGAAAAATTTTCGTTAGAAATATTTTTCTATAGAAAAATTTTCGTTAGAAATATTTTTCTATAGAAAAATTTTCGTTAGAAATATTTTTCTATAGAAAAATTTTCGTTAGAAATATTTTTCTATAGAAAAATTTTCGTTAGATATATTTTTCTATAGAAAAATTTTCGTTAGATATATTTTTCTATAGAAAAATTTTCGTTAGAAATATTTTTCTATAGAAAAATTTTCGTTAGAAATATTTTTCTATAGAAAAATTTTCGTTAGAAATATTTTTCTATAGAAAACTTTTCGTTAGAAATATTTTTCTATAGAAAAATTTTCGTTAGAAATATTTTTCTATAGAAAAATTTTCGTTAGAAATATTTTTCTATAGAAAAATTTTCGTTAGAAATATTTTTCTATAGAAAAATTTTCGTTAGAAATATTTTTCTATAGAAAAATTTTCGTTAGAAATATTTTTCTATAGAAAAATTTTCGTTAGAAATATTTTTCTATAGAAAAATTTTCGTTAGAAATATTTTTCTATAGAAAAATTTTCGTTAGAAATATTTTTCTATAGAAAAATTTTCGTTAGAAATAATTTTCTATAGAAAAATTTTCGTTAGAAATATTTTTCTATAGAAAAATTTTCGTTAGAAATATTTTTCTATAGAAAAAATTTCGATAGAAATATTTTCTATAGAAAAATTTTTGTTAGAAATATTTTTCTATGGAAAAATTTTTGTTAGAAATATTTTTCTATAGAAAAATTTTCGTTAGAAATATTTTTCTATAGAAAAATTTTCGTTAGAAATATTTTTCTATAGAAAAATTTTCGTTAGAAATATTTTTCTATAGAAAAATTTTCGTTAGAAATATTTTTCTATAGAAAAATTTTCGTTAGAAATATTTTTCTATAGAAAAATTTTCGTTAGAAATATTTTTCTATAGAAAAATTTTCGTTAGAAATATTTTTCTATAGAAAAATTTTCGTTAGAAATATTTTTCTATAGAAAAATTTTCGTTAGAAATATTTTTCTATAGAAAAATTTTCGTTAGAAATATTTTTCTATAGAAAAATTTTCGTTAGAAATATTTTTCTATAGAAAAATTTTCGTTAGAAATATTTTTCTATAGAAAAATTTTCGTTAGAAATATTTTTCTATAGAAAAATTTTCGTTAGAAATATTTTTCTATAGAAACATTTTCGTTAGAAATATTTTTCTATAGAAAAATTTTCGTTAGAAATATTTTTCTACAGAAAAATTTTCGTTAGAAATATTTTTCTATAGAAAAATTTTCGTTAGAAATATTTTTCTATAGAAAAATTTTCGTTAGAAATATTTTTCTATAGAAAAATTTTCGTTAGAAATATTTTTCTATAGAAAAATTTTCGTTAGAAATATTTTTCTATAGAAAAATTTTCGTTAGAAATATTTTTCTAGAAATATTTTTCTATAGAAAAATTTTCGTTAGAAATATTTTTCTATAGAAAAATTTTCGTTAGAAATATTTTTCTATAGAAAAATTTTCGTTAGAAATATTTTTCTAGAAATATTTTTCTATAGAAAAATTTTCGTTAGAAATATTTTTCTATAGAAAAATTTTCGTTAGAAATATTTTTCTATAGAAAAATTTTCGTTAGAAATATTTTTCTATAGAAAAATTTTCGTTAGAAATATTTTTCTATAGAAAAATTTTCGTTAGAAATATTTTTCTATAGAAAAATTTTCGTTAGAAATATTTTTCTATAGAAAAATTTTCGTTAGAAATATTTTTCTATAGAAAAATTTTCGTTAGAAATATTTTTCTATAGAAAAATTTTCGTTAGAAATATTTTTCTATAGAAACATTTTCGTTAGAAATATTTTTCTATAGAAACATTTTCGTTAGAAATATTTTTCTATAGAAAAATTTTCGTTAGAAATATTTTTCTACAGAAAAATTTTCGTTAGAAATATTTTTCTATAGAAAAATTTTCGTTAGAAATATTTTTCTATAGAAAAATTTTCGTTAGAAATATTTTTCTATAGAAAAATTTTCGTTAGAAATATTTTTCTATAGAAAAATTTTCGTTAGAAATATTTTTCTATAGAAAAATTTTCGTTAGAAATATTTTTCTATAGAAAAATTTTCGTTAGAAATATTTTTCTATAGAAAAATTTTCGTTAGAAATATTTTTCTATAGAAAAATTTTCGTTAGAAATATTTTTCTATAGAAAAATTTTCGTTAGAAATATTTTTCTATAGAAAAATTTTCGTTAGAAATATTTTTCTATAGAAAAATTTTCGTTAGAAATATTTTTCTATAGAAAAATTTTCGTTAGAAATATTTTTCTATAGAAAAATTTTCGTTAGAAATATTTTTCTATAGAAAAATTTTCGTTAGAAATATTTTTCTATAGAAAAATTTTCGTTAGAAATATTTTTCTATAGAAAAATTTTCGTTAGAAATATTTTTCTATAGAAAAATTTTCGTTAGAAATATTTTTCTATAGAAAAATTTTCGTTAGAAATATTTTTCTATAGAAACATTTTCGTTAGAAATATTTTTCTATAGAAAAATTTTCGTTAGAAATATTTTTCTATAGAAAAATTTTCGTTAGAAATATTTTTCTATAGAAAAATTTTCGTTAGAAATATTTTTCTATAGAAAAATTTTCGTTAGAAATATTTTTCTATAGAAAAATTTTCGTTAGAAATATTTTTCTATAGAAAAATTTTCGTTAGAAATATTTTTCTATAGAAAAATTTTCGTTAGAAATATTTTTCTATAGAAAAATTTTCGTTAGAAATATTTTTCTATAGAAAAATTTTCGTTAGAAATATTTTTCTATAGAAAAATTTTCGTTAGAAATATTTTTCTATAGAAAAATTTTCGTTAGAAATATTTTTCTATAGAAAAATTTTCGTTAGAAATATTTTTCTATAGAAAAATTTTCGTTAGAAATATTTTTCTATAGAAAAATTTTCGTTAGAAATATTTTTCTATAGAAAAATTTTCGTTAGAAATATTTTTCTATAGAAAAATTTTCGTTAGAAATATTTTTCTATAGAAAAATTTTCGTTAGAAATATTTTTCTATAGAAAAATTTTCGTTAGAAATATTTTTCTATAGAAAAATTTTCGTTAGAAATATTTTTCTATAGAAAAATTTTCGTTAGAAATATTTTTCTATAGAAAAATTTTCGTTAGAAATATTTTTCTATAGAAAAATTTTCGTTAGAAATATTTTTCTATAGAATAATTTTCGTTAGAAATATTTTTCTATAGAATAATTTTCGTTAGAAATATTTTTCTATAGAATAATTTTCGTTAGAAATATTTTTCTATAGAAAAATTTTCGTTAGAAATATTTTCGTTAGAAATATTTTTCTATAGAAAAATTTTCGTTAGAAATATTTTTCTATAGAAAAATTTTCGTTAGAAATATTCTTCTATAGAAAAATTTTCGTTAGAAATATTTTTCTATAGAAAAATTTTCGTTAGAAATATTTTTCTATAGAAAAATTTTCGTTAGAAATATTTTTCTATAGAAAAATTTTTGTTAGAAATATTTTTTTATTTTCTATAGAAGAATATTTCTAACGAAAATTTTTCTATAGAAAAATATTTCTAAATATTTTCTAAATATTCTTCTATAGAAAAATTTTCGTTAGAAATATTTTTCTATAGAAAAATTTTCGTTAGAAATATTTTTCTATAGAAAAATTTTCGTTAGAAATATTTTTCTATAGAAAAATTTTCGTTAGAAATATTTTTCTATAGAAAAATTTTCGTTAGAAATATTTTTCTATAGAAAAATTTTCGTTAGAAATATTTTTCTATAGAAAAATTTTCGTTAGAAATATTTTTCTATAGAAAAATTTTCGTTAGAAATATTTTTCTATAGAAAAATTTTCGTTAGAAATATTTTTCTATAGAATAATTTTCGTTAGAAATATTTTTCTATAGAATAATTTTCGTTAGAAATATTTTTCTATAGAAAAATTTTCGTTAGAAATATTTTCGTTAGAAATATTTTTCTATAGAAAAATTTTCGTTAGAAATATTTTTCTATAGAAAAATTTTCGTTAGAAATATTTTTCTATAGAAAAATTTTCGTTAGAAATATTCTTCTATAGAAGAATTTTCGTTAGAAATATTTTTCTATAGAAAAATTTTCGTTAGAAATATTTTTCTATAGAAAAATTTTCGTTAGAAATATTTTTCTATAGAAAAATTTTTGTTAGAAATATTTTTTTATTTTCTATAGAAGAATATTTCTAACGAAAATTTTTCTATAGAAAAATATTTCTAAATATTTTCTAAATATTCTTCTATAGAAAAATTTTCGTTAGAAATATTTTTCTATAGAAAAGTTTTCTTTAAAAATATTTTTCTATAGAAAAATTTTCGTTAAAAATATTTTTCTATAGAAAAATTTTCGTTAGAAATATTTTTCTATAGAAAAATTTTTGTTAGAAATATTTTTCTATAGAAAAATTTTCGTTAGAAATATTTTTCTATTGAAAAATTTTCGTTAGAAATATTTTTCTATAGAAACATTTTCGTTAGAAATATTTTTCTATAGAAACATTTTCGTTAGAAATATTTTCGTTAGAAATATTTTTCTATAGAAAAATTTTCGTTAGAAATATTTTTCTATAGAAAAATTTTCGATAGAAAAATTTTTGATAAAAAAAATTTTCTATGGAAAACTTTTTGTTAAAAAAATTTTCTATAGAAAACTTTTTGTAAGAAAAATTTTCTATAGAAAACTTTTTGTTAAAAAAATTTTCTATAGAAAACTTTTTGTTAAAAAAATTTTCTATAGAAAAATTATTGATAAAAAAATTTTCTATAGAAAAATTTTTGCTAAAAAGTTTATAAAAGCTTTAATATTACTACATTCAAAGCAACTAAATTTTTGAAAGCTTTGGCTTAGCTTTTATTATACTTGGGAAATACTTCAAAGCTGTCTTCAAATTATCTCAGAAATGTTCGCTGGGCATTTCAAATGTTAAATTAATATAAGAAGCACATACTCGCTTTAGTATGAGAATGCTCATACGAGTATGAAGTAATTCCTTCATCCATGTGAGTATGTGTGTGTGTCCTAATATCCATGACCATAATTATGTTTTCTCACGACTAATTTGTTGTTAATTACAACTTTAAACCATATAAATTTCCTAAGAACTCCAGCAATAACATCAAGAAAAAAAAAACACCAAATGTAATTTATTTATTACTAAAGCAATTGCCACATTAGACATTAGTTTTAATAGAATAAAAATATAAAATATAAAATAAAATTACCACATCAAAGAAGACCCTCAACTCAGACTCAAGTTGGGTCAGTCGTGAAGGGATTAAAACGAGTTTCATGTGTTTTACAGGCAGACACACACGTTGTGTCACGACTACCCACAAATGGTCTTCATCAAATCTTCTATTTTGTAATATAAACGTTGTAAATTTAAATTAAAAATGCGTTACCTTTCCGGTTTTTATTTTTATTGTTAGTATTTGCTACATTTGTTCTAATTTTGAAGTTAAATGGATTTTTATTCTATTATAACATTTTACATATTAAGATGTTTGTATAAATTAAAAATTGTGTTCAAAAACTTTCTTAAGCAATTAATTTTGTCTAATCTTTATTTATTAACGTTTATTGAGAAATCCGCCCCTTAAAAAGTTTTAAAAACTAGTTAGCTAGAGTGTACAGTGGGACAAAATGCTAATGTTGATGGTTGACACCTGAATAAGTCGTATTTTCAATCATTTAAACTAATTTCAAAAGAGAAGGCTCGGTAAATGCGGTATATCTTTTTGTTTCTTTTTTCAAATATTTAGTTCTTGTTCTATTAAAATATGAAGTAACCATCAAATCTTATTGAGAAAAAAACTAAGCCAACAATTTTAGAGATCTAGCGATAATCCTCCTGAAGAGATGGCCTTACCAACCATCGAAACGCGTCGAGGAAAGGTTTCCCCACCAACATTTTTTGGTTTTATAAAAACTATTTATTACAATAATAAATAATTGTAATAAATTGGGATCTCAGTGCAATACACTACAGTAAAACTTTTTAATTAAATGCTTAATGTCCCAAAATCTTGAAAAAAAACCTTTTCAAAAAAATTTCTTTCATTGAAAACTTTTTGATACAAATTTTTTCTAAAGAAAATTTTTAAATAGTAAATTTTTCTATAAAAAAATTTTTGATAATAAATTTTTCTACTGAAAATTTTTCGATAGTAAATTTTTCGATAGTAAATTTTTCTATAGAAAATTTTTTGATAGTAAATTTTTCGATAGTAAATTTTTCGAAAGAAAATTTTTAATAGTCAATTTTTCTACGGTAAAATTTTTCTATCAAAAAATAACAAAATTTTCTATCAAAAAATAACAAAATTTTTCTATAGTAAATTTTTCTACAGCAAAATTTTTTGATAGTAAATTTTTCTATAGAAAATTTTTCCATAGTTAATTTTTCTATTGAAAATTTTTCGATAGTTAATTTTTCTGAAGAACATATTTCGATAGTCTATTTTTCCATAGACAATTTTTCGATGCTTAATTTTTCTATAGAAAATTTTTCGATACTGAATTTTTCTACAGAAAATTTTTTGATTCCAAAATTTACGATAGAAAATTTTTCGATAATAATTTTTCTATCGAAATTTTTACAATAATTTCTCTATTGAAAATTTTTCGATTAAAAATTTTTCCATTGAAAATTTTTCGATAAAAAAATTTCTATAGAAAATCTTTCTATAGAAAATATTTCTATTGAAAATTTTTCTATAAAAAAATTTTCCATAATCAAAAATTTCTACAGAAAATTTTTCTATAAAAACGTTTAAAAAAAATTCCTAAAAAAAATTTTCAAAATTTTCCAAAAACAAAATTCAAAAGTTTTCAAAAAAAATTTCAACATTTTTTTTATACAAATTTTTTCCATAAACTAATTTTTATAGAAAATTTTTCTATTTAAAAAAGTTTTTTTCTATAAAAAAAAATTTCTATATAAAATTTTTCTATAGAAAAATTCTTCTATAGAAAATTTTTCTAAAAAAAATTCTTCTATAGAAAATTTTTCTTTAAAATAACTCTTCTATAGAAAATTTGTATACAAAAAAATTTTCTATAAAAAGATTATTCTATGGACAATTTTTCTTTACAAAGATTTTTCTATAAAAAAAAGTTTTCTATAGAAAATTTTCATATACATTTTTATCAAAAATAAAAAATTTTATATAAAAAATATTTATAGAAAAATTTTCTATACAAAAATATAAAAAAAAATTATAGAAACTTTCTTATTAAACATTTTTTTTTAGAAAATTTTTAATTAACAATTTTTGACAAAAACAATTTTTCTATAGAAAATTTGTCGTTTAAAATGTTTCTATCAAAAAATTGTAGATAAAAAAGTTTTCTATAAAAAATTCTTCTATAGAATTTTTTTTTTAATTCTTCTATAGAAAGTTTTCTACAAAAAATTCTTCTATAGAAAATTTTTCTTTAAGAAAAACTCTTCTATAGAAAATTTTTGTGTAAAAAAACTCTTCTATAGAAAATTTTTCTAAAAAAAAAATTTCTAAAAAAAAATGTATAGAAACTTTTTTATTAAATATTTTTCTATAGAAATTTTTTATTATCAATTTTTGACAAAAACAATTTTTCTATAGAAAATTTGTCGACTAAAATATTTCTAAAAAAAATTGTCGATAAAAAAGTTTTCTATAAAAAATTTTTCGAAAAAGAAAATTTTTCTATTAAAAATGTTTTTATAAAAAATTCTTCTATAGAAAGTTTTCTATAAAAAATTCTTCTATAGAAAATTTGTCTTTAAAAAAACTCTTCTATAGAAAATTTTTCTAAAAAAAAAATATATAAAAAGATTTGTCTATAAAAAGATTATTCTATAGACAATTTTTCTATAGAAAGATTTTTCTATACAAAAAGTTTTCTATAGAAAATTTTTATATAAATTTTTATCAAAAATAAAAAATGTTATATAAAAAATATTTATAGAAAAATTTTATATACAAAAATATAAAAACAAAATTTTATAGAAACTTTTTTACTAAACATTTTTCTATTGAAAATTTTTAATTAACAATTTTTGACAAAAACAATTTTTCTATAGAAAATTTGTCGTTTAAAATGTTTCTATAAAAAAATTGTCGATAAAAAAGTTTTCTATAAAAAATTTTTCTATAAAAAATTTTTCGAAAAAGAAAGGTTTTCTATAAAAAGTTCTTCTATAGAAATTTTTTTTATAAAAAATTCTTCTATAGAAAGTTTTCTACAAAAAATTCTTCTATAGAAAATTTTTCTTTAAAAAAACTCTTCTATAGAAAATTTTTCTTTAAAAAAACTCTTCTATAAAAAATTTTTCTAAAAAAAATTTTCTATAAAAAGATTTGTCTATAAAAGGATTTCTGTATAGACAATTTTTCTATAGAAAGATTTTTCTATAAAAAAAGTTTTCTATAGAAAATTTTCATATAAATTTTTATCAAAAATAAAAAATATTTTTAGAAAAATTTTCTATACAAAAATATAAAAAAAAAAATGTACAGAAACTTTTTTATTAAACATTTTTCTATAGAAAATTTTTTATCAACAAGTTTTGACAAAAACAATTTTTCTGTAGAAAATTTGTCGATTAAAATGTTTCTATAAAAAAATTGTCGATAAAAAAGTTTTCTATAAAAAATTTTTCGAAAAAAAAATTTTTATAGAAAATTTTTGCAAAAAGAAAAGTTTTCTATAGAAAATTTTTCGAAAAAACAAAAGATTAAGGAAAAGTTCATACAGTCGTGATTAGACGTGTTGTATTGTGGCTCTCGCTTTTTTAATAAATTCTCTTTGTAACATTGTTTGTTAATCCATAAAAATATAAAAAATAAATAAAGTGTATTTTTCGTACTATATAGACAAGTTACTTTATCATAAATCTTAAAATCTGTGCTTTAAAACTCAATTAAAAAAACTCAATTTCGTCTTTTTCATAAACATTATTAAAAATACCAACAACAAACAATAAAAGCTATTAAAAACAAACAAAAACTAAACAACAACAATCATTAAATCTCGCGCACTTAAATCAGCTGTTGCAGTTTTAAGTACACTGGTTGTCATAAACAGTTTGAAAATCGTTGCTTTAAATTAAATTTTTGCTAGTAACTTTTTTCCGTTATTTTAAATTTGTTCATAACATTTACACTCCTGCTAAATTGAATAAAGGAACAAATTTACTTTGATCATGGATTGCTCAAATACTAATTGCAACATTACCGATAATGGTCGTATGATCTCATGTTGGCTGTGCTTAAGTAGTTACCATTTAAAATGTGCGAGTGTTAAGCCTCGTGATGCAGATGCGGTTTCCGATCCTGATAAATCCCTCCAATGGACGTGTAGTCGTTGCAAGCCAATAAATTTGGATTTTTATAAATTTTTCAAATCCTACAAAGAAGAATACGATCAACTCAATAAAGAATTCTTATCAGTTCAGGCCAAACTGGCTAAATTCGGTGAGTTATTCACCAAATTTCCGAACTTGGATAATTTTATCGATGCCCAGGATATATCATCACCCAAAAGGAAAAAAATGTCTAATAAATCTCCTATAATACCAACAATAACATTTCCATCAATTTCAACTGTTGTGAACGCCATTGATAATCGTGTTTCCTATCCATCGTCGTCTCAAAACTTGATACATACTCAAAATACGGCTTTATTGGATATCGATAATGGATCGACTACAACTTTTTTAACCCCTTTAACTTCACAAGAAAATAATTCCTCAATTATACCCCCGGCTGATCCTATAGTTCCAAATCCGCTACGTGCAGTTGCACCTAAAAAAACTGTATTTATTTCACGTTTGGCAAGTGATACTTCATCGAATGATGTACATTACTACATAAGATCTAAAGTCGGTCCAAATGCTGATGTTAATATATATAAATTTCAGTTCTCACAGCCTCGATCTATCTCTTCATTTAAAGTTACTGTTTCTGATGACATTTTTAAACTTATTTCCGATGCAAACTTCTGGCCTATAAATACTTTAGTTCGTGAGTATGTATATAAGGAAAGACAGCAAACAAATAAAATTGGCGTTCTTCCCCATCGTGAGCAGATTAACTCAAAAAACTAGTCAACATCTCTGTGCGTTCGATTTCTCTTTGTTATCAAAACGTTCGTGGCTTACGTACAAAACTGTCGAATTTATATAAAAATAGTTTTAACCTTGATTACCAGATTATCGTATTTACTGAAACATGGCTTAACGATACATTTCTTAATACTGAAATCTTATGCAGCAATTACAACATTTTCCGTCGTGATCGGTGTACCTATGGTGGCGGAGTTTTAATAGCGGTTTCCAGTAATTTATCCTCCAAACTTCTAGAAACTAACTCATTTGCTAGCATTGAATTTATTGCTGTAATAATAAAACTGAAGCACAAAAGAATAATAGTAACGTGTTCGTATATTCCTCCATCTTCCCCGTACTCTTTATACATGCAGCATGCCGAAGCAATCAGATCTCTTGCTCGATTTGTTCATGAAAATGACTCCCTTATAATCACGGGTGACTTTAATATGCCTTCAATAACTTGGAATTATCTGCCAGATGAGAAATATTTCGTTCAAACCCAACTAAATGAGAATTTTGTGAACTTTTTTAACATATTGCATGATATGGGTCTTTTCCAAATAAATGGTATACTGAATGATTTCTCGAAAATTTTAGATCTTATTTTTGTAAATGACAGAGATGATTGCTTTCTAAAACGTTCTCCTCCAATTACTCTCCCTGAAGATCGATACCATCCTAGTTTGGAAATAACAATATCGATTCCAACAGATCAAGGTTTGCTGATAACTACCACAGCTGAAAGATCGTTTGTATTTAGCAAAACCAACTATAATTTGTTAAACCAACTTATTGAAGATACAGACTGGATTGATTTATTAGCAACTGCATCAAATTCTACAGCTTCTTTTCACCAATTATTTGAAATTTTTTACAACAAAATATATTCGTATATGGATTTGTGTATTCCAAAACAAATACTCAAACCTTTAGCTGGACCACCCTGGAACACAAGACAATTAATTCAAGCGAAAAACAAAAAGAATAAATCTTATAAGAAATTTAAGCGATCTGGATCATCCGCCGACTATCTTAAATATTCTACAGATAGAGCATTTTACACCTGTTTAAATAATTTGTGTTATAAGCGTTATTTAAGCAAAATTAAAAACAATTTGAAGCATGATCCTAAATCTTTTTATAAATTCATTAACTCTAAGAAAAAATCTACTGGTTATCCCGCCTCTATGAAATTTAAACAAGCTGAATCCAGTGAAGATACAATTATATGTAACATGTTTGCTGATTTTTTTGCGTCTACGTATTCTTGTGCATCTTATGATTCTTCTATTGATTATCCACATTTATTGATGGAAAATCATAATATATCAATACCATACTTGGATTTAGAAACTGTTTCAAATGGCTTAAAAAAACTTAAATTCTCTTATACCCATGGACCCGACAAAGTTCCCAGCAGTATATTAGTGAAATGCTCCGATGCCTTATGTATTCCATTAACACTTCTGTTTAATATTTCAATTAAAAATGGATATTTACCGAATATTTGGAAGAAATCGTATATTGTCCCTTTATTCAAATCGGGTAATAGAGAAGATGTCGAAAATTATCGTGGAATCGCAAAACTTAGTACAATACCAAAACTTTTTGAAAAATTAATTACTGATAACTTAAGTTATCAAGTATCGAACTTAATATCTCCGTACCAGCATGGATTTCAAAAAGGTTGTTCCACAACTACCAATCTTTTGCAATTCACTTGTGCTGTGTTTCGTGGCTTCTTTCTGGGAAAACAAACTGATGTCATTTACACCGACTTTAGCAAGGCATTTGATAAAGTAAACCATAAACTCCTTATTAGAAAACTGCACTCGATGGGATTCTCAAAACTCTTAATAAATTGGATATGCTCATATTTATCAGACAGGTCTCAAAACGTGATTTTTGGTAACTGTATTTCCAAAAATATAAAAGTATCATCTGGAGTACCGCAGGGTAGTCACCTTGGACCGCTGCTATTTTTACTTTTCATTAATGACATGCCCGATGTAATAAAGTCTTCACATATTTTACTGTACGCTGACGACGTGAAATTGTTTTTAAGTTACGATCAATTATCAGACCATCAACATCTTCAAAAAGATTTGGACTCATTTTATAATTGGTGTACCAAGAATCTAATGGAACTTAATTTAAAAAAATGTAAAGTAATGCGCTTTGCAAGAAGTAATCCAATAATTGTTGATTATTGCTTAGGAAATCATAAACTCGATTTTGTTGAAAATTTTATGGATTTGGGAATACTGTATGACCCTAAATTAACCTTTACACCGCATATAACTTTAATAATAAATAAAGCCAGGGGCGTGCTTGGCTACATAAAACGATGGTCAAAGGAATTTAATGATCCATACATTGCTAAAACTTTATATATGTCTCTCGTGCGGCCTATTCTTGAATATGGCTCGATAATTTGGGATCCAATTTATCGAATTCATTCAAATTCTATTGAGTCGGTGCAAAAACAATTTCTTCTTTTTTGCCTCCGGGGATTACGTTTCGACCCCCGTAATTTACCACCATATCCTGCTCGTCTAGCTCTTATTAAGCTTCCAACACTAGCAAGCCGCAGAACCATGCTAAATATTTCATTTACTCTAAATGTCTTTAATGGTGTCACATGTTCTGGTTTTTTGATAAATGAAATTCTTTTCAATGTTCCACAACGCCCTACCCGAAATTTTATCCCATTGTCGCTGACATTTTTAAGACAAAACTATGCTGATGCTGATCCACTTAGAAGGATGTGTAACACGTTTAATCAGTTTTATAGTTTTATTGACTTTTCTTTAAATTTTAATCTTATAAAACAAAATATTTTAAATCATTTAAATTCATAGTACTTGCTGAATATGTTGTAAAGTGTTGTTTATATGTATCTAAATTTTTGTAAATGTCTGCAAGGAATTAACTCCATAGACAATAAATAAATAAATAAATAAATAAAATTTTTCGTTTAAGAAAAAGTTTTTTTTAGAAAAATTATTGATTAAAGTAAAGTTTTTTCTATTACATTTTTCGGTTAAGAAAAAGTTTTAATCGACCTTTTTCGCTTAAGAAAAAGTTTTCTGTAGAAAATTTTTCGATTAAAATTTTTTCAATAAAAAATTTTCTATGGAAATTTTTCGATAAAAATACTTTTCCATAGAAAATTTGTTGATAAAAATGTTTCTATATAAAATTTTTCGATACATAATTTTTGTAAAAAATTTGTTTGTGGAATATTTAAAAAAAATATTTCTGTAGAAAAGGAAAAAAAAACTTTGTAATAAAGAAATTTTCTAAAGATACCTTTTTAATAAAAAAATGTTTCTATGGAAAATATTTTCCTTTTTAAATACGCTAAAACTACACATTGAAAACAAGTAAGAAAGTGCTGTAGTCGGTCAAGCCCGACCATACGATACCCTTCACCACTAAAGTGAAAGGTGTTCTTTTTCGTGTATAAAGACAAATATTTGCTAAATTTTGCCATCATACAAACATATTCTCAAAACTTATAAATTTAAGATGTTTCCGCCATTTGGACTTATATGACAGCTAGAATCAAATATGGACCGATTATCTCGAAACTTAGCAAATTTATTACAGATGTTACAAATGTTATGTATGCAAAAAATAAACTTAAAATTCTCATTATCTTCGGATTTACGAGCCATTTAGTGAATTTTGTCTCATTAAGTGCATTTTGAGAAAAGAGTTTGTATGAGAGCTATGGTCAAATGTGGACCGATTTCAACGAAATTTAGTACAGTGATTTGAGTTTACATAAGCAGTATTTGCTTTCATGAAAAAATATTGTTTTTTGTGGCCAATATATCAATTCCGGGAAGTGGGACCTATGGGAGGTACCATAAATAATGGACCGATTTTGACGAATTTCAATAGCCATGGTCCCATTATCAAAAAATGATCTGTGCCAAATTTCATCAAATTATCATTAGAATTGCGACCTGTAGTTTGATTACAAGGTTTACATGGGGGTCCAGCCAGCCAGACGGACGGACGGACGAACATCGCTAAATCAGAAAGTGATTCTAAGCCTATTGGTATACTAAAAGATGGGTCTAAGACAAATATTTCTATGCGTTACATACATCAGCACAATTTTATAATACCCTTTCCATCTATGATGGTGAAGGGTATAAATATTACCAATTTTTCTTGAATGTATACAAAACGGCACTCCCCCTCCCCCCACGATTTTATTCTAACTTTGGTTCTAATCTCTCTATGCATATCATGGCTCTAAAGGTCGAATATAAATGAATAGGACAGTAGCTCGAAGCAACAGAAATAACATTCCGGGAATGGCCAAGAAGAAGAAGAACTCTTCGAAAATATTTCTTTCTTAATATATTAGGGAACAACCTTTTTTTAATTTTAAATTTACTGGTTCTCAAAATTTTAACCTTTAACCATATTCTGGCACTAAACAACATTGACGTAATTTTAAGTAAATAGGAACAATTAAAATATTAATAAATTTTCACCCAGAAAAAAATATACTTAAAATCCTATTATGGAATTTACCCAAAAAAAAAAAAACGGAAAAAAAAGTACAAGAAAAAGTAACAAGAAAATAATAGCAACAAATTTCCAACATGATTGCCAAAATATTTTAAATATGATCAAGCCATAAATACTTTAATTACGTACAACCATACAATTTTATTTATTTCAATATAAATAGACAAAAAAATAGAAAATGTTGCAATTGTGTTGGTTGTTGCTCTTGTGACAATAGCAATTATTTGCAACAACATAAATTCATACGTTTGTAAAATTGAGTGTGTACAAAACACCAGCCATTAAATATTTATGTATGTACGAGTTTATATTATTTTCATTTTTTATTTATTTAAACATTTTTTTGTTTTTTTGACCACTTTTCTTGCCAACAAACTGTTAATCTGTTTACTCTTCCATAACCTCCCAGCCATTTTTAATTCAAATTCGAATCCGAAACAACCAGCAACAGTATAACTACAAGTAGCAACATTTGCAGCAACAGCATTATTTAGTTGAAACATTGTTGGTAGTCAAATACATATTTTCAGGCTTCCTTCTTTATGGTTTTTTTCATCTTTAGATTTTTTGGTTAAATAATCCTTTTAGCAGAGCCAACATACTGGAGGTGCTACTTATTACCGGCATGAGTTCGAGCCACCACCACCACAAACAACAACAACAACACCTCCTTAAACAACTGTTAACTCATACAACCACCGTCATCTTCAGCAACGACGTCATTGTTATCTTCATCTGCATCACTAGTGTTATTTGTTAATGCCAAAAAATGTTTGTTGCTGAAACCCTACATCAATTTAAGGAGAATTCAAAATAAGTCAAATTTATAAAGACACAAGCTCCGCAAAAAATTTGTCTAAATAAAGTCAGATGAATTGGGGTCATCTTCACTCTCATTCAATTTTTCGATAGCGGTTTCCTGTCTCCCTTACCCTTGGGAACTCGCTCCAAATGAAACGAAGGGCACAAGCCCTTCTCATTATTTCGATATGTCTTCGTAGAAATCCATGCCAGACTAATGTAGTTCCGTTTATCAGAAGGTACAAAATTGGGAAACAGTGGATTGAAACTTATCTTTGTTTACAAGTTGTATACATCAGTATTAAAACCTATACGCTAGAGAACTACACGTAGCACATGATGCTCGAAAGGGTCTAGTAAGTATGCAATACAAGTGTGCTTGGTAGTACCATATCGGATGTTCTACAATCGATTCTCTATTTAGTACCTCTAGATATAATTAGCATACAAAAGAGCTACCTTGTTTGTCAAACCGTCGTTTAAGTCCTTGTTCAATCCTCAACATTCTTGGTATGCCTGACATATTAAGAACCACTGACTACACCATTTTCAATTGAAAATGAGAAAATTCCAATTGAAATTGAGAATTTTCATTTGAAAATGAGAAAATTCGAATTAAAATTGAGAATTTCTATTTGGAAATGAGAAATTTCCAATTGAAATTGAGAATTTTTATTTGAAGTTGAGAAAATTTCAATTGAAATTGAGAAATTTCCATTTGTTATTGAGAAATTTTTATTTGAAATTGAGAATTTTTTATTTTGTAATTGAGAAAATTTCAAATAGAAATGAGAAATTTTCACTTGTAATTGAGAAATTTGCATTTGAAAATGAGTTTTTCATTTGAAGTTGAGAAATGTGTAATTGAAAATGAGAAATTTCCATTTGTAATTGAGAAATTTTTATTTTAAATTGAGTTTTTCATTTGAAAATGCGAATTTTTGATTTGTAATTGAGAAATTTTCATTTGAAATTGAGAAATTTGTAATTGTATATGAGAAATTTCTATTTGTAATTGAGAAACTTTCATTTGAAATTTAAAAAAACCCAATGAAAATTTCTCAATTACAAATGGAAATTTCTCATTTTCAATTACACATTTCTCAATTTCAAATGGAATTTTCTCAATTACAAATGAAAATTTCTCATTTTCAAATGGAAAACTCAATTTCAAATAAAAATTTCGTAATTACAAATGGAAATTTCTCATTTTCAATTAAACATTTCTCATTTTTAAATGGAAAACTCAATTTGAAATGAAAATTTCTCAATTACAAATGAAAATTTCTGATTTTCAATTATACTTCTCTCAATTACAAATGAAAAGTTCTCATTTACAAATGGAAAATTCTCATTTTCAATTTAAAATTTCTCATTTTCAAATGAAATTTCTCAATTTCAGTTGGAATTTTCTCAAATTCAAATGAAAATTCTCAATTTCAATTGAAACTTTCTCATTTTCAAATAAAAATTCTCAATTTCAATTGGAATTTTCTCATTTTCAAATGTAAATTCTCAATTTCAAATGAAAATTTCTTAATTCAATGTTGAAATTTCTCATTTACAATTGAAAATGGTGTAGACTCTGTCAGTTTCATTGTTTGACAATAATCATCACATACTTATACCAGATAAGGCGCATCTATTTCTATGCGAAATTCCTGCTACATATTGTATATTGACATCTAGATTAATGGATTTCGACTCAATAGACAGGTGGCTTCGGGGTCTTCTACAAATACCTACTGCTAAATATCGCACGACAATGTCACTGTAGTGATTCCCACATAGATATTCTGGCCCCTAATTCTCATAAAAGTATGAAATAAATATAAAATCGGATAGTCAAGCTTCCACTTAGTTTTTCAATTCTGGCGTTCTGAATTCAACATCAACCTTGAGTTGCCGCAGATCTCTCAGTTAATGGACATCAGCAGCACAATATAAATAATAAATGAATATCAAGACACAGGTATATACTAGGAAACTGTAAAGCAGATGAATGAGAAAGACTTGGGACCCCCAAACTCAAGATGAACTGGATAGAATATGTAGACATACCTCCAACCACTTGCAAGCTCCTACTGTGATAGAGTATGAGATTCAGCAAATGATATATTCATTCCTGACAAATATATATATTTCCCATCTAGACAGGATTATTGTCCTTATCAAGGCCAGATGAGTCCTTACTTATGTCCGTCATGACGTAATACTGACTTAATGGAAAGCACGAAGGAAGGATGTTAAGCTGCAGCTTGCTACAAGTAACTTTTGCAGAAGCTGTGCGGACGAGATAAAACCCGCCTATACGAATTGTTTAACCTTCTTTCGTGTATTTTTTTATACCCTTAACCACCATAGGTGGAAAGGGTATTATAAGTTTGTGCTGATGTATGTAACGCATAGAAATATTTGTCGTAGACCCACCTTTTAGTATACCAATAGGCTTAGAATCACTTTCTGAGTCGATTTAGCGATGTCCGTCCGTCTGGCTGGCTGGACCCCTATGTAAACCTTGTAATCAAACTACAAGTCGCAATTCTAAAGATAATTTGATGAAATTTGGTACAGATCATTTTTTTTGATAATGGGACCATGCCTATTGAAATTGGTCAAAATCGGTCTATTATTTATGGTACCTCCCATAGGTCCCACTTCCCGGAATTGACATATTGGCCACAAATATCAATATTTTCTCATGAAATTTAAAAAAAATACTTCTTATTTAAATTAAAATCACTATTCCAAATTTCGTTGAAATCGGTCCACATTTGATCATAGCTCCCATACAAACTCTTCTTTAAAAACGCACTAAATGAGACAAAAAAATCACTAAAACGCTCGTAAATCCAAAGATATTGTAAATGTTGAGTTTATTTTTTGCGTACATATTTTTTGTAACAACTGTAATCAATTTGCCAAATTTCGAGATAATCGGTCCACATTTGACCCTAGCTCCCATATAAGTCCAAATGACGGAAACAGATTAAATATATAAGTTTTGAGAAAATAGCAAATATTTGTCTTTATACAGGAAAAATAACACCTTTGACCTTAGTGGTGAAGGGTATCGTATGGTCGGGCTTGACCGACTATAGCGCTTTCTTACTTGTTTTTTTTGTAGCTGTCAAGTAGCGATATCTGTTGTTTAAATAAACGAATTATGTATTTAAGTTTTTCCACTGCAGCTTATTTTATTCCTTTACATCGACGGCGTGTTAATGCTGTAGTGCTTATTGCCGGATTTTATTGAGGATGTTGTAGCATGTAATAATTTAAATATAAATTAATAGTTACAGAAACTGTACCCTTTACTGGAATTTTAACCCAAACAGAATTTGATATGTTATGTTTAATAGTCGACTCCGCAAAAATCAGTTTGGGTTTAGAGAAACCCGTTCTTGTGTTGATCTAATCAACGCAGTAAGAATTGTATTAGGGCAAAGTTATCAATTCCGCACTCCCATTTACCTAGCGTCTATCGACTTCTTGAAACCCTTCGGCAGTGTCAATAGGAGCTATCTATGGAGAATTTGAGAAAATCGTAACATGCCAACGAAAATTCTGAACTTAATTCGGGCAATGTACGAGGATTTTAAATGTCGGATCCTATATAAAAGTAAATTGCCTAATCCATTCGAAGTAACTACTGGAGTAAGACAAAGATGTCAAGATACATCTTTACTTTTGAATAGTAGACACGGTATCCAATGAACACCCTTTAAACAACTCGAGGACTTAGAATACTCTGATGACGTATGTCTTCTAAGTAAAAGCTCAGGTCACCTTCAAGAAAGCACTAGTGCTATTACTGTTGAATCTCGGGCAGCTAGGCTTGAAATTAACATTTCCAAGACAAAGAAGGAGGGTATGGCACAAACCCTGCGTCATACATCGATAACGAGGTTATTGGATGTGTAGGTACCTTTAATTATCTTTGTAGTTTGGTATCAACAAAAGGTTGCGCTGACGAGGATATTGAATCGCGTATTTATAAGTCAAAATTTGCATTCGCATTCTCCGAGCTATTTGGAAATCCCGGCATATATTAACAATAACAACAACTAAGTTACGAATATACAACTCGAACGTCAAGTCCATCTAGTATTACGGTTGCTAAACTTGGAAACGCTCAAATGCCCGCCTACAAACCTTTGCAAACAAATGCTTGCGCAAATCCTTAATATATGGTGGCCGAATCGCATAAGAAATGAAGATGTACTAAACGCGACTACCCAAATCCCTGCTTCTATAGAGGCATGTCAACGGAAATGGTGGTGGATAGACCACACAAATACCAAACATTGCTCGACAAGCGCATCGTTGGAGTCCACAGGAAAGCGGCCTTCGTGTTGGTGCACATACTAGAACGTGGAGAAGGTCAATTGATGAGGAGTTGCAAGTAGCAAACTATGACGGGAATGACGTATGCCTAACATCTCGCAATAGAGTTAGATATAAAATAATATTTGAGGACCTATGCTCCACTGAAAGTCAGAATAACAGAAGAAGATCGTATAAACCTAGAAAGCTTTAATTCGATTATAATGTTCTAGAACTGCTGAAATTCTTTCCTTCTTAACCGTTTTCTCTGTAGCGCTACTTTTTAGCCGACCACTTCTTTTAAACTTTAGCTTTTCCAAATTGTTCGGGTGGCGTTAAACATTTGTGAACAATCGTTAGCATATCTATATTTTTGTTGGCTAAATAACAATTATAATACTTAACATTATTGTCTTCTTTTTTTTCTCACTTAAAATTTAGTCTGTCCAAACGTAAGTCTGTCTTTCCTTTTTTGCTGTCTATCTAACGTTTTATCTTGAGTTTAAATTCAAATACGAGTATCTAAATATTTTGTTACTTTTGTTGCATTTGAATTTTTTGAGATTATGTAAGAGTTGAGCAAAATTGTACAAAAATATTTGGTAATAAATTTTCCTATTTAAATTTATGTTGGATAGTTAATATTAACTATTATAGTTATAGATAGCAAATGATGATGAAGAAGAAAAAGAAGAAGTAGGAAAAGTGGCTAAAAAGCAAGTGGGTTTTTTCGATAAGTTATCATATCACAATGGCTTTGTAGTGAATTTTTGAAGGATTTTTGAATAATTCAAGAAAGAAACAAGTAAGAAAGCGCTATAGTCGGTCAAGCAGACCATACGACACCCTTCACCACTAAGGTCAAAGGTGTTATTTTTCCTGTATAAAGACAAATATTTGCTAAATTTTGCCATCATACAAACATTTTCTCAAAACGTATATTTTCAACCTGTTTCCGTCATTTGGACTTATATGAGAGCTAGGGTCAAATGTGAACCGATTATCTCGAAATTTGGCAAATTGATTACAGTAGTTACAAAAATTATGTATGCAAAAAATAAACTCAAAATTTTCATTATCTTTAGATTTACGAGCGTTTTAGTGATTTTTTGTCTCATTTAGTGCGTTTTTGAAGAAGAGTTTGTATGGGAGCCATGGTCAAATGTGGACCGATTTCAACGAAATTTGGTACAGGGATTTAAGTTTACATAAGCAGTATCTGTTTTAAATTTCATGAAAAAATATTGAAATTCGTGGCCAATATAGCAATTCCGGGAAGTGGGACCTATGGGAGGTACCATAAATAATGGACCGATTTTGACCAATTTCAATAGTCCCATTATCAAAAAAATTATCTGTGCCAAATTTCATCAAATTATCTTTAGAATTGCGACCTGTAGTTTGATTACAAGGTTTACATGGGGGTCCAGCCAGCCAGCCGTCCAGCCAGCCAGACGGACGGACGGACGGACGGACATCGCTAAATCGACTCAGAAAGTGATTCTAAGCCTATTGGTATACTAAAAGATGGGTCTAAGACAAATATTTCTATGCGTTACAAACATCAGCACAAACTTATAATACCCTTTCCACCTATGGTGGTGAAGGGTATAAAAAGTAGTGAGACACGAAACCTTCATGACGATGATGATGATGATGACAAGTCATGACTTGTCAATATCTTTTAGGAAAAATAAGAGAAATCAAATGACAAGTCCTGGGTTTTAATTGAATATTTAATTGAAAGGTGTTTAGATACAGTAAGTAACAAAAATATTAGATACTATGATTTCAATGAAGTTTAGTGTCTTTTCAACAAGATCATAAGAAAGTGGACTCGAAAAAATTTCAATATAAGTTAATCTAACTTTTTTCAATACAAAGATTTTTGACTAATTTTAGCTTTTCGATATATTGGAACAGAAAGTTAGGAAATCTAGAGTAATACACTAAATACCTGTTCCACAAGACCAAAGAAATATGGAATCGAAATTATTTTTATATAACATGTTTTCGTATTATATATTTTTTCGGTACAATATCTTCTGGCTAATTTTCGTTTCAATTTTGTGAAGAAGGCAGTTGTAGAATCTAGTGCAATACCCTAAGTAAAAACTCGACAACGAAAAAATGTTCCTTTAGAAAACTTTAAATGTTATTTTTTTTAAATTTAATATCTAATGTTTTAGATCATTTTGTATTCCATTATGTCCAAAATTTGATGTAAATAAGCGATACGAGTTAATAGTGTCCAAAACATTATTCACTTTACACACAAAGTGTTGACATGTAAATTGCATTTACATTATGTATTTATTTTATTATTATTTAATTTGCCTTGTTTAATATTTAATTTATTTGTATACAAATCAATTATAATTATAAAAAAACTTAATAACTTTCAACACGAAATACAGCGCGAGTATTTGCTTTTTGGTATAAAAAAAATTTTGAGAATAATTTTTCCCCATTAAAATCAAATCAGTGAAATTTTTATATTTAACCCTTTTGTACCCAACTTTTTGTATTTTTTCTTAAACGAAAAATTTTCTAAAGAAAACCATTTTTAACGAAAAATTTTCTAAAGAAGAAAATTTTTAACGAAAAATTTTCTAAAGAAAAAAACTTTTAACAAAAATTTTTTTAACGAAACTTTTTCTAAAGAAAAAAATTTTTAAAGGAAATTTTTTTTAACGAAAATTTTTCTATAGAAAAAATTTTTTAACGAAAATTTTTCTATAGAAAAAATTTTTTAACGAAAATTTTTCTATAGAAAAAATTTTTTAACGAAAATTTTTCTATAGAAAAAATTTTTTAACGAAAATTTTTCTATAGAAAAAATTTTTTAACGAAAATTTTTCTATAGAAAAAATTTTTTAACGAAAATTTTTCTATAGAAAAATTTTTTTTATGAAAATTTTTCTATAGAAAAATTTTTATAATGATTTGTATCAATTTTCTATAGAAAAATTTTATAACGAAATCAAAATCAGTGAAATTTTTATATTTAACCCTTTTGTACCCAACTTTTTGTATTTTTTTTTTTAACGAAAAATTTTCTAAAGAAAACCATTTTTAACGAAAAATTTTCTAAAGAAGAAAATTTTTAACGAAAAATTTTCTAAAGAAAAAAACTTTTAACAAAAATTTTTTTAACGAAACTTTTTCTAAAGAAAAAAATTTTTAAAGGAAACTTTTTATAACGAAAAATGTTCTATATAAAATTTTTTTTAACGAAAAATTTTCTATAAAAAATTTTTTTAACTAAAAATTTTTCTTTAGAAAAATTTTTTTAACTAAACATTTTTCTATAGAAAAATTTTTTTAACTAAAAATTTTTCTATAGAAAAATTTTTTTAACTAAAAATTTTTCTATAGAAAAATTTTTTTAACTAAAAATTTTTCTATAGAAAAATTTTTTTAACTAAAAATTTTTCTATAGAAAAATTTTTTCTATAGAAAAATTTTTATAACTAAAAATTTTTCTATAGAAAAATTTTTTTAACTAAAAATTTTTCTATAGAAAAATTTTTTTAACTAAAAATTTTTCTATAGAAAAATTTTTTTAACTAAGAATTTTTCTATAGAAAAATTTTTTTAACTAAAAATCTTTCTATAGAAAAATTTTTTTAACTAAAAATTTTTCTATAGAAAAATTTTTTTAACTAAAAATTTTTCTATAGAAAAATTTTTTTAACTAAAAATTTTTCTTTAGAAAAATTTATTTAACCAAAAATTTTTAAATAGAAAAATTTTTTTAACCAAAAATTTTTCTATAAAAAAATTTTTTTAACCAAAAATTTTTCTATAGAAAAATTTTGTTAACCAAAAATTTTTCTATAGAAAAATTTTTTTAACCAAAAATTTTTCTATAGAAAAATTTTTTTAACTAAAAATTTTTCTATAGAAAAATTTTTTTAACTAAAAATTTTTCTATAGAAAAATTTTTTTAACTAAACATTTTTCTATAGAAAAATTTTTTTAACTAAACATTTTTCTATAGAAACATTTTTTTAACTAAAAATTTTTCTATAGAAAAATTTTTTTAACTAAAAATTTTTCTATGGAAAAATTTTTTTAACTAAAAATTTTTCTATAGAAAAATTTTTTTAACTAAAAATTTTTCTATAGAAAAATTTTTTTAACTAAAAATTTTTCTATAGAAAAATTTTTTTAACTAAAAATTTTTCTTTAGAAAAATTTTTTTAACCAAAAATTTTTAAATAGAAAAATTTTTTTAACCAAAAATTTTTCTATAAAAAAATTTTTTTAACCAAAAATTTTTCTATAGAAAAATTTTGTTAACCAAAAATTTTTCTATAGAAAAATTTTTTTATTCAAAAATTTTTCTATAGAAAAATTTTTTTAACTAAAAATTTTTCTATAGAAAAATTTTTTTAACTAAAAATTTTCCTATAGAAAAATTTTTTTAACTAAAAATTTTTCTATAGAAAAATTTTTTTAACTAAAATTTTTTCTATAGAAACATTTTTTTAACTAAAAATTTTTCTATAGAAAAATTTTTTTAACTAAAAATTTTTCTATGGAAAAATTTTTTTAGCTAAAAATTTTTCTATAGAAAAATTTTTTTAACTTCTATAGACAAATTTTTTTAACTAGAAATTTTTTTAACTAAAAATTTTTTCTATAGAAAAATTTGTTTTAACTAGTTTAAAAACGCTGTTTCGTGTGGTCATCCCTTAAGGGAACATAGGGTGTGGAAAGGTTAAGTAACTTAGAAAAAAATTTCAGTAAAAGTGTGAAAATTGCTTAAATAGAAAATAATTGAAATAATTATGATGACAGATAATTTTCGACACTGGCCAAGTGGGATGGACATACTTAACTAAATATATGAAACAAAATAATAACTAACAAAATTGTGGAGTAAATGGGAAAAAGCATAAAAAATCTAGTTTTATAAATTCGACCAAAATATTAATTTCTACCAACAAAATAAATAAATCCCATCATTATTTCATAAATCTATTTTTAATCTCTTAAATAGACTTAATTTCATTTAGTCCCATTTAATTGGCTGTTGTACTAAAAAGTACATGAATGTATATGTATGTACTTTTTAGTACATGGTACCTTAGTAATTTGTACTTTCATTATTCTCACCTTAACTTTACACATCATTTGTTGTTTTAATCTCAAACTATTTAAGGCAAATTCTCATCTGTCTTTAGATAAAGCAACTAATTTGTTTCCATACATTACAAGTAGGGTTGCCAGTCAGGCTGGATTCGACTGGATTGTCCAGCTTTTTTAATGCTTGTCCAGTGCCAAGCTAAAATTAAATTTGTCCAGCTGAAAGGTGAAAAGTTGAATATTTTTAAAGAAAAATTATTTTTATGAAAAAGAACGCAATAAAAACTTTTGGAAAAGTGTATTTTATATATATATATATATATATATATATATATATATATATATATATATATATATATATATATATATATATATAATTCCCCGACAACATTCCAATTAGAACAAGGCATACTTCTCTCAGACAATGAGATTCTATTTTTAGACTCATTGAAAGGGACCTACGTTTTAACGCCGGCTCCGAACGGCAAATGCATTAGTTAGAGAAGTTTTACATAGCCTAATACTCAATAAAAAGTGGCTAGCTGAGTAATGAGGTGAACCGCCGCTTTTTAAAAATTTATTTTTTCAAGTGAGTCTGGCCAGGGATCGAACTTGGGCCTCTGGTATGCTAGGCGGATGACTAACCTACTATACCACCGCGGTTCACAATTTCTCTTTTTACTTAAGTGATTTATGCGTTGATTTATTGATTATTGTAAAACAAGTTTTGTATTATTAATGTCTAGCTAATTTTTGGGTTGTCAAGCTTTCTTTCCCTTATGTCCAGCTTTTTCGGGATTTGTGTCTGGCAACCCTAATTACAAGTGTATTCATTCGTACTCTAATTATAATAGATTTACACATTTATTTTTTCAAAAAGATAAAAGTGAAAGTGTTTTAATTTAACTTTTTGTATTTTCATGTACAATTAAACTATTGTTTTTTTTTTTTTACTCTTAATTTCCAAGAGATTTTTGCAAAAGATTATAGAGCTTTCCAAGAGCAAAATGTTTATTACTTGAAGTGCCGGCACTTTTGTGGTGCATAACTATTAAAAATATTTGCTGTAGAAAAATTTAACAGACTAATTACACTGCGGAAGAAGTTAACATTTTTGGAAGGACTTCCTTCTGGAAAGCATTATTTTTCTAAGTCGCACACTCTGGTTGCAAATCTGAAAATATTTTTTTTTATACCCACCATCAAAAAGAATGGGGGGTATATTGAGATTGTCATTGCGTTTGTAATTTCCTTAATATTGGCTCAAAAACGATATATATTCTGAATCCTTATGAAATTCTAAGATGATTGAGCGATGTCCGTCTGTTCGTCTGTCTGTCTGTCTGTCTGTCCGTCTGTCTGTCTGTCTGTCTGTCTGTCTGTCTGTCTGTCTGTCTGTCTGTCTATCTGTCTGTCTGTCTGTCTGTCTGTCTGTCTGTTGAAATCACGATAACGCCTAAACGAAAGGAGCTAGCTCACCGAAACTTATTAAAAATATTCTTTATCTCTGAGATTGATTGGTATTGAAATTGGGCAAAATCGCTTTACATTTGATCATAGCTCCCGTATAACCTCGTCTAGGCTAATCGCTTATTTGTTAATAAATGACAAATTATAGCAGCTATGATGACAAAATTTGATATATAGAAGTTTTACATTAGCCCTAGGCAGCGTGTAAAATTTTATCAAAATCGGTTCACATTTAGCCATAGCTCCCATACAAAAAACTTACAAAAACAGCCTAAATTTCACCTAAAATACACTTAAATGCCAATAAATCTAAAAGTGTAACAGATATAACCACTAAATTTCGCACAAGAAAGTCTTATGTCAATGCCAGCCAGTGTGCAAAATTTTGTCAAATCGCTTATTTGTTAATAAATGGCAAATTATAGCAGCTATGATGATAAAATTTGATATATAGAAGTTTTTCATTAGACCTAGGCAGCGTGTAAAATTTTATCAAAATCGGTTCGCAATCGGTCACCATTTGACCATAGCTCCCATATAAAAAACTTACGAAAACACAAAAATTCAAAAAGAAAAGGGGATTTATGTCCGTCAGATAAAATCATGATAGCTCCTTAACTACAAAATATAGTAAGACTAAATTAAGCACAAGGAAGTCTTATGTCAACGTCAGCCAGTGTGCAAAATTTTGTCAAAATCGGTCACCATTTTACCATAGCTCCCATATAAAAAACTTATGGAAACACAAAAATTCAAAAAGAAAAGGTTGTTTATGTCCGTCTGTCCTTCAGATAAATGCACGATAGCGCCTTAATGAAAAGAGCTAGAGGGACAAAATTTTACAAAAGTATTTTGGATATCTTGAAAAAGATGTGTGTTGAAAATGGACAAAATCGTTTCAAATTTAGTTAGAGCTCCCATATAACCCCGCCCCCCGAAACGCATTAATGCTGATAAATTGAATACAATTGTAATAGCTATGACAATTAAATTTAAAATAGGGAAGTTTTATGCAATTTTTGATCAGTTTATCAAATTTTATAGGAATCAGTCCATATTTGACTTTAGCTTTCATATAAAAAACACTCACGGAAACCAAAAATTTTAGCAAAGGCCAGTTAAAAGCTATTAAATTAGAAACTATGATAGCTATGGCCACTAAATTTTGCAAGAATAAGCTCTATATATATATCAGCCAGTGTGTGTTAAATTTTGTTACAAACGGTCAACATTTGGCTATAATTCTTATATATATAACATCCCCTTTTTTTATATCTACAATCAAAACGATTTGGAGATACATTCATTATATTAAGATTGCACCTATGAAATTAGATAGGCATCAATCAATGTTCAGCCCAGACTTTATATATGATGAATGCATAAGGAACTCCTAACGAAATATATGGACCTGTCGTATTACTATTAACGTGTTTAGCCTAACTATATATTAACGAAAAGTATTTAACAACTTATTAATGTAAAACTATAGCCGGTTATGAGACCGAATTTTGATCAAAGTAAATACTGGGGAAACCACTAAAATATTTTTAAATGTTGAACTATAAAGCTACGGCAACCGAATTTTGTCCAAAGGTTTTACCAACAATACCAATTAGCTTAGCGATTTTTTCAGTTTTGGTCCAGATTTTAAATTAGCTGCACCCTGTTTCTGAATTTAACACAACTTGATGATGGGTATATAAGATTCGGCACAGCCGAATGTTACTTGTTATATCTACAATCAAAAAGATGCAGAGGTACAATCATCATCTTAAAATTGCACCAAGGAAATTAGATAGCTATTAATTAATCTCCAGACTTTATATACGGTAGAAGCATTAGGAACTCCTAACAAAATACATGGACCTGTCGTATTACTATCAACATATTTATCCTAACTAAATATTAAGCTAAACGAAAAGTATTTAATAGATTATACAGCACAACAAAATAAAAAAAATTTCATGTGCTCTTAAAACCACTATACAATTTTGATGTATCATGACTACCTTTGTACAAAAATGGTAAAATTTTTAAATTCTATGGCAAGATTTTTTTTTTTAATTTTTTTTTAAAATTGCAATTTTTTTAGACGTTTCTTCAAATAATTAATGATAACTCAAAAACTACTAGTCCGATATTATAAAAATAAAATCAGAAAAATTAAGATTTACATAGCCTTTAATTCGTCTATATATCGCGTTTCAATCGGATCAATAGTATCGGAGTTATAATAAAAAACTTAAGAAAAAAATATATTTTTTATATAAAAATGGCAAAAATTTTCGTTTTAAAAAAATCATGAAAATTCGAAAACGGCAAAAAACTTCCAGATTTATTATTTTATCGCATAGCGACATATAATAGCAACAAAATGAGATATCGACCATAAAAATCGGTTGATTTTTTTTCGAATTTATTCACAAAATAGTGAATTCGCTCATTTTTACAAAATTTTAGTTTTTTGCTTGATATGCGCATTATAGCGGGTTTTCAAATGTATGAAAAAAATAAATTTTCCAATTTCAAGGGGTGCATGTCGGATTATTGTGAGATTTGGTGAGAAACTTCCACCCACAAAATTTTTGTAGAATTGGACAACGTTAACACGTAGCGCATAGATCCCAAATCTGAAAAATAGCGTTTAAATCGAAAAAATTGACAATTTTTCAGTTTTTACAAAATTAAAGCTATTTATTCCCCCTTTTGCAAAAAAGTGGATTCTAGTTCTTAGTGCAAAGGCAATGATTTTTCTAATGAGCTACATGCCCTTAAAATCGGTTAAACAGTTCTCGAGTTATTACAGTTTTCACTGGCCATTACATGTCCTTGAGGACTTGCCGAAGACAATTTACAAAAACATTTTACTTAGTTTAAAATTTTTTATTTTTTTTTTCTTTTTTAACTTACAATATACATGTCAACAATAAAATATAAAATTTCGCAAAAATTGACGGATATCTTCCTATTACACAACGCAACAAAATAAAAAAATGAGATGCTTTTGAAACCACTATACAATATCCAGGTACTGCCAAAGTGTTTTGGATGAATGAGAAATGTATGGCAAAACAAGTACGCGAAATACTGTTTTGGGCAAAACACGTATTTCTGTGGGACACGTGTTACTGTGGAAATACAGTATTGAAGGCTGAGAGCAGGAATATTTGACGGCCCACAAATTCGCAAATTGGTCAAAGATACCGATTTTCTCAGTTCAATGTCAGAAATTGAGAAAAATGCATGGGATTCGTTTGTATAGGTTATTCAACATTTCTTAGGAAATAACAAGGATGATGATTATGTTGCGCACGTTGAAGAGATGTTAACTCACTTCCAGAATCTTGGATGCAACATGAGCATCAAGTTACATTACCTTCACAGTCACTTAGATCGTTTTCCTGAAAATCTAGGAGACTTAAGTGAGGAACAGGGCGAACGATTTCACCAAGATATTCGGACAATGGAGGAAAGATACCAGGGTCGCTGGGATGCACACATGATGGCAGATTTTTTGCCAGAGTATTCAGAGCAACACTTTGTTATTCAATAATAGAAAATGTCATACAAGAAAATTCCAAAGTTTGTAGTTTATAATATTTATTTATTTATATTCTTATTTTATATGTTTTAATAAATTTAAAAAATAAAATATAAAATAAAATACATGAATAAAACAATGAAATACATTTTCGATCTATTCCATCGATTTGACTTAGTCACATTTTTTGGTCAATTGCCTTCGGCAAGTCCTCAAGGACATGTAATGGCCAGTGCAAATTGTAGTAACTCGAAAACTGTTTAACCGATTTTAAAGATATGTAGCTTATTGGAAATCTCATTGTGTTTGCCCTAAGGACCAGGATCCACTTTTTTCGATTTAAACGCTATTTTTCAGATTTGGGGCCTATGCGCTACGTGTTAACATTGTCCAATTCGACTAAAATTTTGTGGGTGGAAGTTTCTCACCAAATCTCACAATAATCCGACATGCACCCCTTGAAATTGGAAAATTTATTTTTTTTATACATTTGAAAACCCGCTATAATGTGCATATCAAGCAAAAAACTAAAATTTTGTGAAAATGAGCGAATTCACTAAATTGTGAATAAATTCGAAAAAAAATCAATCGATTTTTATGGTCGATATCTCATTTTGTTGCTATTATATGTCGCTATGCGATAAAATAATAAATCTGGAAGTTTTTTGCCGTTTTCGATTTTTCATGATTTTTTAAAAACGAAAATTGTTGACATTTTTACGTAAAAAATATATTTTTTTCTTAAGTTTTTTATTATAACTCCGATACTCTTGATCCGATTGAAACGCGATATATAGACGAATTAAAGGCTATGTAAATCTTAATTTTTCTGATTTTATTTTAATAATATCGGACTAGTAGTTTTTGAGTTATCATTAATTATTTGAAGAAACGTCTAAAAAAAATTGCAATTTAAAAAAAAAAAAATTTTTTTAAAAATCTTGCCATAGAATTTAAAAATTTTACCATTTTTGTACTAAGGTAGCCATGATACATCAAATGTATATAGTGGTTACTAGAGCACATTTTTGCTGTTGACCTGTGTTATTAATGCTGAACTATAACCGGTTATGAGATTAAATTTTGTGCAAAGAAAATACTAGGGAAACCACTTAGATACTTTTAAGTGTTGAACTATAAAGATACTGCAACCAACAATATATGGTATTTAGCAAAGTTCTTGCATTCCTTTAAGTCACCTTTTTTTGGAATTTTTACAATGACTCCTACCTACCACAAGGTGGGCATTTCACCTGCTAATAACACTGCTCTGCGAGTCCTCATTCGGAGATTGCATTAAGATCCCGGATCAACGTTTCATTCATATGTTCACTCATGGCCTCAAGCTCCAAAGGGATTGGTCTATAATTAAATGAGTATGAATGACTTGGATTGAAAGTTTGACGTATTAGGTCATTAAAAAATATAAGAAATACAGTAGGTACGTCTAAATTGTTTTTGATTTCGTTTGATGAGATCCCATCTATAGAAACTCTTATAGTGCGTTCTCTGAGAAAACTCGATATGAATCGAGAGAACCGATTACCGACACAAAAGCAATTAGTTTTGATATGAGTGCACCATGCCAGGCCCTGCTGAACACCTTGGATATATCTAAAGCCACAACCTTACTTTCGCCAAAGCGGTGTATTGAACGATAGTAATGTACAATCGAGATGCTACGAAGACGTGAGTTGTACAAAGTTTCCTTCCCATTGATGTGTAACAAGCAACGTCAATACTTAATAGGGATATAATTAGCATGGTCCGCCGATCTTATATGCGTTAACTTACACATTTTATTACAGGAAACATATCAGAACTTCCGTAAGGCGTTCCATACTGGCGACCGCTTAGATTGACAATAGTTTAAATTTGGCCTAATTGTGAAAATCTATCTGATAAAGAGTTATTTATGAAATAACATCGAATCAGAGTTTCGAGCTTTTACGATCTTTAGGCCAACTTTTAAAAACTTTATGTAACTTTGTGAAATCTAAATGTTTTTGTATTGAGAATAAACCCAGCAAAACTTTTCATTACCAAATAATGAGTTAAACAGCTAAACTATTGAACACGAACTACTTACTCATTCACTGTTTAAGTCATTACATTAACATGGGGATGTCATTGGAGGCAAGTACTTATCAATTGCAGAAAAATAATGACTTGGGTAAGCAATTGGATAACAACAACAACAACTTTTTTGTTGTTGTTTTATTTAAAAAGGTATATTTTTTAAACGAAATACAAATTTTTTTTATGATCCCATGGGGGCTCGAACCCAGACCTCTACGACTGCTAGGCGGAGACTCTTCCACTGAGCTATTTTATATGTTGAAAAATTAGCAGCTTATAATTAATCAGGAATGTGATGGAAAACGATCGTTTTCAAATCGATCGATTTTAGATATATTTTTGAGATAATTAAAATATTGGCTCTTACTTACTTAAATGGCCTATAGATACAACCTATTTTCTTCGATCTTATGCGAATATTCTTCAATTTTATAGGCCAAGTTGTAAAAAATTTTCCTCTACTTGGTCTTTCCATCCCATATTTTATCGTTCTTATTGGACAACTCGCGGTACATATTAGCTCACTACGTAACGTAGTTCTTTGGGTGATATCACTAGGAGGTCAGTGTCCACAGTTGAAATGACGGATAACCAAGATGAGTCTAGGCTTACCAAGTTAAGACCAAGCAGAACCGTTGCTTGGTATCCAATAGGTATGTAGCCTACATAATCAAAATTGACTCATGATAGTATTTTTTCATTACCGTGAGTTAGTTTTCCAAATTTTTTTTACAGAAGGTAATATTTATGCTTTTAAAAATCAAAAATCATTTAAAAATACATTTTTAATAAAAAAAAAAAAATTTTTAATTTTTGGTCTTGGTGGGATTTGAACCCGGGCCATTCAGTTCAACTTACCATTTTTATTACAAATAAGTACTTATTATATAATAACTTATTAGTTATTCGGAGGGTATTTTGTAGTCATTACAGGGTAACCATTTACCAGAGTACTTGCCGTTACCAAAGTTTTGCTGGGAACTTGTTAATAAACTTGATTTTCCAATTTCCACCAACGAGATGGAAAGTTGGGTGTTTCTTAAAATATTCTGGTCAATTAATCAATTCATTGTGAGAAAAATGTTTTACAATAAAAACTATTTTCCTTTCAATATGAAGTTGTATAAATTTGTATAAATTGTCCATGAATGTCATGTCTATATAGTAACAAAAACAAAAAATATCATGTAGTAGTTTGTAGTTTTTCCCGCATTTATCTTAAATCTCCTACTGATTTATATTGACAAATAACGATGCTAATATCCCATTATATATAATTTATTTTTTGTTCCAACGTTGATTCTGTTTTTCTTTTTGTTTTTCCTACATTTTCACATTGTCTTTGGCAAAAGGTGGAAACCAGTTGTGACATGTATCGTGCTGTTATGGAGGAAGTGGCAAGATTTCTTGAACGTTACCAAAGTCAAAAGCAACTTCAACAGCAGCAACAGCTCCAGCAGCAACAACATCAGATAACGAAACATCATAGCAGTGGCGGCAGCAACAGCAACAGCACCAGCAGCAATAAAATGGAACAAATGCCACGCTCAAAAAGTCTCTTTCAGGTTTATGTTGCCGGAGGTCATGAGAAGAATGCGAATGGTAACCACGATTTAGATGAGACCAACACATCATTGTCATCAACATCATCATCGTCAACATCATATTTGCGTGCCCGCAGCAGCACCAATTTAATCGATTTGAAACATCAACAATCTAACGCCAGTTGCAATAGCAAATACAAAGATGATCATAACTTTGAGACAGGTCTGACACCATCTCAATCTTATAGTGCCTTCAAAGATTTTACCTGGTATGTAGAGTTTTAGATATAAGAGTTTTTAATTATGGAAATGAAAAAAAAACACAAAACTTAATTGGTTTTCTTGTTTTCTTTATTCCCAGGCGCCGTTCACCTAAAAAATCCGATTCACGCTTAAATGTTGCCAAAGATGATGTGGAGGAGAAATTGAATCAGGAAGCCTTTAGACTTTTGCGTACCATCCATAATTTACTTAATACTTCACAACATCAACCGGATTTGGCTCATCATCAACGTCATTCCCTGGCTCCTGCTAGCACTTTACCCATGACACGCCTCTCTAAAGCCATGTCCACCACCTCGGTAATGACCCTACCAGGTCCTCCCATGCACAATTCGACCATTATGACTGTGGGAGCCAATAGTGCTGGTTCCTCAACATCCGACTCCTCAAATAACTCGCCCACCATATCGACTGCCAATACAGCTGCCTCCAATAATCTTGCCCCCGAAATGCTTTTCTTGCGTACCGCCAATATGCGTGACTCACGTCTCTCTTTACGCAGTTCAACCGATAGTTCTGTGCATTCCACCTCATCGGCTGCTTCGTCAGCCTCTTCGAAAGTGGAAACCGATGAAGAAGTCTCGACCCCTTTTCACTCGCCCCCAAATCTACACGCCCACAAACAGCATCATCACTTAGCTGGTTCTAGTACAGAAGATGAAAGTGGCTTTAGTTCCATAAGTTCTTTTCCCGATATTGGTGTAGCTTTAAGCTCTACTATGCTAAGCAGTACACCCAGTAGCACTAAGGGACGCTTAATGGCTAAGGAATTGAAAACTCTAAAAACCCAAAATTCGGGAGATTTGACCTCAAATGAAAGTCGCAACTCGACTTTAAAGGCTAATGTGGTGGGTTTGCCTTTGAATTCCTCCCAGGATATGTCACATCGCTGGGATACACCCTCCAAAACCTATCACAATGCCAGCAATAAGTTTCAGCGTTTTTCGGCCCTAGCCAATGAAGATTCCAATACCGTTTTATGGGTTTAAAATCCATGTTCGTTTTGATATCAAATTTTTCTTATAAAATTCATTTATTTGAATATTTTTGTAAAATATTTGTATTTCCCCTATTTTTCGCCTAAGTAGAATTTAAGTGTTGCTTTTAATCTTAAAAAAAATATTTATCGAATTTTACGAATATATAAGGTCTGTTCCCTCTTATTGCATAGAAAATTTTGTATACACTTTAGCTTTTGGATAGTTTTGTTATAGTACGGGAACAGACCTATAATTAAGTTTAATTATATATTTTATATAACATGTTTGTTCCTCTAGTTTAACGAAATAACCCTAACTTTCTCAAAAGTTTCCTCGTACAAAATTTTCAATATAAATTGTTGTTTTTTGGAGTAATTTCTGACAACTTGGGACTGTTTTGGGTAGTTTCGTTAGAGTACGGGAACAAACATATGTTCCTGTACGGGAATAAAAATATTATGTTTGTTCTTGTACCCAAACGAAACTATCCAAAACCATCCGAAGTTGTTAGAAATTATTCAAAAAAACAAAAATTTGTATTCAAAATCTTGTACGGGAATACTTTTGTGTAAGTTTGGATTGTTTTGCTAAAGTAAAGGAACACGCGTAATATCGTTTGTTGTCATTCTGTGTTTTAAATATTAAATATTATTCGAATTATTTGTTGTATGTGTAGTTTTGTGCCTTTTATATTACAATAAATAAAAAAAAATCATCAATATTTATTCAAATTTATGTAAAATTCGAGATATCAAACATTTATTTAACGCATTTATTTGATTTATTTCAAATCATTTTTTAGATTTAAGATTTTTTTTATATTTGTAATCTTTTTAATATTAATTATAAATATAGTACTTATTTAAACAAATTTTATTTATTAACTTGTTTTTATTTTATTTGTGCTGATTAGGGTGGTTTTAAAAAATTCTTTTTGGCGGCACCCCCCTAAAATGTTTCATTTTGTTAGATTTTAGGATTGCCAAAGTTTGAACACAATTGGAATATGTTAACCCGTGCCACTGGGGCTTCAAAGTTTTGAAAGGTATATCTTCCCTTGAATTTTTAAAATACATATGTACATACATAATTGTTTTCATTCCAAAAATTGATAATATCGGGTGTTTTTTATTGAGGTATAGAACTTTAAGTTGGCATCACTTTTTTAACTGGCGGCCATTTTGTCAGCTGTCAAGTGATTAATATTTAGTTTGGTTTGCCATTTCATCATGAACAGGTTGACAAAAGAACAACGCTTGCAAATCGTGCAAATTTATTTCGAAAATAATGGTTCAGTTCGCGAAGTTTACCGCAAGTTCCGTCCATTTTATGGTCGACATAATCGTCCATCAGAGCAATTAATTCGGTTAACCATGGATCGTTTTCGCACTACGTTTACTCTATGTGATAATACGCATCCGCAGCGACGTCGAACAGTGCGCACCGAAGAAACAATTGCCGCTGTAAAGCAAAGTGTTGAAGAGGACCCGAATGAATCGATTCGCCACCGTGCACTGCAATTGGAGCTTTGTCCATCAACTTTATGGAAGATTTTGCGGAAAGATCTTGGCTTGCGACCTTACAAGATCCAGCTTGTACAAGAATTAAAGCCGCGAGACCATGCAATGCGTCGTGATTTTGGTGTTTGGGCCGAAAATGAGATTGATCTCGATGCTGATTTTCATCGCAAAATTTTGTTCAGTGATGAGGCTCATTTTTGGTTGAATGGCTACGTCAACAAGCAAAATTGCCGCATTTGGAGTGAAGAGAATCCACATGAGACCCTTGAGACGCCATTACATCCACAAAAACTGACTGTTTGGTGTGCTCTATGGGCTGTTGGAGTCATTGGGCCATACTTCTTCCGAAATAATGCTGGAGAGTCAGTTACCATAAATGGAGACCGGTATAGAGCCATGATAACCGACTATTTTGTTTCCCAATTGGATGGCATGAATGTGGATGAGTTGTGGTTCCAACAAGACGGCGCTACATGCCACACTGCGCACGTCACAATTGATTTATTGAAGGAAACATTCGATGAGCGGATAATTTCGCGGAATGGACCTGTCAATTGGCCACCAAGATCGTGCGATTTGACACCACTGGATTATTTTCTTTGGGGATATGTGAAGTCGCTCGTCTACGCCAACAAACCAGAAACGTTAGGGAACTTGGAAGCCAACATTCGTGGCGTTATTGCCAACATACGGCCCCATATGCTCGAAAAAGTAGTTGAAAATTGGACCTGTAGAATTGGCTTTATTCGAGCCAGCCGCGGCGGCCACATGCCCGAAATCATATTTAAACATTAATGGCATAAAATTATCCTTCCAATAAAGCCAAATTGATGGACATTAAAACGATTTTCTTGTGTTTTATTTCAATTCGAAGTTCTATACCTCTAAAAAAAACACCCATTATAGGAAGAAAAATTAGTTTTTTCACGATAGGTTTCATCTTTGCTCTAAGGGGTACCTCATCACGTTTTTAGGGATATTGGCTTGATTATCTCAAATTCGGTAATTCTTACGTATTTTTTATTGTACATAAAATATTATAAACAGAATCGTCTTTAATTTGATGTATGACACGGGCAAATATATTAAACCGTTCTAGAGATATGGGTCGGCAAAGTCGCAAAACTGCCAAAAAATCGAGATTTTCAAAACTTTCAGGCCCCAGTGGCACGTGTTAACATCTTTCAATCGTACACAAACTTTGGCAATCTTAAAATCTGACAAAACTAAACATTTTAGGGGGGTGCCGCCAAAAAAAAATCTGACTTTTTTTTTACCATATGAGATAAAACCACCCTAGTGCTGATGTAGCTTAGAAATATTGGTCTGAGACCCACTATTAACAAACCTATCGAGTATTACCTCTAGAGTCGATTTTATTTGGAAATTAATTGAAAACAAAGAAATGCCTGAAATCAACCAGTTAGAAACTTGATATAGTCGGTCAAGCCCTACTATTTAATACCCTACAACACTGAGGTAAAATTAGGAAAATTGTCAAAAAATTTGGAAATTATCGGCTATCAACTGATTTATAAAAACTGGAGTCATTGGTTAATGCAAATATTATTATATGATATAAATAATGCTCAGATTTTCAACAAAAAAGCCTATAGAATTTTCCTCACATTTATTGCTAATTAAAGCAATTTAGCAACTCTAAAACTATATGTACCTATTACAATAACGCCAACTACAATTTGAAATTTTTTAATTAAAAAATTAAAATAGTATACACTAGATGGCGCTATCAATCGTCAAAAAGGCATTGCCAACATCAAAATTTGATTTTGATTCCTGGTATTTGCGGCATTGCCGGGAATAAATAGATACTATCAGGTATGTGATGGAAAACGATCGTTTTCAAATCGATCGATTTTATATATATTTTTGAGATAATTTTCGGTTATTTTCCCAAAAAATTCAAACCAAATGAAAGATAAAATTTCAGTAAATAGGATTAAAGCCAAAATTTTCATTTTTTTGGTTGAAATAACCGAAAATTAGCTAAAAAAAATATGTCTGAAATCGATCGATTTGAAAACGAAAAATGTCCATCACATACATGTATATTATTAACAATTTTTTTTAATTTAACCCAAAATTTCAAAAAAATTCATCAAATAATACTCAAAAAAACGTACGTGAAGCACTTAACAATAAATAACGGAACTTGTATTTGATAGGTGACCACTTCAGTGTTACCAGAGCACAGAAATAATTGCGATTGCACTTTTGTTAAAAAAATGCAAGTTAAACAAGCAATCGTTCAAAAAATGGAACAGTGGGATGATATGGGTTAAGTGGATATCTGCAGAATAAAGCAGTTAAAGACATAGAAAGTTTTTTGTCATGGATACTTTAAAGAATATTAGAATCAGAAGAATTGAAGCAAAATATAGTAAAGAAGACGGTCAATCAACCGTTGTAATTCCTGACAGGGTCAATTGCATAGATTGCATGACATTGGCATTCGATTCTGGTGACAATTAAATAGCCGATGAGTTTAAAAAATTGGGATTTTGACTTTTGTATTGCTAAAAGTTGTACGTTATTCCATGAATAGGTTGCAGCTTGCAATTCTGCATCAATTAACCTTCTCCACGTTCTAGGAGGTGTAACAACACAACTTCCTCTTTGCTTGACGAGCAATGTTTATATTTGGCCTTCTAAGTGTTTGGTCTATCCACCGCCATAGAATCAGGGATTTGCTATGCCACGCTTAGTAGATCTTAATTACTTATGCGATTCGGCCAACATATATTAAGGACTTGCCGTGATCATTTCTTTGCAAAAGCATATCGACCCTAAAATATCATTAAATTTGGCGATATTTAAAAACTGGCGTTACAAATTTTTAACAAAATTGGTTATTTGAATTACAGCTTAAATAATCTAGCAATTCATAAAGTGCATACATTAACGCCATCTATAGTTTACCATATTTTCTTTTAAATATTTTAAAGTGGTATCAGTCGCCAAAAGCGACTGTCCCAATTCCTGACAGGGTCAATTGAGCAGGTTGCACTTGCCTCAAAGCATGGCATTGGTACCGGTTCTAGTGTGTATCATTAGAACTAGTTGCTAGGAGGTAGGAGGCGCAGTTGTGTCTTTACTTTTAGACCATTTCATCGTCTCTGAACGGTTTCAGAGAATTCACCGACCGTCACTTCAGAGACATACACGTTCGACGCAGAGAGAATGTTTCGTGTTACTATCAACGCAGTAGCTACCCGCTTCAACCCTGCTGGTAGAATACCCGTAATGTAACTGCACTTCCCAGCAGATGTAGAATGATCACCATGGCATCAGCAGGTTGGTAAATGAGGACAAGTAAAACCGTTTGATATCTCTCGAACCCTATTAAAAAGAATGATTGGGTAGTGATAAAGTTTGCCGACACCACCATATCCGACCTAAAAGCGTGCACGCGGTCTTTCATCCGATTATTTATTGAGCATCCCGAGAGAGACAAGGCGAAAAGAAGCATGATTTCCCAGTTTCGCACCTACCACAACTTTTTACGCACACTGAAGTTGCAAAGGCCATCCCTACAGCAAAGCCTTTCAAGGTAATTGGCCCTGACGGAATTTGCATGCTCATGTTTAAACACCTAGGCGAGCAGGGAGTTGAGTTCTTGACAGGTATCCTAAATGTATCTATTACTAGCCTCATTATACCTGATGTCTGAAAAGTGGATAGAGTGATCCCAATCCTAAAACCTGGTAAAACAGCGAATGAGGAATTATCGTATAGACCGACTCTAGACTCTACACCTCCCCCAGCTAACCAGAAAATAGACATCACCATCAAAGCACTAACAGCCTATACCACTCAGATCGCACATGGCTTAAACCAGCAGAGGCCTTGTGGCGCTTGACTTGTTTAAAGCCTTTGACACGGTAAGCCATGTCACCCTCTTCCAGGACATCCTGCAGTCCACAATGCCAACAAATTTCAAGAGGTGGATAGTAAATTATCTCCGTAGAGTCAAAGAGTGAGTTCTCTTTAAACTTAAGCTCTACCGCAAGGCGTTTAAGTGATATCATATGCGGTCGACTGCACGTAATGGTGACTGCCCAAAATGTGGAAGACCTATGCGGTACGTTGAATCGTTATCCCAATATCATCGACAATTTCTTCACTAAACGTTACCTGAAGATACAAGCAACTAAACCTTTCTGTCTACCTATGAAGAGATTGGCCGGTCAGTTTCTAAATGATACTCAGTGGAGAAATATTCAATGCTGTCAAAATGCAGTTCAGATTAAACACCTTTTGGTCCCGCAAGTGATCCCAAGCTTATTACCAAAAAAGTAAAGAAATGGCTGGTTTATCATATCTCTAAACAGTTGGATCATCACCTAAGTCTTCCGAACTTAATCCCATAGAACATTGAAGAGTATGACTTCCATGAGTATGACTGAAGAGTATGACTTCCAGTTAATCAATGCGTTCATGATATTACATGAGTGAGAAAATCAACTCCTTTGGATCTTGGATCGATTCATGATTTGCGAAAAACATCAATATTGTTGTTGTAACTGTGATATTATTGGTAATTTCGCAAAAGTGCTAGTTCTTTGACGGAATTCGTAAAAATAAACAACAATGTTGAACCAAAGACTCTATAATACAAAGATTGAGGTCATAACTTTTGCAATTTTTGCGAATATCAAATTGACAATAAAAAATATCAAATTGACAATAAAAAAATATTAAGAAATGATGCATTGTTTTTTCGCGATCGCTAAAAAAGTTTCCGCACCAAACGCAATGAAGTTTTGAATTTCAATTTTTATCCTATGTATAAAAAATTGCCATTTACCAAAAAATTTTTATTTTTTTTTCTAATAATTTCATTAAAATAACAAGATCTTTCCATTTGTACGAAGAAGGGCAGAAAAAGAAATCGCGATATTATGGAAATTAAAAAAAAAAATTGAGGAGCTTTAGAAAATGCATTTGGTGCAGAAACTTTTTTGGTCAAAATGGCCTAAAAAAATTGTTTTTACTATCAGCACTAAATTGCCCATCACATGATGGGATGAAGAAAGTTTGTGCAAAAAAAGTTATAACCCTAATAAAGATATTGCACTCCATACATTATTTTACTGCCAAAAGTGAAATTAAAAGTGGATAAAGAACAATGAAAAACACATAAACGCACAAACAAACATACATTTTATAAGCACGTGTGTGTGCCTTAGCTTTCTCTCATTAGATAATCGTCTTCATTAGTTGTTTCCGAATAAGATTAAAATCGGTATACTCTCTCAATTATGGGACTTTTCAAAATGGACATACGGCAAATTAATGTATGGAAGTGAAACATTTTTATATTATAGTCTTTGGTTGAAAAATCTGTTGTTGGTATTCTCTAGATTCACCGAATCCCCGAAATGCCACTCATTAGACCAAGAGTACAAAACTAGAGTTAATTATGCCAATTGCTAATCCGGTTATGCTATTATGAATAGTACCTGGTTGACCGAGCCTTGCTCGAGGCAAATTTTAAAGTTTTTATATATTTTATTTTATACAGTTACAGTTTAACTCATTTTAAATAATTTTGAAAATTGGTCATACCAACAGAAACCTCCGTCGACTCATGCGCAACAACTTTACTAAAGATTATAGTCTGATAAAATGCAAAGTTTACGATTTAATTCATTTTGAGTAGTTTTCAGTGGCGCCGCCTGAAGTCGTTCATACCACTAAGAAACCTTCATCTGCTTATGCATAACAACTCTGCTTATGATCATAACATGATCAAATGCACAGTTTATGATTTAATTCACTTTTAGTCTGATCAAATGCACAGTTTACGATTTAATTAATTTTGAGTTATTTTCAGTGGCGCCACCTGTCGGACTTTGGTCATTCCAATTAATAAACCTTCGTCGGATTCCGTCCATCACACGACAGAATATCATTCGAGTTAACAGAGGACAGCAAATTCTTTCAGGACATTTGAAATCACTTTCCTATTAGACCTTCCGTAACGGTCGATTTAAATAAAAACATTAATAATGAGAATATTGTTTATAACTATAAAAAATAGTTGATAGTTTATTTATACTGAATAACTACAAAATAGTAAGTATGTTGGAACTATACAAGTTAATTAAGACACTTATAGATTAACACTCGGTTATTCATAAACGAAAAATAAAGTTATGAAAAGCTTACAACCAATATTTTCACACAAAATTCGAGCAATAAGCCTTTAATAACTTTATGGAATGTTTAATAATAAGAGGGTAACATTTTATATAAAATATAAGCGTCTTAACAAACAAATGTATAAATGGAAAAGAATTATACTTTTAAAAGTATAAAATTATACGGTTATTCTAAATTAAATATGGACTTATAAAATAAACTATAATTATTTTTTTCGTTTAAGATTTACACAAATTTATTTTCATTATTATTTTTTTAAAAAAATTACTTACACAATTGGGGATTATAAAAAAAAATATTGACCTTATTTGTATAAATTATATATAAAATATAACCAAATGATTTTTAGGCGGTTTTTGTATAAAAATTTTTAAAATTTAGAGTTTAAGTAGGAAGTTTTTTTAGGATTATTAAATTTGTAATTATTATAAATGAGACATGATAAACAGAGTTTGTTAGCAAAATTATTTATAAAGAAAAAATATTGAATTAAAATGGAAAAAATGTTAAAATGAAATGGATGTTAAAAACTAAATTTTTTTATATACAAATTTAAAACATTTAAAAAATTTATATCGAGGCGATATACTTAAGAACTTAACAAACATCTTAAATCTGGTTTTTAAGCATATTTTAAGTTTTTGAGCTAAAATATGATTTTATTTCAAATTCTTAGATGAAAAATTCCTAATTCTACACAATCAAATTGAATTTTAAGCCTTATAGAGAAAAAATCTTACATCTTATCAATTTTCTTTAAGAGAAAACTTAAGCAGTTTTTAAAAGGATAACTCCAGGATTATAAGGATATATATGAACTAAAGACTTACATTTATAATATAGAACATGGAGTGTAATATTTGTTTTTCTTTTGTTAATTTGTTTCTATGAAATAGTTTTAAATTAAATTTTATTTTTAAAAAGTTGTGACAACTAGAAAGATTATACAAAAAAAAAACTAAGACAAAATTTAAGAACTACAAAAAATCTCTTAAGGAGAATTTCGAATTAATCAAATTTATATATTTCTATATATTTATTATTAAGAGTCCTTTAAGAATTTTTTAAAATTACTTCGAAAAAGTTTTTTCTTAAGCTCAAAACTAAGACCATTTTATTTTAAAAAACAAGTCTTTTTTCGAGTTTATTTCGAAATTGAAATTGAAAATTACCGTAAATCTAACTTACGTTATTTTAGTATTTTAAATACTTTAATAAAAATTGAATACTTTTAACTTAAAAAGCAGAAAATCTAATTATCAAAAAATTAAGTTTTTTTAATGCAAATTTTAAACAGAAAAGTTTATATTAAACATTTTGTTTTGTTCGTTTTTGTTATAAAGTTTAAAGTGTCTTTGTTTTTTAGGTAAATGACACTAGGACGCCAATGATGATAATAATAATGATCATAAATTAAAATGTTACAAATCATAATTTTAATTATTTTAATGCTAAATGTAAATTATTTTCATACAATTGAAAATAAACACTAGAGATAAGTTTGAAGTTGAATAAAGGAGTATTTGAATATGCAAACGACAAAAGTCCTTCCTGAATTTTGCTTTTTTGGCTGTTCGAGTTAATGCTGTTGTTGGTGTTGTTGTGGTGTTTAAGAAGGTGATGATTGTAGTAATATTTTCCCCATTTAAATTCGACCCACACTACTTAAATTACATGATTTATTTTTACGTGTCGGCTGTACGGATAATGGAGCCACCAAAACTTCTGATTGTGCTGAAGGTGAACTGCTGCGCATGCCAGAACTTTCTTCATCAACAACTTCCTGTTAATTAAACAGAGATAAAGTATGAATTTTAAATTTAATTAAATATAGAGGAAACTTAAACAAAGTTTTAAAAATGTAAAATGGAGGAAATAATGTAGACAATTTCAATTTATGGTAAATCTTAACGAAAACAAGTAAGAAAAGCTATAGTCGATCAAGCTCGATTATATCATACCCTTCACTACTAAGGTCAAATATGGACCAACAATTAAACAAGTTTTCCTTAAGTCTTAGAGACATATATACTAGAGTTTGCAAAAAACCGTGAAAATGAGAAACCGCGGTTTCGGTTTTAAAACACCCAAAACCGGCCGGTTTCGGTTCCGGTTTTTCAAAAAAAACTTTTTTGATTTAAATTTGTAGTAAAATTTTGATAATTTAATTAAAACAAAGTATAAGGTATATTTATTAAAGCTCATATTTATAATTTAATACTAAAACTCGGGAAATTAATTTAGATTTTGTAAATAAGTATGAGGGAAATCTTAAATAAGTCTTGGTTCTATTAGAAAAACTGCAGAGCCCTTTTAGCTTGCTTAATTTTTGCATCCGAGCTACAAATTGCTTCAACATTAATTTTTACAAACAGCGACGAATCTTTAAAAGAAATTGTAATTTAAAGTCAATAGAAGCATATCTAAGGTCGACAGCTTTTCTAAACTTTCATTAATACTTTCTTTTAAAAGCAGAAATCTAAGATGCTTTTAAACGCTTGTTTGTAAAATATTATTACGAACTGACGAATTATTGAAATACCGAACAGCTTTTCTCACAGCCTCGACGTTCAAATTTATATGGGCAATCGGTTTTAAATAATTCAATGTTTCATCGTCGCCATCTTCAAAATTGTCTTCGCTTTCGTCGGTTTCAAATTTTTCCACATCTGGATTTATAAGATATGGTTCATAAAAACATCAGTAACTGCAAGATGAATTCCGTGTGCCAACCATAACTGAAGCAGTGTTTGATTTTCAGATCCAAATTTGATATTGACTACTACTCCATCTATAGTATATGATTGTATCAAGTGAAATATTAAACTTTATTAGCTTTTGTCTAATGGTTTCTTGCGTTTGCTTGGAATTACACGCACGACTCCAAATACGGAGTCCCAGGTTATAAAATATACCGTCGTAAACCGCCTTCCCCTTTGCACTTGTCCGTTAGTTAATTGTAAGGCACCTTTTGATTTTTTCATTCTTCTGCTTTATTTCACAGACAAATTACGTCCAAATTTATGATAAGCTAATGTTATTTCGGAATAATACCCACAAAAAAATTATGAAAAATAAATAGCTAAAACCGCGGTTTTTTTCTACGGTTTTCGATTTCGATTAAAACCGAACTGCAAACCCTAATACATATATATACTCTGAGCTATTTTTTCAAAATTTCGAGATTTATATCATTTGCGGCTAAGAGCCTGATATGGGAGCTAGGGTCAATTGTGGACCGATTGTTGACAAATTTTGGTTATTGGTTCATATTTATAAAATATTTATCTGTGCAAAGTTTAAGTAATCAATTGCATTAATCTTTAAAGTTATTAACGTTTTTGTGCTTTTATTTGTATACAAACGTCTTTGTATGGGAGGTATGGTCAAATATGGGCCGATTTCTACAAAATTAGGAACATTGAATAAGATTATGATAAGCAATATTTGTGCTGAAATTATCTTTAAAGTTACGACCTGTATCTTGATAACAAGCTTACATGGATAACCGGTCAGCCAGCGGGGCGGACATCGTTAAAACAACTCAGAGTGTGATTCTAAGTCGTTTGGTATACTAAAAGGTGGGTCTCAGACCAATATTTCTATGCGTTACAAACATCAGTACAAACCCAATATACCCTTTTCACCTATGGTGGTGAAGGGTATAATAAAAACTGTCTCAGATAATATTTTTAGCGCTTAGATATTGTTACTAGGATTAAATCCATATGACTCTTAACATAAGTAGCCCTAACCTTTAAAAATACATACAAACATAAATTTGACAGCTGTCGAACTATTAGTTAGTGAGATATAGAAAAGTATTTTCATTTGTTAAGGTATGGTTAGGCAGTCGACTAATGACTAAGTCAGCTTCACTTGGGTTCCTTTTGTGGTACCTGATAGAAGGAGTAGTGTTTGTGGAAGGAAAAACTTCTGTTGGAAGTAAATTCCACATATGAACAGTACAGCTAAAGAACGAATTTTCTCTGTAACGTGTTTTTCGGTCTGCTGACCGATCGACAACGAAGAGATGAGCTCTAACAGATAAACGTGTATTGCGTATGAAAGTTCAAGTTTCAAGAACGAGTTGCCTGATTTCGTTAGAGCGCATACCAAAGTAGTAACGATAGAGTAGTAAGACACAATCCACACTGTTTTCAAGTGTGATTCAATAGAGTTGGATACCTTACTGTCATCAATTAGCACCTTCGCCCTCTCCTGTACTCGGTCGAAAGCAAGCACCGAAAATAACTGTTATTTTCGAATTTTTGATTAAAAAAAAGCTACCTAAGGAAAATGTCGGAGAATAAAACCAAGTACCTATACCATTTTGATAGTCTTCGACCAAATTTTCATAAAATGCGATGCTTTTTAAAAATCTGATTTTTATTTTTTAGAAAAAAAATAAGAGTTATTTTTTGATTTTTCTATTTTTGAGCAAAAATAACAGTTATTTTTAACTTTTATTTTTTCGAGCAAAAATAAGTAATTTTTTAGCTTTTATTTTGTAGAGCAAAAATAACAGTTATTTTTTGATTTTTATTTTTTTTTTTGGCAAAAATAACAGTTTTTTTTAACTTTTTTTTCGAGCAAAAATAAGAGTTATTTTTTAACTTTTATTTTTTAGAGCAAAAATAACAGTTATTTCTGACTTTTATTGTTTCAAGCATGAATAAAAGTTATTCTTTGGCTTTTATTTTTTCGAGCACAACAAAAAAAACTTTTATTTCTGCTCGAAAAAAAATTTTTTTTTAATATATATTCTTTATTTGCAATCTATCTTAAGATATTAAGCAAATTTGGTAAACAATTTTTAATACTTAACTTACATATTGATTTTCATTAAAATCAACAATATTATCTACATACATTTTAACAATGTTGTTTGTACATTCTATGTTTAAAATTACATTACAATATATACATATATATACTTAGTCAATTTAGTTCATTTTATACATTTGCAAATAGAGTTAACATTATTGACAATTTATTAGTTTAATTTATGCTAACAAGTTATGATAGCTTGAAAAAATAAAAGTCAAAAATAACTGTTATTTTTGTTCAAAAAATAAAAGTAAAAAAATAACTTATTTTTGCTCGAAAAAAATAAAAGTCAAAAATAACTGTTATTTTTGATCGAAAAAATAAAAATCAAACAATAACTGTTATTTCTGCTCGAAAAAATAAAAGCCAAAAATTAACTTTTATTTTCTGACTTTTACGATAAAAGTTATAACAGTTACGGTCCCTGGTCGAAAGAAACCGATAAAAGTGCACCATGCCACACGCATTTGAAATATCCAGAGCCACAACTTTACTTTTGCCAAAACGGTGGATTAAATGACACCATTTTTCCGATATAAAGGCTAGCAGGGGTCGGTAGAGCGTCCTCTACGAAATCCCCAATGGCGGTCGCTTAGTAGGTTGTTAGATTCCAGGTATTCAACAAGATGGTGAATAACCTTTTAGAGTTTGGTGTAACATTAGCAAAACTCCAACACCGGGGAAATTCGACGGCATACTATAAGCTACCGAAAAGGTAAGCTAAGAACAGTGCTGGAATGCCATCCGGTCCTGGAGACTTATTTATGTTGAGACCCGCTAAAAACTTTTTTTACTACACGGGCGCGAAATAATATATTTGAGCATAGTTTGAAAGCTTTCGGGCAAGAAGGAACAGCCCGAGTCTGTGAATGTTTGGTTATCCTTTAAAAGCGAAAAAATTTTGAAAAAATTGTAGAACTATCATTATTCTTAACTTTTTTAACGAAGAACCAAAAGCTCTTACTGCCCCGAGGAGCAGCAAGAACTTTAATATGAAGATGCTGCTCGTACAGAGTCTTTTCACGCCATTTTGGCCTCGCCTGTTTGGGGTGGAAATCAATAGCTGGAGTTTGGTTATTTTGCCATCTACGAAAAGCTTCCTCTCACTGCACGCTTGCAAGTCTGATTGAACCATGTTTTTGACTTAAGTTTAATCGAAATTTTTTTTCACTGGAATGAATGATTTTATTCCAAGCTTAATAACATTTGGTGAAATGAGGACCGATTCCCATAAAAATTTAAAATAATAATAGCTTCAATAATCTTATATGCTTCGAATTAAGTTGTAAGTTTTGTTAAAATTTGATTAAATATATCAGTATTAAAGTGATTTCCGGAGTCATCATAGTCAACGTGAACCGATTTCAAAACAAAAAAAATTCTGTTGTCTTATTTTGTAGCTCTAGGCCTTTTCGTTCTATTTGATAGTTTTTCTGTTGTCGTAAGTTGTTTATATGAATGCTATGGTCAATTATGACTCGATTTCGCCCATTTTCAATAACAAAGTTTTCAAATTTTCCTGCCAAATTTTGCTGATCGTTCGTTTTAGAATTTCATAAGGATTCAGAATAAATATGGGAATTACAAACGGAATGACAACCATTATTTTGGATAATGGGTATAAACATATGAGATTTGCGTGACAATTAGAAATGCCCTGCCCAAGCAAAACCTAAATGTTAAGGGTAACGATTAAGTTTTGAAGTTTGTGGTGCAGCAGACATAACAAGCCTGCAAAACGATTACAATCGTAAGAGATCCATATTATTTTTGAAATCGAACATGTGTTTTTTGTGGACCAAATGATCTGAGCTGACCTTTATACAAATTGACTTATTTGCAATTTATGAATGGACAGAGTTTAACCTATTTCATTATATTAAAATTAGACGAAAAGTTATTGTTTATCTCACTAATAACTTAATTAATTATATGAATATTATAATAAACTTACATGAATATTTGTACAGCTCGCCAAACGCATTTGGGCTAATTGGGAGGCGGGTGTTAAAGAGTTGGTGCTACCAAAGGGTGATGTCATCATAGTGGAAACAGCGCGTTTCAATTTCGAAGGGGTTTTGTTGAATGAAAATGCGCGCCCGACCTAGGTAGAGTAAAGATTTTCTTTAATTGAATAAAAGTTCAAAGTTAAAACAAATTAAAACCAAAAAAATAAAAATCATAAATAAAAAAATTATAAAATTAAATAAAAACAAATAAAAATGTAAATAAACTATAAAAAAAAGTACTAAACAATTTAAAAAAAATATTTTCTTTCTTTGAAAATTTTAATTTTTTACTAACAATTCAAAACTTTTAAAAAATTTCCAATTTTCACGATATATTACAGTTTTCACAAAAAATTACAGTTTCATATAAATTTCAAAATGTATGTAAAATTTTAAATGTTAACTAACAATTCAAAACTTTTACTAATAATAAAAAACTCTTACAAATTTCTCTTACAATTTTCAAAGAAAATTAAAATTTTTCAAAAAATTTTAATTTTCATTAAAAAGAGAATTTAAGTTCTAAATAAAAACTTTCAATATCAGTTGCAATATTTAATTTTGAATTCAAAATTTTCTTAAAAACTTTAAAATTTTTTCATTCAAATTTTCTTTTTGAATTTCTTCAAATATTTAAATTTTCCTAAAATGTTTTACATAAGTGTATTACACTAGGGTCTCAATTTATTACAATTATTTTGTTATTCAATGGTGCTAACCGTTTTTTAGGTTAGCTCTAGTTTTCGAGATATAGCGTTATTTAAAAAATGGAGGAAGTTGCTCAATAAATATACGCGTAACTCGAAAACTGTTCATTTTCTTGAACTAAGTAAAAAAAAAAATTCGTCAACAAAATTATTTTTTTGAAACACTTTATTTTTTAATCCTAGCAATCATTTTGGAAATAAATTTTTTTTATGTCCCAAAATTTTGATAAACCTTTTTAATAAATTTTATGTTTGCAAAAAAAAATATTTCTGAAAATGGAGTTTTTTTGTCTTCAAAACAAAAACAAAATTTTGTTCGAATTATTTCCAAACCGACTGGTCGAATTAGTTCCTGAAAGAAAATTTCGTTGCCGAATTTTTTTACTTAGTTTAAGAAAATAAACAGTTTTCGAGTTACGCGAATATTTATTGCGCAACCTCCTCCATTTTTTTATAACGCTATATCTCGAAAACTAGAACCATTAAATTCAGCGTACTTGATTTATCTCTACCCACTAGGTCTCCCTTTGTTTGACTATCTAAGATCTACGATTGAATATTGGACTATAGAAAGAGATACAATTGAATATTGGAATATATAAAGACCTACGATTAAATATTGAACTATATAAAGATTTACAATTAAATCTTGGACTATATAAAGACTAACTATTGAACATTGAACTATATAAAGATTTCGACTATATAAAGACCAACGATTGAATATCGGACTATATAAAGAAATTTGATTGAATATTGGACTATATAAAGACCTACGATTGAATATTGGACTATATAAAGACCCACGATTGAATATTGAACTATATGAAGACCTGTAATTGAATATTGGACTATATTCAGACCTACGATTAAATAGAGATCTACAATTGAATATTGAACTAGATAAAGACCTACGATTGAATATTGGACTATATAAAGAAATTTTATTGAATATTGGACTATAAAAAGACCTACGATTGAATATTGAACTATATAAAGACCTGTGATTGAATATTGGACTATATTCAGACCTACGATTGAATATTGGACTATATAGAGATCTACTATTGAATATTGAACTAAATAAAGACCTACGATTGAATATTTTACTATATAAAGAAATACGATTGAATATTGGACTATATAAAGACCTACGATTGAATATTGAACTATATGAAGACCTATGATTGAATATTGGACTATATTAAGACCTACGATTGAATATTGGACTATATAGACATTTACGATTGAATATTGAACTATATAAAGATCTACGATTAAATATTGAACTAAATCAAGACCTACGATTGAATGTTGGACTATATAAAGAAATACGATTGAATATTGCACTATATAGAGACCTACGATTGAATATTGGACTATATAAAGAAATACGATTGAATATTGAACTATATGAAGACCTATGATTGAATATTGGACTATATTCAGACCTACGATTGAATATTGGACTATATAGACATTTATGATTGAAAATTGAACTATATAAAGATCTACGATTAAATATTGAACAAAATCAAGACCTACGATTGAATGTTGGACTATATAAAGAAATACGATTGAATATTGCACTATATAGAGACGTACGATTGAATATTGGACTATATAAAGACCTACGATTGAATATTGAACTATACGAAGACCTATAGTTGAATATTGGACTATATAAAGACCTATGATTGAATATTGGACTATATTCAGATTGAATATTGGACTATGTAGAGACCTACGATTGAATATTGAACTATATAAAGACCAACGATGGAATATTGGACTATATAAAGATCTACGATTGAATATTGTACTACATAAACGCCTTTCGTCGTTAAAACAAAGTTGTCAAAATCGAGCACAGTGTAAATTTTTAATAAAACCAAAAAATTTGTTGGAGACAACCTTTCCTCGACGAGTTTCGATGGTTTATTAGGCCATCATCAGTAGGAAGAGTATTCCTAATTCCAGACGGATCATAAACCACGCATCATATCGTATTTATTCTGTCTCACAAACAAGATATAACGCAAGGTTTTCGATCTGTCCAAAATTAGAGATACTCCTCCTGATGACGATGGCCTAGCCAAACATAGAAACCCGTTGACCCACCAACATTTTCTGATTTTATCAAATTACAATAATAAATAATTGTAATGAATTGGGATCCTAGAGCAATACACTTCTGTAAAACTTTTTACTAACATTTTTGGCATCCCATATTAAATTTTTTCCAAACGAAAATTTAAAATCGGAAATTGTAAATTTCTACTAAAATTTTAAATGACTAAAAAAACGTTTTAAAAGCAAAAAAATTTAACTCAAAAAAATTCGAACATAAAAATATAATATATAAATAAACAAAAAAATCTCCAAATTACCTTTAAGCGTGTACGTGCCGCCAATTTAAAGGCTTTCGATAACGTACTCAAATTAACATCACTAATATCCACTTCCAATTCTTGAGAAGTACGACATAGTAATGCCTTATCCTGCAGCAAAAACAAAAGAAATAAATTAACCAATCAATCAAACAATCAATCAATAAACGAAATATTATTGTAATTAAATAAATCCCGACACACTTACCGTATCAGTACGACAGGCATTTTCCGCCATTTGTTTGCATAGAGTTTTCAAATACACAACCTTGTCAATCTCCTCATCACTTATGGTAAACGAATGCAATTTATCTTTATCCTGACGACAAAGTAAGGCAAAGGCACGAGGACTATCGGTTATGTCAATGACAAAGCGTATGGCATTTAAGGATATTAATTTAATATGCTTAAATGATTTATTCGTACTGGGCGATTTGGCGCTGTTGAAACCCCGTGAGCGTTTCTTGCACACTTCAATGGTATCGGAGAATAAGTACAACATTAAATTGTCACCTCGACCGCTAAGACTGTCTGTTAGCTCGTTCACCTCACAGCGGGAAATAAAACTGCGATTGGAGGAGACCAAGTGAGGCTGAGCATGAAAATACAAAAAACAAAGAGGATTAATTTAATTGTTATATTTCTTACTTAATTTTCTTTTAACAAATACTCACCGGACATCCATCAATATCATTGAAGATATCAAAGATGGCCATTCGCGATTCTGTTTTTCTCTTATCCTCATTGATATGCATCATCACCTCTTTGATGGCCTTTAAAGCCTCCTCCAAACGCGCATAATCCGGATTACTTTTATTCGTATGCTTTAGGATGTCATTCAGCAGCAGTGAAATACTTGGTAGCCTTTGTACCGGTCGTATCATTAAATCCTGCAGACTTTGACGTCCACATTCGGGTTTCGTTTGATTTATCTTAAGAAAGGCATGGAAACGTGGATTTTGTGTATCACAGTGTACAAGGGTTTCTTTCATTTGTTCAAAGAAATTTACATAGGGTGGGTAGGCTTTTATTAAATCGTCACGATGCTGCAGGATTATGTCACCGATGGAACAATCTTCCGTCCATTTACTGTGTATGCTACGCAAACGTTCGAGCATACTTTGGTGTACCTCGTGTATGGGTATGAAATTTCCGAAAATCGCTCGAATCTCGGATTTGTTGAGCAGAACTTCATTGGTTTCGGCGATTTCTTCGAGAGGGTTTTTGAAGAGCTATATAGTAGGAGGAAAGAAAAATTTGATTACTACAGAGGTAAATGGACCTAAGAAAGATCTGCTCTGATTAAATATCAAATAAATATTGGACTATATAAAGACCTACGATTGAATATTGGACTATATAAAGACTTACGATCGAATATTGGAATATGAAAAGACCTAAGAACAAATATTGGACTATATAAAGACCTACGAATAAATATTGGACTATATAAAGACCTACGATTGAATATTGGACTATATAAAGAATAAACGATTGAAAATTTGACTATATAAAGACATACGATTGACTATTAGACTATATAAAGACCTACAATTAAATATTGGACTATATAAAGATTTATATAAATATATAAAGACCTACGATTGAATATTGGACTATATAAAGAATAAACGATTGAAAATTTGACTATATAAAGACCTACGATTGACTATTAGACTATATAAAGACCTACAATTAAATATTGGACTATATAAAGATTTACGATTAAATATTGGACTATATAAAGACCTACGATTGAATATTGGATGTTGAACTATATAAATTATATAAAGACCTACAATTGAATATTGGGCTATATAAAGACCTACGATTGAATATTGGAATTTATAAAGACCTGCGATTGAATATTGGACTGTATAAGTTTCTAAGATTAAAGTTGGACTGTATGAAGACCTAGGATTAAATATTGGACTATATAAAGACCTACGATTGAATATTGGACTATATAAAGACTTGCGATTGAATATGGACTCTATAAAGACCTACGATTGAATATTGGACTATATAAAAGACCTAAGATTGAATATTGGGCTATATAAAGACCTACGATTGAATATTGAACTATATAAACCCCAGCGATTGAGTACTGGACTATATAAAGACCTACGATTGAATATTGGACTATATAAAGACCTACGATTGAATATTGGACTGTATAAAGACCTACGATTTAGTATTGGACTATATAAAGACCTACGATTGAATATTGGACTATATAAAAACCTACGATTGAATATTGGACTATATAAAGACCTACAATTGAATATTAGGCTACATAAAGACCTTCGATTGAATGTTGGACTATATAAAGAATGAACGATTGAAAATTGGACCAAATAAAGACCTACGATTGAATATTGGACTATATAAAGACCTAAAATTGAATACTGAAACATATAAAGTCCTACAATTGAATATTGGAATACATAATGACCTACGATTGAAAATTGGGCTATAATTAGACCTACTATTGAATATTGGACTATATAGAGAACTACGATTGAATATTGAATTATATAGAGATCTACTATTGAATTTTAAACTATATTAAGACTTACGATTGAGTATTGGACTATATAAAGACCTACTATTAATTATTTGACTAAATAGAGACCTACGATTGAATATTGGACTAAATAAAGACCAACGATTAATTATTGAACTTAACTTACATTAACAATGGTATCCAATATACCAACATAATTCGATTCCGTACTATAGAAGTCCATAAAATGATTAAAACGCATTGAGGTCTTCTTTGTCGGCGTCTGCTCGCCCAATGTTGATGTCTCCGGTTCGACAATTAACTTAGCACTTTCCAGTTTATCCGGACTTGTGGTACAATCAAAGAAACTACCCGATACCGAAAGTAGGCCAGCATCTGAGACAGATGAACGACGTTTGCCAGAACCCAGGGGTGTTCCCTCGAGTTGGAGGCGTTGTGAAAAACGCTTACGTTTACGCTTGTTGAAGCTGATGGGTAGCGAGTCGCGACGATCACAGTTGGGTGTGTTGGCAATACTTTCAAGGTACTGAAAAGGAGGAGGAGGAAATAGGGGTTGTTAGGATCTTTATTTCAAATTTGCATATCCTTGTTTTACTTACATCTCCAAATAGATAATCCATTTCATCGGCATAACCATTTTGTATGGTATACCAAAACCAGTCAGATTTCAGAATGTGTGTACGATGATTCTTGGGCTCGGGCTTAGCTTGGATAGCATGCTCATCGACCACCTATTTAAAAATAGGAATAAAAAATTCAAATAATTAGAGAATTATAAAAAAGAATAACTTTAATTGAAAAAAAATTATGATGAAACTCACACACACACACACACTCACAAACTTTATACAAATTTAAATATTTGGATTCAAAATTATATAAAAGAGATTTTGAGAAAATTTTTATTTCATGGATTATAAGATCAATAGTAAGACGCATAAGAGACAGCTTTTCAATTATTTTCAAATGTGAATCTTTGCATATTTCCTATATTTGCAATACCTCCAAATGTACGAGTTGCTGTTGCAAAAAAAGAATGCCAAAATTGCATATCGTCGGTCTCATGTAGAAAGGCCCTAACTAAGATTTTTTCGAAATAGATTTTTTTTGTGATTCTAATGCATTTAACGAAAATACACCTCCTCACAAAAATTTTATGCGATTTTATCAAAATTAGCGGTTATTTAAGCAATTTTCTAAAAAGCTTTAACTTATTCCTGAAAAAAATATATTTTTCAAAAGCCCTATCTCGTCAAATTTTTTGTCGAATATTAAAAGCTTTTCTATAGGTAACTTTTAATACCTAAAACTTTCTACTTAAAACATTTCACGTCGAAAGCTTTCAATAAAAAACTGTCATTATTTATCTAAAGTTTTCTTATAAAAAACTTTCGATGTCGACGGGTTTTCTATAATAAACTTTCGATATCGAAAGATTTCTTATATAAAACATTTGCCGTCAAAATATTTTAGATAGAAAACTTTTTATATAAAACTTTCCTATAGAAAAATTTCAAAATCAAAAGCTTTTCCTATAGATAACTTTAATATAAAGCTTTCTAAAAAACGTTTATATTAAAAACTAATTTATAAAACTTTCTACTTAAAACATTTCACGTCGAAAGCTTTCCAATAAAAAACTGTCATTATTTATCTAAAGTTTTCTTATAAAAAACTTTCGATGTCGACGGGTTTTCTATAATAAACATTCGATATCGAAAGATTTCTTATATAAAACTTTCCTATAAATATCAAAGTTTCCAAAAGATAACTTTTGATAAATAAAGCTTTTAACTAAAAACATTCCATATCGAAAGCTTTTTGGAAAATAAATATTTTTTATATAAAACTTTCGATGTCGAAAGGTTTCCTATAATAAACATTTGACATTGAAAGATTTTCTTTAAAAAACTTTCGATATCAAAAGATTTCTTATATAAAACTTTTGTTGTCAAAATATTTCGGATTGAAAACCTTTTATATCAACAGATTTCCTAAAGGTTATTTTTAATATATAAAGCTTTCTACTAAAAAACATTCCATATCAAGAGCTTTCCAATATAAAAATGGCAGTATCTAAATATCTCCTTTATAAATATTTCCATTTCAAAATGCTTCCTAATAATAAACTTTCGATATGGAAAAATTTTCTAAAGAAAACTTTTGATTTCCTTTATAATACTTTGAATATCGAAAGATTTCATATAGAAAACTTTCCAAGTCAAACTTACAATATCGAAAGCTTTCCTATAGAAAACATTTAATATCGAAAGATCTCTTGTAGAAAGCCTTCGCTATCGAACGTTTTGCTAAAGAAAGCATTCGCTGTCGAAAGCTTTCCGAAAAAAAAAACATTGGCTATGTAAAGCTTTTCGTAATATAATTTCTACATGAGACCAACGATATATACAAATATTTTCATATTTAAAGGTAGAAACACAATTGGGACGAATGACTAATTTCGCCAACACGACGTATTCGCCTTAAAAAATTCGTCTTGTAAATTCGTCCATTGAACACATTTGGGACGAATAAACGCTGTTGACGCCATTTTTGTTGATTTCTTATTTGCACAAATTACTTGCACTTTCGGATATACCGCGCACTCACAACATTTGCAATTTTTTTTAATATATTCTTTTATTATTTCACGAGATTTTCGTATTAAAATAATCTTATTTGAAATAAATTTTTTTTGTTTACATTTGATAAGGTGACCATATTTAACAAGAACACATACAATTTATAATATTTTACAACAGAAATAGATATACAGCCACTCTAAACTAGTTTTGTCGTCGTTCGTCTGCGTATGAAATAGAAATAAACCTATCGCTCTGTTCGAGACGCACGACGAATTTCGTAAGCATACTCATATAAACCCATATGTTCTATTTCTAACGACGAATATTCGTTCCGAAAAATTGGTCGTTCGTTCCAATTGTGTTTTATACTTAATGAAAAACTTTATTTACAAAATATTTTAAACAAATATATCGTCGCCTAAAATGCAAAAGGTAGTAATTCCATTTTGAGTTTTTTTTTTACAGGAGAAGCAAAAGATGTTATAACTTTTAAACTACAAGGAACTTTAAAACTAAATTTTAATATTGGGTCAACAATCCATCAACAAAGAAAACTCTAAAAACTAAAATTTTTTAGCAATTTCGAAAAAACAAAAAGGCTTAACTACAAGTTGAATATTTTTTTAGAACCAAAAGGGCTTAACTACAATACACATTTTGAGTTTTTGAGCGTACGCATAAAAAATCAAAAAATTAATTGTAATTTTTGCATTTCAGATGACGATATAATTTTTATGATTTCTTTCTCCAAATTGCGAATTGTGGTATTTACACTGGACCTACAACATTTGCAATATGTGCAAGGGTTTCAAAATTGTCATATTTGTATTTTTATTTACAAAAAATTATCGTAAAATTGAAGTACTAGAGAATATATTGCAGTTTTTGATACTCGTAGTTAAGTATTGCAAATTATATCTTCAGTATTTGCAATATCTGCAAGGATTCTAAAACTTTAAAATCGATTATTTTTGGAGAAAAACTTTTTTTTTAATAGCAAAAATGGCATATATACAAATATTTCTATATAAAAGGAAAACATTTATTTCCCCAAAATATTTTCAACAAATATCAAAATTTTATGGTTCCATATAAAAAGATAATTGAACTTTTGAAACTTAAATTAAAATGTTTAAATTTTACTACTTTCTTTCAAAACATCTTAACAAAGAATATCAAAATTTAAGGAATTTTCTAAAACATCTTAATCAAACATAAAAAATTATTTTCTTTTGGAAAATTAAAAAAAAGAAAAATGAAAATTCCAAACAAAAATTTTAATTAGTTGACCTTGTCGTTTTTTTAATTTTGTTTGTTTTTCAAAGCTTTCGTTTCTTTCACTTTTTAACGATAAAATTTTCTAATTTTTCTAACAAGAATCTTTATTCATTCATAAATTTAAATTCAAATACATAAGATAAATACATACATAGATATAAATGTTTAGGTGTGTGTATATGAGTTTATCATAAAAATTAGCATTATTTAAAAAAAATGTTTTTAAATTTTTTTATGTACAAAAAAGCAAGAGAAACTTATTTATAATAAATAAATTTTGCTTAAATATAAAACAAACAAAATAATTTTGGCTGTAGGTATATAATATTAAAATAATAAAAAACAATAATTAAAAACTATTTAAGTTGTTTTTACTAATAAACAAAAACTATGTAGTTAAAAAAGCATAATAAAAAATAGTGCACTTGAAAATTAAATAAACAATTATTAAAGATATTAAAGTAAAAAAAATTTAAATTAAAAAAAAACCAGTTATATCTGTGGCAAAAAGAAAAAAGTACTTAAGTCGACTTAAGTAAAATTTGAGTTAAATTATAACCATTTTCTACGATTTTTCAGGAAGTTATAGAATAATTGCTTCTTTTAGAACCTGATTTCTTGCCCAAATTAGAATAGGACTAATTGTTTTTAATTTTCTTCGAAATTGCTCTACTCCAAAACAAAAAATCAGACTTAGGCACTTTTTTCTTATTGCCACAGATATATACATAAGTATAGACTCATATATATTAGACAGTGCCGCACTGGTACTTTGATGGCAATAATAGAAAAATATTTCTATCGAAAATTTTTCTATAGAAAAATATTTCTATCGAAAATTTTTCTATAGAAAAATATTTCTATCGAAAATTTTTCTATAGAAAAATATTTCTATCGAAAATTTTTCTATAGAAAAATATTTCTATCGAAAATTTTTCTATAGAGAAATATTTCTATCGAAAATTTTTCTATAGAAAAATATTTCTATCGAAAATTTTTCTATAGAAAAATATTTCTATCGAAAATTTTTCTATAGAAAAATATTTCTATCGAAAATTTTTCTATAGAAAAATATTTCTATCGAAAATTTTTCTATAGAAAAATATTTCTATCGAAAATTTTTCTATAGAAAAATATTTCTATCGAAAATTTTTCTATAGAAAAATATTTCTATCGAAAATTTTTCTATAGAAAAATATTTCTATCGAAAATTTTTCTATCGAAAATTTTTCTATAGAAAAATATTTCTATCGAAAATTTTTCTATAGAAAAATATTTCTATCGAAAATTTTTCTATAGAAAAATATTTCTATCGAAAATTTTTCTATAGAAAAATATTTCTATCGAAAATTTTTCTATAGAAAAATATTTCTATCGAAAATTTTTCTATAGAAAAATATTTCTATCGAAAATTTTTCTATAGAAAAATATTTCTATCAAAAATTTTTCTATAGAAAAATATTTCTATCGAAAATTTTTCTATAGAGAAATATTTCTATCGAAAATTTTTCTATAGAAAAATATTTCTATCGAAAATTTTTCTATAGAAAAATATTTCTATCGAAAATTTTTCTATAGAAAAATATTTCTATCGAAAATTTTTCTATAGAAAAATATTTCTATCGAAAATTTTTCTATAGAAAAATATTTCTATCGAAAATTTTTCTATAGAAAAATATTTCTATCGAAAATTTTTCTATAGAAAAATATTTCTATCGAAAATTTTTCTATAGAAAAATATTTCTATCGAAAATTTTTCTATAGAAAAATATTTCTATCGAAAATTTTTCTATAGAAAAATATTTCTATCGAAAATTTTTCTATAGAAAAATATTTCTATCGAAAATTTTTCTATAGAAAAATATTTCTATCGAAAATTTTTCTATAGAAAAATATTTCTATCGAAAATTTTTCTATAGAAAAATATTTCTATCGAAAATTTTTCTATAGAAAAATATTTCTATCGAAAATTTTTCTATAGAAAAATATTTCTATCGAAAATTTTTCTATAGAAAAATATTTCTATCGAAAATTTTTCTATAGAAAAATATTTCTATCGAAAATTTTTCTATAGAAAAATATTTCTATCGAAAATTTTTCTATAGAAAAATATTTCTATCGAAAATTTTTCTATAGAAAAATATTTCTATCGAAAATTTTTCTATAGAAAAATATTTCTATCGAAAATTTTTCTATAGAAAAATATTTCTATCGAAAATTTTTCTATAGAAAAATATTTCTATCGAAAATTTTTCTATAGAAAAATATTTCTATCGAAAATTTTTCTATAGAAAAATATTTCTATCGAAAATTTTTCTATAGAAAAATATTTCTATCGAAAATTTTTCTATAGAAAAATATTTCTATCGAAAATTTTTCTATAGAAAAATATTTCTATCGAAAATTTTTCTATAGAAAAATATTTCTATCGAAAATTTTTCTATAGAAAAATATTTCTATCGAAAATTTTTCTATAGAAAAATATTTCTATCGAAAATTTTTCTATAGAAAAATATTTCTATCGAAAATTTGTCCATAGAAAAATATTTCTATCGAAAATTTTTCTATAGAAAAATATTTCTATCGAAAATTTTTCTATAGAAAAATATTTCTATCGAAAATTTTTCTATAGAAAAATATTTCTATCGAAAATTTTTCTATAGAAAAATATTTCTATCGAAAATTTTTCTATAGAAAAATATTTCTATCGAAAATTTTTCTATAGAAAAATATTTCTATCGAAAATTTTTCTATAGAAAAATATTTCTATCGAAAATTTTTCTATAGAAAAATATTTCTATCGAAAATTTTTCTATAGAAAAATATTTCTATCGAAAATTTTTCTATAGAAAAATATTTCTATCGAAAATTTTTCTATAGAAAAATATTTCTATCGAAAATTTTTCTATAGAAATATATTTCTATCCAAAATTTTTCTATAGAAAAATATTTCTATCGAAAATTTTTCTATAGAAAAATATTTCTATCGAAAATTTTCCTATAGAAAAATATTTCTATCGAAAATTTTTCTATAGAAAAATATTTCTATCGAAAATTTTTCTATAGAAAAATATTTCTATCGAAAATTTTTCTATAGAAAAATATTTCTATCGAAAATTTTTCTATAGAAAAATATTTCTATAGAAAAATATTTCTATCGAAAATTTTTCTATAGAAAAATATTTCTATCGAAAATTTTTCTATAGAAAAATATTTCTATCGAAAATTTTTCTATAGAAAAATATTTCTATCGAAAATTTTTCTATAGAAAAATATTTCTATCGAAAATTTTTCTATAGAAAAATATTTCTATCGAAAATTTTTCTATAGAAAAATATTTCTATCGAAAATTTTTCTATAGAAAAATATTTCTATCGAAAATTTTTCTATAGAAAAATATTTCTATCGAAAATTTTTCTATAGAAAAATATTTCTATCGAAAATTTTTCTATAGAAAAATATTTCTATCGAAAATTTTTCTATAGAAAAATATTTCTATCGAAAATTTTTCTATAGAAAAATATTTCTATCGAAAATTTTTCTATAGAAAAATATTTCTATCGAAAATTTTTCTATAGAAAAATATTTCTATCGAAAATTTTTCTATAGAAAAATATTTCTATCGAAAATTTTTCTATAGAAAAATATTTCTATCGAAAATTTTTCTATAGAAAAATATTTCTATCGAAAATTTTTCTATAGAAAAATATTTCTATCGAAAATTTTTCTATAGAAAAATATTTCTATCGAAAATTTTTCTATAGAAAAATATTTCTATCGAAAATTTTTCTATAGAAAAATATTTCTATCGAAAATTTTTCTATAGAAAAATATTTCTATCGAAAATTTTTCTATAGAAAAATATTTCTATCGAAAATTTTTCTATAGAAAAATATTTCTATCGAAAATTTTTCTATAGAAAAATATTTCTATCGAAAATTTTTCTATAGAAAAATATTTCTATCGAAAATTTTTCTATAGAAAAATATTTCTATCGAAAATTTTTCTATAGAAAAATATTTCTATCGAAAATTTTTCTATAGAAAAATATTTCTATCGAAAATTTTTCTATAGAAAAATATTTCTATCGAAAATTTTTCTATAGAAAAATATTTCTATCGAAAATTTTTCTATAGAAAAATATTTCTATCGAAAATTTTTCTATAGAAAAATATTTCTATCAAAAATTTTTCTATAGAAAAATATTTCTATCGAAAATTTATCGAAAATTTTTCTGTACAAAAATATTTTTATCGAAAATTTTTCTATAGAAAAATATTTTCATCGAAAATTTTTCTATAGAAAAATATTTCTATCGAAAATTTTTCTATAGAAAAATATTTCTATCGAAAATTTTTCTATAGAAAAATATTTCTATCGAAAATTTTTCTATAGAAAAATATTTCTATCGAAAATTTTTCTATAGAAAAATATTTCTATCGAAAATTTTTCTATAGAAAAATATTTCTATCGAAAATTTTTCTATAGAAAAATATTTCTATCGAAAATTTTTCTATAGAAAAATATTTCTATCGAAAATTTTTCTATAGAAAAATATTTCTATCGAAAATTTTTCTATAGAAAAATATTTCTATCGAAAATTTTTCTATAGAAAAATATTTCTATCGAAAATTTTTCTATAGAAAAATATTTCTATCGAAAATTTTTCTATAGAAAAATATTTCTATCGAAAATTTTTCTATAGAAAAATATTTCTATCGAAAATGTTTTTATAGAAAAATATTTCTATCGAAAATTTTTCTATAGAAAAATATTTCTATCGAAAATTTTTCTATAGAAAAATATTTTAATCGAAAATTTTTCTATAGAAAAATATTTCTATCGAAAATTTTTCTATAGAAAAAAATTTTTATCGGAAATTTTTCTATAAAAAATATTTTTATTTTTATATTTTATTTATTTTTTTATATTATGTCTATAGAAAAATATTTTTATCGAACATTTTTCGATTTTTTTTTATCAAATTTTTTTATTAAAAAATTTTTTGGTTAAGTAAAAAAATATAATTAAATTAAATAATATAAAATTATCGCATACTATTACATTAAAAGCTAATAAATATGATATATACTACCAAATATTCAACAGCACATTAAATTATTTAAAAACTTCATTAAACAAATTCAGTCATTAAATAAATATATTTTGGCAAAAAGAAGTTTCTCTTGGTTTTAACATAAAAAAAAATAAAAATTACAAATATAAATAAAACTAATACAAATTCCAGAAAACATTTGATGATGTAAATATTTTTTTATATAAAAAATATCAAACAATTGTGCAAATATTATTAAAAAATAGAACAAAACAAATGTGCATATTTATTTGAATAATATTTAAATTAAAAAAGAAAAAATAGTCAAACAATTTAAAGCAAATTCCAAATTGCGAGGCATTTTTAACATTTAAATTAAACAAAATTATAAGTTTCAAAATATTTTTTTTAAAGTGAAAAAAATATTTTAAATAAAATTGAAACATTAATTTATTAAAAACACGAAAGGTTACTTTTAAGATTTATTTGTTTAAACAAAAACTGAATTTGTTTTTTTTTTCTTTCTAAAAAAAATTAAAATTTTTAAAATTTAAAAATGATTTGATATGTTGACTTATTATAATTTATTGTGCTGTTGTAGTCAATTAAAGAAAATTTATTTTTTACAAAAACAAAAAAAAAAGTAATAAAACAAAAACACCAAATCACCATAAAATATTAATTACATTTAATTAAGAGGGAAAAGGACAGTGAAAATATATAGAGAAAATTAACAAAAAATACTTAAGGCAAAAACAAAAAACACAGGGAAAATATTTAAAAATTTTGAAAGCAATTTTTAGTAGTAACCATTTTTTAATGCAAAAAAATTATGAAAATGTTTGTCAAATGAAAATGTTAAAAATGCGATGCAAAATTTAAACTTTTTTTTAATTCAAGTAAATATATTCAAAACGTGATATCTTAATACAATTTCCTATCGGTGTGTTTTTTTTAATATAGACTTCTTGACAAAACGATAGCCTTTTTAAAGTTATATTGTTTTTATAATTATTTTAAATAATCTTCTACGATCCTAGAATCGAATGTGCGAAAATATTTATTGGAATTTATAAAAAATAAGTAAGAAAGTGCTAAAGTCTGTCATGTCCGACCATATGATACCCTTCACCACTAAAGTCAAATATCTGTTTTTTCGTGTATAAAGGCAAATATTTGCTAAATTTTTCTCTTTATACAAGCATTTCTCAAGACTTGTATATTTAAGATATTTTTGTCATTGGGCTAGGGTCAAAAGTGGACCATTAATCTGTAAATTTTGCAGCTTGATACTAATTTTAAAGAATTTTGACAGAAAAGTTTGTATGGAAGCCTATGGTTAAATATGGACCGATACCAAAGAAATTTAGTACAGTGATATCTGTGCTCATGATGATGATGATGTAACTGCGATATTATTGGTAAGATCGCAGAAGTGGTAGTCCTTGGTCGGAATCCTAAGATTTCCGAGTCGTTCCGGTACGAAGAACCGACTGCCGTGGGAACGATCTGTGCTCATAATCAGTATTTGTTTTAAATTTCATAAAAATATACTGATATTTGTGGACAAAATACCAATTCCGGGAAGTGAGATCTATGGGAGGTACCCAAAATAATGAACCGATTTTGACGAATTTCAAAAGCCATGGTCCTACTACTACCAAAAGAATTGTCTGTCCCAAATTTCATCAAATTATTTTAAGAATTGCGACCCTAACTTTTATTACAAACTTATTACAAACAGCCAGCCGTCCAGCCAGAAGGACGGACTGACATCCTTAAATCGACTCAGGAAGGGATTCTAAGTCCATTGGTATACCAATGGTAATGAAAGGGTGTACAAATCTTAGTGCATTCAAAACGATAGAATTTGAAGCAAATGTGTCACGAAATACGCGGGTAAAGTCGTATTAAGAAAAAAATTTACCAGATAGAAATTCCAGAAAGAATAAGGGAGCGAAACAGCGAGCAAACAAACTGCATTGCAATTTCTTGACAAATTTTAATTCCTGAATAATGGACGATGTCTTTTCTCAGCATCCGAGATACACTTGTTACGTTGCCGATGCAAGAGGAGTGCAAGAATGTCTTTTTTTTAATTAGGACCAGCACTCAGGGGATGACCCCTACTTATGCCATTCGTTGTATTAGAACTTGGAAAATAGATTATAGGAGGGGGATGTATGGAGTTGTGTTTGTGGACATTTGATTGAAATTTACCTATATTGAAGGTCATTAATAAAGATAACAAAAAGAGGAGTAGAAAAAACAGGGCCTTGCGGTACCCCTGAATTAATCTTGAACTCGTTGAAAGAGAACCCATCAATAACAACTCTCATAGTGTGATCTCTGAGGAAGCTCGATATAAACCGAGGGAAGTTATTACCAACACCAAAGACAATAAGTTTTGATAGAAGTGCTCCGTGCCACACTCTATCAAACGACTTGGAAACATCTACAGCTACAACTTTACTTTCGCTAAAACAATTGACACCATTTTACCGATAGCTAGGGCTACCAGGTCTCCTGTAGAGCGTCCCATACAGAACCTATAATGGCGGTCGCTTAGTAGGCTGTTAAACTTTAGATATCTAACAAGATGTTCCAAAACTTTGGGGAGTGCAGAACAAATTGCAATTGGGCAGTCATTTTCAGGTTGTTAGCCTTGCCGTTGTTTAGGGATTAGCGTAAGATTAGCAACCTGCCAGCACCGAGGAAATGCACCAGCATGGTACAAGGTGCTGAAAGGTTAGCTAATGGATGCGCATGCGACAAAGAGCACTGCTTCAGGACCAGTGCTGAAATGCCATCCGTCCCTGGAGACTTATTTACATTGAGATCCGCTAAAACAGCACTAGCGTGAAAGAATATCTTTGGCATTGTTACAGATAATCTTTCGAGCTCGGCCAGAGGTTGGGTGCTTTCCGGCAAGCGAGAATTGCTTACGAATAATTCAGCTAAAAGGTTAGATTTACAAACCGAGTCTGTAAAAAAGAAATTTTAGAACTAGCATTATTCTTAACTCGTTTAACGAATGGCTAGAAATTCTTGCGGCCTGAGGAGCGGCAAGAATTTTAGAACGAAGGCGCTGCTCGTCACGCCTTAACATTTTGGCACACGTACGCCTTGCCTGTTTGCGTTGCATAGCAGTAGCACCAGTTACTGAAAGCAACCTCTCGGGATCTGGATCCATGTTTGCGCTTTTAATCAAACCAAGTTTTTAACTGAGGTTTAATCAAAATATTTTTCGCTGGGATGAACATTTTCATTCATAGCTTAATAACATTAGATACCATTTCCGCCGAGGCACTGATATTATTGTCAAGAAAACATAGTTTCCAGTTTAAAATGCCTAAAAAAAATCGTTGAGCTCAACCCAACTACTTTTTTTGTATAAAAAAGCTAAGCGTTTCGTTGTTGTTTGTGAAACATTCCGAAGTCCGGAGAATGAATGAAAAAAAGGCGTAAATGCTTCAATGTTCCGAATTTCCAAAAGGTGCAACAACCTTGACTTTATACTTGTCAGGGTGTGAAGTAAGGAAAAGGTCATGGGTATTTTGTTGGTGTCCTTCAACACATGAGATTGCATTGGTTCATTCACCAGTTGTGCTAGGTGATCATGCGCTGCGAATAGCTCAACATATTGGCCTTCAGAAGTTGTGAGGCTAGAATGGAAAAGCCAGGACGAGTTGTGAACATTGAAATCACCAGCAATAACGATTTCAATGTTCGGGCAACTCTCGAGGGTCTCCGTAATTAAATGGAAAAGATCAACGAAGCCAGATAACGTTGTGTTCCTATCCGCTCTTTGGCTTGTGTAAAGAAACCGTAGGTGCAAAAGATGCACCCTGATTCTGAACTCAATCCAGAGAAAGTAAAATTCTTAATCATACGTGACTTACGATTGCTGGCATTCGCAACATCATTGCGAATGTACATTGCAATGCCCCTATGAAAGTTAAAAAGTAATAGGAAGTGGTACCCTGGTATGTGAAAATCCTGTGGATCAGCATTCTCAGATATAACGATTTCACTAAAATAACGATTTAACTGTTCGGGCAACTTTCGAGGATTTTCGTAATTGAATCGGAAAGGGCATCGAAGCCAGATAACGTTGTGTTCCTATTCGCGTTTGGTTTTCTATAAAGAAACCCTAGGTGCAAAAGATGTACCCTGATTCTTAACTTAATCCAGAGACTGTTAAGTTCTTAATCATGCGTGCCTAATGATTGCTGGCACTGGTGCTCAACTTCATCGCGAATGTACATTACAATGCCCTTATGAAAGATAAAAAGGGATAGGAAGTGGTACCCAGGTATGCGAAAATCCTGCGGACAGAGAAGAAATTTGCTCTTAGCCCACGTATGTTGCAACAAATTATTCTAGAGCGATTTGCTATTACTATATAATGGCAGATCGTTGTTTATAATAAAAATCGCAGAGATAATTAATTGTTACCAACAATACCATCCAATGATCAGTTTTATACCTTCAACATTGAAAAGTTTGCGAACAATTAACTCCTTGTTATTTGGGGTCAAAAAAGCCCTGCCCTGGTCCTTGTGTAAGGAAAACGGCCCATAGTTTCAGCACTAGCGCAATGTTCCAACACTGTTAAATATTTAGCGAGAGTAGCGGGTTTTTTATGTTCTTTTCTTTTTTCCTATTGAAATTGGTTGACTCTATCAAAAGTTATAGTTACTTGTTCGTGCACTATTTGCAGAATCTCACTCCTTACCATTAAAAATGTATCTAAATATATTAAAGACCTACGATTAAAAATGGACTATATATAAAGCTAAAATTGAACTATTTATATAATAAATCAAATATTCTTGTTTTCCTAAATCCCGATTTCTGGAATTTTCCTAAATTCCGATTTCTGGATTTTCCTAAATCCCGATTTCTGGAATTTCTTAATCCGTATTTCTGGAATTTTCCAAAATTCTATTCAGTTATGAATATTTGCATGAGTAATTCCATTCAAATAAATATGCACATTTTCCAAAAATAAATGCTTTTTATCACACACATCAACTCAAAATCAAATGTTTTCGTAATTTGAATTCAATAAAAAAAATATGAAAAGCAAAATTCAAATTTTAAGTACCGTTTGTGTAATACCAACATTAGGAGGAGGAGGAGCTTTAACACCTGTAGCAACAGGTTCTGTACAATTATCGACAGCAGGACAATTCATGTCCTCATTTAGCATATTATGATTGACAATTGATTGATGATGATGATTTGTGATTCGAAGTGATTGGTTACTTGAGGGTAAAGCAGCGTTAAGAGATTGTGAAAGAGTAGAAGAGGAAGAAGAAGTGGAGGAGGTAGTGATAGAGGAAGAAATAGTTTTACAAGCTACATCTTCTACGGTTTTACTAAGACTACAAAGATTTAGAGAATCGGTGTTAGCAGTTGAGGATGAAGTGGTGGTGGAGGTAGAGGAGGGTTTAGTAGAAAGTTTGTTTAAATTGGGAAGATCGTGGAGCGTTAAGTTGAGGGATTTATTACACATTTTGAAAGTTGTAGCAGTTAAAGATTTGGCAGCAAATGACGTAGAGCGGGTTACAGGTCTTGGAGCAGATGAACAACCTGAGGCAAGTTTGGAAGGAGCTTTAGGTGTCTTAAATTCTTCCTGATCATTTTTACAATCGACACTATCTTTCTCGGGAGAACGGTTTTGAATATTTATGACATATTTCTCTTTGCGGCTACTGCTGCGTGTTATGCGATTTCTTAGACAACGAAATTTTTCTTTTACAGGTTTACATATTGATTCATTGAAGGTGGTCTCCACGGAGGCTGTGGAGCATATGGAATCATCAGCATTTTCATTGTTAGTTTCATCCGAATTGTCATCCTTGGAGGAAACTGAATCAAGAGCCACTGAACTGCGTCGAGGTCTTAGCATTTTGACTATGGGTGTTCGTACAGCTACAAAACTCATGGAACGTTTGATGGATCTTGTTATGGAACCGGTGCGTAAAAGTTTGGGCTTTTTGGTGCTGGTGGGCAAAGCAAAAGATTCCACTGACATTAGCGAGACACTGTCGAAACTTTCACGTTTACGCTTCAAATCCGATTGAGCATCAGTCAAGTCGATATCATTATCTAAATCGTCAGTATCCATTTGAATTTCAGCTTCGGGTTTGGGTTCATTACTAATGGCGGGGGCTTTAATAATGGGTAGTGAAGGTTCGCCATATATCGGCGATATATTGGCATTAGTTTGAAAGTCATTGTTAGATTCATTGGTCAAAACTTTTCCATCAATTTTAGGAGTTTCGTTAAGTAGTTTTATTAGTTGCTTAGAGGACTTGGAAGATTTTGGAGTGCTGGCATGAGTGCTAGAAACATGAGGCTTTATATTTAAATTATCTAGGCCCTCATCGTTATAGAGTAAAATTAAATCATTTACCAAATCGTCTTCATTCGATTGTTGGTTCAAATTAACTTCATAGTCAACTACAAGTCTTTCATCAAAATGAACGTCATCATCATCATCGGTTTCTTGATCCTCATCCTTGTAGATATCCTTATTTTTCTTAGAATTATCTTTTATCTCATTATGTTCTTCATCCTTTAGAGTTTCATTTTTATTCTCGCCCTTCATCTGCTCATCCTCAACATCAACTTCCATGTCTTCATCATTATTACGAGGTTTTACTAAGGGATTTGGGTTATTGGCTTTTTTAGGAGTTTGATTATTAGTATTTGTAAGAATTTTCGAATTGTTATTATGATTGTTATTGTTAGTAGTGCTACTGTTAGATAGAGTTTCTGAAAAGTAACCACCCGTATTAGGCATGACCTGAAATTTTAGAATTATTTTTTTTTGATTTTCAATATTAAATTCCAATTAAACATAAACAAATTGTTAAAGTGCTTAATTATTTACAACAAAACATTTAAGTGCAAATATTATTTGTTTAAATTTCTTACCACATGTGAACATTCGGGATCATCTAATTCCGCGGGCATACCGCCATTACTTTTCAAGACATCAATCATATGCTGTTGTTCGTCCACGGGAAAGCCAAAGAAACATATTTTCTGTCCCTCAAAGGCTTTTAAGCGATGTTCTTTTGAAAAATCATCTGCCGTGGCTTTAAAATCCTGATCGTCTTTACGTTCCCAGGCAGCATAAACCCATGCCGGCCGTACAACCGTTAGGCGAAATGTTTTGGCATATCTGTAATAAAAAAAATGAACAGATTGGTGAAAAAAACCAGGTCCTCAAAAAATATTCAATATATAATAAATTATAAATTAAAGAACCTAATTGGTACGATGACATCAACCGTACCACATTACCAGCTATTTTTAAATAATTTAAAGTTAAAAACTAAAAATTGGGAATCTAGAAATAGTTAGGTATTCCACATTACACGTACTGCCTCTTCTTCTTCTGTTATCCTTGACTCCCATTGGCCTCAACCATCCCTTTATATCGAACTCTATTACGAGATGTTAGGCATGCGTCGTTTCATGAATAGTTTGCTACTTGTAACTTCGTATCAATTGATCTTCTCCACGGTCTAGCAGCTGCACCAACACGACTTCCCTTTCTTGTCGAGCAATGTTGGTATTTGGGCTTCGAAATGTGTAGCCTATCCACCGCCATTTCTGTTGACATACCTTCACAGAATCAGGGATTTGGTTTATAGCGTTTAGTAGATCTTTATTTCTTATGCGATTCGGCCACCATATATTTGTTTGCAAAGGTTTGTAGGCGTTTGTGCGATGGCATTTGTACGTTTCCAAGTTTCGCAACCGTAATGCAAGATGGACTTGACATTTGAGATATATGTATGTATATTTGTAACTTAGTTGTTGATATTTGCCGAGATTTCCAAATAGCTCGGAGAATACCGAATGCAGAATTTGACTTATTAGCACGCGATTCAATATCCTCGTCGACGCCACATTTTATAGATTTCAAACTATCAAGGTAATTAAAGGTACCTGCACACCCAATAAACTCGTTATCCACATTGATGTGTGTCGACGAATTTCCAGCCCAGCTGCCCGAGATTCAACAGTGATAGCGCTAGTGTTTTCTTGAAGATAACCTGAGCTTTGGCTTAAAAGACACACGTCATCAGCTTATTTTAAGTCGTCGAGTTGTTTAAAGGGTGTCCATTGAATACCGCGTCTACCATTCAGTGACGTGATCATTATATTGTCGATGACAAGAATAAAAAGTATAGGTGACAAGATACATTCTTGCCTTACTTTAGTAGTAACTTCAAACGGATTAGACAATTTACCTTTATGTAGGACCCGACATTTAAAATTCACTTCCTCTGCTACTTAACCAAAACGACAAAAGCTAGGAAGCTAAAATTTGGAAATATGTTGTTGCTGAGTTGACAGCCCTTGGCCGAGAAACCTCGGGTCATTCAGGTACGTAGAATCGACTGTCGCTAAAATTTACGCGATTTCAGCAGGTTGGTAAATGAGGATAAGCGAAACCGTTTGTTAGATCACCTGAAGAACTGCAACCTTGATGCTGCTATAAGCAAGTTGTGGACCACTGTTCGATCTCTCTCGAACGCTATGAAAAAGGATGATCGGGTCGCGATAACACCATATCCGATCCGAAAGCGTGCTCGCATGCTTTTAGCCGATTATTTATTGAGCACCCCGAGAGAGACAAGGCGAAAAGGAGTATTGTTCGAAAACTACATGATCTCCCAGTCTCGGACCCACCACAAATTTTTACGCCAGCGGAAGTTGCTAAGGCCATCCGTACAGCTAAGCCTTCAAAGGCAATTGGTCCTGACGGAATTTCCATGCTGATGCTTAGTCGAGTTCTTGACAGGTGTCATAAATCTATCTATGAATAGCCTCATTATACCCGATGTCTGGAAAGTGGGTAGAGTGATCCCAATATTAAAACCTGGGAAACCCGCGAATGAGGGATCATCGTACAGACCGATATCCCTCCTGAAAAGATGGATTGTAAATTATCTGAGTGGACGTCAGTCGTTTGTAGAGTTTAGAGACCAGCGCTCAAAACACCGTAGAGTCAAAAAGGGAGTTCCTCAGGGCGGAGTCCTGTCGCCACTCCTGTTTAATCTGTACCTCTCTAAACTCCCAGCTAAACCGCAAGGCGTTGAATGATATCATATGCAGACGACTGCACGATAATGGCAACCGGCCATAATGTGGATGACCTATGCGGTACGTTGAATCGTTATCTCGGTACCATCCACAACTTCTTCACTGAACGTAACCTGAAGATACAACCAACCAAATCCTCAGCTACCCTATTTACCAAAAGAATTAAGCCTACAACTTGGCGTCGAGATCGATGGTGTACCAATTCCGACAGTGAACCACCCGAAAATCCTGGGAGTCACACTTGACAGCCTTTTTACTTCGACAGCACATGCCACAACTGTCGCGCATAAATTGCGATGTAGAAACAAGGTCCTTAAAGCACTAGCCGGCAGTACTTGGGGAATGGACAAAGAAACTTTGCTGTCTACCTATAAAGCGATTGGTCGGTCAGTGGCAAATTATGCTGCTCCAGTATGGTCAGCGTCGCTAAGTGATAGAAATGGAGTGGAGAAATATTCAATGTTATCAAAATACAGCCCTAAGAACTATTGCAGGATGCCTACAAATTACCTCACCACATCATCTTCACGAGGAAACAAAGATCCTTCCAGTAAAGGAACACAACATTATGCTATCTCAGCAGTTCCTTTTGGGATGTCATCGGAGAAATCATCCAAACTTTAACATCATACAGTTGGCATCTTCCCCGAGGCATGTCAGGAAAGATCTTCGCGTGTATGAGAATAGCATACGAAGATATGTACTTGATCCTTTAGATCATACCTCGTACATGGCAGCATTAAACAACATTCATAAAGACGCCACCAACTCCGCGATATTTCAGGTTATATTATGAGGTCGCCCACCGCCCGTAGCAAAAGAAGAAAAGAACCTGCCGCGGAAAACAAGAGTCGTTCTGGCTCAACTGAGATCGGGATGGAGCAATAGATTAAATATCTTTTGGTCCCGCATAGACCGTGCCGTCCCCAACATATGCCCAGCTTGTGGTCAGGGTCCTCATGATATCCCCCACATTTTCAACTGTACCGCCAACCCTACTTCACTTATTCCTGAGGATTTGTGGACTCATCCAGTTGAAGTAGCAGTGACCTTGATCTCCAAACAGATCCCCCATAAAAACAAAATTAAAAATTGTAAATGTTAGAGCTGTTACAACAAAAACAAGAAGCTAAAATTTGGATAACTGGTAGTTTAGAAATTAGGGTAAAAAAGAAAAAAAAATATGTATTCTAAACCTGGATTAGATACGAAAAAAAGATCCCGAGGGAACGCGTAGAAGAGGACGTCCGTATAAAATAAACTCGGCCTTTGACCTTAACAGCCATTGAAGTAAGTGGGACAGTGACAGAGAATGTGTTCCATCCTTTAGGGCTAATATACTGGAGGTGATATCGTGTCCTTGTAGCGCTTGACTTATATAGTCACCTCAGTATTTTTAGTAATAATGCCAGGGATAAGCTCTGTGGCCTTCCATATGACAAATATTTCTGCCACAAGTCTGTAAGATTTCTTAATGTTTTGTTCCATTAGAAAGACACCTGATCCAGTGCCGTAGTCATTTTAGAGCCATCTGCGGAGTGTTTTTTTTTTTGCTTTCCACCAAACTGCGCAGCCATACGTTAGAACGGATCTTACAATGGTTGTGTTGTATAAATCCAATACACAACCAGTGGTCTTAACCCTTTGGTGAAGAGAACTAACTCTGTTTTGTCGGGGTTCATTTAAGACCAATCGCATGATATCAGTAATTACGTCACCGGCATAGAAATCTGCAGCTTTCTTCAGCCAAATCATCGGCAATGCTTTTCACCATATGGACGAAGAAAGTATCGCTGGAACTGAATGTCTTAATCGACGATGTTAGAATGCAGACGAAGCCCCGAACCAAAATGACAGTTTACACTCTTTGCCAACACATGCCGCAGCAACTTTCGATAAATAAAGCTGTAGGAATAAGGTCCTCTAGTCGCTAGCCGGCAGCACTTGGGGAAAAGATAAAGAAACCCTACTTGCGACCTATAAAGCAATTGATCGGTCAGTGGCAAACTATGCTGCTCCCGTGTGGTCACCAAGTGTGAGCGAAACGCAGTGGAGAAAACTCCACAGAGTTGTTAAAATTCAACCTTTAGAATAATAACGGGCTGCCTAAAATGTCCTTAGAAAGCCGTCTACATGTAGAGGCGAAGGTCCTCCCACTTAAGGAACTTACAATACCCAACACCTGCACAGCTTGTGGAGAAAATCCACACAATACCCAGCACCTTTTCCAATGCACAGCAAACCCGACCCTCCTAACAACAACAACAACCTTTTTTCTAAAGTTATCGATATTTTTTTGGATGTATTGAGATTTCGGTACTTTCTTTAGGTAATGGGTGGTAACTTCGTTAATTCGAATAAAACAAGTAAGAAAGTGCTATAGTCGGTCAAGCCCGACAATACGAGACCCTTCACCACTAAGGTCAAAGGTGTTATTTTTCCTGTATAAAGACAAATATTTGCTAAATTTTGCCATCATACAAACATTTTCTCAAAACTTATGTATATATTTAAGCTGCTTCCGACATTTGGACTCATATGAGAGCTAGGGTCAAATGTGGACCGATTATCTTGAAATTTGGCAAATTGATTACAGTTGTTACAATTATGTATGCAAAAAATAAACTTAAAATTCCTATTATCTTCAGATTTACGAGCGTTTTAGTGATTTTTGTCTCATTTAGTGCGTTTTGATAGAAGAGTTTGTATGGGAGCTATGGTCAAATGTGGACCGATTTTAACGAAATTTGATACAGTAATTTAAGTTAACATAAGCAGTATTTGTTTTAAATTTCATGAAAAAATATTGATTTTTGTGGCCATTATATCAATTCCGGGAAGTGGGACCTATGGGAGGTACCATAAATAATGGACCGATTTTGACCAATTTCAATAGCCATGTTCCCATTGTCAAAGAAATGATCTGTAATGATCATCAAATTATCTTTAGAATTGCGACCTGTAGTTTGATTACAAGGTTTACATGGGGGTCCAGCCAGCCAGACGGACGGACATCGCTAAATCGACTCGAAAGACTATTGGTATAATAAAAGGTGGGTCTAAGACAAATATTTCTATGCGAAGGGTATAAAAATTATAATAGTCGGACAGGGATTTGGTGATTTTTGATCTAGGTTTAACCTCTACAAAGCACGAATTTTTCTGAAATTTCAAATTTACTTACTGATATTTGTCTCCACCGCTATGGGTACTTATTAGGTGGGTAATTTTGGAATTCATATCTTTGCGTATGCAGCCGCCCATTGAATGTATCATATTGACTAATTTGGTCTAGAAGAGGAAAAGAACAAAATTTTAATATAAAAAAAAATATTTAAATTTGCATGAGAAAAAAATACTTACCAATTCATCTTTTTTGCGTATACCGGTAAAGCATGTGACCACACCACGCATGGAATAATTGTAAATTGGTCGGGCATTATGCGTGAGACCATCTTTCATAGCGGCTGATTGTCTTAAAGCTGGTGGACCCAATATACTGAAAATTGTAAAAAAAAAATAAATAAATAATGATAAAGTGGAAGTAAATAAGAAAACTTAAAAGAAATATTACAAGTTTTTATTAATTTTTCATTCATTTCCCAAAAAATTCTTATTTTACAACAATAATATGACTCATTTTATTAAAAGTTGTTAAAAATTAATGGAAATTACAAAGAAATGATATAAAAATTTTATATAGCTTCCTAGAACTTTTCAATGGGACTGCAAATGACCACAGAAATGCGTTACATCAATTAACACATTAATAAAAATGTTTGGCAGATTTCAAAATTAACACATTTTTTCAAAATAAATAATATTTGCAAACATTAAAAGAACCATTTTCCAGCGATATAAGTAAGTGGTTTTTATGATTATAACACCTTTGACGAATAAATAAACAAATCGATCCAAAAATATCGAAAAAAAAAATTGAAACGAACAGGTGTTAAACTATTTAACAGGGAAGTTTATTAAAATATAAAATTTAAAAAAATAAATATAAAAATTGTTTATTTTCATTAAACATTTTAATTGAAATGGTTTCCTTAGAACAAAATTGATTACATTGTAGCATGTGATTTCAAAGGTAAATATGAAATTATTAGGAATTCGAGACGGAGATGCGGTAATGAAATAATGAAAGGTGAAATGAAAACGTCAGAATTAAACGAAATACCAACAAAATGCAAAAATTATCTAATACTTAAATGAGCTATTAAGAATGGAACTCATACAAAGTGTTTAAGTTTTGGAATACAAAAAAAAAAAAAAAAAAAAAAAAAACAATTGTTTAAGACTATAACCTAAACAGCTACATTAACGTTTAAGATATTTCACAAAATTCTAAAAGCACTTAAGGTCTTAACAAAAACTCTATAATATAAATTTGTTGCACTTTCATACATTGACTTGCCGTATGGTCTTTTCGATAAGTCCTGTAAGAAAAAGAGAGTACAACGCTTTAACTCTAATTCGGCAACAACCAATAGAGACCAATAGAGATTATATAATGAGAGACAGCTAAGGCACACACACGTGCTTATGAGAAGTATGTTTGTTTGTGTATCTGTGTTTTTCATTGTTTTTTTTTTTATAGAGTCTTTGGTCTCAGTCTATGTCTTAGTGTATTTTTTTAGTCTATGTCTTAGTGTATATCTTAGTCTATTTCTTAGTCTATGTCTTAGTCTATGTCTTAGTTTAAGTATTAGTCTATGTCTTAGTCTATGTCTTAGTATATGTTTTAGTCTATGTCTTAGTCTGTATCTTAATCTATGTCTTAGTCTATATCTCAGTCTATGTCTTAGTCTATGTCTTAGTCTATGTCTAAGTCTATGTCTTAGTCTATGTCTTAGTCTATGTCTTAGTCTATGTCTTAGTCTATGTCTTAGTCTATGTCTTAGTCTATGTCTTAGTCTATGTCTTAGTCTATGTCTTAGTCTATGTCTTAGTCTATGTCTTAGTCTATGTCTTAGTCTATGTCTTAGTCTATGTCTTAGTCTATGTCTTAGTCTATGTCTTAGTCTATGTCTTAGTCTATGTCTTAGTCTATGTCTTAGTCTATGTCTTAGTCTATGTCTTAGTCTATGTCTTAGTCTATGTCTTAGTCTATGTCTTAGTCTATGTCTTAGTCTATGTCTTAGTCTATGTCTTAGTCTATGTCTTAGTCTATGTCTTAGTCTATGTCTTAGTCAATGTCTTAGTCTATGTCTTAGTCTATGTCTTAGTCTATGTCTTAGTCTATGTCTTAGTCTATGTCTTAGTCTATGTCTTAGTCTTAGTCTATGTCTTAGTCTATGTCTTAGTCTATGTCTTAGTCTATGTCTTAGTCTATGTCTTAGTCTATGTCTTAGTTTATGTCTTAGTCTATGTCTTAGTCTATGTCTTAGTCTATGTCTTAGTCTATGTCTTAGTCTATGTCTTAGTCTATGTCTTAGTCTATGTCTTAGTCTATGTCTTAGTCTATGTCTTAGTCTATGTCTTAGTCTATGTCTTAGTCTATGTCTTAGTCTATGTCTTAGTCTATGTCTTAGTCTATGTCTTAGTCTATGTCTTAGTCTATGTCTTAGTCTATGTCTTAGTCTATGTCTTAGTCTATGTCCTAGTCTATGTCTTAGTCTACGTCTTAGTCTATGTCTTAGTCTATGTTTTATTCTATGTCTTAGTCTATGTCTTAGTCTATGTCTTAGTCTATGTCTTAGTCTATGTCTTAGTCTATGTCTTAGTCTATGTCTTAGTCTATGTCTTAGTCTATGTCTTAGTCTATGTCTTAGTCTATGTCTTAATCTATGTCTTAGTCTATGTCTTAGTCTATGTCTTAGTCTATGTCTTAGTCTATGTCTTAGTCTATGTCTTAGTCTATGTCTTAGTCTATGTCTTAGTCTATGTCTTAGTCTATGTCTTAGTCTATGTCTCAGTTTATGTCTTAGTCTATGTCTTAGTGTAAGTCTTAGTCTAAGTCTTAGTCTATGTCTTAGTCTATGTCGAATTCTATGTCTTAGTCTATGTCTTAGTGTATGTCTTAGTCTATGTCTTAGTCTATGTCTTAGTCTATGTCTTAGTCTATGTCTTAGTCTATGTCTTAGTCTATGTCTTAGTCTATGTCTTAGTCTATGTCTTAGTCTATGTCTTAGTCTATGTCTTAGTCTATGTCTTAGTCTATGTCTTAGTCTATGTCTTAGTCTATGTCTTAGTCTATGTCTTAGTCTATGTCTTAGTCTATGTCTTAGTCTATGTCTTAGTCTATGTCTTAGTCTATGTCTTAGTCTATGTCTTAGTCTATGTCTTAGTCTATGTCTTAGTCTATGTCTTAGTCTATGTCTTAGTCTATGTCTTAGTATATGTCTTAGTCTATGTCTTAGTCTGTATCTTAATGTATGTCTTAGTCTATGTCTTAGTCTATATCTCAGTCTATGTCTTAGTCTATGTCTTAGTCTATGTCTTAGTCTATATCTCAGTCTATGTCTTAGTCTATGTCTTAGTCTATGTCTTAGTCTATGTCTTAGTCTATGTCTTAGTCTATGTCTTAGTCTATGTCTTAGTCTATGTCTTAGTCTATGTCTTAGTCTATGTCTTAGTCTATGTCTTAGTCTATGTCTTAGTCTATGTCTTAGTCTATGTCTTAGTCTATGTCTCAGTCTATGTCTTAGTCTATGTCTTAGTCTATGTCTTAGTCTATGTCTTAGTCTATGTCTTAATCTATGTCTTAGTCTATGTCTTAGTCTATGTCTTAGTCTATGTCTTAGTCTATGTCTTAGCCTATGTCTTAGTCTATGTCTTAGTCTATGTCTTAGTCTATGTCTTAGTCTATGTCTTAGTCTATGTCTTAGTCTATGTTTTAGTCTATGTCTTAGTCTATGTCTTAGTCTATGTCTTAGTCTATGTCTTAGTCTATGCCTTAGTCTATGTCTTAGTCTATGTCTTAGTCTATGTCTTAGTCTATGTCTTAGTCTATGTCTTAGTCTATGTCTTAGTCTATGTCTTAGTCTATGTCTTAGTCTATGTCTTAGTCTATGTCTTAGTCTATGTCTTAGTCTATGTCTTAGTCTATATCTCAGTCTATGTCTTAGTCTATGTCTTAGTCTATGTCTTAGTCTATATCTTAGTCGATGTCTTAGTCTATGTCTTAGTCTATGTCTTAGTCTATGTCTTAGTCTATGTCTTAGTCTATGTCTTAGTCTATGTCTTAGTCTATGTCTTAGTCTATGTCTTAGTCTATGTTTTAGTCTATGTCTTAGTCTATGTCTTAGTCTATGTCTTAGTCTATGTCTTAGGGTATGTCTTAGTCTATGTCTTAGTCTATGTCTTAGTCTATGTCTTAGTCTATGTCTTAGACTATGTCTTAGTCTATGGCTTAGTCTATGTCTTAATCTATGTCTTAGTCTATGTCTTAGTCTATGTCTTAGTTTATGTCTTAGTCTATGTCTTAGTCTATGTCTTAGTCTATGTCTTAGTCTATGTCTTAGTCCATGTCTTAGTCCATGTCTTAGTCTATGTCTTAGTCTACGTCTTAGTCTATGTCTTAGTCTATGTCTTAGTCTATGCCTTAGTCTATGTCTTAGTCTATGTCTTAGTCTATGTCTTAGTCTATGTCTTAGTCTATGTCTTAGTCTATGTCTTAGTCTATGTCTTAATCTATGTCTTAGTCTATATCTTAGTCTATGTGTTAGTCTATGTCTTAATCTATGTTTTAGTCTATGTCTTAGTCTATGTCTTAGTCTATGTCTTAGTCTATGTCTTAGTCTATGTCTTAGTCTATGTCTTAGTCTATGTCTTAGTCTATGTCTTAGTCTATGTCTTAGTCTATGTCTTAGTCTATGTCTTAGTCTATGTCTTAGTCTATGTCTTAGTCTATGTCTTAGTCTATGTCTTAGTCTATGTCTTAGTCTATGTCTTAGTCTATGTCTTAGTCTATGTCTTAGTCTATGTCTTAGTATATGTTTAGTCTATGTCTTAGTCTATGTCTTAGTCTATGTCTTAGTCTATGTCTTAGTCTATGTCTTAGTCTATGTCTTAGTCTATGTCTTAGTCTATGTCTTAGTCTATGTCTTAGTCTATGTCTTAGTCTATGTCTTAGTCTATGTCTTAGTCTATGTCTTAGTCTATGTCTTAGTCTATGTCTTAGTCTATGTCTTAGTCTATGTCTTAGTCTATGTCTTAGTCTATGTCTTAGTCTATGTCTTAGTCTATGTCTTAGTCTATGTCTTAGTCTATGTCTTAGTCTATGTCTTAGTCTATGTCTTAGTCTATGTCTTAATCTATGTCTTAGTCTATATCTTAGTCTATGTGTTAGTCTATGTCTTAATCTATGTTTTAGTCTATGTCTTAGTCTATGTCTTAGTCTATGTCTTAGTCTATGTCTTAGTCTATGTCTTAGTCTATGTCTTAGTCTATGTCTTAGTCTATGTCTTAGTCTATGTCTTAGTCTATGTCTTAGTCTATGTCTTAGTATATGTTTAGTCTATGTCTTAGTCTAGGTCTTAGTCTATGTCTTAGTCTATGTCTTAGCCTGTTTCTGTTTTTCAAAGACCTATTCCAGGGTTAGCCTATGACAAATTGATTTTATTCGGAGGTTTTTCATAATTTTTTTTCAATATTTTTTTTTACGTGACATTTCCGTGGAATTAAGTAGAATCCTCTTAAATTTATTAAATCTCTTTTTATCTTTTAATGGAAATATTCTGATTGTTGCAATTAATTTTAAAATCTTTCCTCAAATAATTCATTTAAGTAGATCACCACATAAATACTTAGCAGTGACAATTTGTTTTAATTCAATTAAAATTATTTCTTATTAAAACAAAATTATGATAAGTATGACCTTTAAAGTTGAAACAACTCGAAAATGTTTATAAAACTTTTCGTTTTAAGAAAACGATCATACAAAAATGTATAACGACAAAATTGAGGCATGATCAGCCCCCAGAAACAGCAAAAATTCAGCGGCAGTCTTTGACCTAATGTTTCAGGTTGAGTGGTTAATAAACTTTGTGAGGGTCTTTTATGGGTCCCCACAAAAAATTTATGGAGCATGAAAAAGATGGTGATATTCGTTTATGCCAAGATACAATATAAAAACTTAGTGTGTTTTATATTAAATTAAAATCATCAAAACACAAACATTAAGGAAATATTAAATATTTTTAAATATTATACAAAATATTTACAATAAAATTTACAAAAACAAAAATCTTAAATAATTAACAATGCCATGATCTATACGACTGACTCGACAACAAAATGTGGATCGATGTGGTAAAAGATTTAAAATTTATTAACAATTTTTTTAGTTTTCGTTTTTTGTTAAGAAAAAATTTTAAATCGTAAATTTTATTAATAATATTGCGTGTGGACATAACGCAAAGATTTGATAAATGTACGAAATTTTTTTTCGGTAAATTCCCACAATCCAATAACACACAAAATTGCCACAGATTAGTACCATGCACAAGTAAATACAATCAGCAAAAGTATGTAAACAGGGTGTTGCAAAAAGAGATAATGATAAACTATGTCTTCGTCTACGTCTTAATCTTTGCCTTAGTAAATGTCTCAGTCTATGTCTAAGTCTATGTCTTAGTCTATGTCTTAGTCTATGCCTTAGTCTATGTCTTAGTCTTTGTCTTAGTCTATGTCTCAGTCTATGTCTATGTCTTAGTCTATGTCTATGTCTTAGTCTATGTCTTAGTCTATGTCTCAGTCTATGTCTTAGTCTATGTCCTAGTATATGGGTTAGTCCGTCTTTAAATTTTTTAGATTAAAAAATATATTTTTTGTTAATATTTTCGATACAAATAATTTTTTATAGAAAAATTTTTGATTAAAATATTTTTGTATGCAAATTAAAAAAAAAAATATTTTTCTACTGAAAAAATTTCGATAAAAATTTTTTTCTAAAGAAAAATTTTCAATAAAAATTTTTTTCCTAAGAAAAATTTTTGATCAAAATATTTTTCTGCAAATTTTTTTTTTTTTAATTTTTGATAAAATTTTCTATAGAAAAATGTTTTTTGATAAAAAAAATTGTCTATAGAAAAATTTTTTTGATAAAAAAAATTCCTATAGAAAAATTGTTGTAACAAAATTTTCTATAGAAAAATTTTTGATAAAAAAATTTTCTGTAGAAAAATTTTTGATAAAAAAATTTCCTGTAGAAAAATTTTTGATAAAAAAATTTTCTATAGAAAAATTTTTGATAATTTTTGAAAAAAAAAATTTCTTTAGGAAAATTTTTGATAAAAAAATTTTCTACAGAAAAATTTTTGATAAAAAAATTTTCTATAGAAAAATTTTTGATAAAAAAATTTTCTGTAGAAAAATTTTTGATAAGAAAAATATGATATAGAAAAATTTTTAATAAAAAAAAATTCTATAGAAAAATTTTTGATAAAAAAATTTTCTATAGAAAAATTTCTTATAAAAAAATTTTCTATATAAAAATTTTTGTTAAAAAAATTTTCTATAAAAAAATTTTTGTTAAAAAAATTTTCTATACAAAAATTTTTGATAAAAAAATTTTCTATAAAAAAATTTTTGATAAAAAAATTTTATATAGAAAAATTTTTGATAAAAAAATTTTCTATAGAAAAATTTCTTATAAAAAAATTTTCTATATAAAAATTTTTGTTAAAAAAATTTTCTACAGAAAAATATTTGATAAAATAATTTTCTATAGAAAAATTTTTGATAAAAAAATTTTCTATAGAAAAATTTTTGATAAAAAAATTTTCTATAGAAAAATTTTTGATAAAAAAATTTTCTATAGAAAAATTTTTGATAAAAAAAATTTCTATAGAAAAATTTTTGATAAAAAAATTTTCTATAGAAAAATTTTCTATAAAAAATTTTTGATAAAAAATTTTCTATAGGAAAATTTTTGATAAAAAAATTTTCTACAGAAAAATTTTTGATAAAAAAATTTTCTATAGAAAAATTTTTGATAAAAAAATTTTCTATAGAAAAATTTTTGATTAAAAAATTTTCTATAGAAAAATTTTTGATAAAAAAATTTTCTATAAAAAAATTTTTGATAAAAAAATTTTCTATAGAAAAATTTTTGATAAAAAAATTTTCTATAGAAAAATTTGCGATAAAAAAATTGTCTATAAAAAATTTTTGAAAAAAAAATTTTCTATAGGAAAATTTTTGATAAAAAAATTTTCTACAGAAAAATTTTTGATAAAAAAATCAATCAGCAAAATCTATAAAAAAATTTTCTATAAAAAAAAATTTTCTATAGAAAAATTTTTGATAAAAAAATTTTCTATAGAAAAATTTTTGATAAAAAAATTTTCTATAGAAAAATTTTTGACAAAAAAATTTTCTATAGAAAAATTTTTGATAAAAAAATTTTCTATAGAAAAAATTTTCTATAAAAAAATTTTCTATAAAAAAATTGTCTATAGAAAAATTTTTGATAAAAAAAATTTTCTATAGAAAAATCGTAATCGAATGCAATTATGCGTTTAAGCCGAGCGTTGAAAGATAAAGTGATATTACAGCATGACAATGCTCGACCCCATGCTGCAAAAAAGTGATCAAGACATGTTTGGAAACGTCGATATGGGAAGTCCTATCTCAACCGCCTTATTCTCCCTCTGACTATTTCGATCAGTAGCACGGCCCGGCTGACCAACACTTTCGGTCTTATGAAGATGTTAACTATGTGATCGATTTATGGATCGCTTCAAAAGATGACCAGTTTTTTCTAAGCGGGATTCGTACAATTTTTTACAATAAAGCCTCGAATTTCGATCGCAGTTATTAGAGAAAAGCTACTATACCACATTACCAGCCTATGCCTATGACATCGTCTTCGATTAAGTTTAAATTCTTCAAATTAACACCTCCTTTCACCAGCACCCTTTTCTCGCTATAATCCATCTACCGCAACATTATACATGTACAGAAAATAATTCGTTTTTTCTAAATATTTCTTTTGTTAAACATTTTTTCTGATATTTTTTGTGGGTATTTTTAACACTTTTACTTGTTTGTTCTCATATAAAAAAAATAATGGCGCCAAGAGGATTTTTTTCACTTCTACGTATATTTTCTGGTCTATTCTTTAAAAATCTTTAATTTGTACAAAAACAAAAAAATAGAAAATACCATTTACCAACGATAATAAATAATAGAAATAGCAAGACCATTAATTTTAAAAGAATTCTATGCGTGATTTTTGATTTAGAGATTTGACACAAAAATGGCTAAAGCGCAAAAAATTAGCAAAGGTCGGCCCAATTTTAGAGGCAATAGACGACGAGTAATTAAATTTTCTGAGATGTTTCTTTGAAAATTCGAATAAAATTGTTTTTTTTTTAAAGAAAGAAGTGATATGATTTCAAGGATGAATTAGAGGCATGTTACAAATTCCGTTCGAAATTGAAACTACATATTTCGAACGGAATTGATTTCTGTATTTCAAGTGTGATCTGATATATCTTATATTCTTAAACGAGCAATAATTGTATGTATACAACAGTGGGTATCTTTTTTGATGTATAGGTCGAAGAAAAAGGGACTTTTGGAACCTTTGCCTCTAAGAGGGTAAAAACGGGTAAAAAGGGGAAAAATCGAAAACGCTATATCTCCTAAAGTAATAGGTACAGAAACAAAATTAAAATTACGTTTTAAACAGCTATGAAAAAAGCGGACAGGTGTTTGGTACTTTTTTTAAACTATGTCCGATAGGGAGTAAAAAAGTGTAAAAATAGTTTTTTTGGTACTTTTTTTAACCCACTCTTATATTTTAAACTAAAGAATATAGAAAGAAACTTTGTAGTGCAGTCAAAAGATGTGAAAGAAACATTAAACACGTATTTGGTACTTTTTTGATTTTGGGGCCAAAATGGGTAAAAAATGGATAAAATGATAAATGTAACTTCTCAAAAAGTAATATGAATGGGAACATTATGTTAACTGCGTTTTAATAAAATGTACGCAATTCAATTGGTACCAAAGAAGTACCAAATATACATATAGAACTTTTTGAAATAAGAGGATAAAAAGGGGAAACAATTAGTAATGAATGTTTTTCGTATGTATGTTCTTTATAGAATAGTAAACTGTGAATTTGATCATGTTATGCTCTTTAGCGAAGATGTTGCGGATAAGCCGGCGAAGGTTTTTAAGTTGATAAGACTACGTACCGACAGATGGCGCCACTGAAAATTACTAAAAATTAAGTAAATCGTAAACTGTACATTTGATCATACTATGATTTTTAGCAAAGTTGTAGCACATGAGTCAGCTAAGGCTTTTTAGTTGCTATTAATAATTTCCGATAGGTGGCGCTACTGAAACTTACTCAGTCAATTTAATCGTAAGCTGTACATTTAATCATGCCACAATCTTTAGCAAAGTTGCTGCACATGAGCCGACGAAGAATTTCTTAGTTGGTATGAAGAAATTTCGACAGGTTGCGCCACTGAAATTTACTCGAAGTCAATTTAATCGTAAGCTGTACATTTAATCATGCTATAATTTTTAGCAAAGTTGTTGCGCATAAGCCGACGAAGGTTTATGAATTGGAGTGAGCAAAGTCCGACAGGTGGCGCCACAGCAAATAACTCAAAGTGAATTAAATCGTAAACTGTGCATTTGATCATGTTATAATCACAAGCAAAGTTGTTACGCATAAGCAGACGAGGGTTTCTTAGTTGTTATGAACAACTTCAGGTGGCGCCACTGAAAACTACTCAAAATTAATTAAATCGTAAACTGTGCATTTGATAAGACTATAATCTTTAGCAAAGTTGTTGCGCATGAGTCGACGGAGGTTTCTGTTGGTATGACCAATTTCCATAATTATTTAAATAAGTTAAAGTGTAAACTATGCAAACTATGTGTTGGTCGGACAAAATAAATAAAATAATTCAAAATTAACTGAATATTTGCGCAATGTCTTTCCTCTAAATTTATTTTAGTACTTTATAAAATAAAATATATAAAAACTTTAAAATTTGCCTCAAATGCTTATCATAAAGATCCGAGCAAGGCTCTGTCAACCAGGTACTATAATTTGTAAACGTTTCCCCACTTTTCTAGCTATTTTTGGAACAGTAAGACTATAAAACTTTCTTATTTCGTTTTGCATTTCTTTTACATCGAGTGCGTGCAAAAATAGATAAATCATTTTAGTAAGTACTTAATATCGACTGTCAATTCAAATCATTAGCCTTATGTGAAGTCTACAATTTTTTCGATAATATTTCCTCTCATATGATATTGATATGCTCAAAATTAATACCCCAAGAAAATAAGTCTAACACCCCCTGTGTACTTAAAATTATATGACTTAGCGTAATCTAGATTATGATGTATTTGAAGTATAAAATAATTAGTTTGTTAATAAATAACATTAAATTTTCAAGGTGAATCCATGATAAAAAGGTCAATATCAACTTAAATCCAAACAAAAAAAAAAACATAAAAAAATTAGTTTAATATAATTTTAATATAATTTTGAATGCCTTGGGATATGATCTATAACACTTTTATGATTAATAACAATTTTTTTTAACATTATCTTATTAATGAAGCATTTAATTGTTCTAATTTTTTAAACAAATAAAAACATTCAAATAATAAATCATGTAAGAAATAAGAAAAGGAGGCTCATGTTTAAAATAAGGACAAATAAATTAAAATTTTTTAAAAAGAATTTATTCAAATTTATTGAAAAAAATTTTGAATAAGGGGATTCACAACTAATTATTTATTGTATTAAACTGGTTATGTATTTATGACTCAAAGTATCCCAGCAAGAACAGTATCAAACGTTTGAAATATGATGACTTTTACATTTGATATCAAACGTTTTTTTCAAACTTTTTTCAAACCTGAACAGATGTTTGAGATTCACATTCATTTTCAAATGAGGGTTCATTTGAGAATAAACGTTTGAAAAATGATAGTTTCTCAAATTGAGAATAAAGGTTATTCTCATATCATTATCAAACCCTAAGATGATTTCAGAATAATCTGAAAAATGGTGTTATATAAATTTGATATCAAACCTTATTTCAAGTTTTTTTCAAACATTAAAAAAAATAATCCCAGCAAAACTTTTCATTACCAAGTAATGAGTTAAACAGCTAAACTATTGAACACGAACTACTTACTCATTCACTGTTTAAGTCATTACATTAACATGGGGATGTCATTGGAGGCAAGTTACTACCGATTGCAGGAAAGTAAAGACTTGGGTAAGCAATTGGAAAACAACAACAACAATTTTTTTGTTGTTGTATTTAAAAATATGTATTTTGAAACGAAATACAAATTTTTTTTTACTACCCCATGGGGGCTCGAACCCAGACCCTCCGACTGCTAGGCAGAGACTCTTCCACTGAGCTACTTCATATGTTGAAAACTTAGCAGCTTATAATTAATATAAACCATTTTTATTGTTAGATCCAAAATCATGTGACAATAACTTTGTTTTTCCCTGCTTTTTTGCTTTGTTGTAATTTTTAGAAAAATATTTTTATAAGATTTTTTTGTAAATGTTTAATGCATTTAATAAACAATAAAGAAGTTTTTTTCAATTATTTTAAAACTTAAACAATTTAAATCTTCTTTTTTTGTATAAGTTTTTACATAAGATTGACTCTTACTTACTTAAATGGCCTATAGTTACAACCTGTTAAGATCAAAGTCCGAGCATATTTTAGAATTCCATGGATTTTGATCTTGTGAGAATATTCTCCAATTTTATTGGCCAAGCTTTGAAAAATGTTCCTCTACTTGGTCTTTCTATCGAAGTTTCGGACATCCTTCTCTAATATTAGATGGTGGGACATTCTAATTCTAATTCTAATTTTATCCTCTTCATAGCATTTTTTTTTTCAAGAGAGGGTTACTATCTAATCCTAATCCTAACCCTTTTTTATCGATCTTATGGGACAACTCTCGGTATATGTTAGCTCACTATATTAATGGGTGTTAAACTAGCTCCCCGGGTGATACCACGAGGAGGTATGTGTCCACAGTTGAGATGAAGGATGACCCAGATAAGTTGGGCTTACCAAGTTAAGACCAATTTGAATCGTGTTTGGTATCCAACATCCCATACATAATCAAAATTGACTCATGATGGTATTTTTTCATTACCGTGAGTTAGTTTTCCAATTTTTTTTACAGAAGGTAATGTTTAAGTTCTAAAAATTAAAAAATCATTTAAAAAGACTCTTTTAATAAAAAAAAAACTAAAAAAAAATTGTTGCCCTTGGTGGGATTTGAACCGGGGCCATTCAGTTTAAATTACCATCTTAATTACAAATAAGTACTTCCGTAATAACTAATTATTTATTCGGAGGGTATGTTGTAGTCATTACAAGGTAACCAGTTATCAGAGTACTTGCCATTACCAAAGTTTTGCTGGGATGTTTAAGATATTTTAATGGAATGGCATTGCATTTCAAAGAAATTCGTTATTTCATTCGGATTTTTTAAAATTGATCCATATTTGACCATAAAACCTGCCTTAAAAAATGTCAAGATTAAAAATTCAATAATATTCATATGCATAAGTAAATTTTCTTAAAAAAAAAATTTTACCTAACAATAAAAAAATTATATTTTAAAGAATTCAAATATGATGCACCGTTTTCAAAAACAAAATAAACAAACTCAAAAATATCAAAAATACAACGCCATTTTATTTATGTTCCACATGTAGATGATATCCACATTTGAAAAACCTTTGAGAATGAGGTTTGATAATGATTTGAGAATAAAGGCATTTCTCAATTTGAGAATAAAGTCCCCTTTTTGTTGAGAACGCTATTATTCTTAAATCAGTATCAAATCAGTATCAAACGTTTGATCTTTAAAAAAAGATTTATTTTCAAATCATCCTCAATTTCAGAATAAACCTTTTTTTACTGGGATTGTCCATCGCAACCCACTACTACTCTCCCATATTTCGGCCAGTTAACGAACAATCGTTGAAAAAACTGTTCATCTATTAAAGCGATCCTCAATCCAATTTTTTCTTCTATGTAAAACTTAAAACTGTATTTTTTACAAAATTGAAATTTTGAAACATGAAATTTGACTTTAAATTTCTGAAAAACTGTACAAGGTACACAAATATTTTTTTTCAGTTATAAAATTTATTTTACTGTTTATGTAAAAGAATTTCAAAAATTTCAAAAAAGGAAACCCAATTGACCATTTTGTATACCCTTCACCACCATAGGTGGAAAGGGTATTATAAGTTTGTGCTGATGTATGTAAGGCATAGAAATATTTTGTCTTGAACGCACCTTTTAGTATATCAATAGGCTTAGAATCACTTTCTGAGTCGATTTAGCGATGTCAGTCAGTCCCTCCGTCTGACTGGCTGGACCCCCTTGTAAACCATATAATCAAAGTACAGGTCGCAATTCTAAAGATAATTTGATGAAATTTGGTCACAGATCGTTTTTTCGATAGTGTGACCATGGCTATTGATGGGTCCCACTTCTCGGAATTGATATTTTAACCACAAATATCAATATTTTTTCATGAAATTTAAAAAAAATACTGCTTATGTAAACTTAAATCACTGTATTAAATTTCGTTGAAATCGGTCTACATTTGACCATAGCTCCCATACAAACTCTTCTGTCAAAACGCACTAAATGGGACAAAAATCACTTAAACGCTCGTAAATCTGAAGATAATGAGAATTTTGAGTTTATATTTTGCATACATAATTTTTGTAAAAACTGTAATCAATTCGCCAAATTTCGAGATAATTGGTCCACATTTGACCCTAGCTCTCATATAAGTCCAAATGACAGAAACAGCTTAAATATATAAGTTTTGAGAAAATGTTGGTATGATGGCAAAATTTAGCAAATATTTGTCTTTATACAGGAAAAATTACACCTTTGACCTTAGTGGTGAAGGGTATCGTATAGTCGGGCTTGACCGGCTATAGCACTTTCTTACTTGTTTTTCACCTATTTTTCTTCTCAATATATAAGTCGCAATTCTAAACAGAATTTGATGAAATTCAACACGCGCCTATTAATTAATTTAAAAAGAGGTCAACTAATTTTGGTTGAAATTAGTCGACTTCTTGTGGTACCTGCCTTGGACCCCCTTTTTCTAACCTATTTTTCTTTTCAATGTACAAGTCGCAATTCTCAGAATTTGTTGAAAATCTACACACGTCATTTAATTAATTCAAAAAAGAGCTCTACCAATTTTCGTTGAAACTAGTCCACTCCTTGGACCACCATTTTTCACCTATTTTTTTTTTTTTCCTTAATGTACAATTCGCAATTCTCAACAGAATTTGATGAAATTCGGCACACGTCTTTTATTTGATCCAAGAAAGAGTTATACTAATTTTGGTTAAGATCCTTTAACTCTTTGAGGTACCTGCCTTTGACCTCCATTTTTTCACTTATTATACCCTTCACCAATAGGTGAAAGGGTATTATAAGTTTGTCATTCAGTTTGTAATTTTTTCATTATTCGTCTTAGACCCCATACAAATTATACCGGTCGACTCAGAATTGCCAGGAGAGTCGATTTAGCCATGTCCGTCAGTCTGTCTGTCCGCCTGTCTGTCCGCCTGTCTGTTGAAATCAAGTTTCTGGAGCTCCTGGTGGGTGTTCAAAGACGAATTATACACCAGATTTTAGGAAATTTCCATACGCACGCTATTTAATTTAATTAAAATCTGTCCATAAACACCCGAGATATCGCTAAAATACTAAACTTTGATGACGAATTTAAACAATTTTTTTTAAAAATTACAATTAAAAAAAAATTTGTTAAATTCTCATCGAATTTTGAATTTTGGCGATATCTCTGGTGTTTATAGACCGATTTTGATAAAATTTAATAGCATGTTGCGTTGGAGTATTTTCTAAAATCTGATATATAATTCAAAAATCGTGTTACTCCGTTATAAGATTCAAAAGAAAATATTTTTGAAACAAAAAGCATACAAATTCGAATAATTTTATTTTCTAATCGAGATACGAAGAAAACTCCAAAACTATTGATAATCGGAAAAGAAGTTAAATAAAGTCCAGCGGGTGAGATTATTGGAATTATCTTGTTAGGGCCCTTTAATCCCTCTAGAAGAGTAAGAGGAACATTTTTGTATGTATATGACAATATGATATGATTGTGAATCCGCCAAATATATTTCGAATAAAAAAATTAGTTGACTGTTTGTTTTCTAGACATTATAAATTTATTATTTTGGCCCAGCAAAAAAAATATAAATAAAAATCTGTCATATTAAAAATAAAAAACGAGCCATTAAAGATTTAAATTTAGCTAAAATAAAAGAAATAACAAAATTTTCAAAATCTTGGAAAAAAAGTTTCTAGGAAAAAAATGGATTTTCCTAAAAATTTAAGGAAATATATATATTTTTTTAATGTTAGATAAAATCAACAAAAAAAAAACTAAAAATACCTTTTAAGTCTAACCTCCTAATTCATAAACGAAAAATAGAGTTTTGAAAAAATCTCGAAAAAAAAAGAACTTTGAACCGTCATAAAATCTGAACCAAAGGGAAATTTTAAAATTAAAGAAGTTTAAAAATTGTATGGTGTAGGAGAATATACATATATATAAAATTTCATCAAAATCATCTCCTATTTTGATGAAATTATATATAAAAGGTGGCGCAAAAATAACCTTCCGATGTTTTTTGGCTGTAATTTAAAAAAAAATGAAAGACTTTGATTACACTGCTCTGCAAAAATTCATTTTATGTCTTTCCTTTTAATAAAACTATGCGGACTATATGGATCTTGATACGCTAAACTCAAATCCGTTTTCGGTTTTTTTCCATCAGATCCGGATTTTTCTTTATGGACGTGGCAAATTTTTCTCCTTAAATTAGTCAGGTACGGAGACCTATTTCGTCCTAACTCGAGAACGACTAATCCGATTTTCAAAATTAAAACACTTGAAGATGCATAAATTTCATTAATTTTAGTCTAATAACATTTTTCTGTATCTCTTATCGTTTTGGAGTTACTTAGAAATTAATGGAGAAAAAATTTTTTTTCGTGCGAAATTCGTAATTTTTTTTCAGGTTAAAAATGTAATTAAAAAAAAGATAAAGTAAAATTTTAACATTTTAAACATTTTTCTAAGAGCTACATATCTTAAGAATAAAATAAGCTATAAACCATAAAAATCGGTTTAAAAATGTGAATTTTATTATGCATCTTCAAGTGTTTTAATTTTGAAAATCGGATGAGTCGTTCTCGAGTTAGGACGAAATAGGTCTCCGTACCTGTCTAATTTAAGGGGAAAAATTTGCCACGCCCATAAAACAAAATCCAGATCTGATGGAAAAAAACCGACAACGGATCTGAGTTTAGCGCATCAAAATCCATGTAGTCCACATAGTTTTATTAAAAGGAGGATTTGGCTGCAGAGCAGTGTTATTTTTATTTGGTCTTTTAATTTTTTTTACATCAAGTCGAGAATATGATGTCATGTAAATGGCCGCCGCCACAGTTGATTGTCATTTGAGCCCTTTTTATGGCATTTTCCATCACTTTGGCCAAAACTTCCGGCAATAGGTCTTCACATTCTTGACGGATATTGTCTTTAAGAGCTGCAAGAGTCTGAGGCTTGTTGACATAAACCCGCGACTTCAAAAAGCCCCACAAAAAGAAGTCTGCAGCGGTTAAATCAGGCGATCTTGCTGGCCAGTGCAAATCGCCAAAACGGGAGATTAGGCGCGTGGCACGTGCAGTGTGTGCCGTTGCACCGTCCTGTTGGAACCACATGTTTTCCAATCCCAATCCATCAAGTTGAGGCAAAAAGAACTCGTTAATCATTGCTCTGTAGCGCTTACCATTCACAGTAACCGTTTGGCCCGCGACGTCTTCGAAGAAAAAAGGTCCGAAGACTCCTCCAGCGAAAACAGCACCCCATACAGTGACTTTGAGCGGGTGCAATGACTCTTCGTGGGTTACACGCGGATTTTCAGTGCCCCAGAAGCCTAAATTTTCCTTATTTACGTACCCGCTAAGATGGAAATGGGCCTCATCACTCATGATTATTTTTGATGGAAAATCATCTTCCTCTTGGTGGTGATTAAGGATGGCTTGAGCGTATGTTAGACGCGATAGGCGGTCAGCAGCTAACAGCTGATGCACCGTCTGGACTTTGTACGGAAACATCTTCAAATCTTTTACCAAAATTCGCTGTAAAGACCGTCGACTGATACCCATTTGCGTGGCACGTCGTCTGGTCGATGTCGGCGGCGCTTCCATGACATCCTCGGCTACAGCAGCAATATTCTCTGCAGAACGGCTACTCCGGGGTCTGTCACGCCTGGCAGCATCTCGTTTTGTGCCTGCCTCTTCGAGGCGAGCGGCTAAACGTCGCAGTGTTTCACCAGTAGGCATTGGACGGCCAGGAAATCTGCGACGAAATTCACCTTGTGCCAAAGTCACCGACCGATTATTGGTCAAATAAATAGTCACCAATATTCCGCGTTCTGGAGCAGTGTAGCGTAACATTGTTTATTAACGTGTATTTCGCAAGTGTTTACTACACAAATGTCAAAACTGAATTGACATTAGAGGCCAATCGCAAAATTTATGGCATTTTCTGATAGGAGGATTACTTTTGCGCCACCTTGTAAATTGAAAATTTGTATTGAATCTTTCAAATGACGATAACTCTAAAGTTCCACCTGCTAGGTCCTTACGCTTTGGGGGTTTGAAAACACTAGTCTAGTACTTTCTATTTGTGTGGGATTTCCTGACCCCAAAATCGTGTTTCACAGTGTAATAAAAAAAAGTAAATATAAAAAGATAATAAAAATAAATTTTTCACAAAAACCGCAAATATCGAAATAATAAATAAAATATTATTATTTTATGTTTTCTTAAATAGATTCTAAATATATATTTCAGAAATTTTTAAAAATACCTTTCAACAAAATTTTTCAAGACTTTGTCATGCTTGGTCTGCTAATCCAATGTTGCAAATGTCCCCTAATATTTCGAAACAAAAAAAGAAAAACACTCCGTTCCTTTTTTTTCTTCAAATACAATAAATTTCATACAAAATTAGATACAGAATTAGATTGAATATATTTAGAACAAAAATATATTTTAAAATAAATGACACATATGTTTTATCTCATTTTGATGAACTTGTTAAAAATACAAAAGCAGAAACAGAAAACAAAATATTTACTTTTCAAATTCTCTTATATTTTTATGTAAACATTTTAGTTAATTTTGAAAAAGCCTCAACTAACAATCAAAAACTAATTAAGTGCAAACAGCAGGAGGCCAGCATTGAATATCTAGTATTTTATGAGAATACATCCCCAATTGATTAAGAAATCTTCGGATATAATCATCAAAAAGATTGCATTTCATTAGCCTAAAGAGTGTTCTAAAAAAAATATGCATTTACTATTTTAGACAAAATTTATCCATAGTGCAAGAAATAATTTATTTTTTGATCAAGTTAGTTTCTATAGATATGTCAGATACTATTATTTTAGAAATTATTAATTTTCAATAGTTATTTCAATCAAAATGGACTGCGAAAAAAAAGTTCGTGAAAATATAATTAAAACTTTTCACAAAAAATCCGTCATGGACTTTAAAAAAAATAGCTAAAAATTTGAAAGTTGACCCTCGAACGGTTTCTAATGCAATCAGACGGTATAAGGAAAACCTGAGCATTGAAAGAAAACCTGGATCAGGGAGGAAAAAAGGTCCTACAGATATTGGTAAGGCAAAAGAAGTCGAGCGACTCTTTCGAAGAGCGCCTAACACTTCTTTAAGAAAAGCAGCTCGTACGGTGAAATGTTCTACGAATTTTGCACATAGAGTCAAAGCTTATGCTGGACTGAAGACATACAAAGTCCAAAAGGTTCCAGATCGCAATGCTATAAAGAACTTAGAAGCAAAAAAACGAGCGAAAAAATTGAAGTCTAATTTTATAAAAAAATACACCTGTTGTGTGATGGATGATGTAACATACGTACTGGCAGACTTTTCTCAACTTCCTGGTCAAGATTTTTATATTGCTGATAAACGGGGCAATGTTCGGCAAGAGTTTTGCACAAAAAAACAAACAAAATTCCCTAAGAAGTTTCTCGTGTGGCAAGCTATTTGCAGTTGTGGCAAAAGAAGTAAAGTATTTGTGGCATCTGGCACAATAAACACAGAAATTTATATAAAGGAGTGCCTACAAAAACGGTTGTTTTTGTTTAAGAGAGCACAGAGTGACTACATTTTTTTGGCCCGATTTGGCATCATGCCATTATGGAAAAAAGGCACTTGAGTGGTACTCAAAGAATAATGTCATTTTTGTACCACGCGAGGCAAATCCACCTAACTGTCCAGAACTTCGGCCTGTGGAAAGGTATTGGGCTCTGGTAAAAAATGAATTGAAGAACACAGGAAAGATTTCCAAGAACATGTCCGATTTTAAGCGCAGGTGGAACACATGCTCCAAAAAGGTATCAGAAGCAACTGTAAAATCTTTAATGGGAGGGTTTCCGAAAAAAGTCGATAATTTTGCAAAACCCGAGTACTAAGTAAACATTTTTATGCTAAATGATTTTGTATAATTTGTCATTATATTTGCGTATTTTGTAGAGTTTTTATATTAAAAGGTTTGATTTTTATTTAAGAAAATTCAACTACAAATTTTATTTAGAGCACTCTTTATAATTATAATTTTAAAGCGTAAAATACTGTTATAAAATCCAAAAATAGTTTCTCATAAATAGATTGCGATAGTTTTTTTTTTAATTTTTGATAAAAAAAACTTTTAAAAAAATTGTCTACTTTATCGACTACTTTAGGTGAGTAAAGTAGACAGCCAACCCATGTATTGTTTACTAAGAGACAGTGTAGTGGCTAAAGCATGCAACATCATAAAACAATTGCACACATTAAATATGGAACGAAAAAAAATGCATACATTTAAGGCGAAAAATATATTTTATAAATCAGATTTCGTTGCATTTCAGTCACGCTACAAAAGGGGTTTCCGGGAATGGAGAATATAGGAGAGATATATCTAAATGTGTTGCGATTGTCGCACAATATGGTGCACAGATTTGTGTTCCTATAAAACATCCTTCTATAAATCGTAACATCGTAGATATAAAAATTTAAGTGGTTTCCGGGTATGGGAGCTTTGGACATATGAAGAACGATTTTTTAAAATTCGGAAGACTTTCTAATATTTATATACTCAATTTGGTAACACCTATTATAAATTATATAACTGGCCTCTGAGGTATTTAAGAGGTATTTAGACGGAAGCTATGGCTAAATTTGAACCGATTCTTGTAAAATTGCATATACCGGCTGGTGTTTATATCTTCAAATGTGGAGCGTTCAAGCCCAATTTGAAACTCAAACCTATTATAAATTTATCATTTATAAACATTTAATTGGCCTCTGTGGTATTTAAGCAGTTGCCGGGAGTAGTGTTTAGATGGGATTTGAACCGATTCTCGTAAAATTGCATATACCGCCTAGTGTTTATATCGTCAAACATAGAACGATCGAGGCCAATTTGATTCCTAAACTTAAATAAAGAATATTGCCAAATTTTGTGGCCCTAGCTCCTCCCGTTCGGCAGCTATTGTGCTTTCAGTAGAAGGAAAGAAGAACAGTGCTCCATTGTCTTTTAATCTCCATAAGGACCCAGAATGTGCATATATACTTTATGGGTTCTTAAGCCAAAATTTGATAATGGTTATAAAAATATTTTATTTTAATACTTAAGAGGTTTCGGGGTTTGGTTAAATATGTAACGATCTCGTCAAATTTGAATGCAAAATCTTAAATAAAGAATATTGCTAAATTATGTGGCCCTAGCTTCTTTAGAAGTGGGTAAAAAGCCCGACAACCCATTTTTTATCGTTCTTTTGGGAGAACTCGCGGCACATGTTAGCTCACTACATTAACAGGTGTTAACGTAATTCTCCGGGTGATACCAAGGGGAAGTAAGTGACCACATTTGTGATGAAGGATAAGCAAGATAAGTCGGGCTTACCAAGTTGAGACCGAGAACCGTTGCTTAGTATCCAACATCCCCCACATCTCCGTAAATCTTCCGAATAAAGAATATTGCAAAATTTTGTACATTCAGCAAAAAGACATAGGGACATTGGTCAATTGTCTTCGAAATCCATAAGGAATTAAGGGTCCTAAGAAATAATTTATAAGTTGGCCCTAAATCCTGCTAACACATCTGTTGTCTAGTAAATCCCTATATCCCAAATTGCTAAGTCATCTCGAAATGCTAAGCCACCTTTAAGTGCTGAGTCATCTTAAATTGCAGAGTCATCGAAAGCTACTAAGTCACATCAAACCGCTGAGTCATCTTAAACTGATAAATCATCTCAAATATGAAATATGATGATATGGAAATTGGTTCCAAGCTCAAACTGTTAAGTCATTTTGAAATACAAAGCCACCTTAAGTGCTGAGTCATCTTAAATTGCTGAGTCATCTCGAACTGCTGAGTCAGCTAAAACTACTAAGTCATATCAAACCGCTGAGTGATCTTAATCGGCTAAGTCATCTCAAACTGCTGTCATTAAATATAGCTGAGTCATCTTAAACTATTGAATCATCTCCAACTACTAAGTAATATTGACTTTGTCTTGTTATGAAATCTGTTAACGGCCTGCAACATATCTAGAATCCGGAATATGTAAGCTGTTTCCAAGTGTTGCTAACTCGTCAGTTCCCTGGAATATCCCTGTGCCCTAGATGCATACTGATATGATGAGTCATCTCGAACTGTTGAGTCATCTCGAACTGAACCTTTAAAAGCTGAGTCATTTCGAACTGCTTAGTCATCTCAAACTACTAAATCATCTCGAAATGCTAAGCGATCTTTAAATGCTGTTTCCCTGAAAAGATGAGTCATCTCGAACTGTTAAGCCATCTCGAAATACAAAGCCACCTTAAGTGCTGAGTCATCTTAAATAGCTGAGTCATCTCGGACTGCTGAGTCATCTGCAACTAGTAAGTCATATCAAACCGCTGAGTCATCTTAAACGGCTGAGTCATCTCAAACTACTAAGTCATCCTTTATAGCTGAGTCATCTTGAACTAATGAATCATCTCCAACTACTAAGTAATGATGATGTCTTGTCATGAAATCTGCTAGACGCCTGCAACATATGTGGAATCCAGAATTTGTAAGCTAGTTCTAAATGTTTCTAACTCGTCAGTTCCCTGGAATATCACTGTGCCCCAGATGCATACTGACATGATGAGTCACCTCGAACTGTTGAGTCATCTCAAACTGCTAAGTCATCTCAAAATGCTTTAAATGCTGAGTCATTTCGAACTGCTGAGTCATCTCAAACTACTAACTCATCTCGAAATGCTAAGCGATCTTTAAATGCTGCGTCATCTTAAATTGCTAAGTCATCTAAAACTACTAAGTCATATCAAACCGCTGAGTCATCTTAAACGGCTGAGTCATTTTAAACGGCTAAGTTCAATCATAATAACTGAGTCAAATGAGTCATCCCCAACTACTAAGTAATGATGACTTCTTCTTATAATGAAATTCGAAACATATCTGGAATCCGGAGTTTATAAGCTTGTCCCAAGTCTTGCTAACTCGTATGTTCCTTAGTATATCCGTGTGCTCCAGATGCATACCGAAATGATGAGTCATCTCGAAATGCTAAGCCACCTTTAAGTGCAGGATCATTTTAAATTGCTGAGTCATCTTAAATTGGTAAGTCATCTTAAACTACTAAGTCATTTCAAACTGCCGAGTTATATTAAACTGCTGAGTCACCTTGAACTTATGAGTCATCCTAAACTACTAAGTAGTCTTGAACTATTTAGTCACATCGTTAGAAAATCTGCGTAAATCTACAGCCAAAGATTCAAACAAAAAAATTAGAAAAAAAGATTTAGTCGGTCAAGCCCTACTTTTTTAAATTTCGAGATTTGAGTACATATTTTTATATCATTTTCGGCAGAGGGGCTGATATGGGAGCTAGGACCAAATGTGGACCGAATGTTAACAAATTTCGATTATTGATTTACAAGAAACTTATAGGTATTTGCAAAGTTTTGGCTAAAAACTTGAATTATCCTTAGATTTAGAAGCTTTTTTGCGATTTTCCATGAATTTATATGACCCTTAAGAGTTTGTCATGTATGGAAAGTATGATCTTATATGGACCGATTCCAACATTTAAGGCGTAAGAAGACAAAATATTACTAACTTTCGGTTATTTATAAAACTCAAGAAACTTATCTGTGCAAAGCTTTAGCCAAAAACTTTAATTATCTTCAGATTTAGAAGTGTTTTTGTGTTTTTTTAGATATTTAAATGAACTTTGAGAAATTGTCTTGTGTGGGAGGTATGATGAAATATGGTCCAATTCTAAAATTTTAAACGTAAAAAGACGAAATTCAATATAATCTAGCAACGCTGAGGAGGCTCTCAAGTTTTTGAAAATTAACAGATATAAAAACTCAAATTAAGCATTAAAATTTTATATATATTTCCCATTTTTTCTTAATATTTCAAACAAGGGGGTGTGTGCCTAAGAATCATGGGGGCTTTTTTCGAAAAGTGTTAGAAAATTAAACGAAACACCTTTTTAGCGAAAACACTTGACAAAAGGCCCACATGTAGAGAAAAAGTATTTAAAAACAAATTAAATAAATACACAAAATTCAACAAAGCAACTTATTAAAATAATTCTACTATTTATTTGTTAATTTAAATAGATACAAATTGTTAATTCTATTATATTCTCACTTATTTAAATGCATTAATTTAAATACAAAAGCAAAAGAAATGGAATAAATTATTTAGTTTTTGTGCAAATTAGTCATGTTTGGGTGTGTGTGTGTGTGTGTGAACAAAAAAGATAAATATTCATAAAAACAATTAATTTTGCATAAACTATTTATTATTAGCAGTTGTAATAAAATTTTATTTCCTTTTTCATTTTTATATGGGGATCAATTTTATTAACTTTTCTTTGGCATAAATTTTCCTAATTCCCAAGAGACATTAATGTTAACCCTATGACGGTCAATGGGATGATTATGAAACCGACTTATTATTCAAGGTTTAAAAGCTACTTATAATAATTGTTTGTGTTTTAATGCAAATTTATTATTCCCAAAGGAAAATTTTTTTAACTCATTAAAAATGTAAAGCGTTTTCCATACTTGCTTACTTTGGGTGTCTAAACTAGACAATTGATACTTTTTTCATTACTTAGGGGCAATAAATATTCCTAACTTACAAAATTTAACCTTTTTATCACTAGGGCGATGATAAAACGGACTTAAACTTAAGGTTTAAAAGACTATCTCCATCACTCTTGTATTTTAATTAAAACTCAGGGGGGTTACTCCGTATCTCGATTCGAAAGAAAATGTTTTCGAAACCCAATGCTTTAAGCATACAAATTCAAATGATTTTATTTTCGAATCGAAATACGGAGTAACCCCTCAGAAAAGGGACCTCATAAAAAATTAAAAATTGTCCTTTTCTCGACCACTTTGAATTAGATATTTGATACGTTTTTTTTATTACAAAAAAGCTGTAGGGCAAACAAATCTATAGACCATTTTTATTTTGGGAGACCTAATTGATTGAATACTTTAAAAATTTAGAAAGAAAATATCTGGAACCGGGAATTTTTAGGCTGGTCCCAAGTCTTGCTAACTTGTCTGTTCTCTAGAATATCCTTGTGCCCCAAATGCATACTGAAATGATGAGTCATCTCGAAATGCTAAGGCATCTTTAAATGCTGAGTCGTCTTAAATTACTGAGTCTTCTTAAATTACTGAGTCATCCTTAAACTGGTCCCAAATCTTGCTAACTCGTCTGTTCCCTAGAATATCCCTGTGTCCCAATTGATGAGTCATCTTGAAATGCTAAGCTATCTTTAAATGTTGAGTCATCCTAAATTGCTTAGTCATCTTAAATTGCTACTAAGTCATTTTAAACAGATGAGTCATCTTAAACTGCTGAGTCATTTTAAACTACTGAGTCTTCCTAAACAGCTGAGTCATCTTAAAAAAATGAGTCAGCTCAAACTACTAAGTTATTGTTGTAACTGCGATATTATTGGTAATAGAACAGAAGTGGCAGTCCTTGGTCGGAATACTAAGATTTCCGAGTCGTTCCCGCAAAAAGTACCGACTCCAGTGTTAACTACTAAGTAATCTTAAACTGTTAATACATCTCGACTATTTATGTCTACGTTAATTCGGGTATACCATATATTTAGAAAAATTTTCCATAAAAAATTTTTAGTATAAAAATATTTTTGTTAAAAATATTTTTCTATAAAAAATATTTTTTAAAAAATGTTTTCTATAGAAAAATTTTCGTTCAAAAATTCTTTTCTATAGAAAAATTTTCGTTAAAAAATTTTCTATAGAAAGTTTTTCGTTAAAAAAATTTTTCTATAGAAAAATTTTCGTTAAAAAATTTTTTCTATAGAAAAATTTTCGTTAAAAAATTTTTTCTATAGAAAAATTTTCGTTAAAAAATTTTTTCTATAGAAAAATTTTCGTTAAAAATTTTTTTCTATAGAAAAATTTTCGTTAAAAAATTTTTTCTATAGAAAAATTTTCGTTAAAAAATTTTTTCTATAGAAAAATTTTCGTTAAAAAATTTTTTCCATAGAAAAATTTTCGTTAAAAAATTTTTTTTTTTACCAAAAAAATTGTGAATCATATGTGATGCACAGATATTTTTTATCATCAGACATATGATTCGCATTTTTTATTATGTTTTTTAAAGCTAAATAATATTTCCAAGAGCCTTTTTATGGCCAAAGTTGATTGAGAAGCTATAAATCTTAAGAAGATTCCTTTCAAAATAGAGATGATGAATATTTTCCCCCTGATTTAAGTTTTTCAACATTTGACGAGAGAAAAGAAAACTACGCAGAACATTGTACATCTGAAGATGAAGAATTTAAGCAAAATCCTACTAGATCGGACGCATCCAGAAATAAAGAATCAAAATTTTTGTTTTTTTTTTTCTTTTGATAATTTTTAATAATTATTTCTTTTCGTTATTAAAAAAAATGGCACCTAAAATTTCTCAGATAGAAGAATTAGGTATGTTTGGACTTGACACAAGATTAAATAAAGGCATCTGAACACATTTAGTTTCCTAAGTAAGTGTGAATCACATGTGATGCACAAGCGTATGAAAACTACTTGCAGATGAAGAAACTCAAAGGGATACACATTATAGTAATTTCTTATCCAATTTGAAAAGTCATACGATATATTTTAATTAAATTTTATGTTTTAGCTGTCATTCGACTACAAGATCAAAAATCGACTCAACAATTTGGGATATGGCTCCAACTTTATAAATTATCAGTTTTACATTTCTTTTCGATTATTTAACTATTTTTTCATAAAATTTTCTCAAAAAACTTACCATTGTTTACTTTTATGTATCGCCTCGTACGTAGGACTCTCGAAATCATTTAATACAAAATATGTTCGCCAATCATAATCGTTAATAAGTTCCAGACCAGTTTCCGATGTTATGATGGGAACACCAAATGTTTGGGCAGCTTCCAGGGTCGCCGTATCACTAACGACATCGCCAACCAGACAAATGCGCAAGTTTTCCGGTGATGGTGAGGGTGAAATGGACATTTCTGAAAATTAGAAATAAATATCGCAAAGATTAGATAATGTCTAATGTTTTCTATCAAAAATTGAATTGTAAAAGATAAAATTTTCAATATATTCAAATCATTTTGATAGCCATTTTTTAGGCGTTCCATAGGCGTTTCAAACAAGATATTATTCAGATTTATGTTGGCTGGTATTTTTATCATAAAAACTCTATATAAAAAACTAGTAAATTCCTGTTTAATATATTATTTCCCCTTCATTAGCAATTTCGCTGACCTTTTAACTCTGTGAGTCTTCTCTAATTGAAAGTTTAATAACCTCCGCCCAAGTTAAAGCGGGAAATTACATATATTCAGTCAAAAGCGTTAAAGTGTTTAATGTCAATTCTAGGCAAATTGGAGAGTAGAATTTAGAAGTGAGGACCAATTTATAAGGTTGTTTAAAAACTTCGTTTTTCATTACAATGAAACTTTTAACCGGGCGCCGGCACTCCCAACTACCAGGAGCCGAATACTTTTCATAATTTTCCTAACACAACACGATCGTTAAATGCAATTGGCAAAATGAGTTTGAAAAAGCAAACAGACCAATCACATTAATGCAAGTTTACAACAAAGCAGGTTGAGGTGGGGCTGCCAGAAATTTGTCATGAAAAATCGGCATATTTTTTCAAAGAAAACGACGTTATAGGCTAAAAGTTTTCAGAAATCGTAAAAAAAAAATCGAAATTGTCAAAAATATATTACAACTATAACCGAATATTCAAAAATGTTCATTGAAAATTTTTCTATAGAAAAATTTTTTATCAAAAATTTTTCTATAGAAATTTTTTTTATCAAAAATTTTTCTATAGAAAATTTTCTTATCAAAATTTTTTTATAGAAATTTTTTTTTATCAAATATGTTTCTATAGAAAATTAATTATCAAAAATGTTTCTGTAGAAAATTTTTTTTATCAAAAATTTTTCTGTAGAAAATTTTTTTTATCAAAAATTTTTCTGTAGAAAATTTTTTTTATGAAAAATTTTTCTATAGAAAATTTTTTTATCAAAAATATTTCTATAGAAACTTTTTTTAATTATTTGGGAATTAAACTTTTTTTATCAAAAATTTTTCTATAGAAATTTTTTTTGTCAAAAATTTTTTTATCAAACATTTTTCTATAGAAAAATTTTTTATCAAAAATTTTTCTATAGAAATTTTTTTTATCAAAAATTTTTCTATAGAAAATTTTCTTATCAAAATTTTTTTTTTAGAAATTTTTTTTATCAAAAATTTTTCTATAGAAAATTAATTATCAAAAATTTTTCTGTAGAAAATCTTTTTTATCAAAAATTTTTCTATAGAAAATTTTTTTATCAAAAATTTTTCTATAGAAACTTTTTTTAATTATTTGTGAATTAAACTTTTTTTTCAAAAATTTTTCTATAGAAAATTTTTTTATCAAAAATTTTTCTATAGAAAATTTTTTTATCAAAACTTTTTCTATCGAAAATTTTTTTATCAAAACTTTTTCTATCGAAAATTTTTTTATCAAAAATTTTTCTATAGAAAATTTTTTTATCAAAAATTTTTCTACAGAAAATTTTTCCATAGCAGATTTGAAAATTTTTGAATATAAAAAATATTTTTATCGAAAAGTTTTACATAAAAATATTTTTATCGAAAAATTTTTCAAAGAAACATATTTTTATTGAAAATTTTTCCATAAAAAAAATGTTTGGATTAAAAATATTTAAAAATATAAAAATCTAAAATTGTTTAATATTAGAATTTATTTCAGTTTTGAAAAATATTCCCAAAATTCACAAAAATATTCCCTATGTTTACAAAAATAATAGTGTCGTGGCAACAATGTTTGAGATTGTATTTCTTTGTTCTCTCGAACCATGTATTTTGTTGCTATAAATTGGATTTTGATTTGTTTCTTGCCTATTTTGTTTTTGTCTTTTCTTTAACAAAGCGGCACCAACCAAATCTGTTCACATCCAAATTCTAACTGAATGATTTTAATACTCATTTTCACGAGTTTTATTAATGATCGTGGTATTTACGAAAATCATAAAAATTCATCGGCTACTGGTGGTATGGGCTGGCTACTCCTGGTCATAAGTCACCTTTTCATACACCGGGTCACATATATGAAAAATTCTTCCTTACAAAAAAAATTATTTAGAAAAATTTTCAAACGAAAATAATTTAAATTTTATTAAAATTTTTCTATAGAAAAAAATTTATATTGAAAATTATTCGGCGAAAATTTTTCCATAGAAAAAAATTTATATCGAAAATGTTTCTGTAGAAAAAAAAATTATATACCACAATTTTTTATTAAAAATTTTTTTTCGTTCCCAAATTTTGACTCTTTATATTTCAATGTACCGGAATTATTGAAAACGTATATGATTTTTAATTTCTGAATATGTTAAAAAAACTGTTAAAACTTTGAAGTTAGGTTGGTTTTCGATATTATCTCTTCTTTACATTACGAAGTGTTTATAAAGTAGTCATATCTCAAAGCAAACAGACCAATCACACTCTCTTATATTTCAGAGTCATGATCGAGGAACGCTTCGAAGTTAGGAAAATTCTAACTTTAAGTCGATGGAAAAACTCTTAAACTAAACACAATTTTAGCAGTGACTGATACCTTTCACTTTTTTCATTAATTTTTACTTTTCCCCCTTTTCCTTTACTTTTAATTAATTTCTTTAGTCAAAAGTCCACAGATTTTTATATATAGAAAAGAAAATATTAAATCCCTTGTCAGCCTAATAAATAAGTGTTTGTTCCGATCGAAATTCTTTTTGGTGTGACGTTACCAAAATCTTTGACGCAAAGTCTTATTGCTCTTAAGTTTATTTACAGAAAAAATACAAGAGGATGTACTATTTAATTCTTTAATAATCTATAAAAAGCTACTTATGAATGAACCCACGCAATTTATAATGCATAACAATGAACTTGAATTGAAAATTGTCATTACACACTTACATATACACTCGAATACATTGACATTCATTGAATTCAAGAGGAAAAGAGACGAGGTTAGAAGGCCTGTTAAATAAGTGAAGGTACCCACTTATGTTTCAGAGTCATGATCGTGGAATACTTTGCTATCATGCTTAAGCTATTCAAACCCACTTACATTTACTAATTAAGCTATTATGCCTCTGGTATTATACCTAACTAAACAGCTTACAACTAAAGTCTTTTTGGAAGGACTTCTGTAATCTCTAAGAAGACCTAATGTTTAATCTTTCAAGTGACCTTTAATCTTTGTAAATATTTATTTATTTTCATTGAAAATATAAACCTTTCTAGGCTTTAAAGTCAGCTAAAATAAGACGATCATAAAAGAAGGCATAGAAAAGCTATAAAATAATGTACATTAGAAGGTCTATAGAAATATTTGATTACTGTTTAACTATTTGAGGCCTAATCTGTTCAAATATTTGAACAATGTGAGGTTTTTATGATTCAACAAATTTAGATTTTTAATCAAACACTTTTCAAAAGAAGACCTTCCTTCATGCATGCCTGTTCTTTGTGGATAATTTGTGTTCTCTGTTTGATCTTCTTTTAATCAAAATCATTATTATCTATTTGCAGGCCTTGAAGGAGAAGGCCTTGAAAATTGTCTTTTTCCTCTGTCTTAATTCATTCATCCAATCAATTCTCTTGTCGTCTTTACATCGCACATTGTAATTGTAAGCACAGTGCTGCGACAACAGATGTAAGGAAAAATTATATTATTAAAACACAAGTACACAACACAATCAAAACATGCAGACAGACAGGGCATGTGTTAAACATATTAATGTAATCTTTTCGTAAGACAAAATAAAATGTTAAATTTGAAAAAGACGACTAAAAGCTACCCTACACAACGGGGTTAAGGTGAAAGCTGATGTTTGAATTGAACTGAGTTGATTTGACTATAGTATAAATGATTTGACTACAATCGAGTTAATTTGACTATAGTCGAGTTGATTTTACTATAATCGGGTTAATTTGACTATAATAGAGTTGATTTGACTAAAGTTGAGTTGATTTGACTATAGTCGAGTTAATTTGACTATATACTCGACTATAGTCAAATTAACTCGACTGTAGTCTATAGACTGTGACTATAGTAGAGCTGATTTGACTATAGTCCAGTTGATTTGACTATAGTCGAGTTGATTTGACTACTAATCAAGTTGATTTGACTATAGTAGAGTTGGTTTTACTATAGTCGAGTTAATTTGACTATAGTCGAGTTGATTTGACTATAGTTGATTTGATTATAGTCGTGTTGAATTGACTATAGTCAAGTTGATTTGACTATAGTCAATTAAATTTGACTATAGTCGAGATGATTTGATTATAGTCGAGCTGATTTGACTATAGTCGAGTTGTTTTGACTATAGTCGAGTTGATTTGACTATAGTCGAGTTGATTTGACTATAGTCGAGTTGATTTGACTATAGTCGAGTTGTTTTGACTATAGTCGAGTTGATTTGACTATAGTCGAGTTGATTTGACTATAGTCGAGTTGATCTGACTATAGTCGAGTTGATTTGACTATAGTCAAGTTGATTTGACTACAGTCAATTAAATTTGACTATAGTCGAGTTTATTTGATTAGTCGCGTTGAATTGACTATAGTCAAGTTGATTTGATTATAGTCAATTAAATTTGACTATAGTCAATTAAATTTGACTATAGTCAATTAAATTTGACTATAGTCAATTAAATTTGACTATAGTCAATTAAATTTGACTAAAGTCAATTAAATTTGACTATTGTCGAGTTGATTTGATTATAGTCGTTGAATTGACTATAGTCAATTTAATTGACTCGACTATAGTCAATTAAATTGACTACAGTCGAGTTAATTTGACTATAGTCGAGTTGATTTGACTATAATCGAGTTGATTTGAATATAGTCGATTTGATTTGACTTTAGTCGAGTTGCTTTGACTACAGTCGAGTTGATTTGACTATAATTGAGTTGATTTGACTATAGTCGAGTTAATTTGGCTATAGTCGAGTTAATTTGACTATAGTAGAGTTGATTTGTCTAAAGTCGAGTTGATTCGACTATAGTCGAGTTGATTTGACTACAGTCGAGTTGATTTGACTATATTTGAGTTGATTTGACTAAAGTCGGGTTGATTTGACTATAGATGAGATGATTTGACTATAGTCGATTTAATTTGACTATTGTTGAATTGACTTGACTATAGTCAAGTTGATTTAACTATAGTCAAGTTAATTTGACTATAGTCGAGTTGATTTGACTATAGTCGAGTTGTTTTTACTATAGTCGAGTTGATTTGACTATAGTCGAGTTGATTTGACTATAGTCGAGTTGATTTGACTATAGTCGAGTTGATTTGACTATAGTCAATTTGATTTGACTATAGTTGAATTGACTTGACTATAGTCGAGTTGATTTGACTACAGTCGAGTTGATTTGACTATATTTGAGTTGATTTGACTAAAGTCGGGTTGATTTGACTATAGATGAGATGATTTGACTATAGTCGATTTAATTTGACTATTGTTGAATTGACTTGACTAGTCGAGTTGATTTTACTATAGTCGAGTTGATTTGACTATAGTCGAGTTGTTTTTACTATAGTCGAGTTGATTTGACTATAGTCGAGTTGATTTTACTATAGTCGAGTTGATTTGACTAAAGTCGAGTTGATTTTACTATAGTCGAGTTGATTTGACTATAGTCGAGTTGATTTGACTATAGTCGAGTTGATTTGACTATAGTCAAGTTGATTTGACTATAGTCGAGTTGATTTGACTATAGTCAAGTTGATTTGACTATAGTAGAGTTGATTTGACTAAAGTCGAGTTGATTTGACTATAGTCAAGTTGATTTGTATATAGTAGAGTTGTTTTGACTATAGTCAAGTTGATTTGACTATAGTAGAGTTGATTTGACTAAAGTCGAGTTGATTTTACTATAGTCGAGTTGATTTGACTAAAGTCGAGTTGATTTTACTATAGTCGAGTTGATTTGACTATAGTCGAGTTGATTTGACTATAGTCAATTTGATTTGACTATAGTTGAATTGACTTGACTATAGTCGAAATGATTTGACTATGGTTGAGTTGATTTGACTACTAATAGTAGAGTAGATTTTACTATAGTCGAGTTAATTTGACTAAAGTCGAGTTGATTTGACTATTGTCGAGTTGATATGACTATAGTCAATTTGATTTGACTATAGTTGAATTGACTTGACTATAGTCGAAATGATTTGACTATAGTTGAGTTGATTTGACTACTAATTGTCGAGTAGATTTTACTATAGTCGAGCTAATTTAACTACAGTCGGGTTGATTTGACTATAGATGAGATGATTTGACTACAGTCAATTGGATTGAATATAATTGAATTGACTTGACTATAGTCGAAATGATTTGACTATAGTCGAGTTGATTTGACTATAGTCGAGTTGATTTGACTATAGTCGAGGAGTTAATTTGACTATAGTCGAGTAGATTTGACTATATTCGAGTTCATTTGACTATAGTCGAATTGATTTGACTACAGTCGAGTTAATTTGACTAAAGTCGAGTTGATTTGATTATAGTCGAATTGATTTGACTATAGTCGAGTAGATTTGACCATAATCGAGTTGATTTTTCTATAGTCAAGTTGATTTGACTATAGTCGTGAAGATTTGACTATAATTAAAATTTTCTATAGTTGAGTTGATTTGACTAAAGTCAAGTTGATTTGTCTAGTTCTACCTTCGTTGTAGAGATGTAGGGTATAAAAAGGAAATAAAATAATTTAAACGTTTCAGCAGCAAAAAAGCAAATGCATATGAATTAAGTCTATAATAAATGTATTTATGAACATAGTAGACCTGCTCATATAAAATAATAGGTTATACCTTATGTCTATGTCCTAGGAATCCAATTTTATTCCCAAAAAGTATTTAGGAGCCAAACCGAAATTACATATATTCAAACTATCAATTCAAAAGCAAAAAATATTATTTTTCCATATCTTCTAAATAATTTGGCCGTCTATGGGCTACCCGAGTTTGTTAAAACCCTAAAGGTATCCCCAGCTAATGAAAATCTAAAAACTATTGCCAATACTCATACAATTTGAAAGATCATACTATAAATAAAATCTTTTAATCCCAGATTTTATTTTCTTAGGACCTGTCTAATGGTCATATTTTATGTACAAGTCGTACGTACTTATGCCTCAATGAAGAAGGTACATACGTAAGATGGTACTTATTTTAGTGAACAATTATGGTATGTATTTGTTGCAGTTGTTGTTGTTATTGTTGTCGCCCATTTGCACCAGGCACCATTTTAACCAGCTGCTATTTTCCTTCATTATTTTCAATTTGTCTTGACTTTTGTTGTTAAATTTTCTTTTATGTTTTCTTTGCAAGATTTATGTTTTCGGGAGGATCTTTGAAGAATCATGTACACAACACAATTGAGTTAGGGGAAAAGAAAGAAAATGCCTTAGAACAAAGACTCTATAATGTAAGGATTTTGCACTTCCATACTTTGATATGTCGTATGGTCCATTTGAAAAGTCCCATTAAAAAGAGAGTTGTCGCTTTTACTCTAATTCGGAAACAACTAATGGAGACGATTATCCAATGAGAGAAAGCTAGGGCACGCACACGTGCTTGTTAAATATATGTTTGTTTGTGCGTTTATATGTTTTTTATTCACTTTAATTTCACTTTTGACAGACAGAAAATGTATGGAGTGCAATATCTTCATATTATAGAGTCATTGCTTTGATGCTGAAAATAATATTTTATATCCTACGGTTGTGTTGATATTTGAAATGGAAAGAAATATATATCCGATAACGATTATAAGCAGCAAAAGGCAAGCCATACCACCAGTAGCCGATGAATGTTTTTAATTTTCGTAAATACCACGATCATTAATAAAACTCGTGAAAATGAGTATAAAAATCATTCAGTTGGAATTTGGATGTTAACAGAGTTGATTGGTGCCGCTTTGTTAAAGAAAAGACAAAAACAAAATAGGCAAGAAATGAAGCAAAATCCAATTTATAGCAACAAAATACATGGTTCGAGAGAACAAAGATATATAATCTCGAACATTGTTGCCACGACACTATTATTTGTGTAAACATTGGGAATATTTTTTGTAAATATTGGGAATATTTTTCAAAACAGATATAAATTCTAATATTAAATAATTTTAGATTTTTAAATATTTTCGATCTAAAAATTTTTTTTTAGAAAAATTTTAATAAAAATATTTTTCTTTAGAAAATTGTTTGATAAAAATTATATTTTATAAAAAAAAATTTCGATAAAAATATTTTTCTGAAAAAATTTTTGATAAAAATATTTTTATATCAAAAAATTTACAAATCTTCTTAGAAAAATTTTTGATAAAAAAATTTTTTTATAGAAAAATGTTTGATGAAAAATTTTTTATAAAAAAAAAATATCAAAAAATTTCTATAGAAAAATTTTTGATAAAAAAATTTTCTATAGAAAAATTTAAAAAAAAAAAAATTTCTATAGAAAAATTTTGATAAAAAAATTTTCTATAGAAAAATTTTTCATAAAAAAATTTTCTATAGAAAAATTTTTGATAAAATAATTTTCTATAGAAAAATTTTTGATAAAATAATTTTCTGTAGAAAAATTTTTGATAAAAAAAATTTTTTTGATAAAAAAATTTTCTATAAAAAATTTCTATAGAAAATTTTTGATAAAAAAATTTTCTATATAAAAGTTTTTGATAAAAAAATTTCTATAGAAAAATTTTTGATAAAAAAATTTTCTATAGAAAAATTTTTGATAAAAAAATTTTCTATAGAAAAATTTTTGATAAAAAAAAATTTCTATAGAAAAATTTTTGATAAAAAAAAATTTCTATAGAAAAATTTTTGATAAGAAAAAATTTTGATAAAAAAAAATTTCAATAGAAAAATTTTTGATAAAAACATTTTCAATAGAAAAATTTTTCTATAGAAAAATTTTTGATAAAAAAATTTTCTATGGAAAATAAAAATAAAAAAATTTCTATAGAAAAATTTTTCATTTTTCTGTAAAAAATTTTTGATAAAAAAATTTTCTGTAGCAAAACTTTTGATAAAAAAATTTTCTATAGAAAAATTTTTGATAACAAAATTTTCTATAGAAATATTTTTGATAAAAAAAATTTTCTATAGAAAAATTTTTTGATAAAAAAATTTTTTTTTTCTATAGAAAAATTTTTAATAATAAAATTTTCTATAGAAAATAAAAATAAAAAAAATTCTATAGAAAAATTTTTCATTTTTCTGTAAAAAATTTTTGATAAAAAAATTTTCTGTAGCAAAACTTTTGATAAAAAAATTTTCTATAGAAAAATTTTTGATAACAAAATTTTCTATAGAAATATTTTTGATAAAAAAAATTTTCTATAGAAAAATTTTTGATAAAAAAATTCTATAGAAAAAAATTTTATAGAAAAATTTTTGATAAAGAAATTTTCTATAGAAAAATTTTTGATAAAAAAAATTTTCTATAGAAAAATTTTTGATAAAAAAAATTTTCTATAGAAAAATTTTTGATAAAAAAATTTTCTATAGAAAAATTTTTGATAAAAAAATTTTCTATAGAAACATTTTTGATAAAACAATTTTCTATAGAAAAATGTTTGATAAAAAAAATTTCTATAGAAAAATATTTAATGAAAAAATTTTCTATAGAAAAATTTTTGATAAAAAAATTTTCTATGGAAAAATTTTTGATAAAAAAATTTTCTTTATTTGGGAATTAATTATTCGAACTTTAGAATTGATTGAAAAATTATTGTGGCGGGACAGAAATTGCAATCCACTGAGCCGCGTTCAAAAATAATTTTTTCAGTTTTTCTCCACAATTACTTTTCAAATTTTCAAAATTAATAATTTGAAAGTTAAATGAACTCAAGCCTGATTAAACTTAATTTTTCAATTCTAAAAAAATTTTCTATAGAAAAATTTTTAATAAAAAAAATTTTCTATAGAAAAATTTTTGATAAAAAAAATTTCTATAGAAAAATTTTTGATAAAATAATTTTCTGTAGAAAAATTTTTGATAAAAAAATTAAAAAAAAAAAAAAAAATTTTTTAATAAAAAAATTTTCTATAGAAAAATTTTTGATAAAAAAATTTTTTTTAATAAAAAAATTTTCTATAAAAAATTTTTTTATAGACAAATTTTTGATAAAAAAAATTTTCTGTAGAAAAATTTTTGATAAAAAAAATTTCTATAGAAAATAAAAAAAAACTTAGACAAATTTTTGATAAAAAAATTTTTTATAAAAAAATTTTTGATAAAAACAAACTTTCGATAGAAAAATTTTTGATAAAAACAAACTTTCTATAGAAAAATTTTTGATAAAAAAATTTTCTATAGAAAACTTTTTGATAAAAAAAATTTTTTATAGAAAAATTTTTAATAAAAAAATTTTCTATAGAAAAATTTTTGATAAAAAAATTTTTTATAGAAAAATTTTTAACAAAAAAAATTTTCTATAGAAAAATTTTTGATAAAAATATAAACAAGTAAGAGTGTTATATTCGGCTGTGCCGAATCTTATATACCCACCATCAAGTTGTGTTAAATTTAGAAACATATCTCATATATATATACGAGGGTGCAGCAAATTCAAAACGTGGACCAAATTGGAAAAAAGTTGTTACGCTAGTTGTCATTGTTGGTAAAATATTTGGAATAACTTCGGTTGCAGTAGCTTTATAGTTCAACATTCAAAAGTATGTAAGTGGTTTCCCTAGTATTTATTTACTTTGAACAAAATTCGTTATCACAACCGGGTATGGTTTTACATTAATAAGTTGTTAAATACTTTTCCTTTAGCTTAACATTTAGTTAGGATAAAGAAGTTGATAGTAATACGACTGGTCTATATATTTTGTAAGGAGGTCCTAATGCATCTACCATATACAAATCTTAATATGCTGCTTGTACCTCCGAATCTTTTTAATTGTAGATATAAAAAGGGGATGTAATATATATATAAGAATTATAGCCAAATGTTGACCGATTGTAACAAAATTTTACACACTGGTTGGTATTTATGTAAAGCTTATTTTTGCAAAATTTAGTGGCAATAGCTATCACAGTTTCTAATTTAATAGCTTTTAACTGGTCCTTGCTAAATATTTTTTGGTTTCCGGGAGTGTATTTTATATGAGAGTTATAGTCAAATATGGACCGATTCCTATAAAATTTGATATACTGACCAATAGTTCCATAAAACTTCTCTATTATAAATTTAGTCGTCATAGCTATTACAATTGTATTCAATTTATCAGCATTCATGTGTTTCCCGGGGCGGGGTTATATGGGAGCTCTAACTAAATGTGAACCGATTTTGCCCATTTTCAGTATACAACTTTTGTTACATATCAGAAATACTTTTGTAAAATTTTGTCTCTCTAGCTTTTATAGTTAAGGAGCTGTCGCGCTTTTATCTGACGGACAGATGGACATAAATCTCCTTTTCTTTTTGTATTTTTGTGTTTGTGTAAGTTTTTTATATAGGAGCTATAGTCAAATGGTGACCGATTGTAACAAAATTTTGCACACTGGCTGGCATTCACATAAGACTTTCTTTTGTAAAATTTTGTTGCTATAGCCCTTTCAGTTAAGGCGCTATCGCGCTTTTATCTAACGGACAGACGGACATAAACCCCCTTTTCTTTTTGTATTTTTCTGTTTCCGTAAGTTTTTTATACGGGAGCTAGGTCAAATGGTGACCGATTGTGACAAAATTTTGCACACTGGCTGGTATTCACATAAGACTTATTTGTGCTAAATTTGGTGGTCAAAGCTACTACAGTTTATCATTTATTGGCATTTAAGTGAATTTCAGGTGGAATTTAGGCTGTTTCCGTATGTTTTTTATATGGGAGCTATGGTTAAAAGTGAACCGATTTCAATGAAATTTTACATGCTGCCTAGTGCTTATGCAAAACTTCTAGATACCAAATTTTGTCATCATAGCTATTATAATTTGTCAGTTATTAGCAAATAAGCGACTAGCCCAGACGAGGTTATACGGGAGCTATGGTCAAATGTTAACCGATTTTGCCCAATTTCAATACCAAAATTTTCTCATAAATGAGGAATGTTTTTGCTAAGTTTCAGTGAGCTAGCTCCTTTCGTTTAGGCGTTATCGTGATTTCAACAGACAGACAGACAGACAGACGGACAGACAGACGGACAGACAGACGGACAGACAGACGGACAGACAGACGGACATCGCTCAATCGTCTTAGAATTTTATAAGGATTCAGAATATATATCGTTTTTGATTTTTGAGCCAATATTAAGGAAATTACAAACGGAATGACAATCTCAATATACCCCCCATTCTTTTTGATGGTGGGTATAAAAAGGGGATGTAATATAAATATATAAGAATTATAGCCAAATGTTGACCGATTGTAACAAAATTTCACACACTGGCTGGTATTTATACAGGGCTTATTCTTGCAAAATTTAGTGGCAATAGCTGTCACAGCTTCTAATTTAATAGCTTTTAACTGGTCCTTGCTAAACATTTTTTGGTTTCCGGGAGTGTTTTTTATATGAAAGCTATAGTCAAATATGGACCAATTCCTATAAAATTTGATATACTGACCAATAGTTGCATAAAACTTTGCTATACTAAATTTAGTCGTCATAGCTATCACAATTGTACTCAATTTATCAGCATTTATGTGTTTCCCGGGGCGGGGTTATATGGGAGCTCTAACTAAATGTGAACCGATTTCGCCCATTTTCAGTACACAACTTTTGTTACATATCGGAAATACTTTTGTAAAATTTTGTCTCTCTAGCTTTTGTAGTTAAGGAGCTGTCGCGCTTTTATCTGACGGACATAAACCCCCTTTTCTTTTTGTATTTTTGTGTTTCCGTAAGTTCTTTATATGGGAGCTATGGTCAAATGGTGACCGATTGTGACAAAATTTTGCACACTGGCTGATATTCACATAAGACTTATTTGTGCTAAATTTGTTGCTGTAGCCCTTTCAGTTAAGGCGCTATCGCGCTTTTATCTAACGGACAGACGGACATAAACCCCCTTTTCTTTTTGTATTTTTGTGTTTCCGTAAGTTCTTTATATGGGAGCTATGGTCAAATGGTGACCGATTGTGACAAAATTTTGCACACTGGCTGGTATTCACATAAGACTTATTTGTGCTAAATTTGGTGGCGAAAGCTATTACATTTTAGCATTTATTGGCATTTAAGTGAATTTCAGGTGGAATTTTGGCTGTTTCCGTATGTTTTTTATATGGGAGCTATGGTTAAATGTGAACCGATTTCGATGAAATTTTATATGCTGCCTAGTGCTTATGGAAAACTTCTAGATACCAAATTTTGTCATCATAGCTATTATAATTTGTCAGTTATTAGCAAATAAGCGACTAGTCTTGACGAGGTTATACGGGAGCTATGGTCAAATGTTAACCGATTTTGCCCAATTTCAATAGCAAAATTTTCTCATAAATGAAGAATGTTTTTGCTAAGTTTCAGTGAGCTAGCTCCTTTCGTTTAGGCGTTATCGTGATTTCAACAGACAGACAGACAGACAGACAGACGGACAGACAGACGGACAGACAGACGGACATCGCTCAATCGTCTTAGAATTTCATAAGGATTCAGAATATATATCGTTTTTGATTTTTGAGCCAATATTAAGGAAATTACAAACGGAATGACAATCTCAATATACCCCCCATTCTTTTTGATGGTGGGTATAAAAAAAATGAAGCAAAAAACTTTTTCTTTTTAAAACACTTTGAAAAAATTTTGAAACATATTAATCCAGTTATAAGTTTCCTTCTTTAAAGTTAAAAAAAAAAAAAAAAACTTATAACTGGAGTAATATAGTTTATTATGAGTCTTGAAGTCGTACTTTTGAAGTCGTACTGGATTCGTACAAGATTAAAGAAATTGTGTTGATATTTTCTTTAATCTAGTACGAAACTGTGGTAGTTTAGAAGGTACGACTTCGACACTCATAATAAGGTTAATTGCTCCAGTTATAAGTTTCCTTAACTTTAAAGAAAAAAACTTATAACTGGAGCAAAATGTTTCAAAATTCTGATGATTTTTGAAGTAGAATATCTTGAAAACTATAAAAGATAAAGCAATAATAATAAAGGTGAATGCTCCAGTTATAAGTCTCCTTCTCTAAAAGGATAGGTTCAGCCTAAAAATTAAATGTTTATTAAAATTTGAACACTAACAATATCTTTAAACGATTAAATACAATTTTTGTTACTTTTAATTCTCTTCACACTGTACATCCGATGTATTCCATCTAATATATGATTGACAATCGCTAATGTTTTTTTCTTCTTAAATAGATACATATAATTTTTAAAATAGCAACAACAGTTTTAAAAATAAATAAATTATACTACAAAAATGATTTTCTTTAATTTTTGGTAAAAACAAAAACATTAAAATTTTAACATTTTAATACCTAAAGAAAAAAGTGCGAAAAATCATGTCGAAAGACGTACAAAATACATAATCGAAACAATTATCAATATCCAATCAGGCAAAACTAGAACGTGAGATTTATAGTGTTGACAAATTACGTAGACACGGAGATTTTTTTATTTTTCTTCAAAATACAACCACCCGCCATATATTTAATGAAATATTGACAGATTTCTATTTCAAAAATTGTATATGGTCTGGTAGCTATAGTTTAAGTCATTAAAAGGTGTTCGAATAAATTATGATTCATGCTACATCTGTCAGATTATCAGATGTTATTAATATGAGATAAGAAATCATAGTACATAAATATTAATTTACTATTCTAGAGTTGATTTGACTATAGTCGGGATGATTACACTACAGTCGTGTTGATTTGAGTATAGTCGGGCGAGTGCTTAAAATAGTCGTTCCACATTTAAGAAAAGAATCGACAACTTTAATTAAATACATAAGAAACTGACTAATAGCTGAGTTATTATCACTCAGACGAAACAGGTAAAACCAGAAAAACTATAATTTTATCATTGTAAACCTAGTGTAATTTGTAGTTCCAGAAAAAAAGATTTTACGAAATTTGTTTATTAAAAAGCATAAATACAACTGATGACTCAGCAGTTTGAGATGACTCAGCTGATCGAGATGACTCAGCTTTTCGAGATGACTCAGCTTTTCGAGATGACTCAGCTTTTCGAGATGACTCAGCTGTTCGAGATGACTCAGGCTGTTTGAGATAACTCAACAAAACAAATAGGATTATAAAATTTACAAAAGTTTAGATTGATATCTTATAGGGTTTTGTAGTATCAGAACGAGTTCTGAAATTTAAATGAATACAATTTTAATGTTATTTTTTAACATTACTTTGCAAATTTTTTGCAGAAATCTCTAAAACTGAACAAGGTATTATGACCAATTTTGGACACAGTATATACCAATATCTTAGAAATTCAGAAATATTAATTTCAGAACGAGTTCTGAAATTTTAATGAATATTTCTGAATACAGAAAAGTACACTTTTTGCATTAAATTTATTTAATTTAAGATTACTTTGTTTTTTTTTTTTTGGAAAAATCTCTAAAGCTAAACAAGATATTAGCATGATTTTTGGAAACAGTATGTAGTATATACCAATATCTTAAAAATTCAGAAATGTTAATTTCAGAACGGGTGCTGAAATTTTAATGAACATTTTTGAAAACAGAAAAATACACTTTTTGCAATAAATTTATTTAATTTTTTAACATTACTTTGCAAATTTTTTGCAAAAATCTCTAAAACTGAACAAGGTATTATGACCAATTTTGGACACAGTATATACCAATATCTAAGAAATTCAGAAATATTAATTTTAGAAAGGGTTCTGAAATTTTAATGAACATTTTTGAATACAGAAAAGTACACTTTTTGCCATCAATTTATGTAATTTCTTCACATTACTTTGTAATTTTTAGCAAAAATCTCTAAAACTAAACAAGGTCTTATGACCGTTTTTGGACACAATATAGACCAATGTATTAGAAATTCATAAATATAAATTTCAGAACGAGTTCTGAAATTTTAGTTAACATTTTTGAATACAGAAGAGTACGCTTTTCGAAAATTTGAGTTTTTTTTTAGAAAAACGGGCCTTGTGACCCTATTTATGGCCGAGCTCTATCAGATTTTTTAAGAAGTTTTCGAAAAAGTAAAAATCTTTTGGATCGGACTAAATTGGCAAAAGTTATACGCATCCCAAGGTTTTACATACCCGAGGTGGACAACTTTGCTCCACTGTAGAGCCCACTGTGTTACAGATAGATGCGTCCTTAAACATCGTTCTAAAAGTTTAACTCTTCTTCTACCAAAGCAGATCTGTACAAAAATTTGATAGAGCCCGGCTATAAATCGGGTCACACGGACCATTTTTCTACAAAAACAAAAATTTTAATTAAAATTTCAGAACTTGTTCTGAAATTTATATTTTTGTATAAAAACAATTCTCAATTTTACTGAAAAATTCCCCAATTCCCAACTCGGGAAAAAAAGGATTCAAAAAATAAGTTTTTTTTACAAAAATGGCAACACTGACTCTATTTGCAGCGCGTTTCAGAACAAACTTTTCTATCCAATAACAGATATGTTAGAAAATATTAGCATTATTATTTTTTTTTTTTGATCGGTGCTTTGCCATTTGATAAATTTTTGTTTAAACTGAAATTTTTTTTACAAATTGGCATTTTTTGGAGAGGGCATGTGCGAGTACCAAAAGCCGAATTGACAAGAAATTTATTTTATACGCCTTCTCATTATGTTTTCTTTTAAAAACTTAAAAAATCTTTGTATGTTTCTTAAGAAAATATTTTTTTAATAGTGAAAAAATATAGCTATCTTTTAGGGAAAAACTTAAAAAAATAGCGATATTTTTTAAAGGTTTCAACTTTGAATATTTTTAACTTTTAAACGAAAGAAGATATCTATAACCGACTTGCACAAAAATTATTTAGAATTTTATTACAAATTTAACGAATATCCTTAAAAAATTTTGTGGTTATCAGATGCGTCCACCAGATCAAAAAAAAGCTTAAAAAAATAGGTAAAAAATCAACCCAAAAATTTCTTTTTACCCAAACATCTCAAAACCAAAAGGAGATAACCTACACATGTAAGCGTATTTTTTGTAGATCTTCTCAAGGACAACCTAAGTTTAAAATTTCTTTTCAATCCATCCATAAATGGATTTTTGGCGAATTTTTAAAAAAGTCGAACACCCGAGGTGACCAACTTTGAAGGTCCATCAATCACTCTCCCGACCCCTCATGGACCAGTGCTTTTGAAAACCAACTCGACTACTCCTTGACTACCACCATTCCAAATTTCATTCAAATATCTCCAGTTACAGAATTATTTCCAAAAAAAAGCGTCCGTAAATCACTGTGCGTAGTAGCATTATAGTACGTAGTCGATAGCCTAGTCGGTTTATGAAAAGCTTAATAACTTTAAGATTTTTCGTCTGATTTAAAAAAATTCAAACCACGTTTTATTAGGAACAAAATGCTCTTGTTACATTGATATAAACTTGTATGAGCTTTCATATAAGAATAAGCAACAAAAAGCTACTAAAGTCAAAAAAAATGGAAAAATTTGTTGGTTAGATATTCTTGACAAAAAAAGTACTTTTGATTTGAATAAGTACTAAAAATTAATGCCATTTTGAAGCACATATATAGGTGACCGAGAGGCCCTTTTTTCTGAAATTTTGAAAGTATATTAAGGTGTGACCGATGAATAAAATAGGTCAGATTTTTTTTTTTTGAAATCTCAAGTAGGCGTGACTCAAATATTTAAAATTACAAATATGGATGACCGAACTGATCGATTTTTCAGAAATTAAGACATTATAGTAAGGTGTGACCGGCTTTTTAAATAGGCAGGGTTTTTCTTTGAAATCCCAAGTGGGCGCGACCCCTCCCATATAACTCATATATTAAAAATGACAAATATAGATGACCGAGCGGACTGATTTTTCTGAAATTTTGACAGTATGTTATGGTTTGACTGGCGGGTAAAATGGTCTAGTTTTTTTTTTAATCTCAAGTGGGCGTGACCCCTCCCATATAAGTAAAATATTAATAATGACAAATATGGATGACCACCGATTTTTATTTAATTTTTACAGTATATAAGGAGTTGCCGGTGGATAAAGCAGGCTACGTTTTTTTTTTTGAAATCTCAAATGGGCGTGACCCCTTCCATATAAGTCAAATATTCAAAATGGCAAATATGAATGATTAGATGAACTAACCAATTTTAGATTTTTATATTTTTAGATATTGTCGATCCAAACATTTGTTTATTGAAAAATTTTTAATAAAAATATTTTTCTTTGGAAAATTCGATAAAAATATTTTTTTTTTTTTTGCTTTTAATATTTTTATTTTAATTTTTGTTAAAAAAATTTTCTATAAAAAAATTTTTGATAAAAAAATTTTCTATATGAAAAAATTTTCCATAGAAAAATTTTTGATAAAAAATTTTCCAAAGAAAAATTTTTGATAAAAAAAACTTCAAAAAAAATGTTCAATAGAAAAATTTTTGTAGAAAGTTTTCTATAGAAAAATTAAAAAAAAAATCTATAGAAAAAAAATTTTTTTTTCTAATTTTCTAATTCTACAGAAAAATTTTTGATAAAAAAATTTTTGATGAAAAAATTTTCTGTAGAAAAATTTTTGATAAAAAAATTTTCTATAGAAAAATTTTTGATAAAAAAATTTTCTATAGAAAAATTTGTAATAAAAAAATTTTCTATAGAAAAATTAAAAAAAAAATTTGTATAGAAAAATTTTTGATAAAAAAAAACTTTCTATAGAAAAATTTTTGATAAAAAAAAACTTTCTATAGAAAAATTTTTGATAAAAAAAACTTTCTATAGAAAAATTTTTGATAAAAATATTTTCTAGACATTGGAGAGGTATTAATAGGTTGCATTTTGATCAAACTGTAATTAACTTGTTCTAGGTTTAATATGAGTATTAAAAAATCAAATAAACATTTAAAATACCTTTACCTATAACCACTAATTTAGGAATTGAAATACATATTTCCACAATTCTAGAAAACAAACCACAAAAACCGCAATTGAAAACTGCGATGCAGATACATATTAATCGAAAAAATTGAAAATGAACATAAATAAGTACAAATGCAGTAGGTGGAAAAAATTAACCTCAATTTTTCAGTGTCTGCTACTCTATTAAAAAAAATTAGGAATTTGGAATAATAAATTAAAATAAATATTTAAAACACAACCTAAGGTAAGACAAAATGGAATCTGCCTGCCTCCCTTAAATAAATAAATAAATAATCATAAATATAGTTGTTATAATCAAAAGTCTATTAGTTAAAATAATATTTTTGGAATTTTGTTAAAGTAAATATTTATTTATTTCGATATAAATACAATAATTTCATGCATATATGCAATTTTCAATAATCCCAAAAGATTCAGCTGATCTATTTTGCAAAATTATTTTTTTGTGTTTGTTGTTTAGAATTGAAAAAAAAATGAAATTTTGAATGAAAATAAAGGAAATTTAAATTTGAAAATTTATGAACATCTATCATTAAGTTATTATCTTCTATAATTGATATTTTATTATCTTGTTGTAGTTTAATGTTTATTGAAATTTTTAGTTTTTGTAATCAAAAAGGAATCTTAGAAATCATTAATTTTTTTTTTTTCAAAAATATTCCAATGTCTGTTTTTATGAAAAAAAAAAATTGATTTTGGTTTACAAATAATGGAATTGTTTAGGAATTTTTAGTTATTATAAATTGCATGCGTCAATTGTTGCAATTATTTATTTTTTAATTTTTTTATTATTATTATTGAAATATCCAGCGCTGCTCTATCTAATGCATTTTCAAAAGATGAGCTACATCAATGGGTCTGAAAAAACGATTATTTTTGCCTGTCTGCCTGCCTGGAGACTTGTTATGTAGGTTTGTACTCTTTTCGATATAAGTGATCTCCAATTTGTTTTGAATTAAAAGCGGCGATTAAGAAAATAGCAGTTTTTTCTGTAAAAAGCAATAGCAGCAGTAATAAAGCATTACCAGTAGCATTACTTGGTAATGAGGGATCATTGCTAACAATATTTCCAAATATTATTAGTCATACAAATAGAGTTTAACAACCTTAACAAAAGAGATATTACAAGAACATAACCACGCACAAAACTTTATTATTAAGCGTCATTACCTCAATCATTACCTGGTAAATGAAACGTTTATACTCACTTGCATTGGGTATAAATATGTTATTGATATCGAATAAATTCGTTTGGTTATCGGAATAAAGGACATAATAACACGTTGCTTAATGAAAAAGTAGTAGTAAATTACACTGGTCTACGGCCAAATCCTCCTTTTAATAAAACTATGTGGACTACATGGATTTTGATGCGCTAAACTCAGATCCGTTGTCGGTTTTTTCCATCAGATCTGGATTTTTTTTATGGGCGTGGCAAATTTTTCCCCTTAAATTAGTCAGGTACGGAGACCTATTTCGTTCTAACTCGAGAATGACTCATCCGATTCCCCTTAAATTAGTTCTTCCTAACTCGAGAACGACTCATCCGATTTTCACTTGAAGATGCATAACAAACTTGCATTTATTTTAGTCTAATATAATTTTTCTGTATCTCTTATCGTTTTGGAGTTATTTAGAAATTAATGGAGAACATTTTTTTTTTCGTGCGAAATTCGTAATTTTTTTCAGGTTAAAAATGTAATTAAAAAAAGATTAAGTCCACCAACATTACAAGAAGTGAAGAATGCAATTAACAGCCTTAAGCGCAACAATATCTCAGCGGAGATGCTTTTATGTGACGTTGAATTATCGGCGAGACTGTGGAACCCATTTGTGCGTAAAATATGGGAAGAAGCTCTGCCAACCTCCTGGAATGGAGGTATACTAGTGAAAATACCAAAAAAGGGTGACTCCAAAGACTGCAATAACTACAGGGGAATAACAATTCTTCCAATACCGAGCAAAATACTAAGTCGAGTGATTTTGAATAGAACGTCTGACGCAGTTTCTAAAACACTACGCGAAAATCAGTTTGGGTTCCGAGAGAATAGATCTTGTGTTGATCTAATCAACACAGTAACAATAGTACTGGAGCAATGTAATGAATTCCGCACACCGATTTACCTAGCGTTTATCGACTTTATGAAGGCCTTCGACAGTGTCAACAGGAGCTATCTATGGAGAATTTAAGAAAACCGTAACATGCCAACGAAAATTCTGAACTTAATTCGGGCAATGTACGTGGACTTTAAATGCCGGGTTTTACATAAAAGTGAATTGTCTAATCCGTTCGAAGTTACTACTGGAGTAAGACAAGGATGTATCTTATCACCCATACTTTTTATCCTTGTCATCGACAATAAAATGCGCACGGCACTGAATGGTAGACGTGGTATCCAATGGGCACCCTTTAAACAACTTGCGGACTTGGAATACGCCGATGACTTCTAAGCCTTCTAAGCCAAAGCCTAGGTCACCTTCAAGAAAACACTAGCGCTATTACTGTTGAATCTCGGGCAGCTGGGCTGGAAATCAATATCTCCAAGACAAAGATTATGCCTGGAGGCTATGGCGCAAACCCGTCGCCACACATCAATGTGGATAACGAGGTTATTGGATGTGTAGGTACCTTTAATTATCTTGGTAGTTTGGTATCTACAAAAGGTGGCGCCGACGAGGATATTGAATCGCGTATAAATAAGGCAAAATCAGCATTCGGCATTCTACGAGCTATTTGGAAATCTCGGCAAATATCAACAACAACTAAGTTACGAATATATAACTCGAATGTCAAGTCCATCTTGTATTACGGCTGCGAAACTTGGAAACGCACAAATGCCATCGATAAGCGCCTACAAACCTTTGCAAACAAATGCTTGCGGCAAATCCTTAATATATGGTGGCCAAATCGCATAAGAAATGAAGATCTACTAAACGCTACAAACCAAATCCCTTCTTCTATAGAGGTATGTCAACGGAAATGGCGGTGGATAGGCCACACACTTCGAAGGCCAAATACCAACATTGCTCGACAAGCGCTTCGTTGGAATCCACAAGGAAGCGGCCGTCGTGTTGGTGCACCTGCTAGAACGTGGAGAAGGTCAATTTAAGCGGAGTTACAAGCAGCAAACTATTCATGGAATGATGTATGCCTAACATCTCGCAATAGAGTTCGATATAAAAGGATGGTTGAGGCCCTATGCTCCACTGGGAGTCAAGGATAACAGAAGAAAAAGAAGAAGAAGAATTGCATTACTGGGTAATGAAAGACTCTTAAAGTCTTACTTCTTACTTAAATGGCCTATATTTACAACCTGTTAAGGTGAAAGACCGAGTATATTTTTTTTAGAAATCCATGCGCTTCGATCTTGTGCGCATATTCTCCAATTTCGTAGGCCAAGCTTTAAAAGATTTTTCTTAAACTGGTCTATCCATGGAAGTTTTGGTCGTCCTCTTTTAACATCAGCTTTAAAAGATTTTCCTCAACTTGGATCTTTTCATCGAAGTTTTGGTTGTCCTCTTTTAACATCAGATAATTGTTCATCATAGTAATTGTTCTCTACCAGGAGTGACGTCGGGTTAGTCCTAAACCATATTTTTATCGTTTTTATGTGAGAACTTGCGGCACATGTTGGCTTACTACATTAACGGGTGTTAACATAGTTACCCGGGTGATACCACGAGGAGGTCCCCAGTTGAGATAAGGGATAACAAAGATAAGTCTTGGTAAGCCCAAAGTAAAGACCAATCAGAACCATTACTTGGTATACCCTTTAGAGTAAAAAAATTTCTTAAACTGATTAGTCGACGGAGTAAAAATTATAGTCATTACAATATATACCCTTCAATAATATTCAACAACAAATAATTGAGCATTACAAAAGGCATTACTTTCTAATACAAAATCATATGTAAGTATAGCTTAAGTGATTTTCAAGACAAGTAATAATAATGCATTACTTCGCAATAACATCCAAATATGCAAATATTAATAATTCAAATACATTTTCTTAAAGTCTTTAACAGTTATAATATTAGTAATGCATTCCAAGATAATAAAAGACTTGATAAGTCTTTAAAGCTACGAAATAGTTGGGTAGCAGTTATAAGTAGAGTCCATTACCATCTGCATTACTCGTTATTAAAGTGTATATTAAAAGTGTTCAGTAACTCAATCTGAGAATGAAAATGCATTACCGACTTAATTACTTGGTAATGATATGACATAAGCGGCGAAACTTTGGCATTAATTTGTGCGTAAAATATGGAATAATGCAACTCTGCCAACCTCCTGGAATAAAGGTCAAAATACTAAAGACGGGTGACTCCAAAGGCAGCAATAACTACAGGGGTACAACACTTCTTCCAATACCGAGAAAAATACTTAGTCGAGTAATTGTAAACGGAATTTGCAGTTTCTGCTACACTCACCGAAAATCAGTTTGAGTTCAGAGAGAATCGATCTTGTGTTGACCTAATCAACACAGTGAGAATAAAACTAGAGCAATGTAATGAATTCCGCACCCCCATTTGCATAGCGTTTATCGACTTTATGAAGGCCTTCGACAGTGTCAATAGGAGCTATCTATGGATAATTTTAGAAAATCGTAACATGACAACGAAAATTCTGAGCTAAATTCGGGCAATATTGATTTCCAATATGGAAGGTTATTGGATGCGTAGGTACCTTTAATTATCTTGGTAGTTTGGTATCTACAAAAGGTCGACGAGGATATTGAATCGCGTATTAATAAGGCAAAATCTGCATTCGGCATTCTCCGAGCTATATGAAAATCTCGACAAATATCAACAACAACTAAGTTACAAATATACAACTCGAATGTCAAATCGATCTTGTATTACGGTTGCAAAACTTGAAAACACGCAAATGCCATCGATAAGCGCCTTCAAATTTTTGCAAACAATTGCTTGTGGCAAATCCTTAATATCTGGTGACCGAACAAGATACGAAAACCCTGTTTCTATAGAGGTATGCCAATGGAAATAGCGGTGGATAAACCACGCACTTCAAAGGCCAAATACCAACAAGCGCTTCGTTGGAATCCACAGGGAAGCGGCCGTCGTGTTGTTGCACCTGCTAGAACGTGGAGAAGATCAATTGATGCAGAGTCACAAGCAGCAAACTATTCATGGAATGACGTATGCCTAACATCTCGCAATAGAGTTCGAAATAAAAGAGTGGTTGAGGCCCTATGCTCCAATGGGAGTCAAAGATAACAGAAAAAGAATAACAGTTGTTCGGTCCACTGGCTAATAGTCCAAAAGTCAGATCAGATCTAACAGAAACCCGTTTGTTGCGCAAAAATATTCGGGGATGAAATCCCTGATTTCGTTAGAACACATTTCAAAGTAACACCGTTAAACAGTTAATCAAAAATATGATCCAGACTTCTTGAAGCTAGTATAAAGCATTTGTCACATTCATTAGTTTTAAGTCCATATAATATGCAGGTCACATCTTAAGAACTTAAACAATTTTTTGTTGGTTATGTTCGGTTGTGCTACTTATTCGCTCACGAATGTACATATAGTACTAGATAAATTGCAAGTAGTTTTTAAATGGAATGTATAGATAGAAAACAAATAATAAAAATTGCACTTGAATTTAGATCTATATAAACAAACAAAAATTAAATGTTCAATTTCGAGATGTTCTTGAATGAAAGAAAAATGGAAAAATTTTAAAATTTTTACGAGATTACTTTCATATAAAATTTTAAGATATTATTTGAGATTTTATCTGGAACTCAATGAATGCTTACAAAGATTTAACTTTAAAAATTTGATATAAAAAATTAAAAACAAAATTGAAAAGGCTTGCAAATGCCAATTCTTCAAATAACTTTTTGAAGAAAAGACATTTGAAAAAAATTGTACAAAATGAGTTTACATCAAGGTTGGCCATTATTTGAGTGTCAGGGGAATAACAACAATTTACATTAAACAAGGAATCGTTTTACTAAAAACAAGTAAGAAAGCGCTATTGTCGGTCAAGACCGACCATACGATACCCTTCACCACTAAGGTCAAAGGTGTTCTTTTTCCTGTATAGAGACAAATTTTTGCAAAATTTTGCCATCATACAAACATTTTCTCAAAACTAATATATTTAAACTGTTTTCGTCATATGGACTTATATGAGAGCTAGGGTCAAATGTGGACCGATTATCTCGAAATTTAGCAAATTGATTACAGTTGTTACAAAAATTATGTGTGCAAAAAATAAGCTCATTTTCTTCAGATTTACGAGAGTTTTACTGATTTTTGTCTCATTTAGTGCGTTTTTAAAGAAGAGTTTGTATGAGAGCTATAGTCAAATGTGGAACGATTTCAACGAAATTTGGTACAGTGATTTTAGTTTACTTAAGCAGTATTTTAATATTTGTATTTTAATATTTGTGGCCAATATATCAATTCCGGGAAGTGGGACCTATGGGAGGTACCATAAATACTGGACCGATTTTGATGAAATTCAATAGCCATGGTCCCATTATCAAAAAAATGATCTGTGCCAAATTTCACAAATTATCTTTAAAATTGCGACCTGTAGTTTGATTACAAGGTTTACATGGGGTCCAGCCAGCCAAAATTGCAAAAACATCCATTTAGGAATCAAGTTTCAGTAGGTGCTCAAAGTCTGCTTAATTTTATACAATTAGATGTAAAAACCCCATCAAAAGTAATTGGAGTGATATAAATAACGTCATGTTAAAAAGGGCTCACAGTGTGTAGCGTCCGTCACGGGAATAAAAGATTTTTTTTAATTTGACTAGTGCAATTTTTCTTTTTTCTCCAATTGAACTTGGTTCGTAAAGAGAACTTATAGTATGCTTAGGCTAAAAATATATAGATGTTTATATAGCATTTTACAAAATACTATGTATAGGAAAGTGTGTAGCGTCCGTCACAGAATATATTTTTTTACAAAATAATGTTTATTAAATACAAAATTTACTAACACATGTCTGTCTTATTCATAAACCAATAACACTGTCTATTTCCACAGATTAAACTTAAGATATTAGGTGTTAAAAAAATGTACAGTGGGGCAAATTTGATGATTTTAAAATTTTATTTTTTTTATTTTTGAGACACTCTAACATCTAGCCGCAGCATTCTTGGGACGAAAAATAAGATGTAAAGAGTGAAAAACTTTAAATAAATATGTGTATGTAGCTGTTTTGTGAAATATTTAATTGTGCCCAAAAATCGCATTTTAACCGCGAACATGAAAAGGAAGTAGATGAAATCCGGGAACAAATAAAAATATTATTTTCACTGATTAACAAATCCTTAAAAAAATATGAAATATGCATTTTTTCCTAATAAAAAAAACATTCAAGTAAAAATTATATCGTCAGTCACTTAGCGTCCGCAACAGTACATTTATGGATTTTTGGTGAAACTGGAAACTTAAAAATATTTTATAAAAGCTGTTTTGTAATCCTCCGATTTTCCTCTATCTTTAATGTATTTACAATTTTTTTATTACTATGACCGATTTGATGAATGTTACAGAAAAACGTATTGAAAAAAAGTCACTTCCATTTTTTGCAGCGTCCGCCATAGCACTTTAAACGCGAATATCTTTTTCCTCCAAAAGACCTATGTAAATTAACAAACGCCATTCGATAGCACAATCGATGGGCTAATCTTCCTTGAAATCTGTGCAAAGATATCTGGTGTAGAACGACAATGGGATACATTTAAGTACAACAAAATCCGTACAAATGTATTGTCCATATACAAATGTATTTGCCCATATACAATCTCAGTGCTCATTCTAGGGTTTGCAGTTCGGTTTTGACCGAAACCGAAACCTCGGTTTTTTATGCCTCAAAACCGAAACCGAAAACCGTAGAAAAAAACCGCAGTTTTAGCTATTTATTTTTCATAATTTTTTGTTGATATTATTCAGAAATAACATTAGCTTATCATAAATTTGCAAGTAATTTGTCTATTTAATAAAGTAGAAGAATGAAACAAGCAAAAGGTGTTTACAATGGACGAATGGACAGGTAAGGGGAAGACGGTATATGAACGTAAATATTCACGATTCTCATGGTAAATTTTATAACCTGGGCCGTATTTTAGGAACGTATAATTTCAAGCAAACGCAAGAAACCATTAGACAAAGGCTAATGGAGTTAATTATTTCACTTGATACAAACATCGCAGCATCAACTATAGATGGAGCAGCAGCTAATATCAAATTTGTATCTGAAAATCAATTTTGAAGACGGCGACGATGAAACTTTGACTCATTTAAAACCGATTGCCCATATACATTTGAACCTAAAGGCTGTAAGAAAAACTGTTCGGTATTTCAAAAATTCGTCAGTTCGTTATAATATTTTACAAACAAGCGTTAAAACGCATCATAATTGTGAATTAAGTTTACTCTTAGATTTCTGCTCCTAAAACAAAGTATTCATGAGAGTTTAGAAATGCTGTCGACCTTAGATTTGCTTAATTCTATCGACTTTGAAATTGTAAATTCTTTAAAATCGTTGCTATTTGTAAAAATTACTATTGAAGCAATTTGTCGCTCGGATACAAATATTATTCACGCTAAAGGGGCTCTGCAGTTTCTCCAAAAGAAACAAGACTTATTTAAGAAATCCCTCATATTTAAAAAACCTGAATTATTTTCCTGAATTTTAATATTAAATTATAATATGTTTTAATGTAGTTATCTAAATTTTCCTACAAATTTAAACTGAAATAGTTTTATTTGAAAAACCGAAAACCGAACCGAAACCGGCCGGTTTTGGGTGTTTTAAAACCGAAACCGCGCTTTCTCATTTTCACGGTTTTTTGCAAACCCTAACTCATTCTCATTGTTTGAGCACTCTCATGTAAAAATGCTTTCCCTTTGGCCAACCTTGGTTTACACTAGCGCGAAATCTGTATGGGAAAAAGTTAACTTTTTAACTCCTAGGTCTGATGAATGAATAAAAAAGTTTGCAAATGTTAAACTATGAAAAAACTCTTTTAAATTATTAATGTAACAATTCTATTTTCATACGAAATATTTAGGGGATTCACAAAATCTAATATCTTGTAATATTATCATAATATCAGTAATAGTGTCACAGAATTTTCAACAAAGAATTAACACTATAAAGCTATTTTATTCAGGTATGTGATGGAAATCGATCGTTTTCAAATCGTTCGATTTCAGATATATTTTTGAGGTAATTTTCGGTTATTTTTCCAAAAAATTTAAACCAAGTGAAAGATGAAATATTTAATCCTTTCGACTGATATTTTATCCTTCATTTGGTTTGAATTTTTTGGAAAAATAACCGAAAATTACCTCAAAAATATATCTGAAATCGAACGATTTGAAAACAATCGATTTCCATCACTTACCTGATTATATTGTAAAAATACGACATTACAACATGATAGCACATTCTGTGAATCCCCCAAATATCCCAATGTCTCTAGTATTACAAAACAAAAAATCTTAACTTTAAATAAATGTAAGTTCTTCACAATATATTCGCTATTTTACCACTTAGTCCATTGTTTTCTACATCAAAAGAAAAACAAAGCCTTTAAGAAGAATTCCACGATAAGTTTTAAAAAGGGACTCACACAATTTTCGTTTAAAACTAAACAAAAAAGGTTGGTGTAAGCCAAAATTTAGGAGGTCCTTTTAGCTAAATGCTACATAAACCATTTCCAGGTAAAATATTTTGTAAAAAAACAATGTAATCATAAAATATTTGTTTAGCTTATCTGTGTTAAAGCAAATTGTGTAAATTTCACTAATTGCAGTGTAAGAAATTTATTAAGATACCTGTAGGTCAACGAAATATTAAAGGGAATCCCTAATATTAATGGCAAAATGTGGTAAGAAGGAAGATTTTTAGCGATAATTTATATAAACAACTTAAATGAAATTTGAAATAACGAAAACATAAAATGTTCAATGATTTACGCTTTCAGGGTCAAGGGGTCAAAGGGGAACTACGTAGAATTATATCTCCTTAGCTAAAAGGTATGGAAATAAAATTGTGTTAAAATGAGCTGCGAAAATAAGAAGACACTTTTCTTGGTCAAAATGAATTAAAATAATAAAAAAGAAAATAAATTCTTCTTCTGTTATCCTTGACTCCCAGTGGAGCATAGGGCCTCAAAAAAAAAGAAAATAAATAAAAAAATAAAATCCGTAAAACAAAACAAAAACAAAAAATGCATTAAAAAGAACTGCTGAAATAAGAATACACTTTTCTTGGTACTTTTTCTAAAATTCAAACAAATAGAAGGTGAAACCCTTATTTTCGGTACTTTTTCGAGTCATGGATAACAAGGGAAAAAAAGGACGAACAAAATAAAGGTTTTACTCTTTTTTATATATGCATATCGGAAACGGTTAAATATCTAAAACTAAAAGGAATAGAAACGTTTTGATCAGCTACGAAAATATGAAGCATGAGTTTGGTACTTTTTGAAATAATAATATAGGGTAAAAATGGGAAAAACATTTTCTTGGTAGTTTTAACCCATGTGTTGGGTTTGAACCTAAAGATAACAAACTTATAAGACCCGAAAATAGTCTTTTTCGATTCATTGGGTAAAAAAGGGTAAACTGTGGATAGATTTAAGGATTTACTTTCCGGTTCGGGAAATATGTTAATCAAGTTTGAGTGTCAAATAACCCAATATTAAATACTATTTCATCTTTTAAGTTTTGTACAACCTTTACTTATGAGTTTAATTCAGGCAAAATATGATAGGATCGGCCAGAGGCATTTTTCGCCCTATATAAATATAAATTTAAATGTTTAAACTAAAATCTTCAAATTTTCTTTATTCAATGAAAGCGCAGATTTTTGTCCCCAGAAATATAAAAATTACTAGTTTTATGGTCAATCATAACTTAATTAGATAAAAGGCCGGATCTTGTATCTTCACAACTATTAAATTTTAGGACATCAAACACTTAATTAAAAAGTTTTACTGTAATGTATTGCTCTAAGATCCCAATTTATTACAATAATTTATTATTGTTATAAATACTTTTTTGATAAAACCAGAAATGTTGGTGCGGAAACCTTTCCTCGACGCGTTTCGATGGTTGGTTAGGCCATCTCATCAGGAGGATTATCACTAATTCTAGACAGACCTAAGCGCTTCATATACAGTGCTAAGCATCATTCCTACGAAGTTCTACAAAATTGTTTATTGAGATCTTGGGTACATTTTTGTAGTAGATAGTTTCCTTGAATTTTGATGTGGCACTGTTATATCAATCCAAGCTATAATACTTAGAACTTTATGACATGTTAGCACTATTTGTGAATATCCTAAATTTGTTTTATACCATCAACTTTTTTGTAACATTTGAAATCTTTTTCAATATATTTTTTTTTTTTTTTCAAAATTGTTGTTAGATCTTTAGTCTTACTAAGTATCGACTTTGACAACCATAAACGAGTATTTATTATTATTATTATGATTTAAACATTCCATTGACATATGTTCGAAATTTCGTCGCCAATTTCTTTTTCAATTTTTTTAATATAACATATTTAAACAATATGTTTGAAGAACAATTTATTTTTTTAGATTTTTGACGCATTTGTTTATAAACAAAAAATTATTTCCAAAAAAATTTTTTTTGTTCTTTTTTTAAATTTTCTTAATTGATTAAAGGTTTGCTTGAATTTTTTTTGAGTAAATTTTAACAATAAACACATCCGGCCAATCAATATTTATTCTTTTATTTTTTAAGACTTAAATAAGTTATAATTTATTTGTTTATTTTTGAAAGAATTATTACAAAAGAATTTTATGTTTTTTTTTTTTTTTGTTTCTTTCTTTTTATTTGAAACATATTTTTTTTACTAACCGTAACACATTTTTGCACAATTAAATCGTAACAGAAATTAAACACCACATAAATTTTATTATTATTTAATGTAAATAAATTTTTAAAATTGAAATTTGTTTGAAAACATTTTTATCATCATCGTCAAATGCTTTTTTTACGTTTTAAAAACTTCTAAAGCGATCGAGCGTAACGCGTAAACCGTATGAGATACAAATTTAGACTAAAGGTAAGACAAAATGAAGTTGAAGTATTTGGTTAAAGATAGGTAGGGATGGATGAATAGATGTATCGATCGATTGAGTTAGGGAAGAGAAAGAGCATAAAGTTACAGAGGAAGAGAGTGAGAGATAAAGACAAAAAGGGAGAGAGAGTGAAGTTTAAACCCAAAAATCGCATATGTTTTTAAGGGGTAATAAAATTCAGTCAAACATTTACCCTAAAGTAGGTAAAAATTCAAGAAACAAGGATTCATCAAAGGACTAAAATAATTACATATGTATTTGCTAACAAACACATTTGAAACATATGATAAGAAAGGCAGGAATCGTATCCGTCGTTTGCCTATAAACACAAGCGTTACAAGCGCTAAATTTTTATATTTTTTTGATTTTGTGCAGAAAAGGACATATAAGAACAAAAGCAGGTGCTTTTTTGGTCATTGGCTTAGCTTTAAAACTACAGGTGGGATTATGATATGAACAGGATTCGCATTTAAACAAGATCTCATCACTTCAAAACTAATTGTAAGGATTTGAAAAGGTAAAAAGCTATTGATTAAAATAAATATTTCTGGGTTAAAGCCACCTCAGTTAAACAAAGGATCTGCAGCATATGGAGTACCGTTTTGCACAAGGAAGTAATAAAAGAATTAAAATTAAAAATTTCGTTAAAAAAAGCTACTCTAAAACAAACTTTCCAGATGTAGAGCTTTTTAAATTTCTTCAATAAAGCTTTAATTTGTGATAAACACAAACAAAAGTATGGCTACGAAGATTTTAATATAAAGTTATACTATGATTGGTTCGTAATCATAATATTATTACTTTTATGATAAACAATATCAATTTGATCACTAGTTATCGTAAGTGGTTTGACCTAATCATATCATGATCATGTTTTTTTAAACTGTTATGACAACCAGTCATAATATAATCTGTTTTAATCACAATATAAATCACCCTAAAAACCTCGAAAATGTTTCTATAAAAAAAATTTTGATAAAAATTTTCTATAGAAAAATTTTTGATAAAAATTTTCTATAGAAAAATTTTTGATAAAAATTTTCGAAAGAAATTAATTTCAAGAATTTATGTTAAGAAGTTGTGGTTTCTATAGAAAAATTTTTGATAAAAATTTTCTATAAAAAAATTTTTGATAAAAATTTTCTATAGAAAAATTTTTGATAAAAATTTTCGAAAGAAATTAATTTCAAGAATTTATGTTAAGAAGTTGTGGTTTCTACAGAAAAATTTTTGATAAAAATTTTCTATAAAAAAATTTTTGATAAAAATTTTCTATAAAAAAATTTTTGATAAAAATTTTCTATAGAAAAATTTTTGATAAAAATTTTCTACAGAAAAATTTTTGATAAAAATTTTCCATAGAAAAATTTTCTATAGAAAAATTTTTGATAAAAATTTTCGATAGAAAAATGTTTAATAAAATTTTTCTATAGATCGTAAGTGGTTTGTCCTAATCATATCATGATCATGTTTTTTTAAACTGTTATGAAAACCAGTCATAATATAATCTGTTTCAATCACAATATAAATCACCCTAAAAACCAAGAAAATGTTTCTATAAAAAAAAATTTTTCTATAGAAAAATTTTTGATAAAAATTTTCTATAGAAAAATTTTTGATAAAAATTTTCGAAAGAAATTAATTTCAAGAATTTATGTTAAAAAGTTGTGGTTTCTATAGAAAAATTTTTGATAAAAATTTTCTATAAAAAAATTTTTGATAAAAATTTTCTATAGAAAAATTTTTGATAAAAATTTTCTACAGAAAAATTTTTGATAAAAATTTTCTACAGAAAACTTTTTGATAAAAATTTTCTACAGAAAAATTTTTGATAAAAATTTTCCATAGAAAAATTTTCTATAGAAAAATTTTTGATAAAAATTTTCTATAGAAAAATGTTTAATAAAAATTTTCTATAGATCGTAAGTGGTTTGTCCTAATCATATCATGATCATGTTTTTTTTAAACTGTTATGAAAACCAGTCATAATATAATATGTTTCAATCACAATATAAATCACCCTAAAAACCAAGAAAATGTTTCTATAAAAAAAAATTTTGATAAAAATTTTCTATGGAAAAATTTTTGATAAAAATTTTCTATAGAAAAATTTTTGATAAAAATTTTCGAAAGAAATTAATTTCAAGAATTTATGTTAAGAAGTTGTGGTTTCTATAGAAAAATTTTTGATAAAAATTTTCTATAAAAAAATTTTTGATAAAAATTTTTTATAGAAAAATTTTTGATAAAAATTTTCTACAGAAAAATTTTTGATAAAAATTTTCTACAGAAAAATTTTTGATAAAAATTTTCTACAGAAAAATTTTTGATAAAAATTTTCTACAGAAAAATTTTTGATAAAAATTTTCCATAGAAAAATTTTTGATAAAAATTTTCTATAGAAAAATGTTTAATAAAAATTTTCTATAGAAAAATTTTTAATAAAAATTTTCTATAGAAAAATTTTTGATAAAAATTTTTCAAAGAAAAATATATATATTCAAAGAAAAAAATATAGAAAAATTTTTGATGAAAATTTTTTATAGAAAAATTTTTGATAAAAATTTTCTATAGAAAAATTTTTGATAACAATTTTCTATAGAAAAATTTTTTATAGAAAAATTTTTGATAAAAATTTTCTATAGAAAAATTTTTGATAAAAATTTTCTATAGAAAAATTTTTGATAAAAGTTTTCTATAGAAAAGTTTTTGATAAAAATTTTCTATAGAAAAATTTTTGATAAAAGTTTTCTGTAGAAAAATTTTTGATAAAAATTTTCTATACAAAAGTTTTTGATAAAACTTTCTACAAAAAAATTGTTGATAAAATTTTTATAAAGAAAAATTTTTGATAAAAATTTTCTTTAGAAAAATTTTTGGTAAAAATTTTCCACAGAAAAATTTTTGATTTTTTGGCTTTTTATCAATAAATTGATCTGTTACATTAATAAATAAATGTAACAGGTTTGGGATCAAATGCAAATACTCTTCTTTTTTGAATAATATTTACATCCCGACTATTTTGTTATTTTTTGATAAAAATTTTCTATAAAAAAATTTTTGATAAAAATTTTCTACAGAAAAATTTTTGATAAAAATTTTCCATAGAAAAATTTTCTATAGAAAAATTTTTGATAAAAATTTTCTATAGAAAAATTTTTGATAAAAATTTTCTATAGAAAAATTTTTGATAAAAATTTTTCAAAGAAAAATATATATATTCAAAGAAAAAAATATAGAAAAATTTTTGATGAAAATTTTTTATAGAAAAATTTTTGATAAAAATTTTCTATAGAAAAATTTTTGATAACAATTTTCTATAGAAAAATTTTTTATAAAAATTTTTTATAGAAAAATTTTTGATAAAAATTTTCTATAGGAAATTTTCTATAGAAAAATTTTTGATAAAAGTTTTCTATAGAAAAGTTTTTGATAAAAATTTTCTATAGAAAAATTTTTGGTAAAAATTTTCCACAGAAAAATTTTTGATTTTTTGGTTTTTTATCAATAAATTGATCTGTTACATTAATAAATAAATGTAACAGGTTTGGGTTCAAATGCAAATACTCTTCTTTTTTGAATAATATTTACATCCTGACTATTTTGTTATTTTTTGATAAAAATTTTCTATAAAAAAATTTTTGATAAAAATTTTCTACAGAAAAATTTTTGATAAAAATTTTCCATAGAAAAATTTTCTATAGAAAAATTTTTGATAAAAATTTTCTATAGAAAAATTTTTGATAAAAATTTTCTATAGAAAAATTTTTGATAAAAATTTTTCAAAGAAAAATATATATATTCAAAGAAAAAAATATAGAAAAATTTTTGATGAAAATTTTTTATAGAAAAATTTTTGATAAAAATTTTCTATAGAAAAATTTTTGATAACAATTTTCTATAGAAAAATTTTTTATAAAAATTTTTATAGAAAAATTTTTGATAAAAATTTTCTATAGGAAATTTTCTATAGAAAAATTTTTGATAAAAATTTTCTATAGAAAAATTTTTGATAAAAGTTTTCTATAGAAAAGTTTTTGATAAAAATTTTCTATAGAAAAATTTTTGATAAAAGTTTTCTATAGAAAAATTTTTGATAAAAATTTTCTATACAAAAATTTTTGATAAAAATTTTCTACAAAAAAATTGTTGATAAAATTTTTATAAAGAAAAATTTTTGATAAAAATTTTCTTTAGAAAAATTTTTGATAAAAATTTTCTTTAGAAAAATTTTTGATAAAAATTTTCTATACGAAAATCTTTGATAAAAATTTTCTATAGGAAAATTTTTGATAAAAATTTTCTATAGGAAAATTTTTGATAAAAATTTTCTATACAAAAATTTTTGATAAAAATTTGTATAGAAAAATTTTTTATAAAAATTTTCTATAAAAAATTATTGATAAAAATTATCTATAAAAATTTTTTTGATAAAAATTTTCTATAAAAAAAAAAATTTTCGATAAAAATTTTTTTCTGTGGAAAAATTTTCGTTAAAAAACACTTTTTATAAAAATTTTTTTCTATAGAAAAATTTTTGATGAACATTTTTTTTATAGAAAAATTTTTGATAAAAATTTTCTATAGAAAAATTTTTGATAAAAATTTTCTATAGAAAAATTTTTAATAAAAATTTTCTATAGAAAAATTTTTGATAAATATTTTCTATAGAAAAATTTTTGATAAAAATTTTCTATAGAACAATTTTTGATAACAATTTTTGATAAAAATTTTTTATAGAAAAATTTTTGATAAAAATTTTCTATAGAAAAATTTTTGATAACAGTTTTCTATCGAAAAGTTTTTGATAAAAATTTTCTAAAGAAAAATTTTTGATAAAAATTTTCTATAGAAAATTTTTCGATAAAAATTTTCTATAAAAATTTTCTATAGAAAAATTTTTGATAAAAATTTTCTATAGAAAAATATTTGATAAAAATTCTCTATAGAAATTTTTTTTAGAAAAATTTTTGATAAAAATTTTCTATAGAAATATTTTTGATAAAAATTTTCTATAGAAAAATTTTTGATAACAATTTTCTATAGAAATATTTTTGATAAAAAAAAAATTATTATTTTTGGCTTTTTATTTATTCGACCTTTTTTCTAAACAATTTTTAAATAATGTTTATAAAACACAGACCTTCTATAAAAAAATTTTCAATAAAAAACAATTTATATAGAAAATCTTTTGATAAAAATTTTCTATAGAAATTTTTTAAATAAATAAATTTTCCATAGAAAATTTTTCGATAAAAAAATTTTCTAAGGAAAAATTTTCGATATTTTTTTTCTGCAGAAAATATTTCGATAAAGATTTTCTAGAGAAAATTTTTTGATAAAAATTTTCTATAGAAAAATTTTTGGTAAAAATTTTCCATAGAAAAATTTTTGATTTTTTGGCTTTTTATCAATAAATTGATCTGTTACATTAATAAATAAATGTAACAGGTTTGGGATCAAATGCAAATACTCTTCTTTTTTGAATAATATTTACATCCCGACTATTTTGTTATTTTTTGATAAAAATTTTCTATAAAAAAATTTTTCATAACAATTTTCTATAGAAAAATTTTTAATAAAAATTTTCTATAAAAAAAATTATTGATAACAATTCTCTTAAGAAAAATTTTTGATAAAAATTTTCGATAGACAAATTTTTAATAAAAATTTTCGATAGAAAAATGTTTGATAAAAATTTTCGATAGAAAAATTTTTGCTAAAAATTTTCTATAGAAAAATGTTTGATAAAAATTAGTTATAGAAAAATTTTTGAAAAAAATTTTCTATAGAAAAATTTTTCTCAAAAAAAAAAAATTTCTATATTTATTAAAAAAAAGTTGTCAGGTCCTTATTGGAAAACCCTTTATTATGTTGATGTATGTAACGCATAGAAATTTTGGTTTGATACCTTTGTACACATTAATTTTTATTTTTTTTTGTTTTTTTTCAACATTTTTCTTAATTTTTTTTTTGTTAAATCACCCACTGTGTAATAAAAGAGTGATTTCCCTATATTAGAAAAACTTCTTGCTTAAAAGAACTAATTCTAAATATGTATTTAAAGCTGTTAACATATGCTTCAATTTCAAAAATTAATCAAAAAATCGAAAATATAATCCAAAACTTTATCTTAACAAGGTCTTGACATTTTAATAGCAAACAATAAAAATTAATTGATCATAAAAATCTCTAAATTTAATATTTATACAAAAATTATAAAAAAAAACTCCTACTTGAAGAAATTAGATTAAGTTTCCCCTTCTCTAATTAAAAGAAATCAAATCCCCTAAAAAAATACATGTACAAATTTTAAAAACTACTACAAACTATAAAAAACGGAAGTTAAAAGGAAATTTCCAAAACATCACTCGGGTACTCATAAAATTATATGACTATAAAATTCTTCAAAAAAAAATTATACATGTCTTCAAATATTTAGTCTTTAAATTGTACTTGACACTCATAAAGTGAAAAGAAAACAATAAAATTACTTGGAAAACAAGATAGAAAAACCTAAAAATAAATTTAAGTACTAACTACAAGCAAAAGGAGGAGAACACATTTAAATCGTGACACTAGCGATGAAACATATTTTGGTTTTTCTAATTATAAACTAAGCGGTAGTGAAGACGACGACGCTAAACAGAAGTAATCCTCCTCGCACAAATGCTACAACAACAAATTTGAACATAGACAATTTTTAATTTGACAATTTTTATTGGATATTTTTTTTCAAACTGAGGAAATCTTCCGTAAAGACTGAAAACGAAAAAAGTTGTACAATTTTGAAAAGTTCAAATTTGTTTGTTGTTACACTCATATTCGTAAACACCTTAAAAACATTGGGACAGTAATTTGAGTGACTATATAAAAGAACTATAGCCAAATGTTAAACGATTGTCTTATTTAATAGTTTTTAACTGGCGTTTGTGGCATTTTGGTGGTTTCCGGGAGTGGTTTTAATATGAAAGCTATAGTCAAATATGGACCGATTCCTATAAAATTTGATATACTGACCAATAGTTGCATAAAACTTCTCTATATAAATGTAAGTCGTCATAGCTATTATAATTGTATTCAATTTATCAGCATTAATGTGATTCCCAGGGCGGGGTTATATGAGAACTCTAACTACATGTGAACCGATTTCACCCATTTTCAATACACAACTTTTTCAAGATATTGAAAATACTTTTATAAAATTTTGTCCTTCTAGCTCTTTTCATCAAGGCGCTATTGCGCTTTTATCTTGTAAAGGGTGTCCCAACTAGAACGCAATTTTTAAATTTAAAATAAAACCCAGATATTTAAAAAAAAATCGTGAAACTTTATTATATCGTAAAGTAGACAGAATGAGGTTATGTATGGAACAAGATATCGTGCAGATGGCCGCCGCGGCTTTGCTGGCACACATGCGATCTTTTAATGAAATTTTCAATGACCTTTTTGCATAAATGCTTCGGTATTTCATTAATGCTTCCTCTTTTAAGGCTTGAGTCGTCGTCGGCATATTCGCGTAAACCATAGACTTCAAAAAAACCCCAAAGAAAAAAATCTAAAGGTGTTAAATCGCACGATATAGGCGGCCAATTCTGGTCTCCAAAACGCGAAATAACACGAATAGGAAATGACTGATTTAGCAATTGAATTGTTTCTCTGTCTGTATGACATGTGGCGCCGTCTTGTTGAAACCACATGCCCTCCACATTCATTTCTTTAATTATAGGCAAGAAAAAACTGGTTATCATTTCAAGATACCGAATACCATTGACTGTTTTCGCTTGACCTGCCTCATTTTCATAAAAAAAAAGGTTCGATGATTCCTCCAGCACAAAAACCACACCACACAGTGACACGTTGAGGATGCATTTGCTTCTCGTGAATCGCTCGAGGATTTTCCTCACCCCAAATGTGACAATTCTGCCTATTGACGAAGCCATCAATATGGAAATGGGCCTCATCACAAAATCGGCAAAATCAGCATTTTCATGTTGTCTCTCCAATACCCACTTAACGAACTCCCTTCGCTGTCCATGGTCATCTGGCTTCAGTTCCTAAGTTAATTGAACTTTGTATGCATGAAGATGTAAATCTTTCGTCAAAATTCGCTGCATAGTGGATTTGTAGACACCAATTTGCTGAGCTCGGTGTCGAATTGTGGTGGATGGATTTTAAGCGACATCATCACGTACAGCTGCGACATTTTCGGTAGATCCATTAATTTCTTTACAGTTGACTCTTTTGGAGCATTATTGTGACCCCAAATTGATCGCAATTTGCAAACTGCAGCCGCAAAACTTTCACCATTTTGGTAAAACAATTTCACAGAATACGAGAATACGTTGTTCATTCGTGTAGCGCTCCATTTTTACTAACCTCGTACCTTCTACTAGCAAACAATAACAAACGTTCAAATGTTAAACAATGACACGAATCGCGACAAATTTAAAAATTGCGTTCTAGTTGGGACACCCTTTATTTTTGAGTTTCCGTAAGTCTTTTATATGGGAGCTATGGTCAAATGATGACCGATTGTAACAAAATTTTGCACACTGGCTGGTATTCACATAAGACATTCTTGTGCTAAATTTATTATAGTTTATTATTTATTCGCATTTAAGTGTATTTTAGGTGGAAATTACGCTGTTTTCGTAAGTGTTTTGTATGGGAGCTATGGTTTAATGTAAACCGATTTCGGTGAAATTGTATACGCTGAATAACCATCATGTAAAACTTCTCTGTGCTAAATTTTATTATAAAGAGTGCTCTAAATAAAATTTGTAGTTGGATTTTCTTAAATAAAAATCAAACCTTTTAATATAAAAACTCTACAAAATACGCAAATATAATGACATATTATACAAAATCATTTAGCATTAAAATGTTTACTTAGTACTCGGGTTTTGCAAAATTATCGACTTTTTTCGGAAACCCTCCCATTAAAGATTTTACAGTTGCTTCTGATACCTTTTTGGAGCATGTGTTCCATCTGCGCTTAAAATCGGACATGTTCTTGGAAATCTTTCCTGTGTTCTTCAATTCTTTTTTTACCAGAGCCCAATACCTTTCCACAGGCCGAAGTTCTGGACAGTTTGGTGGATTTGCCTCTCGTGGTACAAAAATGACATTATTCTTTGAGAACCACTCAAGTGCCTTTTTTCCATAATGGCATGATGCCAAATCGGGCCAAAAAAATGTAGTCACTCTGTGCTCTCTTAAAAAGGGTAACAACCGTTTTTGTAGGCACTCCTTTATATAAATTTCTGTGTTTATTGTGCCAGATGCCACAAATACTTTACTTCTTTTGCCACAACTGCAAATAGCTTCCCACACGAGAAACTTCTTAGGGAATTTTGTTTGTTTTTTTGTGCGAAACTCTTGCCGAACATTGCCCCGTTTATCAGCAACATAAAAATCTTGACCAGGAAGTTGAGAAAAGTCTGCCAGTACGTATGTTTCATCATCCATCACACAACAGGTGTATTTTTTTATAAAATCAGACTAAAATTTTTTCGCTCGTTTTTTTTGCTTCTAAGTTCTTTATAGCATTGCGATCTGGAACCTTTTGGACTTTGTATGTCTTCAGTCCAGCATAAGCTTTGACTCTATGTGCAAAATTCGTAGAACATTTCACCGTACGAGCTGCTTTTCTTAAAGAAGTGTTAGGCGCTCTTCGAAAGAGTCGCTCGACTTCTTTTGCCTTACCAATATCTGTAGGACCTTTTTTCCTCACTGATCCAGGTTTTCTTTCAATGCGCAGGTTTTCTTTATACCGTCTGATGGCATTAGAAACCGTTCGAGGGTCAACTTTCAAATTTTTAGCTATTTTTTTAAAAGTCCATGACGGATTTTTTGAAAAGTTTTAATTATATTTTCACGAACTTTTTTTCGCAGTCCATTTTGATTGAAATAACTATTGAAAATTAATAATTTCTAAAATAATAGTATCTGACATATCTATAGAAACTAACTTGATCAAAAAATAAATTATCTCTTGCACTATGGATAAATTTTGTCTAAAATAGTAAATGCATATTTTTTTTTAGAACACTCTTTAATATCTGCTATAATGTGTTAGTTATTAGCAAATAATCGATTGGCCTAGGCGAGGTTATACGGAAGTTATGATTAAATGTAAACTGATTTCGTGAATTGATTTCGATGAAATTTTATACTCTGAATAACGATCATATAAAACTTCTCTGTGATAAATTGTATCATCATATCTTTTAAAATTTGTTATTTATTAGCAAATAAGCGATTGGCCTATGCGAGGTTATACGGGAGCTATGATCAAATGTAAACCGATATCGCCCAATTTCAATACCAAAATTTTCCAAGAAATTAAGAATATTTTTGCTAAATTTGAGTGATTTAGCTCCTTTCATTCAGGCCCTATCGTGCCGACAACAGACAGACAGACGTACATTGCTCAATCGTCTTAGAATTTCATAGAAGAGTTTATACAGGAGCTATGGCCAAATGTGGACCGATTTCAATGAAATTTGGTACAGTGATTTTGGTTAACATAAGCAGTATTTGTTTTAAATTTCATGAAAAAGTATTGATATTTGTGGCCAATATATCAATTTCGGGACCTATGGGAGGTACCATAAATAATGGACCGATTTTGACGAATTTCAATAGCCATGGTCCCTCTATCAAAAAAATGATCTGTGCCAAATTTAATTAAATTATCTTTAGAATTGCTACATGTACTTTGATTACATGGTTTACATGGGGGTCCAGCCGGCCAGCCAGCCGTCCAGACGGACGCACGGACTGACATCGTTAAATCGACTCAGAAAGTAATTCTAAGCCTATTGGTATACTAAAAGGCGGGTCTAAGACAAATATTTCTATGCGTTACATACATCAGCACAAACTTATAAAACCCTTTCCACCTATGATGGTGAAGGGTATAAATATATATAAAATCGATCGATTTAAAACGATCGGTTTCCATCACTTACCTGTATATGTCGATTTTGGTTTTTAAACCAATATTAAGGAAATTACAAACAAAATGACGGGTATAAAAATCGGGTTATATATATGGATCAGATATTAGTAAAAAATCGGTGCAGTGTGGGACAAAAATTTAAAATTTTAATTTTTGAAGTTATCTTATACATTTTTATTGATATTCTTTAAAACTGTAAGAGATAGGATATGCGTGTGGCGATCTTTTTTATAGATCTTGGAGAGTATTATATAGCATGATTCTTCAAATCGGTTTGGAAATGACAACTATATAGAATGATTCTTCAAATCGGTTCGGAAACTATACAACTATATATCGCTTTAAGTGATTTATGAGCCCAAGGGTGACCGGTCTCCTACTTGAGGACCGATTGCGCCGCCGCTCTGTAAAAGTTTAAAACTTAAGCCAACACTTCTGCTATAAATACCTAAAATTATTTTAAAATCAGCCCAATAGTTGCAGACTTATTTCCATTATTTTTGTCCTCCATCCCACTGTGCATCGTTACAATCTTTATTATACAAAAAAAAGAGAGCAAAACATTTTGAGAGTTCGATCAAGGGGAAGGAAGTTGAGCAGCCGTATGAAAGAGAGCTATTTTTAAATCGGTTGCAAGCATTTTTTACCAGTAGTTTTTTTTTTTAATTTTACGTTTCATTACTGTACGCCTAAAATAAACTTACATATGAGTACATTCAATAGATACAAATTTTAAACCCATGAAGGAAAGATCAAAGTGCGTCTGTTGGTATGTGCTCTGTGGTAATAAATTAATATATACGCTTGTGTGCATGCGTTCTGCTGTTATTAATATAAAATGTTGTGTGCGGATTGAATTAACAAAAAAAAAAGGCCGGAATAATTAAAGGTTACAGCTACAGTACAACTTTAGAATGATTTACAACAACAAATATGACTCACCCTATATATAGGATGGATATGCGTACAATGCTGCTCTCGATCTATTATGCGTATGTGTGTTTTGAAAAATTAAAAACTTTAGAGGAATTTTCTTAAGTTGGAGTTTAGAATGTTTGAAGTAAAAGAATTTAAAAGAAATCAAAAGCTTTTTTGAAGAATTATTTTTATATGAACCAACAAGGATCAAAATATTTTCTTCCGATATTTAGTGATCATTTCATTATATGTAACATAAAACTTTAATTAAGAGTATGTATTTATATACAAGTCTTTTAATATCCTTAAAGTCATTGATCCAATATTTCCTACAAATTAAAAATTCTCTGTACATCTCTCTCCAAAAAGTAGTCAAAATAAATATAGGAACATACAAGTATTGAATTTCCATCCCTAATGCAATTATGTATTTGTTGCATTTCCTTTACAACAAAAACAAGACAACAAGATCCTGTTTAAACAACCACCTTTGAAGGTAACAAGTAAGAGTGGCATATTCGGCTTTGCCGAAACTTGGATACCCTTCACCAACGGTGTTCCAAAAGTAAAGTACAAAATTGTAAAAATTTATTGATAATTTTATAGTTTCTGATTACTGACTTAGTTGAGCCCCACAGAAATGCGTGATATGTAAATATGTATATTAACTTTCTTTTATTCATACTAAATGTAATTCCTAGCAATATTTGGTTATCTTATCTTATATTCTTAAACGAGCAATAATTGTATGTTTATATATATATATATATATATATATATATATATATATATATATATATATATATATATATATATATATATATATATATATATATATATATATATATATATATACATATATATATATATATATATATATATATATATATATATATATATATATATATATACATATATATATATATATATATATATATATATATATATATATATATATATATATATATATATATATATATATATATATATATATATATATATATATATATATATATATATATATATATATATATTTATATATATATATTCATATCAACAGAAACCTCTGTCGACTCATGCGCAACAACTTTGCTAAAGATTATAGTCTGATCAAATGCACAGTTTACCATTTAATTCATTTTGAGTAGTTTTCTGTGCCGCCACCTGTCGGACTTTGCTTATTCCAATTCATAAACCTTCTTCGGCTTATCCGTAACAACTTTGCTGAAGGTTATAGCATGATTAAATGTACAGCATACGATTAAATTGACTTTGAGTAAATTTCAGTAGCGCCACCTGTCGAAATTTCTTCATACCAACTAAGAAACCATCGTCGGCTCATGTGCAACAACTTTGCTAAAGATTGTAGCATGATTAAATGTACAGATTACGATTAAATTGACTTTGAGTAAGTTTCTGTAGCGCCACCTGTCGGAAATTATTCATACCAACTAAAAAGCCTTCGTCGGCTCATGCGCTACAACTTTGCTAAAGATCATAGCATGATCAAATGTACAGTTTACGATTTTATTAATTTTTAGTAATTTTCAGTGGCGCCATCTGTCGGAAATTAGTCTTATCAACTTTAAAACCTTCGCCGGCTTATCCGCAACATCTTCGCTAAAGAGCATAACACAATCAAATTCACAGTTTACTATTCTATAAAGAACATACATACAGACAAACATTCATTTGTTTAAAATAATACTAATTTTTCCCCCTTTTTATTCCCTAATTTCTAAAAGTTCCATATGAATATTTAGTACTTTTTTGGTGCCAATTGAATTCGGTACATTTTATTAAAACGCAGTTAGCATAATGTTCCTATTCATATTACTTTGGAGATGTTAAGTTATCATTTTATCCCTTTTTTACCCATTTTGGCTCCAAAATCAAAAAAGTACCAAATACGTGTTTTATGTTTCTTTTACATCTATTGATTGCAGTACAAAGTTTCTTTCTATATTCTTTAGTTTAAAATATAAGAGTGGGTTAAAAAGGTGCCAAAAAAACTATTTTCACCCTTTTTTACCCCCTATCGGACATAGTTTCAAAAAAGTACCAAGCACCTGTCCGCTTATTTTCAAAGCTGTTTAAAACGTAATTTTAATTTTGTTTCTATACCTATTACTTTAGGAGACATAGCGTTTTCGATTTTTTTCCCCTTTTTACCCGTTTTTACCCTCTTAGAGGTAAAAGTTCCAAAAGTCCCTTCTTCTTCGACCTATACATCAAAAAAGATACCCACTGTCCAAATTTTATCAAAATCGTTAGAGCCGTTTTCGAGATTCTATTCTATATATACATATATATATATATAGGTCGAAGAAGAAGGGACTTTTGGAACCTTTGCCTCTAAGAGGGTAAAAAGGGGAAAAAATCGAAAACGCTATATCTCCTTAAGTAATAGGTATAGAAACAACATTTAAATTACATTTTAAACAGCTATGAAAATAGACGGACAGGTGTTTGGTACTTTCTTGAAACTATGTCCGATAAGGGGTAAAAAAAGGGTGAAAATAGTTTTTTTGGTACCTTTTTAACCCACTCTTATATTTCAAACTAAGGAATATAGAAAGAAACTTTGTACTGCAATCAATAGATGTGAAAGAAATATTGAACACGTATTTGGTACTTTTTTGATTTTGTGGCCAAAATGTGTAAAAAAGGGATAAACTGATAACTTAACATCTACAAAAGTAATATGAATAGGAAAATTATGTTAACTGCTTTCTAATAAAATGTACCGAATTCAATTGGTACCAAAGAAGTACCAATTATGCATATGGAACTTTTTGAAATTAGGGGATAAAAAGGGGAAAAAATTAGTAATGTTATAACTTTAAAACAAATGAATGTTTGTCTGTATGTATGTTCTTTATAGAAAAGTAAACTCTGAATTTGATCATGTTATGCTCTTTAGCAAAGATGTTGCGGATAAGCCGGCGGAGGTTTTTAAGTTGGTAAACCGAATTTCCGACAGGTGGCGCCACTGAAAATTACTAAAAATTAATTAAATCGTAAACTGTACATTTGATTATATTATGATCTTTTGCAAAGTTGTAGCGCATGAGCCGGCGAATGCTTTTTAATTGGTGTGAATAATTTCCGACAGGTGGCGCTGCTGAAAATTACTCAAAGTCAATTTAATCGTAAGCTGTACATATAATCATGCTTTAATCTTTAGCAATGTTGTTGCACATGAGCCGACGAAGGTTTCTTAGTTGGTATGAAGAAATTTCAACAGGTGGCGCCACTGAAATTTACTTAAAGTCAATTTAATCGTAAACTGTACATTTAATCATGCTATAATTTTTAGCAAAGTTATTGCGGATAATCCGACGAAGGTTTATTAATTGGAATGACCAAAGTCCGACAGGTGGCGCCACTGAAAATTACTCAAAATGAATTAAATCGTAAACTGTGCATTTGATCAGACTATAATCTTTAGTAAAGTTGTTGCGCATGAGTCGACGGAGGTTTTTCAAAATTATTTAAAATGAGTTAAACTGTAACTGTATAAAATAAAATATATAAAAACTTTAAAATTTGCCTCAAAATGCTTATCATAAAGCCCCGAGCAAGGCTCGGTCAACCAGGTACTACTAGTATTATATGCAAAGAATCTCTAAAATTAAGAGTCGGAAAACGAAAAGCTTTTCGGTGGCGTCATCATCTAGAATAGTTATGGACCCAAAGGTTGGGCAGGTGGCTGGTGTCGAAGGCAGCGTCACTTGGGTTCTAAAGTGGTCCTTTTGTGAAAGATAATGATTACTAGACTACAAGCAGAGAATGCTTATTTAAGCCAGCCAGTAGCTTCGATATATGTGTCTATTTTACGAGCATTTATTAAAGTTCGATAGACCAGATAAACCATGCAGAAAAGATGCTTCCAAATGTAGATGCCCTTAGATTTGCAAGAGCAAATCGATTTAATAAAGATTAAGTATTCTGACATGCAACCCACAAAACGCAGTGTCCAGTGAGGGTTGTGTACTTTAATTCGTACGTATCATCCAACTAGTAAAAGTTCTTGATTAGTTATGTTAAACTCTGAAGTTAGCGGACCGATTTAGATCAAAGCTTTAACAATGATTGTTTTGTCATGTATACAAACCTTAGAATTATAGGGTATACACTCTTAGTTTTAGATGCATACGTGAAATATATAGCTTTTGAATGGATGGATATCAGCTTTGTCGGAAAAGTTATTAAAGATTTACTTATTAATCTGAAGTTAGTTAACTAATTAAGATGAATACTTCACCAATAATATTTGGAATGTATTGTTCTTTCGATCTGTCCGATGGATGTGTGGAAAGTTTTGCTCTAATTCTTTTTTATCAAACTTTTTTAGACAGACGGACGTCGCGAAATCGATTCTCCTGCCTATTCTGAGTCGATCGGTACAATTTGAATGGTATTCACAATCAGATTTGTGGAGTTTATATATCAGATTTTAGGAAATCCTTCCGCAAAGGACTCTGTCAAATTTTATCAGAATCGGTCCATAAACAACTGAGATATCGCTGAAATACTATATACAGAATGTAAACAAAATTTCTTAGACACGAACTTTCGGCAATTTGCTGTACATCAAAACTAGTGTTTTGCCTATATCTCAGTTGTTTATGGACCGCTTTTGATAAAATTTAATAACGTACCTGGCGGGGCAATTTCCTAAAATCTGATATCAAATTTAAGTATGTCCGTGCTCCAGGAGGATGGTTTCTCTTATTTCTACATTTCATTTTTTCAACAAAATTTCTGTAATGCGTACTTTGGGCAATTTGCGATACATCAAATTTAGTGTTTGGCGATATCTCAGTTGTTTATGGACCGATTTTGATAAACTTTTACAGAGTGCTTTGGAGAACTATTTCCTAAAATCTGATATATAATATATTATCACATGTACAGCAGGAGTATCTTTTAAAAAGTGTTAAAAGTGTTTTTCAATCAAAAATTTAAAAAAAAATTGTCTAATTTTTGGTATTTTTTCGATATTTTGGGTGTTTATAAACCGATTTTAATGAAATTTAATAGCGTTCATTGCGGGAGAATTTACTAAAATCTGATATATAATTTATGTAGGTCCATCCTCCAGGGGCTTCAGAAACTTGATTTCAACAGACAGACAGACGGACGGACAGACAGACCGAAAAACAGACAGACGGACATCGCTTAATCGATTCTCCTCCCGATTCTGAGTCGATCGGTATAATTTTTATGGGATCTACGATCACTAATAAAAAAATTACAAACGGAATCACAAACTTATAATACCCTTTCACCTATTGGTGAAGGGTATAAAAAAAAAGATACAAAATAAATATTTCAATTTCAATCAGGGATGGCAAATATGGTACAATTGTATTTTTTTTTTTCTTTAACCCGATTGATACCGTAGTACTAAAGCGTCCTACTAGGTATAATTTCAAAATATTAATTTTTCCTTAGATTAATCTAAGGCCATCTTCTAGAATGCCAATAAACTTAGCATCACTCCCTGACTATATTTTTACTTCATCTGAAATTTTATAGACATTTCAACAGGACCAGCACCCTGGTATTAAAACGCATAAATGACTATAATTAATTTAGGTTGGAACCGCTTTATATCCGACCTATTCAAGATCTTCTTTCAAAAATCAATTAAAAATGGTGTCAAAATTTAACACATATATTTTCCTAAGTATAATAAAATTTTCTAGATTCTTAAAAAATCAATCGAGTCCGACTCTAGTGCTTTTAGTTAAATCTTCGTATTACAAATAAGGTAGAATATAAAAACATTTCCATTCATTCGAATTTAACATTTTATATCTCAAAGTACTCATAAATCGTAAAGTACACATAACATAAAATTTCAATCCAAATTTAACGAAAAATTTCTTAACACGAGTTCAAAAGGTAAATTTTTTAGCAGATATATAATTTCAAGTTTTATATTCCTTAGCTTAATACAAAGACTCGGATTAAAGAAGTTTCGATGTAGGTATAGTTTCGATTTGATACTCTTTAAAGGGGACATCTTTAAATGACGACATGCTTAAACTTTAGTTTAGTATATAAAAATGATACCATTATGGTCTTAAAAGTACATTTTGGTTTAATATTTGGTACAAGTTCAAGGAAGCCATTTTCCATCCCTGATTTCAATCAGATAAAAGAGAGTAAAACAGTAGAGAAGAAGACTAAATATAAAAATGAGAGCAATAAGAAAAAAACTGAGATAACGGAATGCGAAAGCCAAACGAGTTTAAGTTACGAGGAAATTTTTATGTTAAATAATGTTGGGTAGGTGGGAGGAAAAAAGTAGAAGAGTTTAGAAAATTGATAGTCATCTTCAGGTCCATTTATTGGGTTTACATCATTGCTTCCGCCGTTTTTTTCCGAAATTCGAGGCTTTATAATAATAATACTGGGTTTACATTTAGGGTTCAAAGTATTGTCCATAGCTGGCAACTTCTTTTTCTCATCTTTCGGGCAGCATACAAATTTCGCGTTGAAAAAACAAGTGATAGTCCGAGGGAGCAAAGTCTGCAGAATACGGCGGGTGGGGTTGGACTTTCCATTTCAACGTTTCCATGTCTTTCAGGCAGTGACGCAACACTCCCAATGATTCTGCCAATTATAGTTGCGTTTGAGTCGAGTCTTTAAATTAAATTACATAAGTTTTAGAATTTGAACTCAGAGTCATCCTTGTACATTTATAATTTCCGAAAAATGTATATGAAAGTTTTGAATGACATTAATAGAGACATCACAATTGCTCTGCTTGAAGAAAAATATTTTTTTTTTCTATAAAAATAAAATTTTTAAAAAAATTTCTATAAAAATTAATTTTTTAAAAATTTTCTATAAAAATTAAATTTTTAAAAAATGTCCTATAAAAATTAAATTTTTCAAAAATTTCCTACAAAAATAACAATTGAAAATTTTCAAAAATTTTCCATAAAAATTAAAATTTTTAAAATTTCCGTAAAAATTAATTTTTGAAAAATGTTTTCAAAAAATTAATTTTTCAATTTTTCCTCTAAAAATTAAATTTTTTAAAAATTCCTATAAAAATTAAATTTAACAAAAATTTCCTACAAAAATTAAATTTATCAAAAATTTCCTCTAAAAATAAATTTTTCGAAAATTTCCTATAAAAATTAAATTTTTCAAAAATTTCTAAAAAAAAATTAATTTTTCAATAATTTCCTATCAAAATAAAATATTTCAAAAATTTCTTATAAAAATTAAAATTTTAGAAAATATTCTATAAAAATTAAATTTTTCAAATATTTCCTATAAAAATAAAAATTTCCTATAAAATTAAAATTTTCAAAAATTTTTTTCTAAGAATTAATGTTTCAAAAACTTTCTCTAAAAATTAAATTTTTCAAAAATTCCTATAAAAATTAAATTTAACAAAAATTTCCTACAAAAATAAAATTTTATAAAAACTTATTTTTCAATAATTTCCTATAAAAAGAAAATATTTAAAAAATTTCTTACAAAAATTTTCTAAAATAATGGAATTTTTATAAAAATTTCCTATAGAAATTAAATTTTTCGAAAATTTCCTATTTATAGAAAATTTATCAAAAATTTTAATTTTTTTAGAAACATTTTTAAATGTATATGAAAGTTTTGAATGACATTAATAGAGACATCACAATTGCTCTCCTTCAAGAAAAACAAAAATATTTTTCTTTTAAATTTTCTATAGAAATAAAATTTTTCAAAAATTTTTACTAAAAATTAATTTTTCAAAAATTTCTACTAAAAATTAAATTTTTTAAAAATTTCCTTTTAAAAATAAAATTTTTTAAAAATTCCTATAAAAATGATATTAACAAAAATTTCCTACAAAAATAAAATTTTTCAAAATTTCCTCTAAAAATAAATTGTTCGAAAATTTCCTTTAAAAATTTATTTTTTCAAAAATTCCACAAAAATTACTTTTTAAATTTTTGCAAATTTTCTATAAAATTTTGTATAAAAATTAAATTTTTTAAAAATTTCCTATAAAAATGAAATTTTTCAAAAAATCCCATAAACATTATTTTTTTTTTTTTAAATTTCCTATAGAAATGAAATTTTTCAAAAATTTTCTTAAAAATTATTTATTATTTATTTTATCATGAAAAGGAAATTTCACAAAAATTTGCTATAAAAATTAAATTTTTTTAAAATAGTTTATAAAAACGAAATTAAAAAAAAAAAATTATAAATGAAATTTTAAAAATTTTTTTATGAACATTGAATTTTTTCAAAAATTTGCTATAAATTTCGTCTAAAAATTAGATTTTTAAAAATTTTCTCTAAAAGTGTAATTTTTCAAAAATTTCCTATGGGATATTTTTCAAAAAATTTCTATAAAATTCAAATTTTTGATAAATTTAATAAAAAAAAAAAAAGGAAATTTTTAAAAAATTTTCTATAAAAACTAGAAATTTTTGAAAAATTTAATTTCTATACGAAATTTTTAAAAAAAGTTTTATAAATGAAATTTTAAAAATTTTTTATGAACATTGAATTTTTTCAAAAATTTGCTATAAATTTCGTCTAAAAATTAGATTTTTAAAAATTTTCTCTAAAAGTGTAATTTTTCAAAAATTTCCTATGGGATATTTTTCAAAAAATTTCTATAAAATTCAAATTTTTTATAAATTTAATAAAAAAAAAAATAGGAAATTTTTAAAAAATTTTCTATAAAAACTAGAAATTTTTGAAAAATTTAATTTCTATACGAAATTTTTAAAAAAAGTTTTATAAATGAAATTTTAAAAATTTTTTTATGAACATTGAATTTTTTCAAAAATTTGATATAAATTTTGTCTAAAAATTAGATTTATAAAAATTTTATCTAAAAGTGTAATTTTTCAAAAACTTCCTTTTCAAAAATTTCCTATGGGATATTTTTAAAAAAATTTCTATAAAATTCAAATTTTTGATAAATTTAATAAAAAAATAGGAAATTTTTGAAAAATTTAATTTCTATACGAAATTTTTAAAAAAAATTTTATAAATGAAATTTTAAAATTTTTTTTATGAACATTGAATTTTTTCAAAAATTTCATATAAATTTTGTCTAAAAATTAGATTTATAAAAATTTTCTCTAAAAGTGTAATTTTTCAAAAACTTCCTTTTCAAAAATTTCCTATGGGATATTTTTCAAAAAATTTCTATAAAATTCAAATTTTTGATAAATTTAATAAAAAAAAAATAGGAAATTTTTAAAAAATTTTCTATAAAAACTAGAAATTTTTGAAAAATTTAATTTCTATACGAAATTTAAAAAAAAAAATTATAAATGAAATTTTAAAAATTTTTTTATGAACATAGAATTTTTTCAAAAATTTGCTATAAATTTCGTCTAAAAATTAGATTTATAAAAATTTTCTCTAAAAGTGTAATTTTTCAAAAACTTCCTTTTCAAAAATTTCCTATGGGATATTTTTCAAAAAATTTCTATAAAATTCAAATTTTTGATAAATTTAATAAAAAAAAAATAGAAAATTTTTAAAAAATTTTCTATAAAAACTAGAAATTTTTGAAAAATTTAATTTCTATACGAAATTTTAAAAAAAAAATTTATAAATGAAATTTTAAAATTTTTTTTATGAACATTGAATTTTTTCAAAAATTTCATATAAATTTCGTCTAAAAATTAGATTTATAAAAATTTTCTCTAAAAGTGTAATTTTTCAAAAACTTCCTTTTCAAAAATTTCCTATGGGATATTTTTCAAAAAATTTCTATAAAATTCAAATTTTTGATAAATTTAATAAAAAAAAATAGGAAATTTTTAAAAAATTTTCTATAAAAACTAGAAATTTTTGAAAAATTTAATTTCTATACGAAATTTAAAAAAAAAATTTATAAATGAAATTTTAAAAATTTTTTTATGAACATTGAATTTTTTCAAAAATTTCATATAAATTTTGTCTAAAAATTAGATTTATAAAAATTTTCTCTAAAAGTGTAATTTTTCAAAAACTTCCTTTTTAAAAATTTCCTATGGGATATTTTTCAAAAAATTTCTATAAAATTCAAATTTTTGATAAATTTAATAAAAAAAAAATAGGAAATTTTTAAAAAATTTTCTATAAAAACTAGAAATTTTTGAAAAATTTAATTTCTATACGAAATTTTTAAAAAAAGTTTTATAAATGAAATTTAAAAAATTTTTTTATGAACATTAAATTTTTTCAAAAATTTGCTATAAATTTCGTCTAAAAATTAGATTTATAAAAATTTTCTCTAAAAGTGTAATTTTTCAAAAACTTCCTTTTCAAAAATTTCCTATGGGATATTTTTCAAAAAATTTCTATAAAATTCAAATTTTTGATAAATTTAATAAAAAAAAATAGGAAATTTTTGAAAAATTTAATTTCTATACGAAATTTTTAAAAAAAATTTTATAAATGAAATTTTAAAAATTTTTTTATGAACATTGAATTTTTTCAAAAATTTGCTATAAATTTCGTCTAAAAATTAGATTTATAAAAATTTTCTCTAAAAGTGTAATTTTTCAAAAACTTCCTTTTCAAAAATTTCCTATGGGATATTTTTCAAAAAATTTCTATAAAATTCAAATTTTTGATAAATTTAATGAAAAAAAAATAGGAAATTTTTAAAAAATTTTCTATAAAAACTAGAAATTTTTGAAAAATTTAATTTCTATACGAAATTTAAAAAAAAAATTTATAAATGAAATTTTAAAAATTTTTTTATGAACATAGAATTTTTTTAAAAATTTGCTATAAATTTCGTCTAAAAATTAGATTTATAAAAATTTTCTCTAAAAGTGTAATTTTTCAAAAACTTCCTTTTCAAAAATTTCCTATGGGATATTTTTCAAAATATTTCTATAAAATTCAAATTTTTGATAAATTTAATAAAAAAAAAATAGGAAATTTTTAAAAAATTTTCTATAAAAACTAGAAATTTTTGAAAAATTTAATTTCTATACGAAATTTAAAAAAAAAAAAATTATAAATGAAATTTTAAAAATTTTTTTATGAACATAGAATTTTTTCAAAAATTTGCTATAAATTTCGTCTAAAAATTAGATTTTTAAAAATTTTCTCTAAAAGTGTAATTTTTCAAAAATTTCCTATGGGATATTTTTCAAAAAATTTCTATAAAATTCAAATTTTTGATAAATTTAATAAAAAAAAAAAAAGGAAATTTTTAAAAAATTTTCTATAAAAACTAGAAATTTTTGAAAAATTTAATTTCTATACGAAATTTTTAAAAAAAAGTTTTATAAATGAAATTTTAAAAATTTTTTTATGAACATTGAATTTTTTCAAAAATTTCATATAAATTTCGTCTAAAAATTAGATTTATAAAAATTTTCTCTAAGTGTAATTTTTCAAAAATTTCCTATGGGATATTTTTCAAAAAATTTCTATAAAATTCAAATTTTTGATAAATTTAATTAAAAAAATAGGAAATTTTTAAAAAATTTTCTATTAAAACTAGAAATTTTTGAAAAATTTAATTTCTATAAGAAATTTTTAAAAAAAATTTTATAAATGAAATTTTAAAATTTTTTTATGAACATTGAATTTTTTCAAAAATTTGCTATAAATTTCGTCTAAAAATTAGATTTTTAAAAATTTTCTCTAAAAGTGTAATTTTTCAAAAATTTCCTATGGGATATTTTTCAAAAAATTTCTATAAAATTCAAATTTTTGATAAATTTAATAAAAAAAAAATAGGAAATTTTTAAAAAATTTTCTATAAAAACTAGAAATTTTTGAAAAATTTAATTTCTATACGAAATTTTTAAAAAAAAGTTTTATAAATGAAATTTTAAAAATTTTTTTATGAACATTGAATTTTTTCAAAAATTTCATATAAATTTCGTCTAAAAATTAGATTTATAAAAATTTTCTCTAAAAGTGTAATTTTTCAAAAATTTCCTATGGGATATTTTTCAAAAAATTTCTATAAAATTCAAATTTTTGATAAATTTAATAAAAAAAATAGGAAATTTTTAAAAAATTTTCTATTAAAACTAGAAATTTTTGAAAAATTTAATTTCTATAAGAAATTTTTAAAAAAAATTTTATAAATGAAATTTTAAAATTTTTTTATGAACATTGAATTTTTTCAAAAATTTGCTATAAATTTCGTCTAAAAATTAGATTTTTAAAAATTTTCTCTAAAAGTGTAATTTTTCAAAAATTTCCTATGGGATATTTTTCAAAAAATTTCTATAAAATTCAAATTTTTGATAAATTTAATAAAAAAAAAATAGGAAATTTTTAAAAAATTTTCTATAAAAACTAGAAATTTTTGAAAAATTTAATTTCTATACGAAATTTTTAAAAAAAGTTTTATAAATGAAATTTTAAAAATTTTTTTATGAACATTGAATTTTTTCAAAAATTTGATATAAATTTTGTCTAAAAATTAGATTTATAAAAATTTTATCTAAAAGTGTAATTTTTCAAAAACTTCCTTTTCAAAAATTTCCTATGGGATATTTTTAAAAAAATTTCTATAAAATTCAAATTTTTGATAAATTTAATAAAAAAAATAGGAAATTTTTAAAAAATTTTCTATAAAAACTAGAAATTTTTGAAAAATTTAATTTCTATAAGAAATTTTTATAATAATTTCATTATTTAAGAAAATTTTTAAAAATTAAATTTAGAACCCAATTCCGAAGACTTCAAGTGTCATGTAGACACTTATCTTAACTGTTTAACTCTCAAAACTTTGAACTCAGAGACCTGAAATGAATCCTACATGGCCTATGAGAAAAGTTGAGGCTCTATGCTCCACTGGGAGTCAAGGATAACAGAAAAGTGCGAAAAGTAAATTGCAATCAAGGCATAACTTTTGTACTGCTCAAAACTTGTAACTGTAGCAAATGAAATAATTAGTTACGCTGATCACTACTCGAAACAAAGCGTAAATTAGAGGATTACCTTGATATTATTATTAGCACTTCAGAAAAGAGCTACGATGCAGGAATAGGGTCCTCAATGAGGAATGGATAAAGAAACCTTGATAGAAACGTATAAAAGACTTCAAAAAAAACTTGGTCAAAGACTTCAAAAAAACTTAGTTACAGACTTCAAAAAAAGCGGTCACGAACACATGTATGCTCAGCTGGTTAGGGTTCTCGCGATACCTCACATACTTAACTACGTATTCACAATGGATCAAAATACAAAAAATTTTATATTTTTTAAAATAAGACTTAAAAGCGCTAATTCTAAAGCCAAAACATGATTTTAATAATTATGTACTAATTTGTTGAATAGAAAATTTTCCCATTATTAAGACTTTTCGTTCAAAAAATTTAACAAAATATTTAAAAAATAATAATAATAAGTATTTATAGGTATTGTATACATTTTAGCAAACGTTTTATAAAAAATACGCAAAAAAAATAAGTATCAGTAAGAAATAGGTATATGTAGGTATATAATTTTATTTTAATATTTTGAATGACGTGAAGCTGATGTGATTTTTCAAACATTTGTCTTATTTAAACAAAATTCATTTTTCTGCGGTTTTTTGATTATTTATCTATTTAAACTTAATGACATTTTTCAGTGAGATGATTCTTTTATTGGTTTGATTTTGTTAATATTATTGTTTAAACTCTTAAAAAATTAAAAAATATTATATATAAGTATTTTAATTTAAGAAACAAACATAAATCTAGAGATGACAGGGTTTTGAAAATATTGGAAGTATTTAAAAAATATTTAATTTTTATTATGAAAATCAAAGAGGTCAAGAAACAAATGTTTTATTCCCATCCAAAAATCAGTGATTGGCAGCAGAAATGACTTACCGAAAGGACTCGGAAATTTTAGGATTCCGACCAAGGACTGCCACCAATAATATCTCAGTTACAACAACAACAAATGACATAAATGAAAACAACAAATCCTACCACTAGTAATAGAAAATATAAATGGTGCCCTTCGCTGCTCTAAATTCAACTTTCAGGGGTTAAAATTGTATGAGGTTAAAGCCGCTCTAGCGTACACAAGGTATGGGAAATGGCTTTCCTGATTTTATACAGATATAACAAGTAAGACTGTTATTATATTCGGCTGCCGAATCATATATACGCACCATCAAGTTGTGTTAAATTTAGAAAGATATCTCATATCTACGAGGATGCAGCAAATTCAAAATGTGGACCAACTTGGAAAAAAGTTGTTGGTATTGTTGGTAAAATATTTGGAATAACTTCGGTTGCATTAGCTTTATAATTCGACATTTAAAAGTATGTAAGTGGTTTCCTTAGTATTTACTTTGAACAAAATGCGTTATCGTAACCGGGTATGGATTCACATTAATAAGTTATTAAATACTTTTCGTTTATCTTAATATTTAGTTATGATAAAGATATTAATAGTAATACGACAGGTCCATATATTTTGTTAGAAGTTTCTAATGCATCTACCGTATATAAAGTCTGGACATCTTTTTGATTGTAAATATAAAAAGAATGTTATATATATAGGAATTATAGCCAAATTTTGACCGATTGTAACAAAATACACACTGGCTGGTATTTATATAAAGCTTATTCTTACAAAATTTAGTGACCATAGTTGTCATAGTTTCTAATTTAGTAGCTTTTAACTGGCCTTTGCTACATTTCTTTTTTTTTTTTTTTGGTTTCCGGGAGTGTTTTTTATATGAAAGCTATAGTCAAATATGGCACGATTCCTATATAATTTGACATACTGACCAATAGTTGCATAAAACTTTCCTATTCTAAATTTAGTCGTCATAGCTATTACAATTGTATTCAATTTATTAGCATAAATTTGATTCCCGGGGCAGGGTTATATAGGAGCTCTAACTAAATGTGAACCAATTTCACCCATTTTCAGTACACAACTTTCTCAAGATATCGAAAATACTTTTGTTAAATTTTGTCCCTCTAGCTCTTGTAGTAAAGAAGCTATCGCGCTTTTGTTTGACGGATAGACGGACATAAAACCCATTTTCTTTTTGTATTTTTGTATTTCCGTAAGTTTTTATACCCTTCAACAGCATAGGTGGAAAGGGTATGTTGGGTTTGTGCTGATGTTTGTAAAGCATAGAAATATTGGTCTGAGACCTACCTTTTAGTATACCAATCGACTTAGAATCACTCCATGAGTTGTTTTAACGATGTCCTTCCGGCTGGCTGGCCGGTTATCCATATAAGCTTGTAATGATTGTACAGGTCGTAACTTTGAAGATAATTCGATAAAATTTGGCACAGGCTCATATTTTTGTCGAGGACGATGCCTATACTTTTTGGGCGAAATCGGATTACTATTTCGGGTACCTCCCATAGGGATGCCTTCCCGGAATATAGTTTTTGGTCCTTTACAGCCACAAACTTTCTTGTATTTTGATAATATTTAGCACAAATATTGCTTATAATTACCTTAATCAATGAACCTAATTTTGTAGGAGTCGGCCCATATTTGACCATACCTCCCATACAAGACACATTCTCAAAAGACGTTTATGTACACATAAAAGCACAAAAACATATATAAAATCTTATACGCTGCCTAGGGCTTATGTAGAACTTCTATATGCCAAATTTAATCATCATAGCTATTATAGTTTGTTATTTATTAGCAAATAAGCGATTAGCCTAGGCGAGGTTATACTTGAGCTATGGTCAAATGTTAACCGATTTCGCCCAATTTCAATACCAAACTTTTCTTAGAAAATAATATTTTTGCTAAATTACAGTGAGGTAGCTCCTTTCGTTTAGGCGTTATAGTGATTTCAACAGACAGACAGGCAGACAGACTGACGGACAGACAGACGGACATCGCTCAATCGTCTTGGAATTTCATAAGGATTCAGAATATATATCGCTTTTGGTTTTTGTAAATTAAGGAAATTACAAACGGAATGACAATCTCAATATACCCCCATTCTTTTTGATAGTGGGTATACAAATAAAATGGGAAAAAAGGGAGTAGTATGCCATAATTCGATCAAAATTTCTGAAATTTGGTACACAATAGGACTTTTTTAAATTTTTGACTGTAGGCACTTTTTTCGAAGTCCTCAACTTTTACAATGAAAATTGTCAGTATCGATGGGAAGCTTTCGTTGTACATCACTAGGTTTGATGCATTGGAATTGAATAGTATAATTAAATAACTGCGGCAAAGACTCCTGTAGCCAATAAGATTATATTGGAGCTCTTATTGTTAGGGCGTTATCGTGATTTCAACTGACGGACAGACAGAAACACTTTTTGGTAGTTTTGCTCTTTACGTAAGTTTTTTTATATGGTCGATTATGAACTGATTTCAATACAAGAAACTCACAGAAGGACATCGCTCGTTCTGGTTCATGGGAATTACAAACAGAATAACAATTTCAGTATACCCCCATTCTTTTTTAAGTTGGGTATAAAAAGTAAGCTTGTACCACGATTTCCATCCCTGAATAATAGAATTTTCGCCTTAATCTGGCAGCTCAAAGTGATGTTTTAATGTAAACAAATCTATTCCTTTTTCTTCTTCCTGTTTACATTTCGACCGAAATTTATACGCCAAAGACGAAAAAGTGAAAATTTAAGAAAATACGGAAACAGGTGTGAAGCAAAATATTAAATACAATTTTGCCATTAATCTTTAAATTTTATTTTCCAAAAGAAATTTTCACTTACCACTTTTCGATTGTTCATCTATTGTTTCCATTTTGAAGCGAAATTTTAATAATGCGGCTACTGCCTTTGAAAAACTCCAGAGTTAAAATGTTTTTTTTTATAAACAAATAAACAGAGAAATGAAAACGCGGCTGTATTCATTAACTTCTCACAGAGAAGTCATTGTTAATTGACGACTTAATAAATCATTTAATTAAGTTTTATTATTATAAACCAGGCAACAGACTCGTTCGTATGTAGTTAAATTTTGCAATTTGAAAGTATTTTGTCAACTTTTTTTTAAACTTTTAACAAATATTTTGTTGATAATTGTGTAGAAAGAGAAATTGCACAATAAAGAGATTTTGAAACTCTCTTTTCTAATTGTTAAGGAATTTTAGGTTTTTTATATCCCATAGAAATTTTAAATGCTTTTAAAATTCGATTGAATTTTTTCTTAATTCACATAAAGGAATGATTTTATATTTTGGGTATACTTGAATTGTTTGTCCTTGCTTTAAATACAATTTTTTATTATTTTGTATTCCGCTGTAGCCGCCTTCATAAATCACTGAAAGGACAGATCAAAAAGTGGCAAAATTCACACACTAACACTTTTGTTTATTATAATTTGTAAATGATTTTAAAGAATATTTGTTTATATCTTTTAGATTTTTATCAAAATTTTTGTTTTAATTTCCTCCTCTATACGTTTAAGTTTATAATCAAACTTCAAGGACATTTTTCTTCAATTTTAACAACACTTTTTCATTTTTTGAATTGACATTACAATTTTTTAATTGTAAACTAAAAATTCTTTCTTATTTGATTTTCATTTCCACTTGGCTTTAAAAACACATTTTTAACCCGTTTTTTATAAAACTTAAATTTTGATTTAGTATTTTCTTTGCTAAATTAATTAAATTCCCTCTTTTTTGTATTGCATTTATATTTAATTCATATTCTTTTCTTCTGATTCTTTTGTGTTCGTTTAAACAGCGGCGTTGGCGGCGGCGAATTATAAACTACAGCGCGGCCACACAGAAAAATTGAAATTTCCAACGATCGTTTGCGATGTTTTTGTCTTGTGTTTGTTGTGTCAATTTTGGCGATGTTTTTTTATAGTGACAGCTGTTTGCTGACACAAATGGCGGCTCTGGAAATGCAACACTGAACAGAGTTGTTTCTTGTTGTGACTAGTGTTACCATGGGGGAGTTGATTTTATGGGGGATATTGAAAACATCTCGAAAACATACACAAATAGCCGCCGTGGAAACTTAAATCAATATCCGTTCATACGTCTTTATATAAATTAAAAAACGAACACAACCAAAGAAGAATATGTATGTCTTGTAGCAGAAAAGAAACAGACTTTTAAAAACTGCGGATAGAACTTCATATATACTGATGGCATTAAGTCCCCGTATAATCCACCAGCTTACGCAGTAGTTGACGACGACGGAAAGTCTTTGTGACTACTCTTCAATCTTTACTGCTATGCTTAAAGCTGTTGAGCTAGCTATGTTGTCTAAAAAGAAAACAATTGTATTTACCGACAGTCTTTCTGATTTAAATGCTGTCTCCAAACCATATAACAACAAATGGAGTACTGTGACTAATTCAAGATGCTCTTATAGAAAACGAAGAACGCGTCAGAATTCATTATATCCCTAGACACATTGGATTCTGGAAAACGAAAAATCGGATACTGCTGCTAAATATGCTTCTGTATGGAACCAATACTTGAAAAAAATGATTTCAGACTCCACATAATAAATTATTTTAGAATTAAATTTAAAGAGAATGTTTCTACGAATTATAATCATTCTACCATTAACAATAACAATTGCACCCCTATATATCAAGGATAGCAGAAGAAGAAGAAGAGTTTTCTCAAGGCTATGACCTGACCAACAGTCTCCAATATAAATATCATATATAATTTTATCAAACTATCGAAACTTTTAATTTTTATATAGAAAGCCGGTGGCCATAATAGCCAGTACTCACTTTGTGACCTTTAGTCTTAGAATGCATTCATAAGTCTAAACAATAAATAAATTATTGATGTTCAATGTTATTAATCAATGATCTTTTGTAATTTTTTATGTAGCTTTATAATACCATTAATGCAAATGTGTCTTATCGGTGAAATACTTGGATACTTAATTTTATCTAGGAAGTATTTAATCCATCTGAGTGTATAGGGCCCATAACATCACTGTGTTTACCTGAAGTCCCCCGTAATTTTCTATCTAGAAATTTAAACTTCCGATTTTGAAGCATTGGATTTCTTCAAATGTCCGGAATTTCACCTATTCAGCCTAGAACTTTGGTTACAGTATCCGGTGAGTATGCCGGACATGTTCTAGCATATTTTGATATTCTAGAATTTGTAGCTTTGAAAGATTTTCCTCTACTATCGAAGTTTCGGACGCCCTCTTCTAAGAGTTCCTAGGAATAATTTTCGAACACTTTTCTGTTGGAGTAATTTTGTCCATTCGCATATGTCCTAGCCAGAACAGCCGCTTCTACAGCCTTTACTTACTTTAAGTGATGAGGTTGTATCAGTTAAAGCTTTAAACTTCGTAGGAATACCAAGCTCAGACATTGTTTTAAACAGATAATCTACAGGCTATCATATTGTACAAAGTCCTTGTGGTTTCCTTGCTGATCCAATTTGAAATTAGTTCGGTGGCTTTTAATAAGGCTAAGATTTCTGCCTGGAAAACAATACACTCAACCGCAACCATGTATGGTATCTTAGTGCTGTTTCACACACATCAGGTTTACTTGATCAGTTTTACTTCAAATTTCTTTTGAACTTGCATTCACCTTCATTTAATTTCATACAAATTTTCAAAATATTTGTCTTAGCCCACCTTTTACTAGACTTAGAATCACTTTCAGAGTCGATTTTGCGATGTCAATCCGTCTGGCTGGACCCCCATGTAAACCATGTAATCAAAGTACAGGTCGCAATTCTAAAGATAATTTGATGAAATTTGGCACAGATCATTTTTTTAAAGTGGGACCATGGCTATTGAAATTTGTCAAAATCGGTCCTTTATTTATAGTACCTCCCATAGGCCCCACTTCCTGGAATTGATATTTTAGCCACAAATATCAATATATTTTCATAAAATTCAAAACAAATACTGCTTATGTAAACCAAAATCGCTGTAAAAATTTTCGGTTCACATTTGAGCATAGCATAGCATTTCCAATATAAATAACTAAATCTAGAATACTTCCACACACAATTTGATACACAAATGTTAACGAAGTATTTGCAAAATAACCTGAACTTGATGGCTCCATTGAAAAATTGTTAACTTTTGCAATACTTTTTAAATTAAATAAAATTTTCCACGGGAAAGTTTTCACTTTTTTCAGCCTTTTTTGCACAAAAATTTCTCTAAAGTTTGACTTTGAACTTTTTCAACAAAAACACCAGAGCACTTTTGACATTTAATTTAACGACAAGTGATGTAGAATTTTATATACTCTAACCGGGTACAAAAAAATTTTTTTTAAATTAATCCAAGAAAACAGGCTATTTCAACCCTCTGTGCGTTGGGTACGTTTTTTGATGTATAGGTCGAGTAAGAAATGACTTTTGGATACTTTGCCTCTAAGGGGGCAAAAACGGGTAAAAGTAATAGATATAGAAACAAAATTAAAATTACGTTTTTTTGAAACTATGTCCGATAGGGAGAAAAAAGTGGTGAAAGTAGTTTATTGGTACTATTTTTAACCCACAAAGGAACTTTGTACTAGAGTCAATAAATGTGAAAAAATATTGAACACGTATTTATTACTTTTTTGATTTCGGTGGCCAAAATGGGTAAAAACGGATACAATGATAACTTAAAATCTCATAAAGTAATATGATTAGGAATAATATGTTAACTGTGTTTTTATAAAAAGTACCGAATTCAATTGGTACCAAGCACCAAATATGCATATGTAACTTTTTAGAAATTAGGGGATAAAAGGGGGAAAAACAAATTAATGTTTGTCTGTGTTTATGTGCTTTATAGAATCTTTAACAAAGTTGTTGCGGATGAGGCGAATAGAGTTTCTAAATTAGAAAGTATTTATGACCAATTTCCAAAACTTATTCAAAATGAATTGAACTGTAAACTATGCATTGATCATGTGTTGATCGGACAAAAGGAATAAAATGATTCAAAATTAATTTAATATTTGTGTGCGATGTCTTTCCTATAAATTAATTTATTTGGCTATTAAAAGTACAATAAAATATTTGAAAACTTTAAAATTTGCCTCGAAATGCTTATCCTATAGCTCCGATCAAGGCTCGATCAACCAGATACTATATATATATATATATATATATATATATATATATATAAAAGCAAAGTTAAAATGCTTTGTATGGTTTTCACATGGTCACTTATATCGTCGAACTTTTCTTTTGCTTAAATTTTATATCGAAATTTTATCTATTTTATAACTTTTATAAGTTAACAAGGAACAATTTAAATTGAAGCGGGCTTCAACTGAATTGTTATCATCCTAAAGATATGCAATAAAATTAAAAGCAACATAGTTTAGGGATGACAAAACAAAGCAAATTTGCTTGCTTCAAATTGCTGAATAGAAAATGAAGCGAAATGCAGGAAACAAAGCGAAAAGTGGCATCTCTTACAAAGTATATCTTGTTCTTGCTACTTACCACTTGATGTCGCTGTAAGGCAAAGAATTGAAGAAATGAAAACTTTCAGTGTGACAATTTGTCAAACACACTACTGACAGTTTATCAATAACAATAACATTGCACATACATACTCCTGCACTTTGTTCAATTTCCAACAAAAATAAACAAATAATTTTCATAATTTATGCAAAAATCTCAAAGAAATTTACCATTTTATCGGAAAAGGGTTACACTAAAATAACGGTTATTACAATCAATAAATTCAAAACGCTTTTTTAAAATGATGAACAAATTTCTACCCCAAGTTGCAGCTGTTAGCGCACAACAGCAACAGCAACATAATTCACAAATTGCTCAGTCCTCTACGAAGAGTGTCTCCGAGGAACATCGTCATTATCTAAAGGTATTTATACAAACCTATCACAATTTGCCCGTTTTATGGGACACTTCTTTGAGGGACTACACCAATCGAGACAAAAGAGCCGATGCTTATCAGCAATTGCTGCCCATCTATAGATATTTGAAAAGAGATGCTACCCTGGAGGATGTCAAGAAGAAAATCAACACTTTGCGTACAAACTATCGCAAAGAATTAAAAGTGGTGGAGGCGGCACGTAAACAAGGTAATCATCATCAACCTTCAGGCTGGACTTTTTATGAATTAGATTTTCTGCGTAATGCAGAAAAATTTCTGGACATAGACACCTCCATTATAAAACACGAGAGTTCTTCTGCCACTCCCTCGGTCTATAATAGTTTTAACGAATCTAACCATAACGGTGACTTTCTCGATAATGCTCCCTATGGCTATTTAATGAATAAGGGTAATACTTCACCCATGAGTATTACAGAGATGTTTCATAAATCTTTTGGCCAACAAAATAACAATGGCCAGCAACAGAGAACAGAGTCAGCTATAAATCAAAATACTTCACCTTTAGGTCTGCCCGGAGGCATACAAAGTATTAATACGCCCTCCACTAGCACTTCAGCAGCCACATATCAGACACCCACCTCAACTAACAATCCTGGTCCTTACAAACGCCTAAAACCTGCTCCACAAAATAACGCCGATGATATGATTAATATGGCCTGTAACTATCTTTCTTCTACATATCCCGAGGAAGAGTCAATAGCACGCACCTGGACTCATAAACTTAAACGTTTGCCAAAGGAACAGCGTCTTTTGGCTGAAAAATTCATTAACGATATACTTTTCGAAGCAGAAACGGGTAGCTTACATCGTGGGTCTATGCAATTGAATGCCTTGGAGCCTTATGTACGTTTCGATGAATCCCAAAATGATGATGATAGCAGTCAGGAAAAGCCGCAAAGCCCTAATGCTATAAGTACTACTACTACGGCAAATAGTGGAAATGCTACGCAGTCGGTGGAGGCAAACACAAGTGAGTCTGCGACCCATCATTCCCCCATGGAAGTTGCAAATTTGTTGGGAAATAATAATAATACGGCAGCAAGTGTTGCAAATGAAGCTGATAACAATAGTAGCAGAAATGCAAGTGCTTTTAGCAGCTATAATTGAAGAAGAAAAACGTTAGGAACTCAGGATCTTGCGAAGATTTGAATTGTGACATAAAGTTTTGAAAACTTCTTTAGTTCTAGAAAACTTCTTGAACCACTTTAGTTGAGAAGGGTATTAAAAGTTTGAGCTGATGCTTCAAAAGCAACTTTTTTAAGTATCGATTCAACATCACTTCTGAATCGAACAAAGTTTAGGTATTAATTTGGAGATGATTTGATATTTTGTTTAGAAATTATTTAAATTACTCCGAAAGACAGTGTAGGGTATTGGAATTCTGTCTCAAATTTTATTGAAATTTAAAACAAAAAAATTTTAAACGCACAGAAACATTGGACTGTGACCCACCATGTCAAACTTCAGATTTTAGAGATAATTTGATGAAATTTTAAAATTTTCTTTTTGCACTATTGAACCAGTATTCCAGGCAAATACGATAGAACTGTATTTCCGGTATCAGGATTTTGTCTCAAGTTTTAAACGAAAATTAACACTAACAATGATTATTATACTGGATTTATCAGTTTTTCTTACAAACATTTTCTATTAGTGGATTAGCAGTTTTTCTAATTGAACCTGTTTACACACTTCAAGACTCAAATTAAAGAAAACTTACTTGCCGATCGGCGTGGCGTATCTTTCTCTACCATACGATATCACAAATTGGACTTGGCAGGTTTTCATATTAAGCCGATGATATGTAACTTGAGAACCACAATAACGTTCGTGAATCTAATAGGTATTAAAGTTTAAATGCAAACATAATTTGATTAACGAATTTTTGGACAATTGCTCTACATTTGTCCCTAGATTTCTAACCTCTGGTGCATGGTATTATACTATCGGCATTGACCGACATTCTGGCTTGAATTTTTTACAAATAGTTCTTGTATTATTGCAATACTTTATTGAATTAAAATTTATTTTAAAGAAAAATGTTAAAAGTATTTTAGTTTAATTTTAAGGATTGAATGTAAAAAGTAGTTTGTAAATGTATTAAGAAATATACAGAAAAAGTAAAAGAAAATTTAAAATGTTGTTAATATTAATGTTTCATTTAGAAATATCACGAATTCGAAAATTTACACTAAACACTTTTATTTAATTACAATTAAAAAAATGTTGAATCTAAAAATTTTCTATAAAAAGGCTATAGAATGAAATTTTTTGTGAAAAATAACGTCTGCAATGATCACAATTACACTCAGTCAAATTCGAATAAGGAAATTTTAATCGTTTTGTTTATTAAACTAAAAGTTATTAAGGCTTTTTAAAGTATGAAAATAACTTAATTTACTTTAAAAAAAGAAGTGCTGTTTAAAACAAAAACAAATTCTTTAGTACTTCGTTTTTCTTTTAATAATTAAATTTAAGGTATAAAATCATAAAATTAAATTTTTAATTAAAATTAGTAAAAAAAAACAATCTAAGTAACTAGAATAAATAATTCACTTTCCCATTCGAGGTATATATTCAACAGAAATAAAGGAATACAAAATTAAGGAACTAAAAAAAAAACAGTTAAAATAAATGTTAACGTTGCTCCTATTATGTATATGTTTTAGTTTACTCTTTGGTAATTCGTTACGCCTCGAGCAAACCATACAAATGGAGAGGCGGCAGCAAACATGAGACCAGCACCAACCATTGGACGATGCAAAATCCAAGCAACGGCTGCAATTACAAGAGCCATTGATAAGGAAAGTAAAACATTAGTGCCAACAGGAAATCTGGGATCAGGAGCCAGTGAAGAAAGAAACTGTATGCGGGATACTAGAATTACAAAAATTTAACAAATTGTCGTATTAAAACCAAATACTTAAAACCTTATTTTCAGACAATACTCACATATAACATGTAACAAAGTTGAAGTGCAAGTTACTCCAAAGAATACTAGAACCCAACCCATAAAACGAAAACCCCAGGTTGTTAAACGTTGGGCATGATGCTCTTTCTTAAATACCTCAGTTAAAGATAACTCTCCAGGATATACTAAAAGTATATCTACCCCACGGCTAGTTCTGTAAGGCTCAATTTTATTTTTTACCAATTTACCCACAATAGTATACTGTAAAAAGCAAAAACATTTTTTTTATTATAACTAAAATTCTTGGAAAACACTTACCATTTCACCTTCCATGCCCGCAAAAGAGAATAATATACGTATATCACCAATTTCTGGATTGAATATATCATTTGTATGATAATATAAACCTAAATGCAATTTAATGGTAGAATCTTCTGGTCTAGTGTCAGAAGTTAATTCTACAAAATTATTAAATTTATTCTTAATGCTCTTGCCCAATTCAATACGACCCACATAAACGGCATCTGACACCTGAGTTTCTGATTCAATGGGGAAATGTTTAGGATTCTGATGACCAGTTTGTATATAAAATGAACGGGAATCTATGAGATGATCTCGCCAGTCACGGGTATAGTAATAAGTGCGATCCTCAGTGTGCACAGAAGCTACACTTTCGCCATAGTTATGTTCACTGTAATAATAAAATAATAAAGCTACATTAACAAAGAATATAATAAATCCATAATATTAATTACACATACACCGTTTCCTCTACCCATTGATACATTTGAACGCGTCTTTTAAGTTTTACGGCTAGTACTTGTATGTTGTAATCAGGCTCGGTTAAAGGTTCGCCTACAATAATTGGTCCAGATATGTGTACAATACGATCATTGTAGATTGGTTCAATATCTTCAGCAGTGGCATCTAATGCGACAGCATCGTCCAAGGCCTCATCCAAAGACATGATCGTGTGAACAGCCCTTCCCTTTAAAACATCAGTATTAATTACGAATTAAAAAAATATTTCTTATATTACACCAAATTATTTATTTTTACCTCATTCCAAAAGAGGACTCCTGCTCCGCCAATGAATAGAATGAGACCAAACGTTGCTACAAGCCAGCACGATCGATATGTTTCGATTAATGTCATTGTTAGAACATTACTTAAACCATTTAATTTTATTAAGTTATTAGTTATGGCATTTAATTTTTATAAATAAATATTGGATTTGTTGAAAAACAGTTTTTCTTCACAGGCGTAACAATTTTTTGACAAGGTCAGCTGTTGCATCTTGAACAAGTGTGTCATCAATTCAGTGTGGATATCAATTCAAAACATAAACAAAGTATTGCCAGCCTTATATTTTTTAGGAACTACATTAATGTGGTGAGCTAACATGTGCCGGAAGTTCTCCTATAAGAACAATAAAAATATTGGCTAGGGCTTCAGTCTAGTTACCCACCTCTGGAAAAAAACAATTACTATGAAAAAGCTAAAATTAGAATAAAAACTTCGATGGAAAGACAAAGTAGAGAAAAATCTTTCAAAGCTTGTCTACGAAATTGAAAAATATACGCACAAGATCGAAGCGGATGGAATTCTAAAATATGTTCGGCCTTTGACCTTAATAGGTTGTAAATATAGATCATTTAAGTATGTAAGTATAGTTTTAGGAGTATTGTAAATCTGTCACAAGTAGTGAAGTGTGAAGGTTTTCTAAAAAGAAGATATGAAATCTTTGTTGTCGTTTTATCGCATCTTTTGAATTGTTTATGTAAAGTTGACTAAGGTGATGAAACGTTTTTTTTATCTTATGACTTTAATAATGAAATTATTTTTTTACATAAAGGGTGAATGTTCTTATAAAGACAATAAAATACATTTAAATACAATTTCATTAAAATCAACCACATAGGCAACACCCTATTTAAAAACTGAAATTAGGTCCTAATTTACCCTTATTGACTAATAGGCTTGGCCTTTAACTGAATGAATACGAATAACAAATGTTGCTGTCATCTGCAAAACAGAAGAAAGGACTGGAAGTTTGACATTGAAGGTCATTTAGAAATATTAAAAATAGAGTAGGAGAAGAAGGTACCCCTGATATCCCACTTATGTAGATATCCCACTTATGTAGAAATTATTACCGAAATTAAAAGCTAATTAAAGCCACGCCCTATCAAAAGCCTTGAAAAAATCTAAGTCCACAACTTAACTTTCTTCAAAACATTGAATAGAACGATACCATTTTCCGATAAAAAGGCTAGCAAGCTTTCTGAAGAGCGTCCCTACGAAATCCACTCGCTTTTTAAGTTATAAGACTCAAGATATTTGACCAAATTGTAGTTAACCATTGGAGAGCGCAGAACAAATTGAAATTGGGCGGTAATTTTACGGGTTAATAACGTCATTCTTTTTGGGATTTGTGTTACATTAGTCACCTTGAAATTCACCGGCATTGTATAGTATGCTGAAAAGGTGGGCAATAAATGAGCTAACGTCGAGGAGCACAGCTTCAAGACCAGTGCTGGTTTGCCATACGGTTCGGGAAACTTATTGATATCAAATGACCAAAACGACGTACAGAGTTTTTTTCTCCTCAAAGCACTTTGAAACACGATGACCTCGTCTTTTGTATTGCAAATCAGATCTATGGTGGTGAGAGGTATTAAAATGTTACTAATATATCACAAAGCACTGATAACGTTAAAATATACATAGAAAACGTTATTATTCAATTATTATTGTTAAAAATCAGTTTCTAATATTTTTATTATTTGAATAATCGAATTTTCTTATCACTTCAAACATTTATTTTTAAAGGTAATGAATATTTTAACGGAAAATTTTACTTCATCTTAAATACCGTTACAGAAATAATCTAAAATGGCCTTATTTATTCGGTAAATGATCGATTTGTAACGGTTCTTATCAGACTTATAAAATAAAAGTCTGGCACGCGTTTTTCCTACTGTTTTGTCATCATTCGATAGTGATTACCACTTGAATAAGAGGAAGCTTGTATTTGTTTACATTTTCCACAATAGATTTTTAAGATTCTTTTTATTTAATCATGACCTCAAAAGTCTCCGCCAGTTCAACAAATATTTCTCCTGAACTAGTGGCCAAATTATGTTTTGATAAATTTAAAAATCTTCCAAAAACCGGTAAGCCCACAGCAACAGAATGGACCATTTTGGCAGGGACTGTTTTGCACAACAAAATAACTGGCCGAAGTGAAGTTATTTCACTAGGATGTGGGACCAAATGTATTGGCAAGAGTAAATTGTGTCCTAATGGATTGATTATCAATGACTCACATGCTGAGGTAATGGCCAGAAGGGGGCTATTGCGTTATTGTTATTATCAACTTACCAAATCACTAGAGCAGTCTGGAGGAGAAGAAAGTTGTATATTTTTATGGCAGCCAGACGAAAAAAAGTTTCAATTAAAAGAAGAATTATCATTACATTTTCTAAGCACACAAACACCATGCGGAGATGCTTGTATTATAGTTTCCAAAAAAGTTCAAGAAGACTTGAAGGACGAACCATTAGTCAAGCGATGTAAAGTGGAGGAGGAAATATTGGAAGATACAAATGTAGGTTGTATTGTAGAAAGTGTATATACTGGTGCTAAACTTATAGGTTCTCATCACAGCGATGCAATGCAACAGTTAGTTGGCGCTGTAAGAACTAAACCGGGAAGAGGTGAACGTACTTTATCCATGAGCTGTAGTGACAAATTGGCTAAATGGCAGGTAATGGGTGTGCAAGGTGCTTTATTGGATAGCTTTCTAGCAAAACCGTTATATTTTGATACACTAAACTTTTGGTGTCATAATGACATAGAGGCATTAGAAAGATCCATTTGGAAACGTTTTCAGAATAATGTTTATAAAAATTCAAAATACAGACTATATGAACCGAAAATAAGAATATGTAACGATGCAACATTTCTATATGCCCAAGATAGTACCAAACAACCTTCACCCAATGGTTTAGTATGGTGTAACATACCTGAGAGCTTAAAGTAAGTTTAATTTTAAATGGTTTTACAATTTTATATATTAATTTTTTCCTTCTATTTTTAGACCTTATGAAATAGCCGTCAATGGCAAAAAACAGGGCGTGACATCGAAAAAATTTCAAAGTCTTTCTTCAGCTCTAAAAATTTCTAAATTCTTTTTACTTAAAGAATTTATAAATGTTTTAAAGTTAAAACCAGATTTATTACTTGTTTTAGATAATATTGAAAGTAAAAGTTATTTTGATTGTAAAAGTTTAGCTTTAGATTATCAAAAAGCTTGGACTGAGGTAAAGTTGCATTATTTTAAGCAATGGTCACAAAAACCAGAGAATCTTTTACAATTTTCTGTTAAAGAGGTTGAAAATAAAGAATGTAATAAAAAGTACATATCTACATTTGGCATATTTAATTTTGTAGAACTTGAAAAAAGCGATGTTCTTACCCTACATCATTTATTATAAATTACCTTCTAAACTAACTAAAGTAAGAAGTATCTTATTATCCTAGGACTGCCTGTGGAGTACGTCTTAAGGCTTCGGTTACCTCTATACTAGTACAACACTGAATCTTGTTAAGTAGACTCCAAAATAAGACTTTATTTGCCGCTTCCTAACATATTGCACAACTTTGTGTAAGAACGGGTGACTGTGGTTGTTTAAGTCTAATATACAACTATAGGTCTTAGGCCCCACTCCTTACCTACAGAGTTCCTGCAGTAGTAAGCTTTGAGTCCCTTTTTCATTAATTCTAACGTGTTCCTTCTCCAAGGTAGCTTACTCTAATATACTTCCTAAGAATTTAGCCACTAAGACAAGACTCAACAAGGGATTCAAAAGTCAAGTAAACGGATTTCAACCGCGCTTAGATGCCTTAAAAAATAAAGCAGGCCATGTTATAACAGAAAAACTGAAAATTATGAATTTATAGAAAGAGCATTTCGAAGAACTGTACAATATACCAACAGCGGAAGAAGAAAGTGATGACACTATTATAGAAATAAAGGAAGAAAATAACACCATTGACGAAATGCTAGAAATACTCGACAAAATAAAAAATGAAAAAGCACCAGGTGACGACATCACAGCTGAAATACTAAACGGTCTAGGCTCAGAAGGGAAGAATCAAATATTTAGTTTAATAGCAAGTGTATAGAGGGAGGAACAAATCCCGGCAGAGTGGACAACGGGTATCATAGTCCCAATACACAAAAAGGGGGACAAAAGTATCTGCGGTAACTATCGCGAAATTATATACACTGTTAACGTATGCTACAAAGTTTTCTCAGAAATGATCGCAAGACGTTTAAGTAATGTAGCGGAAACAGTGCTTGAAGAATACCAATGTGGGTTTAGGCAAGGTTGGTCTATAATTGACCAAGTATTTGTCCTTAAACAAAACCTTGAAAAAAGTTATACATTTAATAAGGATGTTCATATGCTATTCGTTGACTTTAAACAAGCATTTGACAGCATAATCCGATCTAAGATTTCTAAAGTTTTTGCCACATTTAACATAAGCAGCAAATTGACCCGCCTGACAATGACAAAGTTGCACTACAGCAAGAGCATGGTAAAAAATTCGACATAAATACATTATTAAGGTAACGTGACAATTTGTCCTCAGTCCTATTCAATATATGCCTGCACTACGCCCTTAAAAATCACATAGAAACAGAAAATGTGTTCTACCGGTCAGGGATAAAAATTGCCTACGCTAATGTCATATCAATATTAGTTATAAACAGGCAAATATATGATACTGTCTAGAGATACCGAAAAAGACGACCCCGTGATCTCAACATTGGTGGCTTCAGCTTTGAAGGAGTAGATAACTTTAAATACCTGGGTGTTAAAATAACCAACGACAGCTATATCTAAAATGGCTTATCTGCAAAATATTGATTTTTCGGGAGAAGCAAAAAACTCTTTAATATTCTTATTAGTTATGCTAATATATTTAAATTAAAACTGTTTTCGATTACCTGTAATTAACCCCCTAATACATAAACCAATTATAAATTACACTGCACAACAGCGAAAAAAGTGCAAGGTCGTGACTATATGGGTCCGATTCTACTATCAAAATGTAGTAAAACCCTATACTCAGTTTGGCCAAGTTAGTGACCGTTTTATTTTTATGGGCCTCCAAAGTTTCCCAATATTATGATGATGCCTAAAAAAGGTGTCATCAGTTTTTACCAAATAGCTAACCAACACTTAAAAATATCGCTTGGCTATGTTCGGCAAAAATGTAGCGAAGAGTATGGCGAATACTTTTTTGCTAAAATTTTAATATAAAAATGTATTTTATTGCAGACATTTTTTAAAAAAGTTAAAGAAAAATTTTTTTGTATTTAATTTTTTGATCATAACTTTTTGGAAATCCTGATTTTTCCTACACTATATTTGGGAAAATTGTAGCCACAGCAAGGCTAAATAACTTTTGTGAACACACCATTATAATCTGAACGTGTCCAGATACCAAAAATGGGTAATATAGACTCCCTTGTGAAAACAAAATTAAATTTTTTACTCAAATTTAAGCACATAAAAAATGTTGAAAATTGCTTTTTGATAGAATCGTTTGACGGTTAAAATGTTCCAAGTGGTACAAGAGATGATTTGTTTAATCACATGTTAACTCCAGTTGCTTTAAATGCAATTAATATATTGAAATTTAAATTAAATCCTATAAAAAAGTGTCAGATTCGGTGTACTATTGACTACTTTTGCCTCTAGATTCCTTATTTTTGGTCGAAATTTCATCACAGACATGTCTTTTGAAACTTTTTGACAGTATCTATTATTGCGTTTCTAAAAATGTTGCAACAAATTGCCGCAAGGTGGTGGTATTGCCATGTTTCTTACTATTGTATCAAATACATTTTATTTGGATGTTTTTTCGATGTTGGTACATTCAGAAAAAAACTAGACCAAATACTCCTGAACAAAGTTGCGGAACATTGTTAAACCATATTTTTTAGTTTTTGTTATTAAAAATACGATTTCAGTATGTAACCTCAAAATAGCGCCATCTTTTTACAGAAATCAGAAATAAAAAAGTCGTAGAACAAAAATTGTTTTTATAACCTCAGAGATTTATTTTCCACAACAAAAAAGTTCTTTTTCGCAAAAATACGTTTTTGAGATATTGCTAATAATAAAATTTTAGTTAAAAATATAATTTTTTTGGCACAAGGAAGTCTTTATGACCTATTTTTGGTATCCAAATACGTTCAAATTATATTGGTGTGTTCACAAAAGTTGTTAAGCTTTACTGTGGCTACAATTTTCCCAAATATAGTGTAGGAATAATCAGGATTTTAAAGAAGTTATGATAAAAAATCAAGAAAAAACAAATTTTTCTTTAACTGTTTTAAAAAAAACTTTAAGATAAAATACATTTTTATCATAAAATTTTAGCAAGAAATATTTGTCATACTCTTGGCTACATTTTTGCCGAACATAGTTAAGCGATATTTTTAAGAGATTATTGGTTATTTGGTAAAAACTGATGACACCTTTTTTAGGCATCATGCTAATATTGGGAAACTTTGGAGGCCCATAAAAATAAAACGGTCACTAACTTTTACAAACTGAGTATAGGGTTTTACTACATTTTGATCGTAGACTAGGACCCATATAGTCACGACCTTGCACTTTTCAAAAGATGTTCATTTGTTGTGTAGTGTTATCAAAAGCTTATTGTAGAAATTTTGTATGGGAAATTTAAATCATAAGCTTGCTATAGTTATATTTTTTGATTATGAATAAGGGGGTAAAAATATACAAGACTATTATAAGGCCTGTAGCTACTTTCGGATCAAAAGTATAGTCCAGACGTTTTCTTCTCAGAATAGAATTTTTAAAAGAAAAATCCTTAGATGAATATTTGGCCTATGAAAGGAAAAAGTTGAATTCTTTTTGAGAAGTAATAAGAAGCTCGTACAACTTAATCAAGGCGAATACATTATTAAATACATTAAATCAAAAATAAAAAATTGGATAGGCTAAGCATTACGAATAGAGCAGAATAGAGCTCAAAAGCTCATTATTGACTACATCTCACAATGCATAAGAAACCAAGGTTGACCACGTTTGAGCTTCATTGGAAACATTGAAGGCGATAAGCAAGTGATGGAAATAAGGAACTAAAACAGAGAGGAATGGAAGGGAGTTGTGAAGAAAGCCAAACCCCATCCCTTGTTGTAGAGCTAAAAGATGAGATAGTTTGAAGTTATCTACCTTGTAACTCCTGGGGAGGAGTACTAACTGATTTTTTAGGAATTTACCTTTATTCCCTTATTAATGGTCCAGGAAGATAGTTCTCCTAATGCCGATAGCACAATCCCACTAATTGTATATAAGAATTTATCAGATACAAGTATCATTAAGTCATTGGAGTAGGTATTCGATCTTTAGTTCTAGCTGGTCAAGTAGTTGATTTAAAGGCTTATCTGAAGATAAAAGGTCTGACAAATGTGAGTAACTTCTGAATTACTCTCAAACAACCAACTTCCCGAAAAGTAATCTGTTAAGCTTTGAGTCTTTACTAAAATTAGAGAGTTACTTTATTGCCCCTTTTACTCAAAACAACACAGACTTTTTTTTTGGGTGAGTTTAGGTAACAAATTATTTTCATGAATGTCAATTAATGCACGCAAGACCCAGTGTTGTATACTTACGCACAAACGCACGGCGGATCATGTTACTTCATCTGTATCCAAGGATGGTGTAAATATTCAGGAATCAGATGCTCTTGATGTTCTGGGCATGAGAATTCAATGTGATGTTCGTTGGACTAAGCACATCTTTCAAGTGTCGAAAGAAGCATTCAAGTGCCTAGGTTTTCTAAAACGGTGTAACCGATATTTCACTCCAACTGAATTCCTTAAAATTTACATCACCTATAATGGAAAGAACCGCCGTGGTATAGCAGGTTAGTCATCCGCCTAGCATACCAGAGGCCCAAGTTCGATCCCTGGCCAGACTAACTTGAAAAAATAAATTTTCAAAAAGCGACGGTTCACCTCATAGCTCAACTAGCCACTGGTTATTGAGTATTAGGCTATGTAAAACTTCTCTAACTAATGCATTTGCCGTTCGGAGCCGGCGTTAAAACGTAGGTCCCTTGCAATGAGTCTAAAAATAGAATCGGATGCAGCTCATTGTCTGAGAGAAGTACCCCTTGTTCCAATTGGAATGTTGTCGGGGAATTATATATATATATATATATATATATATATATATATATATATATAATGGAAAATGGAATACAACTCTCATGTATGGGTCGGCGCTTCAAAGTCAATTTTGGAGCATCTCGACCGCGTACAGGAGAGGGAGAATTTGCTTATCGGTGACAGTAGGGTATCCAACTCTATTGACTCACTGGAGCACCGCCGCAATGTGGGTTGTATAAAACTGTTCTATCGGTACTACTTTGGAATGTGTTCTAACGATATCAGGGACCTCGTTCCCGAAGATTCGGACGCTTTTCTTCCACGCATTTCCTTAGGATTTTTTCGAACACTTTTCTTGCTGTCCTAACAACGATACCCAAACTTACTCAAAGAAAAAGTCTGTGTAGTTTTAAGTAAGAGGAAAAATTAATTTTTTTAAATTTAGCAAAGACTTTAACCAGTATTGAGTACGGAAAGACAATTTTGTGAGTTTTGGGTAACTTTGGACTGGCTTGGGTAGTTTCGTTAACGTACGAGAACACAACTGAAATAAATATTCAACTTTTACTTTTTTTTTAGAAGAGGAAATATTTTTTATTTAATATTTTTAATACATTTTTTGTTTTTATTTGTTAATTTGCTTGATTTTAATTGTTTACGACAATAAGTAACTACTTGTTTTTTTCAAATCATTTGTTTTGTTTTTTGGAAAAATTTATATCGTTTAAATTGTTATAAGAATATATTTACAACAAATAAATTTTTATTGCTGGCTGTATAAAAAATATTTTAAAATATTCTTTTTCTGAGGAATTTATTAAAAAAAATTCATTAATAAAAAAACGTTTACTAATAATACAGTCTAAAAAATTAAAGATTGTATTTGAATATATTTTTTTAAATAAATATTTAAAGCTTATCTAAGGAAAACAATAAAAAAGTATAAAAGGAGAGCTAGGAGGGATTCAATTGTATATAAAAAATATTTTGAAATCATTAAAAGTTTGAAATTTACTAAGATTTTTTATTAAACTAAAATTTTAAGTAAAAAACTTTAAAATTTGTTAGAAATAAAAATTTGTTTTTTTATTTAAGATTATATTTTCTTTTTGTTATTTTTTTTTTCTAAATTCAATTAAAAACTTACAAACAAATTTAACAAACTGTTTTAAAACAAAAGTTGAGGGTTATTCTTATTAGGAAATTAACTAAAAAATAAGTAAAATTAAAAAATATACAAACTTAAAAATTTAGGTTTTGTATTTACAAATTAAAATTTAAGACATATTACAAAGAGTTTAAAAAATAAATATAATATTAAGGAGATTTTACAAAAGTGATGTTTAAAGTTAAGGTTTAAGCTCAACTCAATTTTATTCTTAACTTAAATATAACAAAAACTAATTTTCGTATTTTTCTTAAGTGAGCTGACATATTATCCTGAATAATTTCTTTTAATTTTTTTTAGGTTTTTAAAATAAATTTGGTTATTTGTTGGTTTTAAGGATTTTAATATCACTTGTCTACATAATAATAACACAGGGGCACAACATTTTTTGTGGCACTATATTTTTTGCCAATCTTAAATAAACTTTGCTCTACTGAATCCGAAAATAATAGAAGTTTTTTCCGAGTTGCTTCCAGAATTTGAGATATGCGAAAATCCAGCGTGACGGACGATACATTTGTACGGATTTTGTTGTACTTAAATGTATCCCATTGTCGTTCTACGCTAGATAGCTTTGCACAGATTTTAGGGAATATTAGCCCATCGATTGTGCTATTGTGCTTTTAAAGTGCTGTGACGAACGCTACAAAAAATGGAAGTGTTTCTGTTAACTTTATCAAATCGTTCATAGTAATAAAAAAATGTAAAAACATTGAAGATAGAGGAAAATCAGAGGATTCCAAAACAGTTTTTATGAAATATTTTTAAGTTTCCAGTTTCACCAAAAATCCATAAATGTACTGTTGCTGACGCTACGTGACAGACGATACAGTTTTTATTTGAATGTTTTTTATTAGAAAAAAATTTTAATATTTTTTTTTTAAGGATTCACAAAACGGCTAAATACATATATTTATTTAAAGTTTTTAAACTTTTTATATCTTATTTTTCGTCTTAAGAATGCTGCGCCTAGCTTTTAGAGTGTCCCAAAAATAAAAAATAAAATCAAATTTCAAAGGCATCAAACTTGCTCCACTGTATATTTTTTTAACACCTAATATCTTAAATTTAATCTGTGGAAAGACAGTGTTATTGCTTTATGAATAAGACAGACATGTGTTTGTAAATTTTGTATTTAATAAATATTATTTTGCAAAAACTGTATACTGTGACGGACGCTACACACTTTCCTTTACGTATTTTTTTGTATAATTCCATACATTTTTAGCCTAATGTTAAGCATACTATAAGTTTTTTTACGAACCAAATTCAATTGGAGAAAAAAGAAAAATTGCACTAGTCAAATTAAAAAAAAACCTTTATTTCTGTGACGGACGCTACACACTGAGAGCCCTTTTTACTTTACGTTATTTATATCACTCCAATTAGTTTTGATGGGGCCTTTTACATCTAATTGTATAAAATTAAACAGACTATGAGCTCCTACTGAAACTTTGTACCTAAATTGATGTTTTTGCGATTTTTATGAACTTTTGAAAAACCTATTATTTTAAAAAAATGTATAAAAATTTACTTTTGAAACGGCAAAATGGATAACCCTGTACAACATCCTGTACTACTCATGCAAGAAATCTCATGTTACGACAGCTGGCACAAGGATTTTGGAGGTGCCTAATCTATGTATGCGAGAACATTCTGATTAATGAAATCAGGTGATATGACTGTATGTTAACAAGAGTCGAGAAAAAGCTGTTTTTCTGAAATAATATTAAATATCTCGAAAGCTAGAGCAAATTTGAAACAACTGATATCATATTCGGTTCAATATGTTGCAAAGTTTTGTGCAGCCACAAAAAGTCAGTTATTGTGCCCTAGTCTAAGTTTTTTTTTAAATATGTATATAAATATGTATTTATAAAGCTTATATATTTCCTATAAATATAATTTGAAAGCAAATAAAACAAAATTGCAATTATTACAGTTTTCATTTCCTTAAGTTTTCCAGGGAAAATTTAAAATCTTTTTCAAAAACCATAATAATTGGAATTTTGTTAAAACATTTTTGTGTTAACAAAAAAAATATAAAATTATCATTATCATCATTATCGACATATTCAATTAATATATTTATTAAAAAGCTTAAAATGTCCTTTATTCTTAAACATTTTTATCTGCATGTTTGCAATTTTCATGTTAAATTTAAAAACTATTTGGTGGTGTTATATGATTTTTTTTATAAATATACGTATGTCTTCATTCATAGTTTATTTTCATAATATTTGAATATTTTCATTTCTTTTTTGTGTCTAATAGTTTACAAAATAAAAAAACCTAATTAAAAGCTAAATAAAATAAATTAAAAAATATTGCTAATATTTTTTATATATTTATATATAAAAAAGAACTAAAAACTAAAATTTAAATAATAAAAATAACACTTACTGAAAACCTTTACTATTTTGAGTTACTTTGTTTTAACAAAACAAAAATAAAAAAACAATATTGAAAAAGTTTAACGTTGACTAACATGCCACACAATTAAATAACTTTTATCGCCACGATTTTCAATCGTTTGATTTTGTTCCAGGTTAATACTCTTTTCCATATCGTTGTCATCTGTAAAATAAGTGAAATAGAAATATTAGTTTTACTTTTCTTTTTAATAATAATTTATAATTTTATAATTTAATTTTTGTTAATAGTAACATGACAATTGTGTATTAAACAATTATTAGTATTTACAGAATTATGCAAAATAGATTATCACAATAAAAAAACACTGGAATTATATTTGTTCAATTAAAAATTTTGCGAAATAGTGCAGAAAGTTTTGAGTTACTCTGTCTGACAAATCAATGTGTTGGAAAATAGCTCTTTTAAAGTTTAGTTACCACTACTTATACCCAGTCGGAACAAAGGTTTACTCTTAAATTGAGAATGATTTGAAAATGAACCTATTTGCAAAAGGATAACGTTTGAGACTGATTTAAAAATAATAAAATTACTTTATTCTCAAATCATTACCGAAACACATTCTAAAGCTCATCCATAGTTTAGCAAATGAATGCCCCTATTGCCGTTCTTAACTCAACTCAGTTCGATTGCCTGCCAGTCAACCCAACAATCAATCAAAAAAATTATTTTTGTGATACTGCTGAACTATAAAACGTTGAGTTCTGCAATATCAAAAAATAATTTTATGAAACGCATTAAACAACAGCGGCTACGTTGGCTAGCACATATTGTGCGAATGTATAAACATATTCCGGCAAGAAAAGTGTTCGATAATGATCCTGGGGGAGCTCATAGAAGAGGGCGTCCAAAACTTCGATGCAAAGACCTAGTAGAAGATAATCTTTCAAAACTTGGCCTACGAAATTGGAGAATATGGGCAAATCCGAAAAATATTAAACCAAGGATAAAATTTTTAAACTGCCAAAATCACATATTTGTGTTTATGGAAAAATTTACCATATATTGATCCTTTAGAATATATAATGGATACAATTTTTGATTGGTCTCTTCGTAAATGGCAGGTCTTTATTTGCACCCATCACGAATTTTTATACATTTTTTCAAATAATGTTTTTAAAAAGTTCATAAAAATCGCAAAAGCATCAATTTAGGTATCAAGTTTCAGTAGGTGCTCAAAGCCCGCTTAATTTTATGCAATTGGATGTAAAAAAAAAACATAAAAAGTAATTGAAGTGATATAAATAACGCCAAGTAAAAAGCGTCCGTCACAGAAATAAAGTTTTTTTTTTATTTGGGAATTTTTTAATTTGACTAGTGCAATTTTTCTTTTTTCTCCAATTGAACTTGGTTCGTAAAGAGAACTTATAGTAGGCTTTACATTAGGCTAAAAATATATAGATGTTAATATAGCATTTTACAGAATAATATGTAAAGGAAAGCGTCCGTCACACTATATATTATTTCCAAATTGATATTTATTAGATACAAAATTTACGAACACATGTCTGTCTTATTCATAAAGCAATAACACTGTCTATATCTACAGATTAAATTTAAGGTAGTAGGTGTTAAAAAAACATACAGTGGGGCAAATTTGATGCTTTTGATTTTTTTTTGTTGGGACGAAAATAAGATGTAAAAAATGGAAAACTTTAAAAAATATAGGTATGTAGCCTTTTTGTGAAATATAAAATTGTGCCCAAAAATCGAATTTTTAACCGCGAACATGAAGATGAAATTCGAGAACAAATAAGACTATTATTTTCACTGATTCACGAACCATAAACAAAATATATGAAATAAAAGAAAACGCTCAAGTAAAAACTGTAGCGTCCGTCACATAGCGTCCGCAACAGTTCATTTATGGATTTTTGGTGAAACTGGAAACTGAAAAATATTTTATAAAAGCTGTTTCGCAATCCTCTGACATTTCTCTATCTTCAATGTATTTATAATTTTTTTTATTACTATGACCGATTTGATGAAAATCATAGAAACACTTGTTGAAAAAAAGGTATTTCCATTTTTTGTAGCGTCCGTCACAGCACTTTAAAAGCGAATAGCTTTTTCCTCTAAAACAAATGTGTAAATTAATAAGTAAGAAAGTGCTATAGTCGGTCAAGCCCGACCATACGATACCCTTCACCACTAACGTCAAAGGTGTTATTTTATATAAAGACAATGAGAGCTAGGGTCAAATGTGGACCAATTATCTCGAAATTTTTCAAATTGATTACAGTTGTTACAAAAATTATGTATGCAAAAACTGAAAACTTAAAATTCTTATTATCTTTGGATTTATGAGCGTGGCCAATATATCAATTCCGGGAAGTGGGACCTATGGGAGGTAAATAATGGACCGATTTTGACGAATTTCAATAGCCATGGTCCCATTATCAAAAATATGATCTTTGCCAAATTTCATTAAACTGTCTTTAAAATTGCGACCTGTAGTTCGATTACAAGGTTTACATAATTTGATTAAATTTGGCACATATAATTTTTTTAATACTGGGCTATTAAAATTCGTCAAAATCGGCCCACTATGTATGCTACCTCCCACAGGTTCCATTTCCGGGAATTGATATTTTGGGCACAAATAAAAATATTTTTTCATGAAATTTAAAACAGATACTGCTTTTGTAAACCAAAATCACTGTACCAAATTTCGATGAAATCGGTCCACATTATAAGTCCAAATGATCGAAACAGCTTTAAAATTGAGAATATGTTTGTGTGATGACAAAATTTAGCAAATACATATTTGTCTTTTTACAAGAAAAAGAATAGACCTTTGAAGGGTATCTTACATGTTTTTTTGGTCACGTCAACTTAATAGAAATGTCCGATACTTTTGTTTTAAAATGATTTGTCCAGTTCACAATTCGTTGCAAATAATCTTGTATTGTAGCATTGCGTTATGGCAAATACAAAAATTTCTATATAATTTTTACTTTATAAACCAATTTTTAAATACTACGATACTATTTGTCACGGACTGTGAACTGGGCTATTTATTATAACAATTAAAATTTGTGACGTAGGGGATGTTGGATGCCAAGCAACGCACAGTGGGATGGTTTAAAAATAGAATGGAAATAATTCTTTACATCTAACCCGCTGGGCGGATTTTAAAAAAGGAAAGACTAGATTTTACTGGGGCGGCACAATCTTCCCACAAAGTAGGGCACCTCGGACTCATAAATCGCTTAAAACGATATATAATTGTAAAAAATCCGTCCAACGGTTTAGAAGTTACAGAATTATTTCCATTCTATTTTTAAAGCATCCCACTGTGCAACGGTTCTCATTAGTCAAACTTATCTTGGTTAACCCTTTTCTCAACTGTGGACACTGACCTCCTCGTGGCATCGCACGGGGAAATACGTTAATTTCTGCTTTCAAAGCTCGGCCTACGAAATTGGAGAATATGCTCACAAGATCAAACCGCATGGAATTCTAAAATATGCTAGGCCTTTGGTGGTAAATATAGACCATTTGAGTTAAGTTAAACATTTGATACTAATTTAAGAAGGGGATTTATTCTCAAATTGAAATATGACTTTATTCTCAGATCATTATTAAAATGCATTTCCAAATATTTTTCAAATATCAATAAAGAGTCTTCCGAATTAAAAATGCAATATTTTTTTTTTTGGCAAAACTTATCCGTAGTTTAGCAAATAATTTTTTTTAATCCCAGCGAAATTTTCGTTCTGCGCAAGTCTAATTTTTGCCATAGGGTTTTAGATGTACTACAGGCTACCATATTACACCAAGTTATTGTGATTTCCTCGCTAATCTGAAACCTAATGTAAATATAAAAGTGGCAAATATACGGAGCTATATCAGACACTTTGTTGTCTTTGATGACGCAATGACGAGGAAACTCAACATTATCTGACCTTTTACTTAACTGATAAGTCTATTAGAGCTTATATTCATTTCCCAACTTATTTGGATGTGATGTTTTGTCCTTGTACGGCTTTAAGAGCAGCCTGATGATGTAGATGGTCACCTCACTGTTTTTAGTTATATTATTTGAAATTAACTCGGTGGCTTCAATATGGCAAGGATTTCTGCCTGGAAAACACTTCACACATACGCAAGCCTTTACGATCTAAACATGTTTTGCGCTTGCAGAAAAACACAGGTGCCGATATCAATATTGATCATGAAAAAATTTCAAAAAACAATTTTGGTATGAGTGATCACAAAAATATCGTTATTTTGGCTCTAGCTATCATAGTTAACGAGAAAATTGACTTTAAAGTTTTTGGTATTGAAAAATGAGTGAAAAAATTTCAAAAAAATCAATTTTTGGTATGGAAAAATGCGTGATAACAGAATTTCGTTATTTTGGCTCTAACTATCATAGTTAACGAGAAAATCGACTTTAAAAGATTTTCATATAAAAATTTCAAATAATATCTTTGGTCCTATCTGATGCTAAGCTAAAGATGTTGTGCTTCCATGCATCGATTTGCGGCATGGTTCATTCGATAAGTCCCATAAAAACGATAGTATACCGCTTTTTCTATAATTTGGAGACCTCTGAGAACGGTTTTTTTTAGAAATTCAGTTGTTTAAGAAGCTAAAGATCTTACAGAAAATGTTGCGGTATAAAGAAAATAAGATGTTTAAAGATGTTTATTTTTTTATATAACAATTTTTTTTTAGAAAATGTTTGTTTAGAAATTATTCGATATAAACAATTTTCATAGAAAAATTTCGATATAAAATTTTTTTTGTAGATCAATTTCGATATAAAATTTATTTTGTAGACATTTTTCGATGTACTATGTAAATTTACAATTTTTTTTTTAATAAATATACAAATATTTACACACCACTGCGCATGTTTGGTAGTTTGTTTTGTAAAGTTAACGATTCTAGTATAAAAAGGAAATTAAAAGCTGCATTACAAACTTTTTGTTAATTTCCTTTAAATATTTTAAAAATTCAATAAAAAGTATTAACAATTTTAAAAGAAATTAGAAAATATACAAAATAAAATATGTAGCCAAAAAAAAAGTATATAACCAAAAACCAAAGATAAAAAGGCTGTCCCGGAAACTAAACGTAGCTTCCCAAGCTTAAACAAAAGCAGAATTAGGCAATTTTTTAAATAGGTTATACTTTTGTTTAGTTTCGTTAATGTATGGGAACATAGTGTATAATATTTTATGGTTTATTTTCGAAACTTGTTCCGTGTTATTGTTTTGTGTTAAAAATAAAATGTTAAAATAATTCAGTGCAAAAATAATAATTTTGCAAAAGCCAATTTGTGACCCTCTTCTTTGTTTCTTGTTCTTAAGGAGTGCATGGAAATAATAAAGGAATAATAAAGATCACCAATTGAAAACTTTTAAACAATAAAAAAAAAACAAATATTGAAAATGTTTATAAACCTTGTTTATATTCATTCAGGTCACATAACTCCTGTTTTCGTTGTTTCGAAACAAATCTAAGTAGAAAGCGTTTTAACCAATTGACGACGCTTCTATATGATTGACAAACGTATAACGTTAATTTATAAAATTCCAGCTGATACAACTATAAATTAAACGTACTATAAAATCAAAATAAAACAAAGAAAATTAAAATTAAACAAAATAAAATGTTAATACACGATTCAAAATATTTCTCAAGTAACAACAACGAAACTATAAAGATAAAGAATAAAGATATTCACGCTTGCAAAAATTTGAAAATTTCCTAAAAAATTTATACATAGGAAATTTTAAAAATTTATATTGCTTTCGTGAATACCTTTAACTTCAAAAAATTAATTAAAAAATAAAGAACTAAAAACAAACAAAAGATAGCAAGTATAATAAATAATCTTACGAATCAACTTTCCAAACTATCAAATGCGCAGCATTGTCACTAGCATCAGCTATAGTTCTCTCTTGTCCTGCGATAAGACCAAAATGTGAATTCAAAAACCCAACCAATTAAAATTTGTATATAAAGGAAAAACTTAAAGCTCAGAAAAGATTTAAAATAAAATTAAATTTTCTACTTACTTATGCGAAAATCAATATAACCTTCACCACCACACATTACCAACATATCGGGCCGTTTGTTGGTAAATTGCAATTGAGCGCTATTGTTTTGACGCAATGGTACAGAGACGAAAAATTTAACAGCATCACGATGGCCATGGAAAGATAGTTGAGCATTGGCCATACAACATAAAGGCAGTTGACTACTGGGATCATCTGAATTGATAGGAAAAATATTTTAAATATGAAATGTGATCGATACAAACATTTTAAAACCTAAGAATAAAACAATGTTAATATTACATTTTTGCTTTATTAGAAAAAATCTATTCTAAACAGAGTATGAAAAGAAACGAAACCTTTCGTAAAGGCAGATTCGGCTTAACTTCAATCGCTTTGTTCCATGAAAATAAGTATCAAAAGCTGTTAAATTAAATAATATCAAATCACACAGCAAACGTTTGCGAAACGTTTTTGTTCTGAGTTTTTCGATTTTGCTCCCTTTGTTTTTTTTTTAGCCGAATAAGTTTAAATAACAGTTGTTTTTCGTTCGAGTACAAATAAAAAACAAATCACTATGGCAAATATACGGGTATGTTCTGCAAATCACTTCCACATGATTTTGAAATCACATGAAATTCAAAATGGTTGTAATTTCTATACAGGCCTGTTCTGAAAATCACGTGATTTGAAATCACATTCCGTTTTGAAATCACAAATGTGATTTGTACTTGTTCTGTAAATCACAATTTTTTACGTTTTTTTGTGTGATTTAAACTTCTCAAAACACAAGGAAATTTGTATAAACTAGTGCAAGTGCACTATTTTTAATAATTTTTAGCATCATAAATAAAATTTGATTGATTTTATTAGTATTTTTGCAAAAACTTAACACTTTTAACGTTGAAAAAGTAAATTTTTCTACTTGGTTGGCTTAAAGAGAAATCACAAAAAGTTTAGCTTAAAATTAGTGTTTCCGTTTTTTCATATTTTTCAATGAACTTTTAAGTAAAATTGCAAATTTTATTACACAAAATTATAAAAATCATATTAGGCTTTTAATCTATTCAATTAGTAATAGAAATAAAAATAAAATTACATGTAAAACAGACAAGTGGTTTCAAATCGATAGTGTCTTAGCAGACCGATTTGAAATAACAAAACTTTTGTGATTTTTGTTTGCAGAACACCTTTTATGTGATTTTAAATCACTTTCACAAAATGTGATTTTCAGAACAGGCCTGATAATTGTTGTAATTTTTAGACCATTTATCAATAACCTCTTAGACCTTCTTTATCTGAGTTATAAAATTGTCAAAATAATTTGTGAACAATGAATAATTTGACTTAGAAAATTAATGTGATTTCAAAATCATGTGGAAGTGATTTGCAGAACATACCTGATTATCATTATTTGTATTTTGTTTCTGTTTTGCTCACTGCGAAGTCAGAATTAAAACGAATTCAAATGTTTTGTTTGTTTCATATTCTGATATTAGATTTTTCTTACAGATATTAACTTTTTGTATAGAAAAATTTTGGATCTTAAAATTTAAATTTTTTGATATTTAATTTTTCTAATATTGAAAAATTTCCTTATACAAATTTTTCAACATAAATTTTTGTTTTAGAAAAATTTTTTATACTAAATTTTTGTTATAAAAGAAAATGTTCGTTATATAATTTTGCTTATAGAAACATTTTCAACTTTAAAGTTTTCTTAAAGTTAAATTATCGACATAACATTTTTCTTCAATAAAATTACGATATTGAATTTTTTTTACACAAAAGATGAACTTGATTATAAAACTTACTTAATTTTCCTTGACCTTCTGATAGAGGTACAGATATAATAACACCATTACTTGTACCGATCCATAGACGATTACATGATACCATTAAAGCGGTGATGCGTACGAATGAGAAACCCAATTTACCAGTACCCAACATTTTGGAGACATATGGTTCTATATCCACATCCTGTTTGTGTTCAAATGTGTAGGTGTTGTATAAACGTAAAGTAGAGTCCAATCTAATGAAAATAAAAAAACCTTTTAAATTAAAATCATGCAATAACTTAAATTAATGTACAACAAGAAGTAAACCTTTTTCAAAAGACGCTTCTTATAAAGAAGAGTTTTTAATATAACATTCGGAAATACATAAGTAAAACATAAACAGCACAATATCTGAGCAAATTGTCTAGAGTACTGAAAACTCACACATAAAAATATTTTAATAATTCAGTACTTGAGACAATGATTTGAAAATGTTTTCAGTTATGCATAACAATAAAAGAAATACCTGATTGAAACCCAAACGCCAGCACCAGTTGCCGCCATCTGTCGCACTTGGCTCTCTTTGCGCGGATGAGCGTCCAGCGAATGGATAATATTTAATGAGATCGGATCTACTATGAAGATCTTATTGCGATGGGCGGCCCAAATGCGTTCGCCGGCCACACAGAGACAACGTATCGAATGATTGCGATCACCTAGTGTCACCAAATGATAACTATTCAGATCCCATTGGCCGTCTGTTTGGCGGCGGAACACGGCTAATTGGGCATTTGCAAGGGCCACCACAACGCGTGACTCAACATGAACTATCGCTAGGACGGCATCGGGCAAATGAACTTTATGCAAGCACTCGTGCCAACGACCGACTGCACTGTGCACATACAACCAATTGTCCTGAGCACCCAACCACATTGTGGGTCCCACCGAGCTCATTACCGGTTCTTCACGATCCTTAGTTCCCAATATGGGATTAATGGGCTTGGAGAAGGGCAATTGTTGGTTTAGCGAAGAGTTATTGTTATTGCTGAATTGCGACGTTGAATTGTTGATTGTGGCATCTGTGGTGTTGTTGGTAGTGCTTGTAGAATCGGTTATATCGTTAATGATGCGTTGCGGTATACCCGGTATGGCTTGACGTATTTTAATTTCATTGACATTACCCAATGGTTCAATGGGTATGGAACCATTTTGTTCATTGGATTTCTCTGTAGCTTCTTTAGCTTTCTCCTCCACAGGAGTTTCAGCATTTACCTCTAAGACTTGTTCATTGTGATCTGTATCTTTGGTATTGCTATTTGGATCTGTTTTGCGTTTAACACGTACAAAGTCTACTTTGCCAAAACCTTCAGTACCCTCTCCGGGGCGTTCCAACATCTCACCGGCCTTTATTACCTCTGAATTTTCAAGTAGAGCATAGTCTTTCTCCATGGCACCTGGTACCGAGGCAATACACAACAAATGGGAGGCACAAATTGGAAATACATCTAAAACTGTAGCCGATTGATTGGCATCTACCACAGTCACTGTGCTGGCTGCATGGGTACTTGTGCATATCCAAACATAAGATGTTAGCTGAGTTTCTGGTTCTAGATTTTCTAGACTGCAACGGCTTATTTGACGATCTAAAGCCTCGGCTGAATGTTCAGCTGTGGGACTATTTATTTCGGTAATTTTTGCAGTAGATCGAGGGGCATATGGTGAAGTTGAGGGTATTATAGACTGACCATTCTTAGTAAAACCACCATTAAGATTAACACCAGCCGCACAAAAGACTTTCATATGAGGTGAGGCCTCAGCCAGAGGATTACAATACACGGGCACTGGAACACCACCAGAATGTCTAGTTTGTTGTTCTTTTTCTGTCTTATTACCCGGCAAACTCCAGCCATAAGCATGTAAGCGACCGTCTTCTTTCTGGACATGAGCTCTTAGCTGTCTATATTGTTCATGACGTCTTGCCCGTGCCCTTTCTGAGGTGCCTTCTTCGGCATAATCTTTATTGGCTAAAGCATTTGCTAGGCCTGCACTGGCTGGGTGGGGTGGACCACCACCCGTTATGGCAAGGCGACTGTCGCTATTTCTACTGGGGGATCCATGAGAGTGAGATGGGCTTGAGTAGCGAAACATAGGCCCCCCTCCCTGCCCATCAGCGACACGCTCTTGTGGGCGATTGGAGGGGCTGAAATCAAATTAATTTCTAATTATAAGTATTCTAAAGTTTTAAAAGGTCTAAAAATTTTATTCAATTTACTTACGTAAAAAGATTACTAAAATACTTCCATATACTTTGCTTGGACTTCTTATCTAAATCTCCCACCGTTCGAGTGGCTCTTAGAATTTCCGTTAAACGTACGGCCTCTTGCAGCTCCATTAAACGTTCCTTGTATTGATTACGTTCCATTAGAACCATAGCCATTTCAACACGTGTAAAACGTTTACGCTGAGCCAACGGCACATCATTTTCATCCTGATCATTGTCATCTGAAATTGAGAAATTATTTCCTATTCTTGCGGTTTAATTATTCCAGAAAACTTACTTTGTTGCTTGACTTGTTCTTTGGTTTTCTTTAATTCCTCTTCCAACTCTTGAACCTTGGTGCGCAGTTTATTGCGTGACTGCTGCATGGCATTCAGCTCTTCGCGCAAGATTTCAATTTCACCCGTCAACTCATCTACGCGGGCGATCAAATCATCTTTGACAATGTTAAGAGCGTTCCTATAGATTAATAAGGTAAGTTTTAATTCAAAAGTTTCAAAAGATTTAGCTTATGAAAATCATACTTAGTGGCCAAAAGTTCATTGTTCTCCATAATGAGATTTTCCACTTCTTTTCCCATTCCTGAAAGATTGAGATTTTGAAATTAGCAATTAAAGAAGAAAAGTGAATAAGAAGTATTTCTAGGGCATGAACTATGTCTAGAGTTATGAACTACTAAATTAAACAGGTAAAACTATGAACATTAATGTTACAATTTAATTTAATAAATGATTTTGGAAATTTTAGTTAAAATAAATTACAAATACAGATTAAATAGTGGGAATAGTGCTTATTTTGGAGGCAATAATACAAGAAGTCAATAGTTTCCACAAAATATGTGGTCCAAATCTAATAAATACACCGGTTATGTAGCAAAAGATCTGTAATTAGCTAAGGCATCTATAGGGACTTCTGAACATTGAAAGTTGATTGTCAAACTAAACGTCATTTATTCAGTCTGATTTCTCAAATCATCATGGGTAGATATATCCTTTAACAACACGTGCAATTAATATTAGCTCTGTTCGGGACAAAATTGTGGAATTCGGGAAGATACCAATCCATAGAGATTCCGCATCGTGAAAATGTTCATGTTTAATGTGTTCTGGGTCCATACTTCTTTAAAAAAAAGTATTAAATGGCGAAGATTACCAACTTTTTTTGCCTGATTGAACACCAACGAAACACTATGGTATTTCTGCTGCAAAAAAGCCATTTTTTAACCATCGCTTTTGAAAAATCTAATAATGCAGTTCTAGAAGAGTCTAGATATGTGGAATCAATAATTTTTTTTTCAAGAAAAGGGTTATATTATGTAAAGGCATTAAAATGTGATCAATGTTCTTAAACGAAAAGTGACAAAATTTTTCATAAACTCAGTACCTCGTGCATCGAATATAGTTTCAAAGCTTTAATCTTGATGTCGATTTAATTAAGATATAGAACCTTGGTTTTAGTCTGCGGAAAAAGTAACTAAATATCGTATATAGTTAAGGAAATTTCAGGAAACCAAAAAAAGCTCTACAAAATTCAGTGTTTTCGTTTTTCTTTGGACAAAAACTATGTTGGCTCGGTTTTGCTCGGTGATCCCACCATAACCACGTAAAAGGCGAAAGTTTCTTCTTAAGATTGAGTGAAAAATATTCACCGAAATATGCCAATCGATTTATACAAAGTTCAAAATTTGTTGAAAAAAGTCAAGTAAATTGTTACGCATAATTAAAGCAAAAAGTGTTGCAGTCGTTTAGGCTTTACTTTTTAATCAAATTGCATTCAAGTGGAAGTCCAAGCCAGGTAACCTTAGGAATCGACGGATTTCAACCAAAATTACTAGAATCCAAGACAGCCATCTTAGGAGTCAACTGATTTCAACCAAAATTGTTAGACCTAGTTTTTAGATCAAATAATAGACGTGTGCCTAATTTCATCAAATTCTGTTGAGAAATTACATTAACAAGAAAAATAGGTGACAAATGGGCGCCCAAGACAGGTACCCCAAGGTGTCCACTAATTTCAACCAAAATTAGAAAAGATCTTTTTTGAATTAATTAATAGACGTAGGTCGAATTTCAATCAAATCTGTTGAGAATTGCGACTGCAAGGGGACTGCCAAGGCCGGTACCCCGGGGTAAAGAAAATATCTTTTTTGAATTAATTAATAGACGTAGGTCGAATTTCAATCAAATCTGTTGAGAATTGCGACTGCCAAGGCAGGTACCCCGGGGAGTGAATTGCATACATCAAAATCGATTAATCCGTTAGACTTTTTTCTTGCGGTCTTTTTTAAAGACATATCGTCGTGGGAGAGTAAATGTGCTCTATCCGATATTTTACACATTTTGAGTTAATGATGACACATTAGGTTTTCGACCCTAATTTTTTCAAATCTGTTTTCGTTAATCTCGTCTAGTTTTTGAGATAAATAGTGTCTGTTTTGTTTTATATTCTTCAAAACAGATTTTTTCGTGATATTTTGCTCTATACGCCAAATATATGATGTAAAAATCTCAAAAAGTGTTTTTGAAAAATTAAGGTAAAACTTTAAGATCGATTTTCTCAAAATTCATTTTTGGCGTATAGAGCACATAAACTCCCGCACGACGATATGAGTATGCTATAGATGGAAATATTAGCATTTTTATAGACCATTAGATGCTTTGTGTTTTTAAAGTTGAAATTTTAGCAAAATCAAACATTTATGGGGTTATACTATTCAGGTAGCAAAAACATCGATAGATTATAAGATTCCGAACAATTTTTGCGATTGAAAAAAATTAGATAGAGCGCAATTAAAAGTTCGTTTGTGGTGATATAAATGCTAAAATTTCCGATCTGCCATTATTGATAAATGTGGTTATTGTTTGACAATGAAACTGATAAAAATAAATTTAGGATGTGTTAAAGGTTTATCTGATGTTTGTAGAGGATCCTTAAATTCTAGAGCACAAATTTTTCTAGAGGTGATAAACCAGGAACTGAAAGGCGTTGTAAAAAAGACACCTTTACTCGGAGACCCTAAAAAATCTTTGAAAATGGATTTTGTATGTCCTCACCTAGGCCTATAACCCCCACTAGGTCGATTTCCAAGTTTTTACAAAAGTTGGTTATTTGTGTAATTGCTTGAAAAGGGAAAAAGCTTATTAATAAGATGACATCACCCGAACGCAGGAGAAGCGTTTGTATTTCCATTTTTTGAATTTAAACGTAAAAATCAAACAATACTATACAAAATTACTAAGATATGATGTGCCATATAACCTGCAAATTTTAAAAATAAAGGCACTTCAAAATTTATATTTTTTCTCTTTAGAATTTTATGACGTAAATTTAAATTAGTTATAAGCTTAGTTATAAGATTATGGATAAAGAACAAAATACCAAGAAAGTTGATGCTGTGTGTCTTACGGGATTAGAAGAGATATGTCTATTATGATCTACAAAATTCTGTAGAATTTTATGACGGTTTAAATGTTAATTGGGTAGAGGCCTTTAGACACATTTGGATAAGTTTTAAGCTTAGAAACGGAAAGCAAACTAAAAGCAAAATGGTATACCACATTACCCGCACTTTCTAAGCTTTCAGTGCATTATATTTTGAAGGATATTATGTTATAAGATTATGGATAAAGAACAAAATACCAAGAAAGTTGATGATGTATGTCTGACGGAATTAGAAGAGATATGTCTATTAACGAGATTAAAGGCACTTTAAATATTTTAATTGTTTCAATCTGTGTAATTTTTAATTGTGTAGAGGCCTTTAGACACATTTGGATAAGCTTTAAGCTTAGAAAAGGGAAGCATACTAAAAGCAAAAATGTATACCACATTACCCGCACTTTCTCTATACTTAGATTTCAGTGCATTTTATTTTGAAAGATATAATGTTATAAGATTATGGATAAAGAACAAGATACCAAGAAAGTTGATGCTGTGTGTCTCACGGGATTAGAAGAGAATATGTCTATTATGATCAACAATTAACGAGATTAAAGGCACTTCAAAACTTTAATTTTTTTAATCTCTGTAGGATTTCATTATAGTGTAAATTTAAATTTCGTAGAGGCCTTTAAGACTTATTTGGATAAGTTTTCTAGCTTAAAAACGGGAAGTATACACAGATAGAAATTAAATGAAATATAAATTAACTACTTAAAATAAAATGGAACTAACTAAAACACAAAAAGTACCAAAACCAAAAGTAATCAAAGTATATTGAACACAACTTACCAAAGTAGTTATCGTTAGCTTTATATTTTTTACAAAAAAAAATTGTATGAAAAATATACGACGAAATCCAAGTGATTAACAGAAATTGCATTTGTTTTGAAATCAAAAATGTTGCAATTGAGAATTGAGAAAAAGAAGGTAATAAACAGGACATAAAAATAGATATGATGAGTAAGGATCGTTTTGTTTTAGCTTTTTGATTTGATTTTTCTTTAACTTATATATCTAATATAATCTAATGTATCACATTATTTTTGATTTTCGATTTAGATTTTAAATTTGATGTTTCAAATATTTACATGTGATGTAAATAAAGCCATATAAATAAGATGTTTGATACCTACCTGAAGAAGCATATTCCCCAGGATGTACCCAGCTCCCTAAATTATGACATTTTGTAGTTTATATTGTTTGTAATGATGAGTTTGGTATTTATTCAAACATTGATAGTAGATACGAGGAGTGTGTGGAGTTATTAAGTGTTGTTCAAGAGATGTTATGTATATTTTTGAGTTAAATGTAGATATGAGGTGCAAAATATTTATACATTTTTACATAAAAAGAAACACAAACAGAAAAAAATTAAAGAACGCATATTAACATTTGATTTTCAATAAAATTTTAAATTCTTTAAATGCAAATTGATATTAAAATGTAAAAATTTAGGGGGATTTCTCTCATACATACCTGTAACAATTTCGTTTTCTTCGCTTTCTTCATTGTCTTGAAAGGAGAGTTCTTGATATAAGGTATTCGCAGAACGTTGTTCCTTTTTCGTAGTTGTACGACCAACTAAATTCAATTATAATGTACAATGCACATGTTCCGAATAATGTAGTTATGGTTGCGATTTTAGTGGGACATTTAATGGGAGTTACAAAAAATATGGATCATAATGATTTCATTAAAATCATTAATTTTGAGTTATGAGTGGTTTGAATTGAAAACACGAAATTAACAAATGTTAAGACAAACATAAAGGGGGACACAATGTTGATGAAGCGAACGTATGGAGATGTTAGGGAAGATGCATAAAAATAAAAAGTAAAAGTATAATTTTAGAGATATTAGTAAAAAAGGTAGGTTTTTATATCCTAACACAGCTCTATTAATAAGTGTAAGGATAGACTTACTTAAAAAGGTATTTTAAATCAATTATAATCGTATTTATTAATAAATTCTTAAATTATAATTGCATTTTACTGATTTGTAATACAATTGGAAAGACAACTCATAATTGTGTTTCTACTGTATTATTTGTATCGCCTTCTTTTATTGACATACACTCAAGGAAAAATATCTACTCACACCCTTTAATTGGCATACTCAAAGAGCTGTTGTTATCAAGAGTATAAAAGTTTTGACGTCAGTATTAAAAGAATTTATAAAATAAAATGAAGGTAGGTAACCTAAGACATTTTGTCAACTCCCAGGAAAAAGAAAGTGCTACAGTTTATATTTATCTTATTAGATGTTAGTAGCATTTCAACGGAACATTTACTTTACTTTTGAAAATAGTTAAATAAGGAAATTAAATAATTTTAAAATGGAAGCAAAAACTCGAATCGGGAAAAGTACAAATATCAGAAGTATCATTTCAAAATTAGAGTTAAATATATAATTTTGATATCGTTTTCTATTTACAGATGAAAGTTTGGACTACGTCAAAGAAGGATTATATGCTAGATCTATTTGTCCCGAACTGTGTAGTATATTAAGTTAAAAAGTTTGAACTTTGGCGAGTAATATTAAAATATCCTACCACATTATGCACAAAAATAATGCGGTCCATTTAAGGCATGAAGAATTCGAACTACTTTACCGTGTCCAGTAAATTAAGGAACCCATTTTATTGAAGAAAGATAATAAATTGAATTGGATTCAGAACAGGAGGTCAAATTTTTAAAGCAGATGGTTTAAAATAAAGCAATAATATAGACAACAAAGATTTATTAAGGTTACATTTAAAGTGAATGGATCTACAAAATATAAAAAATAAAGAAATATCCAAAAAAGTGTACGAATATCCCTTCCTGTTGTTGTTGTTAGCACTGCGATATTATAGGTAATATCGCAGAAATAGCTGTAGGAGTTCTAAGATTTCCGAGTCGTTCCACTACGAAGAACCCACTGATGTAGGAACTAATATTATTTTCTAAGACCGTTTTCATTTTTAATCTGACATTAGTTGTAGGTCTTGTCTAAAGTAATGCCAAAGAAGAACTGAACTAGAACTGAAGTAGAACTGAAGTAGAACTGAAGTAGAACTGAAGTAGAACTGAAGTAAACTGAAGTAGAACTGAACTAGAACTAAACTAGAACTGAACTAGAACTGAACTAAAACTGAACTAGAACTGAACTAGAACTGAACTAGAACTGAACTAGAACTGAACTAGAACTGAACTAGAACTGAACTAGAACTGAACTAGAACTGAACTAGAACTGAACTAGAACTGAACTAGAACTGAACTAGAACTGAACTAGAACTGAACTAGAACTGAACTAGAACTGAACTAGAACTGAACTAGAACTGAACTAGAACTGAACTAGAACTGAACTAGAACTGAACTAGAACTGAACTAGAACTGAACTAGAACTGAACTAGAACTGAACTAGAACTGAACTAGAACTGAACTAGAACTGAACTAGAACTGAACTAGAACTGAACTAGAACTGAACTAGAACTGAACTAGAACTGAACTAGAACTGAACTAGAACTGAACTAGAACTGAACTAGAACTGAACTAGAACTGAACTAGAACTGAACTAGAACTGAACTAGAACTGAACTAGAACTGAACTAGAACTGAACTAGAACTGAACTAGAACTGAACTAGAACTGAACTAGAACTGAACTAGAACTGAACTAGAACTGAACTAGAACTGAACTAGAACTGAACTAGAACTGAACTAGAACTGAACTAGAACTGAACTAGAACTGAACTAGAACTGAACTAGAACTGAACTAGAACTGAACTAGAACTGAACTAGAACTGAACTAGAACTGAACTAGAACTGAACTAGAACTGAACTAGAACTGAACTAGAACTGAACTAGAACTGAACTAGAACTGAACTAGAACTGAACTAGAACTGAACTAGAACTGAACTAGAACTGAACTAGAACTGAACTAGAACTGAACTAGAACTGAACTAGAACTGAACTAGAACTGAACTAGAACTGAACTAGAACTGAACTAGAACTGAACTAGAACTGAACTAGAACTGAACTAGAACTGAACTAGAACTGAACTAGAACTGAACTAGAACTGAACTAGAACTGAACTAGAACTGAACTAGAACTGAACTAGAACTGAACTAGAACTGAACTAGAACTGAACTAGAACTGAACTAGAACTGAACTAGAACTGAACTAGAACTGAACTAGAACTGAACTAGAACTGAACTAGAACTGAACTAGAACTGAACTAGAACTGAACTAGAACTGAACTAGAACTGAACTAGAACTGAACTAGAACTGAACTAGAACTGAACTAGAACTGAACTAGAACTGAACTAGAACTGAACTAGAACTGAACTAGAACTGAACTAGAACTGAACTAGAACTGAACTAGAACTGAACTAGAACTGAACTAGAACTGAACTAGAACTGAACTAGAACTGAACTAGAACTGAACTAGAACTGAACTAGAACTGAACTAGAACTGAACTAGAACTGAACTAGAACTGAACTAGAACTGAACTAGAACTGAACTAGAACTGAACTAGAACTGAACTAGAACTGAACTAGAACTGAACTAGAACTGAACTAGAACTGAACTAGAACTGAACTAGAACTGAACTAGAACTGAACTAGAACTGAACTAGAACTGAACTAGAACTGAACTAGAACTGAACTAGAACTGAACTAGAACTGAACTAGAACTGAACTAGAACTGAACTAGAACTGAACTAGAACTGAACTAGAACTGAACTAGAACTGAACTAGAACTGAACTAGAACTGAACTAGAACTGAACTAGAACTGAACTAGAACTGAACTAGAACTGAACTAGAACTGAACTAGAACTGAACTAGAACTGAACTAGAACTGAACTAGAACTGAACTAGAACTGAACTAGAACTGAACTAGAACTGAACTAGAACTGAACTAGAACTGAACTAGAACTGAACTAGAACTGAACTAGAACTGAACTAGAACTGAACTAGAACTGAACTAGAACTGAACTAGAACTGAACTAGAACTGAACTAGAACTGAACTAGAACTGAACTAGAACTGAACTAGAACTGAACTAGAACTGAACTAGAACTGAACTAGAACTGAACTAGAACTGAACTAGAACTGAACTAGAACTGAACTAGAACTGAACTAGAACTGAACTAGAACTGAACTAGAACTGAACTAGAACTGAACTAGAACTGAACTAGAACTGAACTAGAACTGAACTAGAACTGAACTAGAACTGAACTAGAACTGAACTAGAACTGAACTAGAACTGAACTAGAACTGAACTAGAACTGAACTAGAACTGAACTAGAACTGAACTAGAACTGAACTAGAACTGAACTAGAACTGAACTAGAACTGAACTAGAACTGAACTAGAACTGAACTAGAACTGAACTAGAACTGAACTAGAACTGAACTAGAACTGAACTAGAACTGAACTAGAACTAAACTAGAACTGAACTAGAACTGAACTAGAACTGAACTAGAACTGAAACTGGAACTGAACTAGAACTGAACTAGAACTGAACTAGAACTGAACTAGAACTGAACTAGAACTGAACTAGAACTGAACTAGAACTAGAACTAACTAGAACTGAACTAGAACTGAACTAGAACTAGAACTGAACTAGAACTGAACTAGAACTGAACTAGAACTGAACTAGAACTGAACTAGAACTGAACTAGAACTGAACTAGAACTGAACTAGAACTGAACTAGAACTGAACTAGAACTGAACTAGAACTGAACTAGAACTGAACTAGAACTGAACTAGAACTGAACTAGAACTGAACTAGAACTGAACTAGAACTGAACTAGAACTGAACTAGAACTGAACTAGAACTGAACTAGAACTGAACTAGAACTGAACTAGAACTGAACTAGAACTGAACTAGAACTGAACTAGAACTGAACTAGAAACTAGAACTGAACTAGAACTGAACTAGAACTGAACTAGAACTGAACTAGAAACTGAACTAGAACTGAACTAGAACTGAACTAGAACTGAACTAGAACTGAACTAGAACTGAACTAGAACTGAACTAGACTGAACTAGAACTGAACTAGAAATGAACTAGAACTGAACTAGAACTGAACTGAACTGAACTGGAAAAAAACTGAACTTTCTATGATTGTAAAGCAAATTAAAAAATCGTTATTTTTATAGTTTCTTATTGAGTTTTTAATATTGATTTGTATATTATTAAAAAATCGTTATTTTTATAGTTTCTTATTGAGTTTTTAATATTGATTTGTATATTAGGCATATACAACTAAAAGCCAAAGTTGTTTTCGTTTTAAATAAATAATGTTAAAATAATACTGAGAATAATTAAAAACAAATGTAAATACAAATAAGGTAAAGGAACTTAGAAATATTTAATAGTTTAAAAATCTTGCGACTGAAATAAATTTACCAAAATACTTCTTTGAAAACGTAATAATTAGAAAATGTATTTAAAATACTCAGAAATAGAAATCGATGTGTTTTAAAAATTTCAAAAATTTGGTCTTGATTAAAGAATAAGTAATGAAAATGTTTACATAATTGATAGAGCTGTGTTTGGAAATAAGAAAATAAATTATGAAACAAACCATTAGATGGAGCATTTGGCACTGTGGGACTGCTATCACTTTGTGGAGATGTGGCTTGATTTTGCTGATGCAAGGTATCAGTTTCCGCCGATTTTTCAACCGTTTGTAAAGTCATTTCGAATTCATTTTGCAGTGAAGGTGGGCCAGAATCATCAGAATTACTGCCAACACTACAGATGGTTTCTGTATCTAACATAGCAGAATTTTCCAATGAGGCAAAGCCATAGGAAACGGGACCGGAAGATCTGTTAATAAGGGAAATTTGGAGGTTAAAAAATGTTTAAATATTTTGGTCAAACTATATAACCTGGCCACAGGATTAAGTCTAGCACGACTTAGTTCCATGCGATCTGAGGCGGTGCTCATTTGTGAATGGGTAGAGCCCATTAACATCTTAGTACGCTCCATATAATCTACATGATTTTTAAACAGTTCCGTATAACGTTCATGGAGTTTGTTATATTCCTAAAGGTTATAGAAAATTATTTGCTATAGAAGTTATTAAATTTAATTTATTTGAAATCACGACCTACTTTCTTTAACTCTGATTCTCTTTCCTCCAAACGGCTGGCATGTTCTAAACTATTTTTGTGTTTTAACTCTAGCATGCGTACAATACTCTCTAATGACTCTAAACGACTGGCCAATTCTTTATTTTCCTGTTCGGCCAAATCCTCCGACTCCAAAAGCTGAAAATGTTAGGAAATATTTAAAATCGGTCAACAATCTTTGTAAGATTTTTCACTTACCTTCTGCTCTGCCAGCTTTCTAGCACTTTTTTCTCGTTCATATTGTGTGACCAATTGCTCATTATCTTCCCTTAGCAGCTCTACTTCAACATCCTGTTCTTGATTAATGCGATATGAGGCGTCCAGACACTCCAAGACATTAACCAATAAGGGCATTAGGTTTTTGACGACATCTTCATCGTAACGATTGATCATGCGTTCAAATTCTTGATAAATACTTCCAGCCAATTGTTGAACCTGAATAAAAAATAAAGCAGATTATAAGACAAAATTGGTTAAAGTTTTGAATTTTTATTGTAAATAACAATTATATCTAACTCTATGAAAAATTTACAATTTTTACAAAAGAATATTACTTTTTCAACGGGCATATTTTGTAAACGTTTACGTATTTGCTTAAAACTTAACATTTTTGGCTTCATTCTAACGCTAATACTTCTATTGTCTGCTTGCTAATAATTTGTAAATTAAAATTATTTGTATTTTTATACCACCCATTCTCTATTTCGGTTGATGGCAATAAATTTAAGTAGATACGTATGTATTTAATGAAATATTAATTACATTTAAATTGGTTTTTTTAGCTGTCTTAAATTATGTATTTCTGAATTCTAAATCAAAATCGTCAAATAATAATGACACACCTCTTAGAAAATAAAGTAAACAAGTTAAAAATGAGCGAAATGCTTCAAAGAAATGTTTTTATTTTGAGACATAAATACAAAAATATTGAAATTCGTTCCCCATGGTTAGAAATTACAAAATAATTAACCCTATAATTTGGCAAAGTTATCAAAGCGAAATAAAAACAAGCAAAAAAGTATAGTCGATTTAATGCGACTGCTTACTATACCTACTCAATACTAAGGCCCTCCAATAAGAGAACCTTCAAAAATGATTGTGTGTTTGTGATTTTATATGTGTTGCTGTAAAAAGAATCTTATGCAGCGTTGGCTTTTAAGAAATATGAGCACAATTTCGTAATTTTTTGATAAAACTGCATGCATTTAGCTTATTTTTAAAATAAACCTTTGTTTATTTTAAACCCCCCCCCCCTTCTTCACAGCATTCTGCATATAGTAGCCGACGGCTGCACCAAGAATGTGAAGGAAGATGAAAACTGAAAATTGTTTGTGTTTTGTTCAGTCGATGATTTACGCTTTTAGTTATGGTTTATAAACATAATTCTGAAAGGTTTTGTTTGTAAAATAAGTAATAATGCGAGGTTTTCGATCTGTCTAAATTGGGGATAATCCTCCTGAAGAGATGGCCTAACCAACCATCGAAACGCGTCGAGGAATTTTGGTTTCTCCTCAAATAATTTTTGGCTTTTTATTAATAAATTGGTCTGTTACATTAATAAATAAATGTAACAGATTTGGGATCAAATGCGAATAGTCATTCTTTTTGAATAATATTTACATCCCGACAATTTTGTTATTTTTTGAAAATTTTTTTTATCAAAAATTTTTCTACAGAAAATTTTTTTATCAAAAATTTTTCTATAGAATTTTTTTTTTATCAAAAATTTATCTATAGAAAATTTTTTTATGAAAAATTTTCCTATAGAAATTTTTTTCATCAAAAATTTTTTTATAGAAATTTTTTTTTATCAAAAATTTTTCTATAGAATTTTTTTTTATTAAAAATTTTTCTATAGAAATTTTTTTTTATTATTTTGCTCCTTTAGGAAAATACCTGCATCGGTGACGATATCCATTTTAGAGCCGTCTGTGAAGATTGATTTTCCCTCAAAGAGCGATTGACGATTCTCCCAGCTGACTCTATCTGGAATAACGACCTCTGGTATAGAAGTGAACAAAAGTTCCTTGACCAAGTAGTCAGATATAGGTGACCAGAAGTCGGGGACATTCGTTCCGTTCAGTATGCAGATATGTCCTACCTGCCTGTGCCTACGTATACCTGACTTATGCAGCCTTAATAGACCAAAGGGATTAGAGACAGCATTATAAGAACTTTTGTACAGTTCGTGTTGTAAGCCAATTGGTACTCGGCTCCTAAATGCTTAGCCTGAAGAGCCTTGCTCTATAGTGAGTGAATTGGTAGGGTAATTATTTCCCATATATGGGAGAAAGCCGACAGATGGCAGTAGCGGTATGTGGTAGTCGAAATAAGTAGATCGTAGATGTCATACAAAAAGCTTAGGTTTATGTAAATAAAACGCAATCGGATTATTAGTCCATTTGTGTCTAAATCATAAAGTTATTCTGCGGCAGTGGATCGAATGACCTCAAATATCTATAGTGAGACCGCTATTAGTAAAAGAAATAGCCAGAGTCGGTTCAACGCTTCAAGACGTCGAAGACCGGCTTGGCAGTGGAAGAGAAAAGTTTTTCGAAGATGAAGAACTGGAGACATTACTTGATCAAGAATCATGTCAAACGCATCAAGAATTGACGCCTGAAAGATAAGAAAATAATTTAGAAACAAGGAAATTGGATGCCGTTCGATTTGAAACTGAGAGATGTTGAACGTCGTTTGTTTGCTTGTGAACAGCTGCTTGCATGTCAATGCGGAGGTTATTTCTGAATCGTTTTGAACGAAAAATCGGTTCAAAACGATAATCCCAAGGGTAGAAAATCATAAGGCCATGCTTTCACGCCAAAGGCCAGACCGAATATTTACAGTTTCAATGTCGTTGTATTTGGTGGGACCAGCTTGGTGCAGTGTATTGTGAGTTTTAAAACCGAATAAAACAACCACAGGCAATCGTTATCGAAGGAAGAGAAAAGGTTTTCGAAGGTGCAGAATTGATGGCATTACTTGGTTAAGCCTCATGTCAAACGCAACAAGAATTAACGTCTGAAAGACATGGAAATGATTCAAAAACAAGGAAATTGGGTGAGATACGAGTTAAAACTGAGAGATGTTGAACGTCATTTGTTTGCATGTGAACAGAGGACGAAAAATGGGTTCATTACGATAATCCTAAGAGAAGAAAATCATGGGGATATCACGGCCATGCTTTTACGTCGACTGCCAAATCGAATATTCACGCTTCAATTTCATGCTCTGTATTTGGTAGGACCAGTACCCCACCCGACGAATTCACCAAACGTTGCTTCCATAGACCACATGTTTCGATAAATTAATAAGTAAAAAATTCGATCGATTCGTGAATCGAAAAAGATAATCAGTTTTTTCGTGCTTTTTACGTACTCTTCCCGAAAAATGGACGAAAGTAGTTGTCAGATAATCAATACCTTGAATCATAAATGCATAACCAGTTAATTTCGATGAAGACTTGAATTTCGGAAAAAAATGGCGTAAGTATATTTAGAATAGATGTTAGGGTTATGGGAAAATAGAAACCTTTTGTGACAAAATTTTTGACTACTTTTCCGAATTTAATTTTTTCACCATCAAAAATATAAAGAGTGCTCTAAATAAAATTTGTAGTTGGATTTTCTTAAATAAAAATCAAACCTTTTAATACAAAAACTCTACAGAATACGCAAATATAATGACATATTATACAAAATCATTTAGCATTAAAATGTTTACTTAGTACTCGGGTTTTGCAAAATTATCGACTTTTTTCGGAAACCCTCCCATTAAAGATTTTACAGTTGCTTCTGATACCTTTTTGGAGCATGTGTTCCACATGCGCTTAAAATCGGACATGTTCTTGGAAATCTTTCCTGTATTCTTCAATTCCTTTTTTACCAGAGCCCAATACCTTTCCACAGGCCGAAGTTCTGGACATTATTCTTTGAGTACCACTCAAGTGCCTTTTTTCCATAATGGCATGATGCCAAATCGGGCCAAAAAAATGTAGTCACTCTGTGCTCTCTTAAAAAGGGTAACAACCGTTTTTGTAGGCACTCCTTTATATAAATTTCTGTGTTTATTGTGCCAGATGCCACAAATACTTTACTTCTTTTGCCACAACTGCAAATAGCTTGCCACACGAGAAACTTCTTAGGGAATTTTGTTTGTTTTTTTGTGCGAAACTCTTGCCGAACATTGTCCCGTTTATCAGCAACATAAAAATCTTGACCAGGAAGTTGAGAAAAGTCTGCCAGTACGTATGTTTCATCATCCATCACACAACAGGTGTATTTTTTTTATAAAATCAGACTTCAATTTTTTCGCTCGTTTTTTTGCTTCTAAGTTCTTTATAGCATTGCGATCTGGAACCTTTTGGACTTTGTATGTCTTCAGTCCAGCATAAGCTTTGACTCTATGTGCAAAATTCGTAGAACATTTCACCGTACGAGCTGCTTTTCTTAAAGAAGTGTTAGGCGCTCTTCGAAAGAGTCGCTCGACTTCTTTTGCCTTACCAATATCTGTAGGACCTTTTTTCCTCCCTGATCCAGGTTTTCTTTCAATGCTCAGGTTTTCCTTATACCGTCTGATGGCATTAGAAACCGTTCGAGGGTCAACTTTCAAATTTTTAGCTTTTTTTTTTAAAAGTCCATGACGGATTTTTTTAAAAAGTTTTAATTATATTTTCACGAACTTTTTTTTCGCAGTCCATTTTGATTGAAATAACTATTGAAAATTAATAATTTCTAAAATAATAGTATCTGACATATCTATAGAAACTAACTTGATCAAAAAATAAATTATTTCTTGCACTATGGATAAATTTTGTCTAAAATAGTAAATGCATATTTCTTTTAGAACACTCTTTATATGTCATTTATGATGGTGTAGGGTATATTGAAACTTATTAGTGTGATAGAGATTCAGTCAAGTGGAATTTGAAATTATCTTCAAATTAAACACCAAAAAAATCTTGTTTTTTTGGTTTGAGATTTTAAAATAACATTTAATATCACAGCATTTTTTTTTTATAAAAACAAACATTTTAAAAAGTTTTAAATTGAATAAAAAGAAAATTACATTTTTCCCAAAATTTATTTGATGTTGCTTTCTGTTGTTCTAACTTTTGCAAATAAAAAAAAATATTAATTGACACCTAAAATTGAAAATAGTATAACTACAAAACTTGAAATTTTATAACGTTTATCGGGAAATTTTCTTTACGATACCCGAGAAACAAGCTTTATCCATTATTTTTTTTCCTAATTTTCTATATTTTTTATTTATATTCACACTGAATGTATATATAAATTTCTACGAGAGATTATTTCAATCACTCTGTTTCTAAGAACTCCAACTCATGGCAAGTACAAATAAATTACTAAGTATAAAAATGACTTGAATTTTACACATTTTTCCAATAAAATAAAGCGAATAGAGTTATTTAATATGAGTACTATTAAAAACTATGTTAAGTTAAACATCAACAAGCGATTAGCTTTTACCCAGCAAACATTTATTTGTATGAAGCTCTTATTAAAATTTTCTGAAATGCACATGTATTTTTAATACATGGGAAGCAAGGCTAAGACCAATTTCAACAAAATAGTGTTCAGATTAAAATGTGCGTTTACTCTTTCAGGCAAAATTTATTTTTTGAAAGAAAACCTGGATTAGGAAGAAAACTAGGTCGCTCTTATTGTTGTGATGGATGATGAAAAAATTGAAAAAAAAAATTCTTGTGTGGTAAGCAATTTGCAGTTCTGACAAAAAAACAAAAAGCTAATGATTTGTGGCATCAAGCACTATGAAAACAGAAATTTATACAACGGAGTGCCTACAAAATTGGTTCTTACCGTCTCTGAGACAGCACATAGTGCCTATTTAATTTTTTAAGCCCGATGTAGCATCATGCCAAAAGACACTAGAGTGATATTTAAACAATAATGTAATTTTTGTACCACCATAGGCAAATCAATTAAACTTCATAAAACATCGGCTTGATAAAGTTATAAGGCTTTTGTAAAATAGGAATTGAAGAACACAGAAAAGGTGTTTCAGAACATGTGAAATTTTAAGCGTAAGTGGACCACCTCCACCAAAAAGATAACAGAAACAATAAAAAACTTTGAACATTATATAGTTCACCAACAAAAAAGTCAATAATTTTTAACCTGCAGAATTAAGATGTACAGATGTCGTACAAGCATGGAAGTCTCTATATCAGAAATAATTTGAAAAATTCACGTTATTGTTTTTGTTGATCGGGTAAGGATGTTGTTGCACGGCTTTGTAACATTGAAAGAAACGTGGATGCACCACAAGAGACCAAACAGTGGATTTGTCGGAATTAATCGGCGCCAAAGAAAGGCAAAGGTGTTTTTGTCAGCCAATAAAATCATAGCGACCGATTTTTGGCATTAACATGTTTTTATTAAAATTGCCTAATTTTAAGAGGGGAAAGCAATCAATGTGCGAATAGTATGTGAACTTATTGGAATTTGTATGAGGCCAACCAACCGATTTGTTCGAAATGCTAAAAAAATAGTCCCTTGAAAATTTGAGATCAATCAGATGAGGGGAATGCGTGTACATGACCAGCCCAAAATTACTTTGATAGTCATTAATTTCATTAATACTTTAGAACAAAGGCATGATATACATTTCTGTGGCCTTTAAGTACTAAATGTCTGAGTTTTGTCAAAATATTATCAAATTTGCCTATTTCATATTAGAAAATTATACTTTTAAATTTTTGAAATCGACCACAGAGATTTCAAAAATTTTTCGATTTTTTTATAATTTGTTCAACAAATATTATTAATAATAATAAAAATAATTTCCACGACAACATTCCAATTGGAACAAGTGGTACTTCTCTCAGACAATGAGCTGCATCCGATTTTTAGACTCATTAAAAGGGACCTACGTTTTAACTCCGGCTCCGAACGGTAAATGCATTATTTAGAGAAGTTTTACATAGCCGAATACTCAATAACCAGTGGCTAGCTGAGTTATGAGGTGAATCGCCGCTTTTTTTTGAAAATTTTATTATTTTTTTTTCAAGTGGGTCTGGCTAGGAATCGAACTTGGGACCTCTGGTATGCTAGGCGGATGACTAACTTGCTATACCACGGCGGATCACTGATCAACAAATATTACAAATAATAAATTATCGTTCCGGTTTCAAATACGAGAAAAAACTCAGAAAAATGGTGTCGATATCACAAACCGTCTAGGGTTTAAAATCTTAGAATTTTGCGAAAATGTAATTTTTCGGTCATAATTTGGTTATATGCTTGTTAAATTGTATCTAATTTCAATTTTAATAAACAAATCTATGACTTACTTTTATAGTTTAAAAAATAGATAATATAATCGAAAACAGAACTGAAGAAGTTTTAACCAAAGTTCTTAAATTAAAAATCCATGGAATAGTTTTGGAATTATTCCATTCCGATTTTCGAAAAAAACTAGTTTTTTGTTCATAATTGTGCTCAATTTATCTATCTATGGAGTGTGTTTTTTTCGAAATTGGATAAGATTTAATCTTTCTTTTCCGGGGTCAAAGGTCAAAATTTGTATTTTTTAAAATATTAATAAAAAAATCTAAATAGTTTCGATAAAAATGCATAAAAGTAACTCTTATACATATAACAACAATAAGTTTTTTAATTAAAACAAATAAGAAAGTGCTATAGTCGGTCAAGCCCGACCATACGATACCCTTTACCACTAAGGTTAAAGGTGTTCTTTTTTCTGTATAAAGACAAATATTTGCTAAATTTTGCCATCATTAAACATTTTCTAAAAACTGATATGTGACCCGGTCTATGAAAAGGAAAAAGGTGGCTTTTGACCCGAAAACAAAATTTCGAAAAATTAGCTAAAAATTTCGAAAAATTCCTAAAAATTAGCTAATTTTTCGAAATTTTGTTTTTGAGCATAAGCCACCTTTTTATAAACCGGGTCACATATATTTAAGCAGTTTCCGTCATTTGGACTTTTATGAGAGCTAGGGTCAAATGTGGACCGATTATCTCGAAATTTGGCAAATTGATTACAGTTTTTACAAGAAGAGTTTGTATGGGAGCTATGGTCGAATGTGGACCGATTTAAACGAAATACAGTTGAAATGATTTTTGTTTACATAAGGAGTATTTGTTTTAAATGTACTGAAAAAATATTGATATTTGCGGCCAATATATAAATTCCGGGAAGTGCGACCTATGGGAGGTACCATAGAAAATGAATTGATTTTGACGAATTTCAATTGCCATAGTCCCACTATCAAAAAAATTATCTGTGCCAAATTTCATTAAATTATCTTTAGAATTGCGACCTGTACTTTGATTACATGGTTTACATGGGGGTCCAGCCAGACGGACGGAAGGACTGACATCGCTAAATCGACTTAAAAAGTGATTCTAAACTTATTGGTATACTAAAAGGTGGGTCCAAGACAAATATTTATATGCGTTACATACATCAGCACAAACTTATAATACTGTTTCCACCTATGGTGGTGAAGGGTATAAAAATCCCCATATAAGCGGGAAAATCTACGAGTAATGCCCATATCTACAAAACTTTTTTGCATCTACTTTGATGACAGACATGATCAAGCTTTTTGATATTTTTTTAATAGAAACTTAATAACGGGGATATGTCTTAAGCATACAAATACCAATGCGGTTCTTAAGTACTAATATTGTGCTACCAATTAAGAACTATCCATCCCTAGGTCATGATTGAGTCTGTGTGAAATTTATCCATAATAGTGTAAACCATAACCAATATGTTTGTTGGGTAACAAGTGAATCAAAACATGAACATAAAATAACTGTGGGTGGTATACAGGGAGTTACATACATACAAAAATGTATTTAAAAAATGTCTATGAGCGCAAAAAAGTAGTTCAAATATCTTAAAGTACGTTTTATACATTATTCAACATAAAAGATGCAAAAGAAATAAAACAAAATTGTAAAGATGTTATAAAGATTAAAGCTGAAAAGGTGTCAATGTGTTAAATATTCATTCATTCATATTGAAATATAATACACAAAGTGCAATGAATAACTTAAGTGTTATGAGAAAAGTAGGAAAATTATAAAAATAAAGAAAAACTGTATCATGGGAAAACTCAACAGCTTAGAGAAATATTAAAAATTTAAACTCTAAGGTCTTGAGTGACGGGATTAAAAATACATACAGTGGTGGTCACGTATTCAGCACAAATGGTACCTGTTATCTCTTATAGGAAATATTAAGTCCTAATTCAATTTTTTCACTACTTTTTTTCTTGTAATGTATTACACGTGATGCGAAGATGAAGTCGTATTCCTTTTATATACATATTTTTTTAAAATTATATTTATTTTTGCAATTATTTAAAACTAACCCATAAAAAATACTGGACATATTTTTAGCACAAATTAAAAACAATATTTGTTAAAAATCAAAAACAAGTTATTAATTAAAATTTCTTGAAAAAACCTAATAAAGAGTGTTCTAAAAAAAATATGCATTTACTATTTTAGACAAAATTTATCCATAGTGCAAGAAATAATTTATTTTTTGATCAAGTTAGTTTCTATAGATATGTCAGATACTATTATTTTAGAAATGATTAATTTTCAATAGATATTTCAATCAAAATGGACTGCGAAAAAAAAGTTCGTGAAAATATAATTAAAACTTTTCAAAAAAATCCGTCATGGACTTTTAAAAAAGTAGCTAAAAATTTGAAAGTTGACCCTCGAACGGTTTCTAATGCCATCAGACGGTATAAGGAAAACCTGAGCATTGAAAGAAAACCTGGATCAGGGAGGAAAAAAGGTCCTACAGATATTGGTAAGGCAAAAGAAGTCGAGCGACTCTTTCGAAGAACGCCTAATACTTCTTTAAGAAAAGCAGCTCGTACGGTGAAATGTTCTACGAATTTTGCACATAGAGTCAAAGCTTATGCTGAACTGAAGACATACAAAGTCCAAAAGGTTCCAGATCGCAATGCTATAAAGAACTTAGAAGCAAAAAAACGAGCGAAAAAATTGTAGTCTGATTTTATAAAAAAATATACCTGTTGTGTGATGGATGATGAAACATACGTACTGGCAGACTTTTCTCAACTTCCTGGTCAAGATTTTTATGTTGCTGATAAACGGGGCAATGTTCGGCAAGAATTTCGCACAAAAAAACAAACAAAATTCCCTAAGAAGTTTCTCGTGTGGCAAGCTATTTGCAGTTGTGGCAAAAGAAGTAAAGTATTTGTAGCATCTGGCACAATAAACACAGAAATTTATATAAAGGAGTGCCTACAAAAACGGTTGTTACCCTTTTTAAGAGAGCACAGAGTGACTACATTTTTTTGGCCCGATTTGGCATCATGCCATTATGGAAAAAAGGCACTTGAGTGGTACTCAAAGAATAATGTCATTTTTGTACCACGAGAGGCAAATCCACCTAACTGTCCAGAACTTCGGCCTGTGGAAAGGTATTGGGCTCTGGTAAAAAAGGAATTGAAGAACACAGGAAAGATTTCCAAGAACATGTCCGATTTTAAGAGCAGGTGGAACACATGCTCCAAAAAGGTATCAGAAGCAACTGTAAAATCTTTAATGGGAGGGTTTCCGAAAAAAGTCGATAATTTTGCAAAACCCGAGTACTAAGTAAACATTTTAATGCTAAATGATTTTGTATCATATGTCATTATATTTACGTATTTTGTAGAGTTTTTATATTAAAAGGTTTGATTTTTATTGAAGAAAATCCAACTACAAATTTTATTTAGAGCACTCTTTATTTTGTAGGATATCCTTTATTTTGTATAACTGCCGCACATCCTTTAGGCACACTCTTCACAAGAGCCAGGTATCGCTCATTTGGGATAGCGTGACATATTTTTTGGATTCCGTCCATAAAGCATTCAAGTTGTTAGGTTTTACGCTTGTTATATGCTTCTCTTATCATTCCAAAGATTCTCAATTGGATTGAGATCTGGAGATTGTGCTGGCCATTTCAAAACATCTATTTGACTCTCCTCCAAGCAACACTTCACAGTACGTAAAGTGTGTTTAGGGTCATTGTTATGCATGAAGCGCCAGCTAGATGGCATCTTTGCCTCTGCTTATGGTATAATGATATCGGCTAGAATATTTTTATAAACGTGTGTCAATTTTGTGTATTGGACCAACTCCATGCCCTAAGAATGCAAGCCACACCATCACATTTCCTCCGCCATGTTTTACAGTCTTTGACGTATACTTTGGGTTGTGCTGCATGTTCGGAAGATACCATACATATCTCTTTCCATCAGATCCAAATCTGCAAAACTTTGATTCGTTGCTCCAAAGTATGTTTTTTCAAAAATCTAATGGCTTTTCCAAATGCTATCGGGCGAAAGAAATTCGTGATTTCAAATTCTTTTTTTGACACATGTGGCTTGTGTTGCACAATACATGTATTAAAGAGTGTTCTAAAAAAATATGCATTTACTATTTTAGACAAAATTTATCCATAGTGCAAGAAATAATTTATTTTTGATCAAGTTAGTTTCTATAGATATGTCAGATACTATTATTTTAGAAATTATTAATTTTCAATAGTTATTTCAATCAAAATGGACTGCGAAAAAAAAGTTCGTGAAAATATAATTAAAACTTTTGAAAAAAATCCGTCATGGACTTTTAAAAAAATAGCTAAAAATTTGAAAGTTGACCCTCGAACGGTTTTTAATGCCATCAGACGGTATAAGGAAAACCTGAGCATTGAAAGAAAACCTGGATCAGGGAGGAAAAAAGGTCCTACAGATATTGGTAAGGCAAAAGAAGTCGAGCGACTCTTTCGAAGAGCGCCTAACACTTCTTTAAGAAAAGCAGCTCGTACGGTGAAATGTTCTACGAATTTTGCACATAGAGTCAAAGCTTATGCTGGACTGAAGACATACAAAGTCCAAAAGGTTCCAGATCGCAATGCTATAAAGAACTTAGAAGCAAAAAAACGAGCGAAAAAATTGAAGTCTGATTTTATAAAAAAATACACCTGTTGTGTGATGGATGATGAAACATACGTACTGGCAGACTTTTCTCAACTTCCTGGTCAAGATTTTTATGTTGCTGATAAACGGGGTAATGTTCGGCAATAGTTTCGCACAAAAAAACAAACAAAATTACCTAAGAAGTTTCTCGTGTGGCAAGCTATTTGCAGTTGTGGCAAAAGAAGTAAAGTATTTGTGGCATCTGGCACAATAAACACAGAAATTTATATAAAGGAGTGCTTACAAAAACGGTTGTTACCCTTTTTAAGATAACACAGAGTGACTACATTTTTTTGGCCCGATTTGGCATCATGCCATTATGGAAAAAAGGCACTTGAGTGGTACTCAAAGAATAATGTCATTTTTGTACCACGAGAGGCAAATCCACCTAACTATCCAGAACTTCGGCCTGTGGAAAGGTATTGGGCTCTGGTAAAAAAGGAATTGAAGTACACAGGAAAGATTTCCAAGAACATGTCCGATTTTAAGCGCAGGTGGAACACATGCTCCAAAAAGGTATCAGAAGCAACTGTAAAATCATTAATGGGAGGGTTTCCGAAAAAAGTCGATAATTTTGCAAAACCCGAGTACTAAGTAAACATTTTAATGATAAATGATTTTGTATAATATGTCATTATATTTGCGTATTTTGTAGAGTTTTTATATTAAAAGGTTTGATTTTTATTTAAGAAAATCCAACTACAAATTTTATTTAGAGCACTCTTTAAATATGTATTAAATAATCCTCTTTTGTTATCGTTGTTCTTGGTCTAGGTGCCCGTGAACCCTTTTTAATTGTTCCGTGTGCTTTTATATGGCTCAAAGCATTATATACCATCTTTCTGAAGCAATTTAAAATACTTGCTATTTCACTTACAGGACATCCTCTCCAATTTTAATTCACAAATCACCTGTCGTTGCGTATCTGTGCACTATTTATTTTTGGCCATGTTTAATAAATATTTTATTTCTGAAAAACCTTCAACTGTACACAATATGATGAAAAACTTACCAAAAATTAATTCAAAATTCAAAAAATAACAGAAATGTAAAATGTTTAATATTTGTGCTAAATTTGTGTCCAGCTCCAATTACGTATTACCAACAAATAAATTATATATGAAGCAATTGAAGAAAGGGAATAACAAAAAGAGTAACGGGACTTGTCGATCATACCATAAGCTACACATCGTGTCAAAAAAAAGAGAAAATTATTACTCCAACAGAAAAATATACGGTTTTGAAAAAAAAAACGCATAACTAGTGTGCTAAATATGTGACCACCACTGTATACAGCGGTATAAGGCAATTATTACACAGTACGACAAAATCAAATTTTTTTGAGTACACATGAGTAATGCTAACAGAATATGAAATTAGCCTTTTAAAAACTGGCTAAAGCATTTAAATCGGTTCACCCATTCTATTTTTATAGAACTTTTTATAATAGTATTACGTTACAAGTGAACCTTCACAGTCCTTCGAATCTTTAAAATCGATTTTCTTAAAATTCTGACGTGCTACAGCAAAACGCCGAGACACGTATTTCTATATTTTAAGCCTGTTTTCATATTCTGTTAACATTTCTTATGTGTACCAACCACTGTCGTACTGTGTTATATTCAAAAGATAATTAAAGATTTTTATGGAATAACACTTTTAACATAATTGAAAGAAAAAATTAAAAATTTATTTAAAAAAAAAATATATTAAAGTTTTCCTATCTATTTTACTTTTTTATATCGCAAGCCGTAAATTTAGTATTAGTATGCCTATATGAGTAATAGAGATACAAATGTTTTATAATTTTACTACAGCCAGCGAATCAGACATTTTATTATAAAAAATCTTGACCTTGCTTACAAAATAAACTAGTTTATATTTTTTTTGTTTAACTAATTTTTTTATTTGAATTTCTACCCACAAAAGTTGTAGATACTCGTATATTATGTATGTACTACATAAAACTGTTATCATTTGTTAAGAGTACGTAACATAGAAATTAAAAGTTGGTAGCACACATAAATGAACCATAAAGCCAACTCTAATGATAGATACTATCGAGGTTGTGAATGTTAGATACTATCAGGGCAACTCATTTATTCAAATAGTGGCATAGCATAAAATTTGAAATTCCTGAATCAGTCTACTACGAGTACAAAAATAGGTTTACTTTCAATCTTTGGTAATGTAAAAATTCATACATATTGTCTAAAGTTTTTGAAGAAATACAGTTAATGAAACAAAGTACAGGGTTAACCATTTCGTGGTTTCAAAAGTATAGGACTGGAATTCGACATCTGTCAAACTAAGTTGTTTTTTTTTCAGTTGAAAGTCTGACATTGACCAAAATGGATCGCTTAAGTATCACACAACGCATAAAAATGATCAAAACATACTATAAAAATGTTGATTCTGCAACAGCCACATATCGTGCTTTAAGAGGAGATTATGGTTTATATAATCGTCCAACTACGCATACGAGCGGTTACAAATATTGTAAGTCCAGTGTATGATCGTTTCGCTCGTTCCGCTGAAAATATCGCTGCTGTGAGTTAAAGTGTTGCCGTAGGCCCGAATGTGTCGATTTCTCGTCGTTTTCAGGAATTATGAATGTCTTACGGCATATTATGGCGTATTTTGCATTTAGATCTACACCTACATCCATATAAAGTTCAGCTCACACAACAACTGAAGCCAGCTGACCATTCACAGCGTCGTAGATACGCGGAATAAGTGTTTGAATAAGCGATGAAGCACATTTCTCACTCGGTGGGTTTATTAATAAGCAAAATTGTCGTATTTGAGATTCTGAAAATCCTCAAGTAATTGAAGAGAGGTCATTATATCCAGAAAAAGTCACTGTTTGTTGCGCTCTTTGGTCCGAAGGTATGATTGGACCTTAGAGTGGTTCGAAAAAAAATGTTGAGTTAGTCGCCCCCTAGGATTAAAGATAATGTAAAAATAATACAAAAAAAATTTACTTTTTTACCACGCCTACATGTACCGCCCTTTTTGTATTTTGTTAACTGTGTCGCCATCTTTAGTCCGATCATAACACTTAATACATCGATGTTCAAGGGTCTGTAAGGGCTATATTTCTCTCTTTGATAGTTTTTTACAACCTCGTCAATTTCTAGTCATAACTTTTTAAAATACGAGTCGTACCCACCCTAATCAAATCGAGTAAAAATTTAGTTTTTAAAAGTTATGACTATAAGTTGACGTGATTGTAAAAAACTATCAAAGAGAGAAATGTAGCCCTTACAGAGCTGCGAACACCGATATATAAAATCGATCGAACTTAAAATGGCGACACAGTGAACAAAATACTAAAAGGGCGGTGTTTGAAGGCGTGGTAAAAAAATACAAAAATGTTTTTTGGAACAGTTTTAACATTATCTTTAATCCTAGGGGGTGACTGACATAACCTTTTTTTTTTTGTATGGAAGGCGAACCGCTCTATTGGACCTTATGATAACCGACTTTTTTATTTACGTTCACTTTTGAAATCGCAAAATGGATAACCCGATATTATTAAAAGACTGAAAACATATTTGAAGCTAGATGTACTTTGGGTTGCTGTGTCATAATTAATCAAAAAATAAATTGTAATTTCTATGTTAGTTATGTCTGTCTGCAGTAAAAAGCTACTAAAGTCAAAAAAGTGTACACATTTTTTTAGATATTCTTAATAAAAAAGACGCTTTTGATATCATAGCATATCATTTTTGAAACATTTGTAAGTTTCAAAAATGATATGCTATTTTAAAACGCAATCTGTTTTTTTTTATTTGCTGTTAAAAAAAAGTAAAATCGGACACAAAGTGGCTGAGCTATGTGTTGATAAGTTGACTAACCTCATTAAAATAGTTTTTTTTTGCGTATAACCCTTAAACTTGGACGTATTTCTGAATTTTTTTTGCACGATTTGTCATATCGTTTCCCGTGGTTTTTTTCAGATTTTTTAAGCATTTTTGTGATTTTTTAATGTTGGTCTTCAATGGGAGGTATGGGCAACTATGGTTCGATTCCAACCAAATTTGGTTCAATTGCTTTTTCTACCATAATCATTATTTTTGCTAATCTTTATTCTAATACAAAATTTGGGGAAGTAAATGGTGGGTAAATAGTGTCGAAATATATATTCAATTTCAAAATCTATAAAAATGTGCTTATTTTGTATTAATTAAAGTCTTATATCTTTAAAATTATAGCATTTTTGAATAACGAAGAAGTTTGGCCTTCTCTGTGAAGGGTCGATCCATCACTGAATTCAATTAAAAAAGTCTATGAAGTAATGGAGAAGTTTAACAAAGACCTTTAATGGTGTAAATAGAACTACATTGGAACACACTACATTGGAAAACACCCATGTTTAGCTCGATATTAGAACGAAATTTACATACTTTACCCATTAATGTTGGTATAAGAACTTCAATTTTATACTTTCGCAAGAATGAATTTGTTATCGTAAGTACTTTTTATAATTTCATAATTAAATCGAACTTGAAAAGTTAAATTATTCAAAATGGTTTTATTTAACTCTGGTCAACTAATAAGTACTTTAACTTTACTAGAGCACGCTATGGGTTAATTTAAAATAATGTATGTATAAAATAAGAAATATCAAAAACTAAACATGAAAATTTTAAAAGTTGTAAATAGTAAATAGCAAATTAAAACAAAAAGTTATGAAATAAATATTAATGTAATCTTAAAATAGCAACAAAAATAACGAGATTGCAGAAGCAACATTGTAAATTAAAAAGACAAAAACATGAACATAACATTTTATGTTAAGAGATCTAATATTTTTTGGTTGAAAGCATGCATTAATTTATGTTTTACCTATTAATTATCTTATTTTTGTTGTCTTCAAATTGATAGTGTTCAAGATGAAGACTTTATAATCAAAAGATTTTTAACAGCAGACAAGTAATTATTTAATATTTTTTTTTACAATAATTATAGTTGCAAACATAGCCGTTAGTGAATGATTAGTAATTAGATTACTTTCCATTAGCACTGATAATTGCGATTCTTTAGAGCTTTACAATTATTTATTGCTATTCGTATAACGTCACCTAAAGGCAGAGTTGGCAAAATGATATAGTTCGATTGATGATTAAAAACTAACGATTAAAAAATTTATTGTGATTAACAACTAAAAATATTTAGTTGTAATCATAAGAATTTATTTCGATTAATTAGTCGTAATCATTAATCGTTAGTCAAAACTACAAAATAAGGTACACTTTTGGCTTCATTTGGAGGCGGAGTTCACGGATAGGTTAATTCATTGATTGAAGTCATAATAAGTACAGGGAAGAAAGCAAACCAGAAAGCCAACGAAAAAATATAATAGTTTTTAGTTTCTGTTTTTATACCCTTCACCAATAGGTGAAAGGGTATTATAAGTTTGTGATTCCGTTTGTAATTTTTTTATTAGTGATCGTAGACCCCATAAAAATTATACCGATCGACTCAGAATCGGGAGGAGAATCGATTAAGCGATGTCCGTCTGTCTGTCTGTCTGTCTGTCTGTCCGTCCGTCTGTCTGTCTGTCTGTTGAAATCAAGTTTCTGAAGCCTCTGGAGGATGGACTTACATAAATTATATATCAGATTTTAGGAAATTCTCCCGCAATGAACGCTATTAAATTTCATTAAAATCGGTTTATAAACACCGAAAATATCGAAAAAATACCAAAAATTAGACGAAAATTTAAAAATTTTTGATTGAAACACACTTTTAAATAACAAGAGAAAAAAGATACTCCTGGTGTACATGTGATAATATATTATATATCAGATTGTAGGAAATAGTTTCCCAAAACACTCTGTAAAATTGTATCAAAATCGGTTCATAAACAACTGAGATATCGCCAAAACACTGAATTTGATGTATCGCAAATTGCCCAAAGTTCGCATTAGAGAATGTTTGTTGAAAAAATGAAATGCAGAAATAGGAAAAACCATCCTCCTGGAGCACGGACCTACATAAATTTTATATCAGATTTTAGGAAATTCCCCCGCCAAGCACGTTATTAAATTTTATCAAAAGCGGTCCATAAACAATTGAGATATCGCAATAACACTACATTTGATGTACAGCAAATTGCCCAAAGTACGTGTCTAAGAAATTTTGTTTACATTTTGTAAGTATTGTTTCAGCGATATCTCAGGTGTTTATGGACCGAATGTGATGAAATTTGACATCGTTCTTTGTGTGAGGATTTTCTAAAATCTATACTCCACAAATCTGATTACGAATACCATTCAAATTGTACCGATCAACTAAGAATCGGCAGGAGAATCGATTTCGCGACCTCCGTCTGTTTGTCTGTATGTCCGTCCGTCTGTTTGTTTGTCCGTCCGTCTGTTTTTTTGTCCGTCCGTCTACCTGTCTGTAATTTTTTCTGTTGTAGTCAAGTTTTTGGAGCTCCTGTTTTGTCGATATCTCAGGTGTTTATTTTGATGAAATTTAATAGCGTCCTTCGCAGGGGATTACCTAAATCCTGATGCATTCGGTAATTTGTGGTAGATATAATTTAGCGTTTAAGCGATGGTGTTTTGATCGACAATGATGAAATTCAGGGTGGGACAATATCCTAAAATTTTGTGTAAAATCCAGGAGCTCCACAAATCTGATTTTAGCAGACAGACACTCTGCATTAATCTTAATTTTGTGTCTGACTTTTGAACATTATGATAACATTTGAGAATGTATTATATATCAAATTATAGGTGATCTTCCTAGGAAGTACAAAAATGCAGCTAACTACATGATATCCGTTCAAAACCTACATATGTATGTAAGTATCTCACATATCAACGAAAATTAAAATTTTTTAATTGCAATTGGGAGAAATCCGTTCACGTTTGACAATTGATCCCGTATAACTTCGCCTAAGATACGATGATGACATTTAGTATAAAGACGTTGTACAATATTGATATTCAGGGCGATAGCGCCTAAAATAAACTTTCTAGAGGGACAACATTTGACAAAAGTATTTCTGATCTCTTGAAAAGTTCGATATTGAAAATGGGCGAGCTCTATTCACATTTAGTGAAATCTCTCATATAACCCCGACCGGGAATCGATTTAATGCTGATAAATTAAATCACATTAAAATTGCACAAGGAACTAGAGCAAAACTTTCCAAACATCCATCGGACAGATCGAAAAAACAATACATCCCAAATATTATTGATGAAGTGTTCATTTTAATTAATTAACTAACTTCAGATTAATAAGTAAATCTTTAATAACTTTTCCAACAAAGCTGATATCCATCCATTCAAAAGCTATATATTTCACGTATGTATCTCAAACTAAGAGTGTATACCCTATAATTTTAAAGCTTATCATTGTTAAAGCTTTGACCTAAATCAGTCCGCTAACTTCAGAGTTTTACATAACTAATCAAGAACTTTTACTAGTTGGATAATTCGTACGAATTAAAGTGCACAACCCTCACTGGGCATTGTGTTTTTGGGTTGCATGCCAGAATACTTAAACTTCATCAAATCGATGTGCTATTGCAAATGTAAGGGCATCTACATTTTGAAGCATCTTTTCTGCACGGTTTATCTGGTCTATCGAACTCTATTAAATGTTCGTAAAATATGTGTCTATTTTATTTCGAAGCTACTGGCTGGCTTAAATATGCATTCTCTATTTGTAGTCTAGTAATCATTATCTTTCACAAAGGGACCACTTTAGAACCCAAGTGAAGCTTCCCTCGACATTAGCCTCCTGCCCAACCTAACCTTTGGGTGCATAACTATTCTAGATGATGACGCCACCAAAAATCTTTTCTTTTTCCGACTCTTAATTTTAAAGACTCTTTGCATATAATACTAGTATAACCAAATTTTGCTAGGAATTACATTAAGTACTTTTGCAACACCATTGGTGAAGGGTATCCAAGATTCGGCAAAGCCAAATATACCACTCTTACTTGTTTAACTTTCAAAAATCAAAAAATTAAAACTAGTTTTATTTTTTTCAAATATGAAAATTATCCTGCACAATGAAACTTATGACATACGATTAATTTTATTTTTTTTTAATCACGACTAAATTATTATTTATTAATGAAACTAATTTAATCATGAATAAGATAATCATGATAAATTTAGTTAGGATTAATTTAATCAAGAATAATATAATCATGACTAATTTAGTTAAGATTAATTTAATCAAAATTGACAAATCAATTAAAAAATTAATCGATTAATGCCAACTCTGCCTAAAAGACGAAATAACCTATCTGCAGTTTTCAAAAGTTTACAGGAGAGGAAAAAAAACGTTATAAAATTGCAACTATTTGCAATATTGAAACGAAAATTATGTATTTAGATTAAAATGAAACCAGAAATATATATCGGTTGAGAAAATTTTGTTATTCTAAACACAGCTTATGTTCTGTCACTTAGGTTAATTGGAATTTCTAAAATCTGAAATCAAATAACCTACCTGCAGTACTAATTAGTATGAATATGTACATATAAAGATGATATATGGGCAAATCCGAAAAATATTAAACCAAGGATAAAATTTTAAAACTGTCAAAATCACGCATTTGTGTTTACGAAAAAAATTACCATAAATTGATCTTTTAGAATATACAATGGATACAATTTTTGATTGGCCTCTTCGTGAATAACAGGTCTTCATTTGCATCCATCTCGAATTTACATAAATTTTTTAAAATAATAGGTTTTTTAAAAGTTCATAAAAATCGCAGAAACATACATTTAGGTGTCAAGTTTCAGTAAGGGCTGAAAGTCTGCTTCATTTTATACAATTAGATGTAAAAGAACCCATCAAAAGTAATTGGAGTGATATAAAAAACGTCATGTAAACAAGGGCTCGCAGTATGTAGCGTCCGTCACAGAAATAAAGTTTTTTTTTTTTTTAGTTTGACTAGTGCAATTTTTCTTTTTTCTCCAATTGAACATGGTTCATAAAGAGAACTTATAGTAGGCTTTACATTAGGCTAAAAATATATAGATGTTTATATAGCATTTTACAGAATAATATGTATAGGAAAGTGTGTAGCGTCCGTCACAGTATATATTTTTTTACAAAATGATATTTATTAAATACAAAATTTAAGAACACATGTCTGTCTTATTCATAAAGCAGTAATACTGTCTATATCCAAAGATTAAATTTAAGGTATTAGGTGTTATAAAAAACATACAGTGGGGCAAATTTGCTTTTGAATTTTTATTTTTTTATTTTTGGGACACTCTAACAGCTAGGGACGAAAAATAAGATGTAAACAATGTAAAACTTTAAATAAATATATGTATGTAACCGTTTTGTGAAATATTAAATTGTGCCCAAAAATCGCATTTTAAACCGCGAAAATAAAGAGAAAGGAGATGAAATTCAGGAACAAATAACACCATTATTTTCACTAATTTATGAACCCTTAAAAAATATAAAATATCGTCCATCACGTAGCGTCCGCAACAGTTCATTTATGGATTTTTGGTGAAACTGGAAACTTTAAAATATTTTTTAAAAGCGGTTTTGTAATCCTCTGATTTTCCTCTATCTTCAATGTATTTACAATTTTTTTATTACTATGACCGTTTTGATGGAAAAAACAGAAACACGTGTTGAAATAAAAATCACTTCCATTTTTTGTAGCGTCCGTCACATCACTTAAAAAGCGGATATCTTTTTGTTCCATAGCAAGTATGTAAATTAACAAATGCCATTCGAGAGCACAATCGATGGGCTAATATTATCGGAAATCTGTGCAAAGATATCTCGTGTAAAACGACAATGGGATTCATTTAAGTACAACAAAATCCTTACAAATGTATCGTCCGTCACTCAGGATTTGCCCATATGAATATTGTATAAATTAAGTAACAACAGTTATAGTTTCTTTTACTGGTTTAAACAAAGGAAAGTACTTAAAAATTGTTTAAATTACACTATGCATCAAAATTAAACTTTTATCGAGATTTTTGATGATTTAGTTTTATCTTCTAGTTTTATCTTATCTTCCTCTAGCTACAAAAACTGTAATAAAGAGTGCTCTAAATAAAATTTGTAGTTGGATTTTCTTAAATAAAAATCGAACCTTTTAATATAAAAACTCTACAAAATACGCAAATATAATGACATATTATACAAAATCATTTAGCATAAAAATGTTTACTTAGTACTCGGGTTTTGCAAAATTATCGACTTTTTTCGGAAACCCTCCCATTAAAAATTTTACAGTTGCTTCTGATACCTTTTTGGAGCATGTGTTCCACCTGCGCTTAAAATCGGACATGTTCTTGGAAATCTTTCCTGTGTTCTTCAATTCCTTTTTTACCAGAGCCCAATACCTTTCCACAGGCCGAAGTTCTGGACAGTTTGGTGGATTTGCCTCTCGTGGTACAAAAATGACATTATTCTTTGAGAACCACTCAAGTGCCTTTTTTCCATAATGGCATGATGCCAAATCGGGCCAAAAAAATGTAGGCATTCTGTGCTCTCTTAAAAAGGGTAACAACCGTTTTTGTAGGCACTCCTTTATATAAATTTCTGTGTTTATTGTGCCAGATGCCACAAATACTTTACTTCTTTTGCCACAACTGCAAATAGCTTGCCACACGAGAAACTTCTTAGGGAATTTTGTTTGTTTTTTTGTGCGAAACTCTTGCCGAACATTGCCCCGTTTTATCAGCAACATAAAAATCTTGACCAGGAAGTTGAGAAAAGTCTGCCAGTACGTATGTTTCATCATCCATCACACAACAGGTGTATTTTTTTATAAAATCAGACTTCAATTTTTTCGCTCGTTTTTTTGCTTCTAAGTTCTTTATAGCATTGCGATCTGTAACCTTTTGGACTATGTATGAAGACATGCAAAATTCGTAGAATATTTCACCCTACGAGCTGCTTTTCTTAAAGAAGTGTTAGGCGCTCTTCGAAAGAGTCGCTCGACTTCTTTTGCCTTACCAATATCTGTAGGACCTTTTTTCCTCCCTGATCCAGGTTTTCTTTCAATGCTCAGGTTTTCCTTATACCGTCTGATGGCATTAGAAACCGTTCGAGGGCCAACTTTCAAATTTATAGCTATTTTTTTAAAAGTCCATGACGGATTTTTTTGAAAAGTTTTAATTATATTTTTACGAACTTTTTTTTCTCAGTCCATTTTAATTGAAATAACTATTGAAAATTAATAATTTCTAAAATAATAGTATCTGACATATCTATAGAAACTAACTTGATCAAAAAATAAATTATTTCTTGCACTATGGATAAATTTTGTCTAAAATAGTAAATGCATATTTTTTTTAGAACACTCTTTACATTATGAATTAATATTTACACTTTGTTAAAATGTTTATTAAAAAAGTTAAATTTTGCAAGAACTAAAAAATTGGCCATATTTTTTCTTATAAACGCAATTTTTAACTTCATGGCCTGGGCGCCACGTGATAACGTAGTCCGATTTGGCTTAAATTTTGTTATTTGAAGTTTCTCACCGAATGCCATAATAATCCGACCGCCATTTCTCTACTTTCGAAAAAAGTTGAAAAAACACTCTAACGTAGTATTGTATAGAAAATTTTCTAATATACAAATAATACTGAATTCACCTTTTTTACTAAAATTGTTATATCTCTGTTAATATGTTTCCGATTTTAATTAAAGTACTCTTGTTTTACAAAATGGTAACCATGATTTTTTTTAAGTCAAAATATATTAGGTCTTCTGATAAATTTTACGAAAAAAAAGCTTCCAAAGTTGGAAAAATCGAAAAAAAAAAATAAAATTTTAACTTCAGCGGAAAATATTTTTATGATAAGTTGGTCATGTTAATGTCTTTACGAAGTGAAAGCCTATTTTGTTTTCTGTCGAAACACATTTTAAAATTTAAAATCGATGTAAAAATGACTCAGTTAAGCCTTCTTTTCTCCGCTAAGTCCAAAAAAATCGTTTTTTATCGATAACTTTCAAATTTTGAGGGTATATCGAAAATTTTAAAAATGGTAAAATGATCTTCTAACCGAGTTCTACTGGTTGAACTTGGTTTCGTTCCGAGTGTATTTTCACTGTATCAGAGTGTAATCCATAAAGAACTCAATTTTGAAATTTTTGCAGATAGGTTATTAGGTCTTTAAGATGACGATATGTAATAATTTGGGTTATAGCAATTCGATAAATCTGAGATCTTTATCGAAGAGTAATTGAAAGTTATAGGCTTATTCTAAATAATTACTAATAGTGAACGCAATTTTACAGCTATAAAATATAAAATACATATAGAAAATATAAAACACAACAAAAACTTTGTACAATATTTACAAAAAATATTAACATTTAACAGGCGGGTAACGATTATAACAAAACAGTGCAAGCAACAATAAACATTTCAAATACTTTACCCACAACTCAAAAGGGGACCCAAATAAAAAAGGTATGGATTCAATTTAGAAACGTATGTATATATGGAAAGTACAAAACAAATGTTTAATTATCTTAAACAAATATTAAAAACTCACGATGCTGACAACCTGTTCATTCTGAAAAAGAAGAGGAAAGAAATAAAAAAATAAAAAATACATAAATAATAAAAAACAAAAAAAAAAATGAAATAAAAAATGAAAATAATTTAATAAAGACACAAATATTAATAATAAACATAAAAATAACGATAAGTACATTAAATGATAATAAATATTATATAAAAAAATCTGGTAATTAATTTGTTAATCGGTTCATTTAAAATTTTAATAAATTACTCCGCCATGAATTAAATTTTAATTGTGGCACACTTCTCTGACTCGCATATTGACCTAATTTATTTTAAAAAAGGCACTGACTTTCATTGTTCATTGCCATAAATGCACATTCAATAATCAATAAATTCTTCTTTAAATATTGTAGATAGTAACAATTTCTTATCTTGCGGAAATATTTAATAATCAATATGAAAACAGTCTTCCTTTCTTCGTTACTGAATAACTACATTAAATAAGTTTAAAGAATATGATATTTTAGGAAAATTTTATTTATAGTACAGCAAAAAATCTTTTATTCATCAACTTAAACAAAATTTTCAATATTTCCTAATTTTATAGGAAATTTTCAAAATTTTACTCGGCGTTGGCCGGCTTGGTAATTAAAGTTTGTAACTTATGGGAGTGGTCACGCCCACTTGAGATTACAGAAAAAAACTTGCTTATTTTAACCACCGATCACACCTTACCATACTGTCAAAATTTCAGAAAAATCGGGCCGCTAGGTCATCCATATTTGTCATTTTCAATATTTTACTTATATGGGAGGGGTCACGCCCACTTGAGATTTCAGAAAAAAAAACTTGCTTATTTTAACCACCGGTCACATCTTACGATACTGTCAAAACTTCGATCCGCTCGGTCATCTATATTTGTAATTTTTAAAATCTGACTTATATTGGAGGGGTCACGCCCACTTAAGATTTCAAAAAAAAGTTTGGCCTATTTTACCCACCAGTCACACCTTAACATACTGTCTAAATTTCAGAAAAATTTCCTATTTTTATAGGAAATTTTCAAAATTTTCAAAATTTCCTATTTTTATAGGAAATTTTCAAAATTTTCAAAATTTCCTATTTTTATAGGAAATTTTCAAAATTTTCAAAATTTCCTATTTTTATAGGAAATTTTCAAAATTTCCTATTTTTATAGGAAATTTTCAAAATTTTCAAAATTTCCTATTTTTATAGGAAATTTTCAAAATTACCTATTTTTATAGGAAATTTTCAAAATTTCCTATTTTTATAGGAAATTTTCAAAATTTCCTATTTTTATAGGAAATTTTCAAAATTTCCTATTTTTATAGGAAATTTTCAAAATTTCCTATTTTTATCGGAAATTTTCAAAATTTCCTATTTTTATAGGAAATTTTCAAAATTTCCTATTTTTATAGGAAATTTTCAAAATTTCCTATTTTTATAGGAAATTTTCAAAATTTCCTATTTTTATAGGAAATTTTCAAAATTTCCTATTTTTATAGGAAATTTTCAAAATTTCCTATTTTTATAGGAAATTTTCAAAATTTCCTATTTTTATAGGAAATTTTCAAAATTTCCTATTTTTATAGGAAATTTTCAAAATTTCCTATTTTTATAGGAAATTTTCAAAATTTCCTATTTTTATAGGAAATTTTCAAAATTTCCTATTTTTATAGGAAATTTTCAAAATTTCCTATTTTTATAGGAAATTTTCAAAATTTCCTATTTTTATAGGAAATTTTCAAAATTTCCTATTTTTATAGGAAATTTTCAAAATTTCCTATTTTTATAGGAAATTTTCAAAATTTCCTATTTTTATAGGAAATTTTCAAAATTTTCAAAATTTCCTATTTTTATAGGAAATTTTCAAAATTTTCAAAATTTCCTATTTTTATAGGAAATTTTCAAAATTTTCAAAATTTCCTATTTTTATAGGAAATTTTCAAAATTTTCAAAATTTCCTATTTTTATAGGAAATTTTCAAAATTTTCAAAATTTCCTATTTTTATAGGAAAATTTCAAAATTTTATAGGAAATTTTCAAAATTTTCAAAATTTCCTATTTTTATAGGAAATTTTCAAAATTTTCAAAATTTCCTATTTTTATAGGAAATTTTCAAAATTTTCAAAATTTCCTATTTTTATAGGAAATTTTCAAAATTACCTATTTTTATAGGAAATTTTCAAAATTTCCTATTTTTATAGGAAATTTTCAAAATTTCCTATTTTTATAGGAAATTTTCAAAATTTCCTATTTTTATAGGAAATTTTCAAAATTTCCTATTTTTATAGGAAATTTTCAAAATTTCCTATTTTTATAGGAAATTTTCAAAATTTCCTATTTTTATAGGAAATTTTCAAAATTTCCTATTTTTATAGGAAATTTTCAAAATTTCCTATTTTTATAGGAAATTTTCAAAATTTCCTATTTTTATAGGAAATTTTCAAAATTTCCTATTTTTATAGGAAATTTTCAAAATTTCCTATTTTTATAGGAAATTTTCAAAATTTCCTATTTTTATAGGAAATTTTCAAAATTTCCTATTTTTATAGGAAATTTTCAAAATTTCCTATTTTTATAGGAAATTTTCAAAATTTCCTATTTTTATAGGAAATTTTCAAAATTTCCTATTTTTATAGGAAATTTTCAAAATTTCCTATTTTTATAGGAAATTTTCAAAATTTCCTATTTTTATAGGAAATTTTCAAAATTTCCTATTTTTATAGGAAATTTTCAAAATTTCCTATTTTTATAGGAAATTTTCAAAATTTCCTATTTTTATAGGAAATTTTCAAAATTTCCTATTTTTATAGGAAATTTTCAAAATTTCCTATTTTTATAGGAAATTTTCAAAATTTCCTATTTTTATAGGAAATTTTCAAAATTTCCTATTTTTATAGGAAATTTTCAAAATTTCCTATTTTTATAGGAAATTTTCAAAATTTCCTTTTTTTTATAGGAAATTTTCAAAATTTCCTATTTTTATAGGAAATTTTCAAAATTTCCTATTTTTATAGGAAATTTTCAAAATTTCCTATTTTTATAGGAAATTTTCAAAATTTCCTATTTTTATAGGAAATTTTCAAAATTTCCTATTTTTATAGGAAATTTTCAAAATTTCCTATTTTTATAGGAAATTTTCAAAATTTCCTATTTTTATAGGAAATTTTCAAAATTTCCTATTTTTATAGGAAATTTTCAAAATTTCCTATTTTTATAGGAAATTTTCAAAATTTCCTATTTTTATAGGAAATTTTCAAAATTTCCTATTTTTATAGGAAATTTTCAAAATTTTCAAAATTTCCTATTTTTATAGGAAATTTTCAAAATTTTCAAAATTTCCTATTTTTATAGGAAATTTTCAAAATTTTCAAAATTTCCTATTTTTATAGGAAATTTTCAAAATTTCCTATTTTTATAGGAAATTTTCAAAATTTTCAAAATTTCCTATTTTTATAGGAAATTTTCAAAATTACCTATTTTTATAGGAAATTTTCAAAATTTCCTATTTTTATAGGAAATTTTCAAAATTTCCTATTTTTATAGGAAATTTTCAAAATTTCCTATTTTTATAGGAAATTTTCAAAATTTCCTATTTTTATAGGAAATTTTCAAAATTTCCTATTTTTATAGGAAATTTTCAAAATTTCCTATTTTTATAGGAAATTTTCAAAATTTCCTATTTTTATAGGAAATTTTCAATAGGAAATTTTCAAAATTTCCTATTTTTATAGGAAATTTTCAAAATTTCCTATTTTTATAGGAAATTTTCAAAATTTCCTATTTTTATAGGAAATTTTCAAAATTTCCTATTTTTATAGGAAATTTTCAAAATTTCCTATTTTAATAGGAAATTTTCAAAATATCCTATTTTTATAGGAAATTTTCAAAATTTCCTATTTTTATAGGAAATTTTCAAAATTTCCTATTTTTATAGGAAATTTTCAAAATTTCCTATTTTTATAGGAAATTTTCAAAATTTCCTATTTTTATAGGAAATTTTCAAAATTTCCTATTTTTATAGGAAACTTTCAAAATTTCCTATTTTTATAGGAAATTTTCAAAATTTCCTATTTTCATAGGAAATTTTTAAAATTTCCTATTTTTATAGGAAATTTTCAAAATTTCCTATTTTTATAGGAAATTTTCAAAATTTTCTATTTTTATAGGAAATTTTCAAAATTTTCTGTTTTTATAGGAAATTTTCAAAATTTCCTGTTTTTATAGGAAATTTTCAAAATTTCCTATTTTTATAGGAAAATTTCCGTAAAAATTATATGCCCCAAAAATATTACTATATGTTTTTTTTGGATTACAGAAGTCACAATTTCTCAAAAGAATGGAAATGCTAATTAAATCTGCGCTTGTAATAAATGTAGCGATCTATAACCATTAAAAATTTCTTATAATTCTATAAATAAATGACGTAATAATATTTATTACGTGCTTATATTTATTAATTTGTTTATTAAAAAACGGGTTTTGTATATATGAAAAAACCTTATCGACACTAAATCTAGACAATACAAGTAAAACCTCTAGAGTCATGAACTTTTATGTTATTTAAGTATAAATTACAAAAATATACATTCATGTAAGAATAAAAGTAAACCTAATTAAAAATCAATAAATGTCTCTAACTAAAACTAGTCAGTTATGTATTAAGTTTTGTCTTAATTTCTATATGGGATGTCAAAACTGTTACATAGAGATTATTCAAACATGAAAGAAGATTAAAGAATTGGCAGTAAAGGTAATAGTGGAAGACATGAACTATTGCAAAAATCAGCTTAACCGCGTTAAATTCGATTTGATGATATATATAGTATAAGGCAATATCGATTACTGGAGCTTAGAGAAGCATTTCCACTACATATGATTGCCAAGAAATGAGTTTATTTCTTTATTTTTTTCATATTATTATGTTTTTATTTCAGGCAATGTTAATGTCAATGACCAAAAATATACTTTATGAGACTCTTTATAAATGTTTAAAAATAACAAAAAAAGAAAAATGGGCTTTATTTTGGCAGTCATTTTTGTCGTAGTAGATACAGATTGCGAGGCAGTATCCACCCAGTTCTTAAAATTATCCAGCATGTAAACAAGAGATTGAAATTTTAAAATTATAGACAGGGAAACCGGAAATTATTGTAAAATTAAGTTATATAGGAATTGAATTAGTTTAAAACCTGGAGAATATCAACTTTTAAGGTTTGTTTAGTCGAACGTTGATGTAAGAACGTATAAAAGGGTCGTAACGTTTTAACTTTTGTGTAGTTACCATAAAACATATCATATTTTTCTGACATAAAAGTATAATGTGTTAAAGACAGTTTTTAATGGATGTGGAATAATTATTTAGTGCATTAAACATCTTAAATTTGTTCATCAGCTGTTAACAGTGTTACCTATTTGCTAAAATTTTACATGTTTTAGAGACAGATTTTGACGAACTTCAATGGCCATTGTCCCACTATAAAAAAATGATCTGTGCCAAATTTCATGAAATTATATTTAGAATTGCGACCAGTAGTTTGATTACATAATTTACATGGGGGTCCTGCCGGCCAGCCAGACGGACGGACTTACGGACTGACATCGCTAAATCGACTCAGAAAGTGATTCTAAGTCTATTGGCATACTAAACGGTAGGTCTAAGACAGATATTTCTTTGCGTTACATACATCAGCACAAACTTATAATACCCTTTCCACCTATGGTGGCGAGGGAAATAATGATCAGCTGGTAACAGTGTTACCTATGTGCTAAATTGCCAGTTTTACTACAATTTGACATATTTTAGAGATGCAACTGCTTAAATCCACGGGGACGTTCGGCTAATTCTACCTTTATACGATATCTTAATATATGGTTTTATAGTCCATTCTAAGGGTACACTTTAGTATGTGATCTTACTAACAAGAGATATATTATTGCCATGTAAGGACCGAGTGATTTGAACATAAATGATATAGAACATCGCTCTGAAAAATATTTTGGACTGTGCCAAGTTGCACTTAGCAGAACTAATAGACAGGACTAAAAACTCCAAAATTATACTTTACTCGTTCGTGTGCAAAAGATCAATTTTATAACAAAAGATATTAGAACCTAGCGTTGTTTATTGATTGTAGGGAGCGGTGGTAAGTCTGATAATAATATAAAGAGTGCTCTAAATAAAATTTGTAGTTGGATTTTCTTAAATAAAAATCAAACCTTTTAATATAAAAACTCTACAAAATACGCAAATATAATGACATATTATACAAAATCATTTAGCATTAAAATGTTTACTTAGTACTCGGGTTTTGCAAAATTATCGACTTTTTTCGGAAACATTGCGATCTGGAACCTTTTGGACTTTGTATGTCTTCAGTCCAGCATAAGCTTTGACTTTATGTGCAAAATTCGTAGAACATTTCACCGTACGAGCTGCTTTTCTTAAAGAAGTGTTAGGCGCTCTTCGAAAGAGTCACTCGACTTCTTTTGCCTTACCAATATCTGTAGGACCTTTTTTCCTACCTGATCCATGTTTTCTTTCAATGCTCAGGTTTTCCTTATACCGTCTGATGGCATTAGAAACCGTTCGATGGTCAACTTTCAAATTTTTAGCTATTTTTTAAAAGTCCATGACGGATTTTTTTGAAAAGTTTTTATTATATTTTCACGAACTTTTTTTTTCGCAGTCCATTTTGATTGAAATAACCATTGAAAATTAATAATTTCTGACATATCTATAGAAACTAACTTGATCAAAAAATAAATTATTTCTTGCACTATGGATAAATTTTGTCTAAAATAGTAAATGCATATTTTTTTTAGAACACTCTTTACAGTATTATCGTCCATCGGATGCTCTAAATGTTCTATCTCTGGTCTCAATTCACAAACTAACTTATGCATCTGTACCGTTTGTATTATGAGAGCTACAACAATGGCTAAGGAAAAAGCAAATTGGCTGAGAGGTTACATTCCTGATTCTGTCTCCCTAAATTCAATATCAGTCTTAGATTGGCACTTATCTTTCAATAAGATGTCTTAGTTGTTTGTTATATGTCATATGTGGGTGCGGAGACATACCATTCTAGACAGATATGGCCACGTTTAGATAGAAAACGTTCTTTCAGATTTCAATAAACCATCTTGCAACTGCCTTGCCTTCTAAAGCAGAAGCGGACTAACAAAAGGCCATTTTTTCTTTAGACAGCCTTTTAAAGCCAGTGAAAAACTTTAATTTGGGAATGACCCCCTATTTATGGATTGCACTGAATGGAACTAGGAAATAAGGTTATGGTTAGGAGTATAGAAGGAGTAGTGTTTGTGGATATTTGATTTGAAGCTTTTGATATCATGATTAGTAGGAAAGACTTATGCGGGAAGTTTGTTCCCGCGCACAGAATGAACTCTTGTTGGGTTTCGTGTACTACAAAGGAATGTACGGTTTTCAGGAACATGATCTCTAATTTCGTTTGAGCCGAAGCCAACAGTGAAATACAACAAACATTGCGAGGACGCTCCAGTGAGTCAATAGAGTTGGCTGCTCTAAAGTCACCGATAAGAATCTTCACCCTCCATCTCGAATATAGGTAGTATAAATAGTTAGGGTTGTTTCAAAACTTGAAAAATGTGTTCAGTCCAACTAAATTTATATGCCCAGAACTTAAAGAGTTTCTAATTAATTAATATTTGTACCACCAATAATTACAATTACGTTCCCACAGCAGTCGGTTCTTTGTACCGGAACGACTCGGAATTCGTAGGATTCCGACCAAGGACTGTCACTTCTACGATATTACCAATAGAATCGCTGTTACAACAACAACAAAAGATGAAGCAACATGATCCATTACGCGTTTTATGTTAGCACACATTGGGTCTTACAGGCAAGTTAGAAGATGAGAAATTCGAAGCATTACTCGACGAAGTTTTTTGTCATACGCAAGAAGAACTTACATTCGTTTAAAAGCATTGGGATTCATTCAATAGCAAGGAAATTGTGTCCCAAATAAGTTAAAGCCGACAGATGTTTAAAGGTAGGAAATGATGTCTGAACGCTAATAAAAAGTGTAATTTTTGCATCGTATAATTACTGGTGGTATATAATGGATACATTACGATAATCCCAAGCTCAAAAAGTAATATTAAGAGCCTTGCAAAACAGCCATTTGGCTTTAGGTCCCCTGCAATCGTCTGAACCGATTTTCGCAGCTCAAAATGCCAACACCAAATATAGAGCATTACCTTTTCGTCATTGGTTTTAGTTTTCGGCTATATAAGTATTTATAGCCGCCTATATTTATAGCCGAAAACTAAAACCAATGACGAAAAGGTAATGCTCTATATTTGGTGTTGGCATTTTGAGCTGCGAAAATCGGTTCAGACGATTACAGGGGACCTAAAGCGAAGATAGTTCATTCGTTTGAAGATAGAAAGCAACAAAAAATTAACTAAAACTAGGCTAAAACAGGTGATATATAATGGATACATTCCGATAATCCCAAGATCAAAAAGACATATAAGTAGCCTTGCAAAACAAATATAGCCGAAAACTAATACCCATAACGCCAATGTATTTCTCTACATTTGGCGGCATTTTCAGCTGCGGAAACCGGTTCAGACGATCGCAGGGGACCTAAACCGAAGATAATTCATTCATTTGAATATAGAAATCAGACTAACAACGAGGCCTTAATCTTCCATCATGACAACCCTTGGCCTCAAGTTGCAAAAAAAGCCTGTCAAAATCTATTAGCAAAACAATGGCAGTTTTGGATCACCAGCCTTATAGTCCAGACTACTATTTGTTCCGATCGATGCAGAACGCCCTCTCTGGTATACGCTTTACTTCAAAACAGGGTATCAGAAATTGGCTTGATTCATTCTTTACCTCAAAACCGGAGCAATTGTTTTGTCGTGTGGAAAAGTAGCGGTCAACGATGGACAATACTTTGAATAAAGTATTAACTCATTTCGTTATTATAGTTACATAATTCTTTTTTAATCAAAAAATCTAAATTGTTAACTTGCAAAGCCAATACGTCTTAGTCGATAAGTTGGTCCTTGGCTCGGTAAATGCCTTAGCCTATGTCTACTTATATTTTAATCGTTATCTTTGTTTATAGCATGCAATTACGCTTTCCCTGCTGATACTAAATAAATTTATCTTTGCAAATTTATTTCCGCTTAAAGCCTTAAAAAATGGAAGAATATAATTTTTGTGGAAATTTGCAATATAAATGAACATTTATGTATTTAAAGATGTTAAATGTGTTTTCGGAATGTACTTGTAAGAAGATTACTAAATGAATGACTAAATGGATGAATTGATTGTTTGTATGTATGAGGCCTGTTGTTGTCAACTTAAGTACAAATTAGCTTATTATTTATTATACGAATATGTTTTTTTTTTCATATTCATAAAACATTTAAATATAACATGGTATGATATCATATTTTAAAATTTTTTAAAAATTCTTTTTTAAGTTGAAACAATTTTTAAAACATTAAAAAAAAATGCCAATTCGAGTTTGTAGTACAGTTTAGAAGCTCTAAAAGTTTTTTTACAATTGTTAGTTGCATTTCAGATAAAGAAAATTAGTTTGATGTAATTCAAATTGAATTTTCCAAATTAAAAATTCCTACATGAGCGGTTATAAATCATTTTCATAATTCATTTTATAATAGTAATAAATTATTATTATTTAAATTACGTTTAAAAATTTGTTTGATTCAAACAATTTTCTTTGTAATGAATAAAACTCATTCTGCTTCATCGATGCCCTTAACGATATTAAATAATGCAGTATCTTTATTATAATATACTATTGATTTTCTTAATTATCTTTAATAAATTTGCATTAAATAAATTTATAAAAACTTATCTTTAATAAATTTGCATTTTATAAATTTATAAAAACTTATCTACAGAAAATTTAAAACTTGAAAAAAGTAAAGAAAAGTATTGTTTAAACAGATACCATTAACAGGAAATGTACTTTTGTCAATGACTAATTGTTTAAAAGAACTTTAATGAATAATCGTTATTAGGTAATATTTTTGGGAAATATGTATTTTTGATTAAATATTCAAGGCAAGACGAAAGTTCGGCTAAGAATGTTCACACCTATTAGAGATAATTGAGGTATGCGGAATCCAATTTTGATATATATTTTTTAGTTAATATAAAAAATGAAATATCAGTTATAGCCAACAATCCAATTTATAAAACCTTAAAGGTTCAATGAACTGATTTCCTAAAATAATCTTTGCTGAAAATCGATTAAAATTCTTGTTGATATCTCAATAATCTGATTATTTGTTAATCTAGAGCAGCCAAGGGCAAACAATTTATTTGCTAAAACTAGTTATAGGCAAAAAAATTCTGCCGATGAAACATAACAATTGTCAAAAACTAAAAAATACATTTACAATACAGATTTTTTACAAATTCTCCCCCACAAATTCAATCATTCGCTATGAAACAAACTTGATAAAGCGTAATACACACTATGGAGTTTGTTAAACTCCCAGTAAGAAAAAAGTTTAAACTTTTTTAAAGGTTTGATACTGATTTGAGAATAATAGCGTTCTCAACAAAAAGGGGACTTTATTCTTAAATTGAGAAATGCCTTTATTCTAAAATCATTATCAAATCTCATTCTCAAAGGTTTTTCAAATGTGGATTTCATCTACATATGGAACAGAAATAAAATGGCGTTGTATTTTTGATATTTTTGGGTTTGTTTATTTAGTTTTTGAAAACGGTGCATGTTAATGTTAGGTAAAAAAAATTAAGAAACAATGAAAATTTCCTTATGCATATAAATATCATTGCATTTTTAATCAAAATAATTCGATGAAATTTTGTAAAGGACAACACAATTAAAATTGGCCATTGTTCCATAATTTCAAATATGGATCAATTTTAAAAAATCCGCAATCCAATTTCTTTGAAATGCAATGCCATTCCATTAAAATATCCTAAACATTAAATTTTTTTAAAGTTTGAAAAAACTTTAAAATAAGGTTTGATATCAAATTTATATAACACCATTTTTCAAATTATTCTCAAATCATCTTGGGGTTTGATAATGATTTGAGAATAACCTTTATTCTCAATTTGATAAACTCTAATTTTTCAAACCTTCATTTTCAAATAAACCTTCATTAGAAAATAAATGTGAATCTCAAACATCTGTTCAGGTTTGAAAAAAAGTTTGATATCAAATGTAAATGTCATAATATTTCAAACGTTTGACACTGTTTTTATTGGGTTTTCTTTGCTGCTAGGGCACTAACACAAATTTGCATATGAGTTAGTGCCCTTCAATGATCTAGAGGAATTATTTGAATATTTGATATAAAAAAACTGTCTGCACATCAAAAAAACATTTAAAATATGGGTTTGCTTTGAAAATTGAAGCCGTTAAACATCACGATCATTACCAATTTTTATAACTAAAATTACAGGGAAAATTTATTGTATATAACAATATCGGACGCAAGAGATCATGAAGCATAAAAGAAGATCAAATCATTTTGAAAGCCAACTTTTATCCAAAAAGGTAATTCTGTCTTTTCGGTTTAAGTGTATTTTTGGTTCTGAGCTTTTACCGGAAGTCTACAGATCAGAAGAACAAACTGAATGATGCATTTTAAAAGAAACGATGAGTGTTCCATTAAGAAAATGCGAGGCCTCGAACAACTTTCTCCGGATTACTATTTATTTCAGTCATTGCTAAAATTTTCGGATTATAAAACTTTTAATTTAAATAATAAAGATTCAAAAAATCACCAGAATTAGTTTTTTTTTTACCGGGAAAGTACTACTACAAGAAAGTTAACAAATGGAGTTGGACTAGAATGATAATGTTTAATTAAGAATATTTTTATCCATTTTCTCGAAAAACGGAAACGAATTGCTTTCTGAACAATTTTTTGTGCGAATTTATAAGACCCAAAGCAAATAATATCACTATTTGACTAACCTAACCAAGTAATTTTTTGTATCGTATATACCCATACATATTTCATTAAACCAACATGATAAAACAACTTTTTTGTACATTTTAAGGGAAGTCTAGGATTGGTTAAAATAAAATCAATAACCCATCCTATATGATAATATAACATTCCAAAAAAAAAAAAAATAAAATTTCTACTAAGATAAGGAACCAAAAAGACAAATTGTTTGCTTCTTATATAAACTGAAAGCGGTTGTAAAACTATTTTACAAGGGCCAACAAATTTTGTTTATGAACTAAACTAATCTAGCGGAAAATTTCGATTTAAATTCTAATTTATTCAAATTGCACTGGCTATCAATCAATTTAATTAAATTACGATCAAGTATTAAGTATAAGTATTAAATCACAAAGACCATACAAAATCACATATCTTAGAACAGGTGTATAAATTAACGAACGCTATATTGAAAAGCAAAGTAAGAATGACAGAAACATGAGGTCGTTATAAATACGCTAACACATCTACACAAGTCATTTGCATTTGAAACTGATTCTTTAACTTTCGTCAATTCGAAACATTTCAAAAATGTTCGGCTGAAAACACTCCAATAAGAACATTTTTATTACAATAAAGAAAATATCTATTTATCTATGACTTCTGGGGATAGTTTATTCCAAATACAGTGAAAGAACGAAACATAATTGTTGTTGGAACTGCGAGTCCTAAGATCTCCAAGTCAATCCGGTACAAAGAACCTTCTGCAGTGGGAACGGAAATTTCTCTATAGTTTGTTATGCTCTCTATTGGCTAATTGACCACGAAAGGATAAGTTCTCATACAAGTACAACGTAAAAAGTTAAGTTTTTGTATGAAGTAATATGATTTCATTAAAAAGAAGTAAGTTTACAACTTGGCGTCGAGATCAATAGTGTACTAATTCCATCCGTGAACCACCCGAAAATCTTGACAGTCATACCAGGAAAGAAATTTTGGTGTATGCGAATAGCATACGAACATATGAACTTTAGATCATACCTCGTACTTGGCAGCGTAAAGAAACATTCACAGAGACGAGACCAACTGGGCGATTTTAGGTTATCGCATGAATGTTGCATTAGAAGGTCACCCACCTGCCTAGGTCTGCCTATAGCAGAAGAACAAAATAACTTGCCACGGATAACAAAAGTCGTTTTGGCTCAACTGAAATCAGGATGGAGACCCAGCCGTCCCCAACGAATGTCCCCATCAACTGTGGAGTAGCACAATTTCATGGACTTAACTTAATAAAATTGCCAATGTTAGGGTGGGATAAAAGCAGTTGATTTTAAACAAAAAAAGATAAATACAAAACTAGGCGGCGAAGCCCAGTTTTCGAATTTTGGATCTCTAAATTTTTTAAAATATAAGTTATATTGAAATTTTTTTAACGTATGTGGCCGGTGTATAAAAAATAGGAGGTAGAATGGATGATTTTGAACAAAAAAGGTTAAATGAAAAATTTTGTGCCCTAATTTCCGAATTATGGACCTCCAAAATTTTATATACAAAAAGGCATTAAAATGGCAACTTGCTGTCTTTGTATGCGTGGAAAGTTAAATCGAAATTTCAGTTAGTAGTGCAAAATTGTTATGATTTTGAAGAAATACAAATTAATATTAAAAGATTGAAACAAATTTATGATCTTTTTGATCATAAACTTTTTAGACAAGTGCCTGAATCTCTATTGCCAGTTTTATGATAATGGGGCATTTTACCAGGGCAGTGGGAATACCTATGCCTAAATGGGCATTCAAGCGCCAAGTTTTTAAAAATAATTTTTCATTTTGTGGGAAATGTGAAAGGTAGAATTAAAATAGAAAGCCATAGGCGAAAAACTATAAACGCATTTATGTTCAAACTTTTTAGCCATATAGGTATCTCGGAAACCAGGTCCGGCCGACAATTTGTTTTTTTCTTGCTCACAATATAAAGTTTGATTAGCCCTAGGACTTTGGAGTCAATATATTCGGCTTGAATAAACTGCAATTAAGCCATATGTACTTTTGTCCGAATTTAGGTTATCAAGCATGTTCTGCATTTCGGCTTTAATGTCAAGAAGCTTGGTCTGTAGTTGAATAAATACGAATTATAAATGTAACTTTCATCAGCAAAAGAGTAGTTAGTGTTTGAAGTCCATTTAGGAACGCAATAGAAAGAGTAGTTCCCCTGAATTAATTTTGAACTCTTTAGATGATATCCCATATAACTACATATGTATATGTAATAACTCTTATAGAGCAATCTAATAGAAGGTTCAGTGAATCAGTTACATATTTTGATCTTGATCACTATGCAAAAAGCCTAGTGACTTCATAGAAACTTAAGGGCTCACGTTTGTGAACTACTAAACTTTGTGGATCTTATTCCTGACAAGAATAAAAGTGATAATGTTTTACAGAATTACTTTATTCCACAAATATAAGTGAAAATTGATTGTACAAACCTTTTCGGACATCACCATATTGTTGTCATCGGTGCCATAGACGGTCTCAGCACCAGGCTGAGGACCGCGATTGTTCAGTAATGCGTCGTCGTTGTCCATTTTGATGTTTATATTTGTTGTTATTGTTGTTTCTATACTTAATTTCTTTTTGCAAATTCACTTGTCACTTTTTTATTCAATTTTTGTTGAACCTCCACACAAAAGTCACTCACTTATAGACAGACAGACTTTCGCACACGTTGGCAAAATATGTACAATTTTTTATTTTGGGAAGTGTGTGACGGTGGAGCAAGAAAGCAGAGAGGGTTGGGGTGCTGCTGTAATAGACAAGAATGAAAACAACACTTTCACACACACACACTCACTCACATAGATATAAGGAAATACAAAATGCACAAGTGTAAAACACAAACAAAAACTACCCCTTGTGTCAAAAACAAATTTTTTTCTTTTTCGATTTTTCTTTTGTTTTTGTATTTGAATATAAAAGAAAATCACATAAACACACTAACTGACTGAATGGCTGGCTATGAAGAATATGTATTATTAATTTATGATTATTTTAAATTTCAATTAGATACATTATCACTTTTATTTATTTAATTAGGTTTAACACTATCTTTTTTCTTCGTCATTTTAACTTCATTTGCTGACGAAACTTATTTTTTTTTTGTATTATTTCCACAAATTTTTGTTGTTGCTTTTGTCAAATTCAAGGTAGTAGTTAAAGATAGATTTTTTCCAACTGCTTGATGGCTGGTTGGCTGGCTACACTTTGCTACTTTGAGTGCTGGTGCTTTTGCTCTGGTTGTGTTGTGGATGGTTATTTATTTTTTTCCATATATTTGGGGTGAAAAGCAAAAAAAAACTATGACTAGATTTTCTTTATCGAATTCTCGTTAAAAATTTTGTTATTTCATTTTAATTCTTATTGCACTTTAAAGTTAAAACGTTTAACTTTCATTTTTGTTGATTTTCTTGTTAAAATATATTAAATATTTTTATTTTTTTAACATTTATAAATATTTTTTCGCAGATACGCGTATGACGTGAAAAATTTTCTTGGTGTGTAATAAATAGTGTTGACAACCGATAGATTTTCTCATTGGAAAAGCGATTTTGTGGCTAAGTGAGCGTGTGGAAATGGGTTTGATAATCATTTGAATAGTAGCGATTATTTACTTATTTTTGCAAACTATAAATTTTCCGTTAGATTTTAATTTTTTAAAATGGTAGTTAAGTGCATAAACTATGCATAGAATCAGCGCGAACTGTCAAAATACATTTCAGAAACTTCAAATATTATGAATGTTATTGTTTGATCTCAGTGTGGGCCAAATTAAAAGTCATCGGTTTTTCCCAAGTAGAGATGAAAGAAGGCTATTAGCATAAACCACAACTAGACTGTGGATGAAACTGTCAAGTACATTTAAGAGACGTCAAAGGTACATTTAATAGACATCATCTTCATATAAGAAATGTCATTATACATTTTTTTTCTATTTTTTCTATTTTTTTGTGCTTAGTAGAACATATGATCGCAGTCTATGCGGTACTCTATGGCTAAAGGGTTTTGGAAAGTTAGCTCGAGTTTTATAGTTATAGCTATTTGTAGAGATCAGTGATTCGTAAAATGAAATGCCCAGTTTTAGGAAAAATTTATCTTAGGGCCCCAAGGTGCCTGATTCATCCAAAATTCAGACGGCTCATGAACGGAATCGAGCCTAGAGACGATCAAGTGTCTCTTGACTTGTTGAAACTCACTTTCCAGGTAACTGAATAGACAGGAAATATATTAAGGTTTACTGAACACGTTCTTGTCGTATATCCCTGCTATGCTAAAAAATTCTTCCGACTATTGAATATCCATTCTTCGAATGAATAGAAGGAGGTTAGGGAGATTTTGATAAACCAATAGATTTTAGGCCAATGGCCCTGTCGTTTTTTCTTCTGAAAACATTAGAGCCCGTTATCTAAGAAACTTGTTAGGAACGCTCATGCTGTTGTTGTAACAGCTCTAACATTAACAATTTAATAATTTTGTTTTTATGGTGGATCTGTTAGAAAATCAAGGTCAAGAAATTGTGTTACTTGTACTGGATGAGTCCACAAATCCTAAGGAGTAAGTGAAGTAGGTTTGGCGGTATAGTTGAAAATGTGGGGGTATCATGAGGACCCTGACCAAAAGCTGGGCAAATGTTGGTACCAAAAGATATTAAATCTGTCCCGATCTCAGTTGGTGGAGTCTCTATGAATGTTTCTTAAATCTGCCATGTACGAGGTATGATCTAAATTATCAGGGGCAATTCTTCATCTGCTATTGTCATACACGCGAAGATCTTTCTAAACATGCCTCGGGAAAGACTCCAACTGATGTGATGTTAAAGTTTGGATGCTTTCTCCAAAGACATCACAAAAGGAACTGCTGAGATAGCATAATGTTGTGTTCCTTCATCGGAAGGATCTTTGTTTCCTCATGAAGATGATGTGGCTTAATTTTGGCAGCATTGGATGTGTCTCCACTGAGTATCACTTAGCGACGCTGACCACACCGGAGCAGCATAATTTGCCACTGGTCGACCTATCGCTTAATACGTAGACAACAAGGTTTCTTTTTCTTTGCCCCTTGTCCAAGTTCTGCCGGCTAGTGTTTTAAGGACCTTGTTTCTATATTGCAAGGCATGTGCTGATAAAAAAAAGGCTGTCGAGTGTGACTCTCAGGGTTTTCGGCTAGTTCATGGTCGGAATTAGTACACCATCGATCTCGACGCCAACATTAGCAACATTATTTCCGCGACAGCCGCTTCTACGTACTGAAATGACCCGAGGTTTCTCGGCCATGGGCTGTCAACTCAGCAACAACATATTCACAACAACATATAACATAGTAACATTAACTAGATATCAATTGAATTGAAGTTGGGTTGGCGGTACAGTTTAAAATGTGAGGGGTATCATGAGAACCCTGACCACAAGCTCGGCATATGTTGGGGACGGCACGGTCTATGCTCAGTTGAGCCAGAACAACTCTTGTTTTCCGCGGCAGGTTATTTTCTTCTTCTGCTATGGGCGCTGGGCGACCTCCTAATACAACATTCATGCTATAACCTGAAATCGCGGAGTTGGTGACGTCATTATGAATCTTGAGGATAGCATATCTTCGTATGCTATCCTCACATACGCGAAGATCTTTCCTGACATGCCTTGGGGAAGATGCCAACTGTGTGATGTGAAAGTTTGGGTGGTTTCTCCGATGACATCCCAAAAGAAACTGCTGAGATAGCATAATCGGCTTAGTACATTCCCACGCTTCGGTCCTGACTGTAATACACGAGTATTTTGAAGAATTTTGTTGAAAAGCTTAGTTTTTTTTCGCAAAATTTCAGACGATTAGACAAAATTTTGTTTTGCACAACTTTTTTCGTTTTATTTTTCCATTTAAATATAAACTGAATACAAAAAGCACACATTTCATGGAAATGTTTTTCTTTAAAAATTATTAAGATTATGCATTAACTAAAATAAAAGAAAATTATTTTCTTTTTACAAAATAAAAAAAGGTTAAAAAATATTTGCAATATAAACATTTCCTTATTCTGGATGCAGGTGTTGTTGGTTGTTCTTGCTTTAGATCTAGTTGCTTTAGGTTTAAAAAGGTGGTAGTAGTTTTGATTGGGTTATTCCTGTTAAGTGTGTTTTCTTTTTGGGTAACATTGTTTAATAAAGTGGTTACCAAAGCTAACATTTTTTGTTTTAAAAAAATGTTATTTAAACTAAGATTATATGATACAACTACTCTGGAACCACTTCTTCAGCCTTTATAAATTAAGCTTAAAGCTAAACATGACCCTATACACTGGACTCGTAAGAGCTAACTTAACACTTTAGGTTGTGGGTGGACTAAGGCTACCATTTCTATTCCTTAGAAGCCATATGACCCATAAGATTGCTGGTGAATTTTTCGATTTTCTTAACATCGGGCATGTTTTCAGCTTTGTATTGTATGCACTATCAAAAATAAAGTAAGATTTAATTAGTATTCATTCCATTTGCCACTTGATCTCTCACACTTTTTACCTTAACATTGTCGGTCATTTTCATTAGAATATGTCCCTTTGTATGCACATATTTCATGGTGTAGCGGCAGTTCTTGGGATTCCCCATGTACATATTTTCGGCTGCTATTTCGAAATCTTCCCAGTTTTTTACAAAGACCATTTTAATTAATTTGATTATTTAGAAAAATGCAAAATTTTAAAAATTTTCGAAAGCTAAAATAATTTCTTGCTTTTGTTGTGTGTGTGTCGTACTGTTCAATGTGTCATTTTTGACAGTTTGTTTTGTGTTTGGTTTTCTCTGACGTGACAATTTTGCAGCGATGCCATGTTGTTGTTTAAAGGCTGCCAGTAGACTGAAAAGCTGTTAGCTAAGATTTGCACCGGATAATGGTCGTGTTTACACTACAAATTAAAATACTCTCATAATTTATCATAGACACAAACTATCTCAATAATAAGTTTAAGTGTATTGTCTACCTTAGGGGTTTTAGTTTTGTACTAAGTGATTTTTGAATTTGCTTTTCAGTGCCGAGAAATATTAGTCTGACACCCATTTTTAAGTATATCTAGTCCAAAGATTTTACCAACTAGCGATATTTTTCTTCGAGTTGGTCAACATTTTGAATTAGCTGCACTCTCGTAGATATGTGTGATATGTTTATAAATTTAACACAATTTGATGGTGGGTATATAAGATTCGGCACAGCCGAATGTAACACTCTTAAATGTTCTCCATACAAATTGGTCCATTTCTATTAAGGATGAATGCGGCAGGGGTTCCAGTGGTCCTAGATGTATAAAATGTTGTTTACAATAGTTTTGACATAATTGGAAACAAATTAGAAGGTATGCGGTTTTTCCTATTTTTACCTAACAAATGACTTGTTTTGCAGCTCTAATGAACAGAAACACACGAAAGTAGTACTGAGGTCAGACTGAAAAATAAGAAGACTGATTTTTGATACTTTTTCGAAACTAGGACGATAAGGGGGTGTAAAAGAAAAAGGGTAAAACCTATTTGTTCTAAAATACTAATATCTTTTCTGTAGAAATAAAACCACCATTAAGATTTTTTTTAATTAAAAATTATAATTATATACGCATGTTGGAATGATGATGAATAAGAATTCTATGATTATAATTACTTATTACGTTTGTAAGTCCCCACGATATTTATTTGTATGATCATTAGGTAATTGATCCATAAACGATTGAGATATAAGCGAAAGATTACAGAAAAATATACATAGTCATAAAAATTAAATACTAAATTATATAGTCCAAATTTTACCTCCCTAGTTTGAAAAATTTTAACGCTTGAAATGAAATTATTTGGAGAATTATTTTTGTTAATCTGCCTAATTCTGAGTACTGTTTTGGCAGCTCCTGGGGTAAGTTGATTTATATTTGTTTATAAAAATATTTTTTGTGATGCTTATTATTATATTCTGTTTTCTAGAATCATATATCAGGTCACGGCAATCATGGAAATGTTCAAATTAATGTTAATATAAATATTCCAAAACTTGGCAGTCGACATGGCAGTCGTCACGGCTAAACTGCAGAAAAGATTTACAAAATTGCATATTTTTTTAAAAACATAGACATAAGTAAAATTTAAATATTTTTAAAAAATGTTTGGTAAAACTTCCAGGAATAAACACCGAGAAACTTTTGTTATAAAAATTGGATCTTAATTTGTTTCGATATTATGGAGTAGCTTTCCATAACCTAAAAGTAGATGAAACTAACAAAAAGTGAAAGAATTTTACCAAAGACTCACAAAGACTTTTTACTGTCCAAAAAGTGAAATTTAGGTGGATAAAAAACAATGAAAAACACATAAACGCACACACAAACATACATTTCATAAGCACGTCTCTATTATAATATAGCGGTATACTCTAGTTCGGAAGCAACTATAGTTGCTTCCGAACTAGAGTATACCGCTTACTCCCATTTTATGGGACTTATCGAAGAGACCATACGGCAAATCAATGTATGGAAGTGCAACATCTTTATATTATAGAGTCTTTGATTAAACAGAAGTAATATTAAACAAGTAAGGAAGTGCTATAGTCGGTCAAGCCCGACCATACGATACCCTTTACCACTAAGGTCAACGGTGTTCTTTTTCCTGTAAAAAGACAAATATTTGCTTAATTTTGCCATCATACAAACATATTTAAGCTATTTCCGTCATTTGGACTTATATGATAGCTAGGGTCAAATGTGGACCGAATATGTCGAAATGTTGCAAAGTTTGGCAAAATAAATTAAATTCCAATTATCTTCAGATTTACGAGCGTTTTAGTGATTTTTGTGTCATTAAGTGCGTTTTGACAGAAGGGTTTGTATGGAAGCAATGGTCAAATGTGGACCGTATTTGTTATAAATTTCATGAAAAAATATTGATATTTGTGGCCAAAATTTAAATTCCGGGAAGTGGGACCTATTGTAGGTTTCATAAATAATGGACCGATTTTGTCGAATTTCAATAGCCATGGTCCCACTATCAAAAAAATTATCAGAGCTAAATTTCATCAAATTATCTTTAGAATTGCGACTTGTAGTTTGATTACATAGTTTACATGGGCGTCTAGCAAGACGGAAGGACGGACGGACTGACATCGCTAAATCGACTCGGAAAAATTTTTTCTATAGAAAAATTTTCGTTAAAAAATTTTTCTATAAAAAAATTTTCGTTAAAAAAATTTTTCTATAGAAAAATTTTCGTTAAAAAAATTTTTCTATAGAAAAATTTTCGTTAAAAAAATTTTTCTATAGAAAAATTTTCGTTAAAAAAATTTTCGTTAAAAAAATTTTTCTATAGAAAAATTTTCGTTAAAAAAATTTTTCTATAGAAAAATTTTCGTTAAAAAAATTTTTCTATAGAAAAATTTTCTTTAAAAAAATTTTTCTATAGAAAAATTTTAGTTAAAAAAATTTTTCTATAGAAAAATTTTCGTTAAAAAAATTTTTCTATAGAAAAATTTTCGTTAAAAAAATTTTTCTATAGAAAAATTTTCGTTAAAAAATTTTTTCTATAGAAAAATTTTCGTTAAAAAATTTTTTCTATAGAAAAATGTTCGTTAAAAAATTTTTTCTAAAGAAAAATTTTCGTTAAAAAATTTTTTCTATAGAAAAATTTTCGTTAAAAAAATTTTTCTATAAAAAAATTTTCGTTAAAAAATTTTTTCTATAGAAAAATTTTCGTTAAAAAATTTTTTCTATAGAAAAATTTTCGTTAAAAATTTTTTTCTATAGAAAAATTTTCTTTAAAAAAATTTTTCTATAGAAAAATTTTCGTTAAAAAATTTTTCTTATAGAAAAATTTTCGTTAAAAAATTTTTTCTATACAAAAAATTTTCGTTAAAAAATTGTTTCTATACAAAAAATTTTCGTTAAAAAATGTTTTCTATACAAAAAATTTTCGTTAAAAAATTTTTTCTAAAGAAAAATTTTCGTTAACAAAATTTTTTTAAAGAAAAATTTTCTTTAAAAAAATTTTTTTAAAGAAAAATTTTCGTGAAAAAAATTTTTCCTATAGAAAAATTTTCTTTAAAAAATTTTTTCTATACAAAAAATTTTCGTTAAAAAATTTTTTCTGTCCAAAAAATTTTCGTTTAAAAATTTTTTCTATACAAAAAATTTTCGTTAAAAAATTTTTTCTATGGAAAAATTTTCGTTACAAAATTTTTCTATAGAAAAATTTTTGGTATAAAATTTATTCTATAGAAAAATTTTCGTTAAAAAAATGTTTCTATAGAAAAATTTTCTGTTGTTATTTTCATTCTTAAGAGTTTTGCATTTTACGAAAGAAAGGAATAATACCATTCCATAACCTTAGAGTTGTTTGCGCGTAAGCCCCGGATAACATCAAAATGAAAAACAAAACGCTTCGTTTTATTTAAAATCTTTATTAAATCTGGTAGTTTTCTTTAGGGGGTTTCACAATTGAATAACTTTATCATGTCTTTGCACCACATGAAAATTGTCCGCAATTAGGTTGAGTCACCACGATAGTTTTCGTCCCATACGGGAACTTATTACAGTTGCACATTGATGTTAATAGTACAATCAGTAAAAATATAGGTTTCATTAAGTCCATAATTTGTTTATAAGTATTAAATAGAAATTGACCTCTTATATTTTTATGGGTTCTTATAAAATTCTAAATTTAAAAAAAAGAAAAATTAAAAATATATGAAAAATCAAATCAATCAATAAATTAATTATATTATTATTGTTATTATTGGTACCTAGTTTTTCAGACAATGAATAAAAAGTTCTTTACATTTTAGCTTTGCCTTGTGCTTTTCTATTTGTAGTTATACCCTACACCACTAAAGATGGAAAGGGTAGAGTTTAATATATATTGTATATCCGTTAGGAGAGACGAACCGTTTAAAATTTGGGCCCTCAAGTCCTCAAATTTAATAGTATTTCAATTAAACTTTAACAATTTACTAAAAATAAATCACTGAACTTAATTTTATTGGAATCGATCCCGATTTGTACACATCTTTCATATGACCCTTTTTCTGAAGGTCACTTAAATATCCTAAAAAGTACAAAAACGCTTATAAATCTGAAGATAATTAGCACGGGCATAAATCAACATAAAAAATTTCGTCACAATTTATCCTATCTCGTATATAAGATATGTTTATATAGATTTCGAAACAGAAACACACTTTTTATACCCACCATCAAAAAGAATGGGGGGTATATTTAGATTGTCATTCCGTTTGTAATTTCCTTAATATTGGCTCAATAATCAAAAACGATATATATTCTGAATCCTTATAAAATTCTAAGACGATTGAGCGATATCCGTCTGTCTGTCTGTCTGTCTGTTGAAATCACGATAACGCCTAAACGAAAGGAGCTAGCTCACTGAAACTTAGCAAAAACATTCCTCATTTATGAGAAAATTTTGGTATTGAAATTGGGCGAAATCGGTTAACATTTGACCATAGCTCCCGTATAAATAACCTCGTCTGGGCTAGTCGCTTATTTGCTAATAACTGACAAATTATAATAGCTATGATGACAAAATTTGGTATCTAGAAGTTTTCCATAAGCACTAGGCAGCATATAAAATTTCATCGAAATCGGTTCACATTTAGCCATAGCTCCCATACAAAAAACTTACGAAAACAGGCTAAATTTCACCCAAAATACACTTAAATGCCAATAAATCTAAAAGTATAACAGATATAACCACTAAATTTGGCACAAGAAAGTCTTATATCAATGCCAGCCAGTGTGCAAAATTTTGTCACAATCGGTCACTATTTGACCTAGCTCCCATATAAAAAACTTACGAAAACACAAAAATTCAAAAAGAAAAGAGGATTTATGTCCGTCTGTCCGTCAGATAAAATCGTGATAGCTCCTTAACTACAAAAGCTAGTAAGACTAAATTAAGTACACGGAAGTCTTATGTCAATGCCAGCCAGTGTGCAAAATTTCGTCACAATCGGTCACCATTTGACCATAGCTCCCATATAAAAAACTTATGGAAACACAAAAATACATAAAGAAAAGGTTGTTTATGTCGGTCTGTCCGTCAGATAAAAGCACGATAGCGCCTTAACGAAAAGAGCTAGAGGGACAAAATTTTACAAAAGTATTTTGGATATCTTGAAAAAGATGTGTGTTGAAAATGGACAAAATCGGTTCAAATTTAGTTAGAGCTCCCATATAACCCCGCCCCGGGAAACACATTAATGCTGATAAATTGAATACAATTGTAATAGCTATGACGATTAAATTTATAATAGGGAAGTTTTATGCAATTTCTGATCAGTTTATCAAATTTTATAGGAATCAGTCCATATTTGACTTTAGCTTTCATGTGAAAAACACTCACGGAAACCAAAAATTTTAGCAAAGGCCAGTTAAAAGCTATTAAATTAGAAACTATGATAGCTATGGTCACTAAATTTTGCAAGAATAAGCTCTCTATATATACCAGCCAGTGTGTAAAATTTTGTTATAATCGGTCAACATTTGGCTATAATTCTTATATATATATAACATCCCCTTTTTATATCTACAATCAAAAAGATTTGGAGGTACATTCATTATATTAAGATTGCACCTATGAAATTATATAGGCATCAATCAATGTTCAGCCCAGACTTTATATATGATGAATGCATTAGGAACTCATAACGAAATATATGGACCTGTCGTATTACTATTAACGTGTTTAGCCTAACTACTTATTAATCACAACGAAAAGTATTTAACAACTTATTAATGTAAAACTATACCTGGTTATGAGACCGAATTTTAATCAAAGTAAATACTGGGGAAACCACTAAAATATTTTTGAATGTTGAATTATAAAGCTACGGAAACCTAATTTAGTCCAAAGGTTTTACCAACAATACCAAATAGCTTAGCGATTTTTCCAGTTTTGGTGCAGATTTTGAATTAGCTGCACCCTTGTAGATATATGAGGTATGTTTCTAAATTTAACACAACTTGATGGTGGGTATATAAGATTCGGCACAGCTGAATATAACACTCTTACTTGTTTTAATTAAAAAACTCCCTATTTTTTTGACATTTGGCCCACATTTCGTGAATGTGCTGTAGGGCATCACAGGTTCTTGGCCGACTCTCTTTTTTCTGTAGCTGAGTTATTTTCAAAGGCTATTTATGATTAACCATTACTATTTTTTTTCTAACGCTTGTTTTATACAAACAAGCAAGAAAGTGGTAGGATTGGTCACACCAGATATGATACCCTATATCACTAAGGTCATATGTGCACCTGTTAAAAGATATTCCCAATTCTTAGGGTAATATCTGTGATTAATATTGCTATCATACTAACATTTTCCAGAGATTTAACCGAAGAAATTGTATCCCCGTCTGGAGACGTAGCAATGGCAGGCAAAAAAATAAATTGGCTTAAATATCGGGTTATCCATTTTGCGGTTTCAAAAGTGAACGTAAATATATCACATATAAAATATCTTTTTCATGATATTTCTTTTTTATTATAAAGTTTGAACGTTGACATTATGTGTGAAACACTATATCATTTTAATGACTATCTCGCGAAATGTTGCAAGCATTGATTCTTTTGAGACAATTTTCGACCGCTTTTTGACACATATTGGGCGGTATTTCAGCCATAATATGACGAATGTTGGTTTTTAAGTGCTCAAGAGTTAACAGTTTATCTGCATAAATACTTTGGCGTAGCCCCACAAAAAAAGTCTAATGGTGTCAAATCGCATGATCTTGGTGGTTAGTTGATATCGACACGTCGAGAAATTACGCGGCCAGGAAATGTCTCTTGCAAAAAGCCATATTCGCTCGAGTTGTGAGGCATGCTTCACCGTTCTATTGAAACCACATGTTCTCCAAGTCGCATTCTTCAATAGCAGGCAAAAAAAAAAAAAATCGGTTAACATATGACCATTACACTCCAAATTCACGGAATTGACACATTCGGGTCTTCGGCAACACTTTTACTTACATCAGCGATATTTTCAGCGGAACGAGCGAAACGATGATTTACAGGCCTTACAATATTTGTAACCGCTTCAGTCTCTTCAAATTTCTTCACATTTTTGCCCATTGCTTGCGTAGTGGGACGATTATGTAAACTATAATCTCCTCTTAAAGCACGATACATGGCTATTGCATAATCACCACTTTTATACCCTTTACCACCATAGGTGGAATGGTATTAACAGTTTGTGCTGATGTATGTATGTAACCCATAGAAATATTTGTCTTAGACCCACCTTTAAGTATACCAATAGGCTTAGAATCACTTTCCGAGTCGATTTAGCGATTTCAGTCTGTCCATCTGGACGGCTGGCTGGACCCCCATGTAAACCATATAATCTTGATAACATTTTACACATATCATTTGCTAGTGGGACCATGGCTATTGAAATTAGTCAAAATCGATCCATTATTTATGGTACCTCCCATAGGTCCCTCTTCCCGGAATTGATATATTTTCCACAAATATCAATATGTTTTCATGAAATTTAAAAATGATACTGCTTATGTAAATATAAATCACTGTACCAAATTTCGTTGAAATCGGTCCACATTTGACCATAGCTCCCATACAAACTCTTCTGTCAAAACGCATTAAATGAGATAATTTGATAATTTAAGTTTTTTTTTTGCATACATAATTTTTGTAACAACTGTAACAAATTTGCCAAATTTCGAGATAATTGGTCCACATTTGACCCTAGCTCTCATATAAGTCCAAATGACGGAAATAGCTTAAATATATAAATAAGTTTTTAGAAAATATTTTTATAATGGCAAAATTTTGCAAATATTTGTCTTTATACAGGAAAAAGAAGACCTTTGACCTTAGTGGTGAAGGGTATCGTATGGTCGGTCTTGGCCGACTATAGCACTTTCTAACTTGTTGTAGTATGTTTTGATAATTTAATGCGTTGTGTGATACTTAAGCGATCCATTTTCATCAACTTCAGACTTTCAACTGAAAAGAAAAAAATTGGTTTAACAACTTAGTTTGACAGATGTCAAATTCCAGTCTTATACTTTTGAAACTACGAAATGGATAACTCTTTATAAGAAATATCCCATCAGCCACTACACGAAAAACATACGGCTATGTTCACTGGAAGACATTGATCTCTCCATTAGATATTTGAAAATAATCTTAAATTGTCTGCTCAACATTCTGCAGTACCCCCAGACAACATGTGACATAACCCCGGCAACATGCAACATCACAACGTTACACTACCCCCAACAATATACTGCCTTAACCCCGGCAGCAAACTACATAACTCCTATACAACATTCTATATTATAACCCCACAACAATCTACAATACTCCTCCGGCAACATTCTGTATTACCCAGCGGCATCAATATACATTATTACCCTACGGACAACATCGTACTTTATCCCTACGGCAACACGCCACATTATTCTTCATACAACATGCTACTTTAAATCACGGCATAATGCCACAATACCCCCTAAATAACATGATACTTTACCCCCCGGCAATACGCTACACTATCCCGCCGACAACATGCTATACCACCCCCCATAGAAGCTACAGCATCCAACCGGAAATATGATGCACTACCCCTTCTATAATATGCTTCATTAACCCACGCAACAATCTTAATTGGTATTCACTTAGATAGACGTCGCATGTGTAAAAGTCATATAGATGCAAAACTGACCCAAATTAAACTAAAAGCAGTCCAAATAAACATTGGTTAACATTCTTAACTTAGTTTAGATTACAAAATGATCCTATATAGCTCAAGTATTAAGCCTATATGGTGCTATGGAATTCAATTGTGGGGCACTGCCTCAGAATCAAATATTAAGAAATTCAAAGGCGACAAAATTACCTCTTAAGAAATATAACCAGTGCCCCGTGGTATATTAAAAACTCCAATTTACACAGAGACCTTGACGTTTTATTGGTTAAAACCTAAATATTTTTATTATTAAACATCGACAACGTGTATTGAACCCAGGCAGAATATGATATGTTATGCTTAGTAGTCGACGTGCTGACCAACTACATGTAAGTATGTATATCTGTTTTTAGATGCCAGATTAAACAAGTAATGCATTAAACACATAGACAACAGCAGGCTACGGGCTACAACCTGTCAAAATTAGAATACATGCATTCAAATAGAAATAAATTTTTTAGAGTCGACACGGCTACACGACTACCGACCACCGTTGTAGCTGTAGCCAAAATTAAACTATTTTCTATTTTTGTTGGCGACAATAAAAGATTTAGTGCTGTCAACACCATATAATATTGAAATAAATAAGCGATTTAAACCATTTGAATTTATTTACCACAAATACAATGGGGAGAATTTATGTAAACAAGTTAGATACTTATAAAATATTTATATATTTAATGTAAAAATTTATATTTATATAACTCTAAATCAATAGAAGTAAAATTTTAAAAAGTTATTTTTTAAACTGTCTAACTCACACGCTACGTGTATTAGAGCTACGTAGTTCATGTTATATAAAAGCCTAGTATGTCCTTTATAAAATTCATTATATGTATAAAAGAGCATACTTATATCTATATTGTTTTAAGATTTTTATAAAAAAAGTAGGTTGCAGAAATAAGTTTATAGTATATTAGCTCGTTATCCAATTTAAAGAATATTATATAGAATATATAAGAATATAAAAGATATTTTTAGTAGCGTTTGATACCAAAAAAGTTAATATCGGATATAAACTTCTAAAGTTATACCGTATTATTCTTGAAATTTAAAAAGTCCATAACTCTTAAACTATTAGAGATCACACTAAAATCTTTCTATAATTTTTTTTTGATATAGACATACCATCAGGTACAGGAAAACCGTTGATTTCGGAGGTTAATTAATAAAATGAATTTATGTCGTTTTTATCAAAATTAAAATTGTTATTTTGTCCATCTTATAAACGCGATATTGGCACCACACATAAACAGGTGTTTCGAAATGTAGCTGCCATCTTAAACGTAGCTGTCGTCCCCAAAATAATTAAGTAGCTGACTACGAGGCGACGATTGCAGCCAACGACTTTTGTAGTCGGTGTTCTTGTAGCCTGCTGTTGTCTATGTGTTTAATGCATAAAAGTGTTTGGCTGTGCCGAATATTATATACCCACCTTCAAGTTGTGTTAAATTTAGAAACATATCTGATATATCTACGAATGTGCAGCTAATTGAAAATGTGGACCAAATGCAAAAAAAAATATTGTTACGCTAGTTGGTATTGTTGGTAAAATATTTGGACTAAATTCGGTTGCAGTAGCTTTAGAGTTCAACATTTAAATGTATCTAAGTGGTTTCCCTAGTATTTACTTGACTGACTCAATGAGCTACAACTGAGAGTTACCCGAAATAATGCGACGAGTTCTTGCTGTTACAATTTGAATCATCCTACGTTAAATTTTATTTCACTACTGAAAAGATTGGACTTTGATCATATGGACGGCCAGTATGAGATTGAGAGTCGATCGGTATAAATAAAGTTGCGTCAGATGAGTATTTCCAACTAATTAGCTCTAACCCAAAGGTTATATTCCTACACATAGGGTGTAAAAACCGCAAGCATTAAAAGTTTTTAGTACTTGGGGAATGTTTATGATACATAAACGTTGAGTAAATATAATATTCTCATTCACTATTTAATTTTATGTCGGTTATAACTTATAAGTGATGATTTAGTGAAATACTATTTTATGGATCGTAATACACGCAAAAAGGGATAAAAAATAAAATTTTAGAATCATCATCTTGAAAATAATCACATCCTCTGCACTTATATCACAGGCGCAAATATTACTACCGACTTCCGGTTTAATTAATGGCTCGGCATATAGATCAAAAGTCGGCTAATAGGTTAAGCATAGTCTTCTTTTTTCCCATAGGGTATGCAAATATTCTGGATAAACTAAACCCATGATAGGCGAGTTAGCCCCTAGGGGCCGGGCACCAATCGTCATTTTCACATACACAGCACGAACCAAAAATAAAAAATAAACTATAATACGAACAAGTAAAAGTGTTATATTCGGCTGGGCCGAATCTTATATACCCACCATCAAGTTGTGTTAAATTTAGAAACATATCTCATATATCTACGAGGGTGCAGCTATTTCAAAATGTGGGCCAAATTCGAAAAAATTGTTACGCTAGTTGGTATTGTTGGCAAAATGTTTAGACTAAATTCGGTTGCGGTAGCTTTTAAGTTCAACATTTAAAAGTATCTAAGTGGTTTCCCTAGTATTTACTTTGCACAAAATTTAATCTCATAACCGGGTAGTTTAGCATTAATAATCTGTTTAATACTTTTCGTTTAGCAAAATTTAGTGGTCATAGGCATAAACCAGAACTAGACTGAGGACGAAACTGTCAAGTACATTTAAGAGACGTCAAAAGTACATTTAAAAGACGTCATCTTCATGTAAAAAATGTCATTATACATTTTTTTCTATTTTTTCTATTTTTTTGTGCTTAGTAAAACATATGATCGCACTCTATGCGGTACTCTATGGTCATAGGTGTCATGGTTTCTAATTTAATAGCTTTTGTTAATTTCTTTTTTGGTTTCGGGGAGTGTTTTTTTATATGAAAGCTATAGTCAAATATGGACTGATTCCTATAAAATTTGACATACTGACCAATAGTTGCATAAAACTTCCCTATTTTAAATTTAGTCGTCATAACTATTACAATTGTATTCAATTTATCAGCATAAATGTGATTCCCGGGACAGGGTTATATGGGAGCTCTAACTAAATGTGAACCGATTTTACTCATTTTCAGTACACAACTTCTATAACATATCGAAAATACTTTTGTAAAATTTTGTCTCTCTAACTTTTGTACTTAAGGAGCTATCGCGGTTTTATCTGACGCACTGACGGACATAAACCCCCTTTTAGTATTTTTGTGTTTCCGTTTTATATATGGGAGCTATGGTCAAATGGTGACCGATTGTGACAAAATTTGGCACACAGTCTGGTATTCATATAAGACTTTTTTGTGTCAAATTTTAGTGACCATAGCTATAACAGCTTATCATTTATTGGCATTTAAGTGTATTTATGGTTGAATTTAGGCTGTTTCCGTAAGGTTTGTGTATGGGAGCTATTGTTAAATGTGAACCGATTTCGATTAAATTTTATATGCTAAATAGTACTTATGTAGAACATATATGTATATACTAAATTTTATTATCATAGCTGTTATAATTTGTCATTTATTAGCAAATAAGCAATTAGCCTAGACGAGGTTATATGGGAGCTATAGTCAAATGTGAACCGATTTTGCCCAATAGAAGTGAATAATATTTTTTCCAAGTTTCAGTCACTTAGCTCTTTTCGTTTAGGCGTTATCGTGTTTACAACAGACAGACGGAAATCGCTGAATCGTCTTAGAATTTCATTAGGGTTCAGAATATATATCCCTTTTGATTTCTAAGCCAATATTTAGAAAATTACAAACGAAATGACAATCTCAATATACCACCCATTCTTTTTGCTGGTGGGTATGAAACAATATGTTAGAGACAATACTTTATCTGTATTCCAGGAAAATAGTCCTATAGAAGGTATTTGATATAATTATTCTATAGGGTCGAAAAGAAAAAGTGTCATCCTTGTACCATTCGATCAGTAATTCTATAAGTATCAAACCGCCGTAGTATAGCAGGTTGGTCATCCGCTACTGAAAAGATTGGACTTTGATCATATGGACGGCCAGTATGAGATTGAGATTCGATCGGTATAAATAAAGTAGCGTCAGATGAGAATTTCCAACTAATTAGAACTAACCCAAAGGTTATACTCCTACACATAGGGTGTAAAAACCGCAAGCATTAAAAGTTTTTAGTACTTGGGGAATGTTTATGATACATAAACGTTGAGTAAATATAATATTCTCATTCACTATTTAATTTTATGTCGGTTATAACTTATAAGTGAAATTATATATAACAACTGATGATTTAGTGAAATACTATTTTACGGATGGAATACATGCGAAAAGGGACAGAAAATATAATTTTCTGTCTTCATCGTCTTCAAAATACTCACATCCTCTGCACTTATATCATAGATGCAAATAGGATTACCGACTTCCGGTTGAATTAATGGCTCAGCTTATAGACCACAAGTCGGCTATCAGGTTATGAATGGTCTTTTTTGCCCATAGGGCATGCCAATATTCTGTATAAATTAAACAATATCCACTTTAATGTTGAATACCGAATAACCACTCTTCTCTTCTTCTTTGGAAATGCAATTATCTCGGACCTTAGGCTTTTAGAGATATACACAGATAATGCTAAGTCGAAGTAGTGAGGAAAATATCGTCCATGCCTTCTGATCTTTGCAGTATTATTTAGGCAGCAATTACAGCCATGAGGTGCTATGCTCCACCGGGAGTCAAGTTAACAGAATTACAGCCATATATAGGGCTACTTATTGTAATTCTAAAAATGTTGTATACATTAATGTTAACTTTTGTCTTGGATTCACCCCCCATAAAATTATTTAATTGTGTAAGAAAAAAATCAATAGAGAAAATGTGGTTAAGAGTCAAAATTAGAGTAATAGTTTGCAGAGGCTTTAGAATTAAATTAGTTTTACATGAATCGTTAGTTTTACCCTATATTCGCTTTAAGAAAGATGAGAATATTTCAAAGAATTTTTATAGTCGTGTACCTGATTGCAGCTTCTTTTACTATTCCTAAGGTTTTTTACAATTTTAAAAATTTTTATTAAATTAAAAATTTTATGATTTTACTTTTTTACTACAGAACATCATAAGTGGTTTTGGAAATCATGGAAATATTCAAGTGAATGTAGATGTTCATGCGCTTATTAATAATCATGGATAAGTTATTCATAAAAATATGTTTATACAAACGTTATAATAAAAAAAAAATTGTTAATGATTTGATATAATCAATTTTTTTTATTTATCTTCTAAAATTCTTCTATTGACTGGATCTAAAAAAAGATTACTTTAATTGATATTTTAGAATAGAAAGAAATCATTGGAATCATTTAATTATACAAAATTTTCACATAAACTTTACCTAATCTAAAAGGAACAAGCGATATCGTAATTATGTTATGACAATATCGTTACGATACCTGAAGGGGTGAGGACTGCAACTGAAGGAATTCTATCTGAATGGAAACTCAAAAAGGTAACATACTCCAACCAAATAAAATTTCCTAATCATCAAATCCCTAATACTTGTCTTTTATTTATCCATTTTCATGGTTTTATTTGTTACCGAATTTCATTTCATTCCTTTTCATGTTCGCTGTTAAAATGCGATTTTAGGGCACAATTTAATATTTCACAAAACGGCTACATACATAAATTTATTTGAAGTTTTTAACTTTTTACATCTTATTTTTCGTCGAAAGAATGCTGCGGATAGCTGTTAGAGTGTCCCAAAAATCAAAAAATTTTTTTTTTTCAAAAACATCAATTTGCCCCACTGTATGCTTTTTTAACAACTAATACCTTAAAATTAATCTATGGATATAGACAGTGTTATTGCTTTATAAATAGGACAGATATGTGTTCGTAAATTTTGTATTTAATAAATATCATTTTGTGAAAAATATATACTGTGACGGACGCTACGCACTTTTCTATACATATTATTCTGTAAAATGCTATATTAACATCTATATATTTTTAGCCTAATGTAAAGTATATTATAAGTTATTTTTACGAACCAAGTTAAATTGAAGAAAAAAAAAATTGCACTAGTCAAATTAAAAACAAGTAAGAGTGGTATATTCGGCTTTGCCGAATCTTGGATACCCTTCACCAATGGCGTTGCAAAAGTACTTAATGTAATTCCTAGCAAAATTTGGTTATACAGTATTTTTCGTTTAGCTGCACATTCAAGTTTGCACGAAAATTTGTGCACTTACGCAAAATGTGCTGTTACGCACAATTCGCTTAGCTGCATTATTTATGCTATAAAATGAATTCACTTACCTGCATAAATGTGCTCTTAAGTAAAAGTTCATTTTTATTGTAATAATAGAATAATTTAATTATTAATTTCAACAAAATTCATTTAAAAACAAAAGAGATCATACATAAGTAAATTCACGTAGTAAGTTATACATACATATATGTACATAAGCAATTTATGAACTACATATACTATACATAAAGAAGTACATAAACTATATCTGATTTGTTTTTGAAAAATATCATTAGAGTTAACTTTTTTGCCTTAACCCACGTCTAGACGAGCAATATCTATTGCCGCAAGACATATATAGTACATATAGTACAAGACAAATATAGTACGTGTGTCTCGCTCACGCTCATGTAAAAGGCCTACATTGCGGCAATGTTATTGCCGTCGTGAAGACGGGGGTTTAATTTTTCCTCAAAAAAGCGATTTTCAACAAAAATTTTGTTTTGTTTTTATGAGACACTTAAAAGTAATATTTTATACTAAAAATAAACATTATTGAACATAAATTGAATGCTGTTATTCAAAATATGCACTTAAGCAAAATGCACGTACACGATTTTTTTTCATACAAATATTAACTATCATACATAATACTTTGTATTTTGTGCAGATAGGCAAAAAATGCAGTTAAGCGAAATGCAGGTAAACGAAAAATACTGTACTAGTATTATATGCAAAGAGTCTTTAAAATTAAGAGTCGGAAAAAGAAAAGCTTTTCGGTGGCGTCATCATTTAGAATAGTTATGCACCCAAAGGTTAGGTTGGGCAGGTGGCTGATGTCTAGGGAAGCTTCACTTTGGTTCTAAAGTGGTCCCTTTGTGAAAGATAATGATTACTAGGCTACAAATTTAAGCCATAGACACATATTTTACGAACATTTAATAAAGTTCGATAGACCAGATAAACCATGCAGAAAAGATGCTTCAAAATATAGATGCCCTTACATTTGCAATAGCACATCGATTTGATGAAGTTTAAGTAATCTGGCATGCAACCCAAAAACACAGTGCCCAGTGAGGGTTGTGCACTTTAATTCGTACGAATTATCCAACTAGTAAAAGCTCTTGATTAGTTATGTAAAACTCTGAAGTCAGTGGACCGATTTAGGTCAAAGCTTTAACAATGATAAGCCTTAAAATTATAGGGTATACACTCTTAGTTTTAGATACATACGTGAAATATATAGCTTTTGAATGGATGGATATCAGCTTTGTCGGAAAAGTTATTAAAGATTTACTTATTTATCTGAAGTTAGTTAATTAATTAAAATGAACACTTCATCAATAATATTTGGGATGTATTGTTCTTTCGATCTGTCCGATGGATGTTTGGAAAGTTTTGCTCTAGTTCTTTGTGCAATTTTAATGTGATTTAATTTATCAGCATTAAATCGATTCCCGGTCGGGGTTATATGGGAGATTTCACTAAATGCGAATAGAGCTAGCCCATTTTCAATATCGAACTTTTCAAGAGATCAGAAATACTTTTGTCAAATGTTGTCCCTCTAGAATGTTTATTTTAGGCGCTATCGCCCTGAATATCAATATTGTACAACGAAGTTATACGGGATCAATTGTCAAATGTGAACGAATTTCTCCCAATTGCAATTAAAAAATTTAAATTTTCGTTGATATGTAACATACTTACATACATATGTAGGTTTTGAACGGATATCATGTAGTACTTCCTAGGAAGATTATCTATAACTTGATATATAATACATTCTCAAATGTTATCATAATGTTCAAAAGTCAGACACAAAATTAAGATTAATGCAGAGTGTCTGTCTACTAAAATCAGATTTGTGGAGCTCCTGGATTTTACACAAAATTTTAGGATATTGTCCCACCCTGAATTTTATCATTGTACCATCGCTTAAACGCTAAATTATATCTACCACAAATTACCGAATGCATCAGGATTTAGGTAATCCCCTGCGAAGGACGCTATTAAATTTCATCAAAATAAACACCTGAGATATCGACAAAACAGGAGCTCCAAAAACTTGACTGCAACAGAAAAAATTACAGACAGGTAGACGGACGGACAAAAAAACAGACGGACGGACAAACAAACAGACGGACGGACGGACAGACAGATAAACAGACGGACGGACGGAGGTCGCGAAATCGATTCTCCGGCCGATTCTGAGTTGATCGGTACAATTTGAATGGTATTCGTAATCAGATTTGTGGAGTATAGATTTTAGAAAATCCTCACACAAAGAACGATGTCAAATTTTATCACAATCGGTCCATAATCACCTGAGATATCGCTAAAACAATACTTACAAAATGTTAACAAAATTTCTTAGACACGTACTTTGAGCAATTTGCTGTACATCAAATGTAGTGTTATGGCGATACCTCAATTGTTTATGGACCGCTTTTGATAAAATTTAATAACGTGCTTGGCGGGGGAATTTCCTAAAATCTGATATAAAATTTATGTAGGTCCGTGCTAAAGGAGGATGGTTTTTCCTATTTCTGCATTTCATTTTTTCAACAAACATTCTCTAATGCGAACTTTGGGCAATTTGCGATACATCAAATTCAGTGTTTTGGCGATATCTCAGTTGTTTATGGACCGATTTTGATAAAATTTTAGAGAGTGCTTTGGGAAACTATTTCCTACAATCTGATATATAACATATTATCACATGTACACCAAGAGTATCTTTTTTCTCTTGGTATTTAAAAGTGTGTTTCAATCAAAAATTTTAAAATTTTCGTCTAATTTTTGGTATTTTTTCGATATTTTCGGTGTTTATAAACCGATTTTAATGAAATTTAATAGCGTTCATTGCGGGAGAATTTCCTAAAATCTGATATATAATTTATGTAAGTCCATTCTCCAGGGGCTTCAGAAACTTGATTTCAACAGACAGACAGACAGACGGACGGACAGACAGACAGACAGACAGACAGACGGACATCGCTTAATCGATTCTCCTCCCGATTCTGAGTCGATCGGTATAATTTTTATGGGGTCTACGATCACTAATAAAAAAATTACAAACGGAATCACAAACTTATAATACCCTTTCACCTATTGGTGAAGGGTATAAAAAAACCTTTATTCCTGTGACGGACGCTACACACTGTAATCCTCTTTTTACTTGACGTTATTTATATCACTCCAATTACTTTTGATGAGTTCTTTTACATCTAATTGTATTAAATTAAGCAGGTTTTCAGGCCCTACAAAAATTTAATACTTAAATGTATGTTTTTGCGATTTTTATGAACTTTAAAAAACCTTTTATTTTAGAGATGGGTGCAAATAAATACCTGCCATTCACGAAGAGAGCGATCAAAAATTGTATCCATTATATATTCTAAATAATCAATATATAGTAAATTTTCCCATAAACACAAATACGTGATTTTGACAGTTTTAAAATTTTGTCCTTGGTTTAATGTTTTTCGGATTTGCCCATATATGTACGTATGTATGTAACTGGCATATGGTCACGCTTTCGCGATATCCGATCTGAATAAAACTTTTAATTTGGTTTATTGGAGTCAAATGTAGAATATTAGGACACTCTAATGTATATTTAAAAATGTATCGTAATATTTATTTTTTCATATTTATAACAAAAAAAATCATTATAATTAGATTTCAAAAGTTACAAAATGTAACAAGGACCCAAACAATAAATAATTTATTCAAATCTGATTCAGTCGATTGTATACTACCATTGTAATACGAGGTTTCTGAAAGTAAAATTGGGTTATATTATTAAATTTTTTCATTAATATTTCTTATAAACTTACATGACATTGATAGCCAATAATAAAAATGAAAAAAATTATTATAATTATTGAAAAATACTTCATATTTTAAGTAAAAGTATAAATTGTTTTTAACGCTATAACCTTTATAGTAATTCTAAATAAATTCTAAATTGTTAATCGTTATTAAAATACAACTTCATAGTCAGTATGATTGGATTTATATACTATTAGCTATTTAGACCCGACGTTGCCCGGCTAATAAAAAAAAAAGATTTTTACTTATTGTTTTCCATTCTAGAAACTAGTGCAAAATGAGTCCTTTCCCAAAATAAAAAGTGTTGATTTAAAATCCTGCAGAATATGGTCGAGGTCTTCTAAAGATTTTTATTTCCCATTGTGCATTCATCACATATTATAATGTTATATGATTGCAACACTCTACCCATAGATGATTTTTTTCAAATATTGCATGTAAAATCATCTGGCAATTTACCGAATTTCCAGGATATTTGTTATCATGATTTAGGAGTCCATAAATATACTACATAGACAGATATTCAATATCAATCGTCAAATAATCAACAAATAGTCGTCATACAATCGTCAATCAATTATAAAACAATCAATAAACTGTCCAAAAATTGCTAGTCAATCGTGAAAGAATTATTGAACAATCATCAAAAACCATTAAACAGTCGTCAGTCAAATATCGTTAACAATCATTAAACAATCGGCAGTCCATCGTCATCAATTGTCAATCATCAAATAGTCGTCAGAAACAAAAACAAAAAAAAAACAAACAACAATTATTAAACAATCGTCAAACAACCATCAAATAATCGTGAAAAATCTTGAAACAATTCGTCGTGCGGGAGTTTATGTGTTCTATACGCCAAAAAAGCATTTTGAGATATTATAAGTTTGTTCTGATGTATTTATATACATATATATATATATATATTATATATAAACATATATACATACATATATATATATATATATATATATATATATATATATATATATATATATAAATAATTTCCCCACAACATTCCAATTGGAACAAGGGATACTTGTCTCAGACAATCCTGCATCCGATTTTATTTTTAGACTCATTGAAAGGGACCTACGTTTTAGCTCCGGCTCCGAACGGCCGAGTCTCAGACAATCCTACATCCGATTTTATTTTTAGACTCATTGAAAGGGACCTACGTTTTAACTCCGGCTCCGAACGGCAAATGCATTAATTAGATAAGTTTTACATATCCTAATGCTCAATAACCAGTGGCTAGCCGATTTATTTCAAGTAGGTCTGGCCGGGGATTGAACTTGGGACCTCTGGTATGCTAGCCGGATGACTAACCTGCTATACCACGGCTGTTCTGATGTATGTAACGCATACAAATATTTGTCTTAGACCCACCCTTTTAGTATACCAGGCTTAGGCTTAGAATCACTTGCTGAGTCGATTTAGCGATGTCTGTCCGTCCTTCCGTCTGGCTGGACCCCCATGTAAACCATGTAATCAACGTACAGGCCGCAATTCTTAAGATAATTTTATGCAAATTTGGCACAGATCATTTTTTTGATAGTGGGAACATGGCTATTGAAATTCGTCAAAATCGGTCCATTATTTATGGTACCTCCCATATGTCCCACTTCCTGGAATTGTTAAATTGGCCACAAATATTAATATTTTTAATTAAATTTAAAACAAATACTGCTTATGTAAACTTAAATCACTGTACCAAATTTCGTTGAAATCGGTCCACATTTGACCATAGCTTCCATACAAACTCTTTTGTCAAAACGCACTTAATGAGACAAAAATCTCTAAAACGCTTATAAATCTGATAATAATGAGCATTTTGAGTTTATTTTTTGCATACGTAAAAACTGTAATTTGCCAAATTTTGATACAATCGGTCCACATTTGACCCTAGCTCTCATATAAGTCCAAATGACGGAAAAAGCTTTAATATATAAGTTTTGAGAAAATTTTGTATGGTGGAAAAATTTAGCAAATATTTGGGTTTATACAGGAAAAAGAACACTTTTGACAGTAGTGGTGAAGGGTATCGTATGGTTGGGCTTGACCGACTATAGCACTTTGATACTTGTTGTTTACTTTTTTCGAATTCATTTAACAAACTATTGAAAAAACAAAAAAACGGAGTTTTGAAAACGGTATGAAAAAAAATTTTAAATCGGTTTTTATTCGATATCACAATGAGTAATAGACTTCGAAAATACGAACGATATGAATATGCCCTAATAATATGTTTCATTTGAAATCCCACCACATACGGCAAAAATACTTTTTAGAATTTTATTTAGAAATTTGTATGCAGTCACTGTACAACCGCGAAAAAATGTTCTAATTCCAATGCACAATGGGTTAAAAAGATATTAAAAAAGGGATCGACTGGTACGTTTAAAACAAAAGTTCGCGTATGAAAAGCCATGAAGTAGTCAAGTATGTTGAGAGTTGTAAGTTTGGGAAGAGTAATGCCCTGATCATGCAGTAGATAATATATTTTGGTATAAAAATTTTACATAGAAAATTTTTCGGTATAAAAATTGTATACAGAAAATTGTTTTGTATAAAAATTTTATGTAGAAAATTTTTCGGCATAAACATTTTAAAAAAAATTTTCGGTACGAAAATTTCTTAACGAAAATTTTTCGGTATAAAAATTTTTTATAGAAAATTTTTCGGTATAAAAATTTTATATCGAAAATTTTTCGGTATAAAAATTTTATATAGAAAATTTTTCGGTATAAAAATTTTATATAGAAAATTTTTCGGTATAAAAATTTTATATAGAAAATTTTTCGGTATAAAAATTTTATATAGAAAATTTTTCGGTATAAAAATTTTATATAGAAAATTTTTCGGTATAAAAATTGTATGTATATTCGTGTATCTGGGGACACAGATTTTTATAAAATAATTTTATACAGAAAAATTTTCTACATAAAATTTTTCTACCGAAAAATTTTCGATATAAAATTTTTATACCGAAAAATTTTCTATATAAAATTTTTATATCGAAAAAAATTTATTTATAAAATTTTTATAGCGAAAAATTTTCTTTATAAAATTTTTATAGCGAAAAATTTTCTGTATAAAATTTTTATACCAAAAAAATTTCTATATAAAATTTTTATAAAGAAAAATTTTCTATATAAAATTTTTATACCGAAAAATTTTCTATATAAAATTTTTATACCGAAAAATTTTCTATATAAAATTTTTATACCGAAAAATTTTCTATATAAAATTTTTATACCGAAAAATTTTCTATATAAAATTTTTATACCGATAAATTTTCTATAAAAAATTTTTATACCGAAAAATTTTCTATACAAAATTTTTATACCGAAAAATTTTCTATAAAAATTTTTATACCGAAAAATTTTCTATAAAAATTTTTATACCGAAAAATTTTCTATAAAAAATTTTTATACCGAAAAATTTTCTATAAAAAATTTTTATACCGAAAAATTTTCTATAAAAAATTTTTATACCGAAAAATTTTCTATAAAAAATTTTTATACCGAAAAATTTTCTATAAAAAATTTTTATACCAAAAAATTTTCTAAATAAAATTTTTATCAAAAAATAACAAAATAGTCGGGATGTAAATATTATTCAAAAAGAAGTGTATTTGCATTTGATCCCAAACCTGTTACATTTATTTATTAATGTAACAGATAAATTTATTGATAAAAAGCCAAATAATGTTTGCGGAGAAACCAAATTCCTCGACGCGTTTCGATGGTTGGTTAAGCCATCTCTTCAGGAGGATTATCCCCAATTTAGACAGATCGACAACCTCGCATTTAATACCGAAAAATTTTCTTTAAAAAATTTTTATACCGAAAAATTTTCTTTAAAAAATTTTTATACCGAAAAATTTTCTATATAAAATTTTTATACCAATAAATTTTCTATAAAAAAAAAATAAAATTTTCATACCGAAAAAATTTCTATATAAAATTTGTATACCGAAAAATTTTCTAAATAAAATTTTAATAATTTTCCACATAAAATTTATAAACCGAAAAAAAAATATGCAGAACAAGGTAGAGCCTAAAGAGTCCTACAAAATAAAAAAAAGAACTCGTTAGTATTTCCATTTCTGGTAAACAGCTTTGAAAGCTCTTGTGGTCAGTGTTGCTAGATTTATATTTTTTTTCATATATTAGAACAAACAATTATAATCTGGCAGCACTGACTTTGCAAAGACAATTTAACGTAAGTGTGAGCGGGACAAACATAGTTGCGTCTATGTTTTGGACATCTTTTAGCTTGAAAAAATAATGCATTAAACACATAGACAACAGCAGGCTACACGAACACCGACTACAAAAGTCGTTGGCTGCAATCGTCGCCTCGTAGTCAGCTACTTAATTATTTTGGGTACGGCAGCTACATTTAAGATGGCAGCTACATTTCGAAACACCTGTTTATGAGTGGTGCCAATATCGCGTTTATAAGATGGACAAAATAACAATTTAAATTTTGATAAAAACGACATAAATTCATTTTATTAATTAACCTCCGAAATCAACGGTTTTCCTGTACCTGATGGTATGTCTATATAAAAAAATTTATAGAAAGATTTTGGTGTGATCTCTAATAGTTTAAGAGTTATGGGCTTTTTAAATTTCAAGAATAATACGGTATAACTTTAGAAGTTTATATCCGATATTAACTTTTTTGGTATCAAACAAAAGCTACTTTTATATATTCTATATAATATTCTATATAATATTCTTTATAATGGATTAAGAGCTAATATACTAAAAACTTATTTCTGCAACCGACTTTTTTTTATAAAAATTCGTATATCTTAAAACAATATAGATATAAGTATGCTCTTTTATATAATGAATTTTATAAAGGATATACTGGGCTTTTATATAACATGAACTACGTAGCTCTAGCACACGTAGCGTATGAGTTAGACAGTTTAAAAAATAACTTTTTAAAATTTTACTTCTATTGAGTTAGAGTTATATAAATATAAATTTTTACATAATATTTTATTAGATATTATTATATACATTAAATATATAAAGATTTTATAAGTATGTAAATTGTTTACATAAATTCTCCCCATAGTATTTATGGTAAATAAAGTCAAGTGGTTTAAATCGCTCATTTATTTCAATATTATATGGTGTTGACAGCACTAAATAAAAATAGTTTAAAAAATAGTTTAATTTTGGCTACAGCTACAACGGTGGTCAGTAGTCGTGTAGCCGTGTAGCCGTGTCGACTCTAAAAAATTTATTTCTATTTGAATGCATGTATTCTAATTTTGACAGGTTGTAGCCCGTAGCCTGCTGTTGTCTATGTGTTTAATGCATAAATTTCGATATACAAAATATATGTATGACTTTTATATTAAAATCAATAATTTATTAATAATATGAAATTTCTAAGATTAATTTAACAATTAAAATGCAATTAATAAAAATGTTAAATTATGCCAAAATTGATCGTTCATATCTACTTTTAAAATACACTGTATTTTTCATCCTTATTTCTCTGTTCATTCCTTCGGTTATTGTCTCCTTTAATGACATTCTGCAAGAAAAAAATTCCAAATTTCAGTAATAAAAACATTTACTTTAATATAATTTCAGTTAAAAAACTCACCGAACCCGGATTTGCCATAGTTAGGGCAACAAAGCAGGCAATTACAAAAATTACTTGAAATAATTTCATTTTTAAAGAGTAGTTTTAGCTCTAGTTAATGTTTAAAGACTATAAAGTTTAATGCATTTTTAATCGTATTTATACATAATCAGTAAACATTATTCAATCATACATATTCTTGGAAGATCATGTCGTTTATAAGAATATGATTGATATAAGATATTAATAGTATGGTTTGTGGTTAAGAATTTTTAGATTTATATTATTAATAGTTATATAGACATGTGTTTATGCATAGACTACTAAACCCGGTATTGTCCGTTTTTTTAACGATTCAAGTTTATACATAAGATTCATAAAGCTCTATAGCTACTCATCAGAGCTGTAAACGAATGATTCTTTTTTGAATGATTCTGTGAATCATTCAAGGAACTTTTTATGATGATTTGAATTAATTAATTTTACCAAAATTATAAATTGAATTAATATGTGATTGAATTCAAAACACAAGTAAACATTTTTAAATTCATTCCTTTCCCATAAATATGAATTGAATTAAAAAATAAATTAATTCATTACGATATAAAAATTTTTGAATGCATTCATTTTATCAAAATAATGAATTGAATTGAAATTTGAATGAATTCATTAAAGGTTTATAGAGTGAATTGCAATTCATTTTTTTCATTCATATGTTGCAGTGTATGGACATTTTTTGACCCAAAAACCTGTTCAATAAAAAACCAAAAAAGGAAATTTAAACAATCATAATTTTTTAACTCAAGATTAATTGCAAAAAATTGTAGTTAAAATTTCTAAAAAAAAATAAATTAAAAAAATAATCTTTGTTAAGTATACATTCGTATAACGCGGTAAGTTATAAACATAGCTAAAGATGCGGTTGCTGCCAATGGCTGATGAAATAGAAGAGGAAAATACCCCTGAAGAAAATATTTCCACCTTTTTTAATTTTCTATCATCGGTAAGACATTTTTGAATTTTCTATGCTCATTGTTGCTTAAATACATATACGAGTATATAAGAACGTGTAACTTTACAAAGAATTGTAATTTTTGTTACGTTTTAGAATCGCCTAAACAGTTAAGCGGAACAGGATCGCACTCGGAAGCAGAATTCTTAGCATACTTAGCTGATACCTCAAAATCTCTAAGTATGCTGAATAAATATCCGTTAGTTAAAAGAGCGTTTCTTAGGTATAATGCCCCATTGCCATCGTCCGCTGCTGTTGAAAGATTATTCTCGTACGCCACAATGTTAAATGCGCCTAAGCGTGGCACACTCTCAGATGAAAACTTTGAAAAATTGCTGCTGCTTAAAGTAAATGATTTCTTTTCTTCTTCTTTTAAGTTTTAAGCAGAGACTAAATTCTTAAATTATTTTGTTGTTAGTCCCGATACCCAGTTTTCTTTTAATTTTGTTATCTATATATACTTATCTATATACATATATATTTTTCAATAAAGATAAAATATTAATGATTAAAAAGTGGTATTTAATGTGTTTCTTTTATAGAATTGCAATTTATCGGTCGTTTCCATTTTTCATAATTCAAAAAAGGTAGTTAAAAATAATATAATATTAATTATTAAACATTCTAAAAATAATAAGAATGAATAAAAAGAATTATAATTCTTCTTCAAAGCCGTAAAAGAATTAAGTTAAATTTTAATTCAATTCATTTTTGTATCGAATTGAATGCATTCAAAATGTTTTGTTCATAATGAATTCATTCATATTTTAATTCAATCTTTACTTTGGAAAATGAATGAATTAAAATTTTTTTAATTCGTTTACGAATTTATTCAAAGTTTAATTCAATTCAAATTTTTACGAAAATGTATGAATTCAATTTTTCTAATTCACAATGAATTTAAAAGCAAAATTGAATCATTCAATTACAGCTCTGCTACTCATCGATCCTGATAGTAAAATATTTTAATACATACTTAATTTTTAATAGATGATACATGACTATACGTATTATTTTTAGGTTTTGCTCAGAAAGTTCTCAATTTTCAGTAATATTATCTCTTATTCAGTGACTTTACTTTTAATTCCTTTGAAGATATAAATAAATATAATCAGCGTGTAACTCTTCCTTCTCCGATCCTGCTTATACGTTGCCTTTAAAAGAAAAGACACACGGATAAGAATTTATTTTGCATAGGGGAGACAATTTCCCAACTTTAATCCTACTACATTTTGTCCAAACTGCTTCCATTAATCAAAATGTCGTTTGCAGAAAGTTTAAAAGCTATACCTTGGTATAAGAGACACATTTATATTTATAATCTTCGTTAAGGGGGTAAAACTTTCCCTGCTCCGATTCAAAAGTACACCATTTTATAACAACTTTACTACTATTAAGTTTGAAGTTTCCAACTGTTCTAGTTTGTCACATATTCAACGAAGGCAAATTTATATTTTTAAATACAACTATCGATTGTGCGGATTTTTAAGTCACGATGTTGCAGGGGTCGGGTGAGCTGTGGAGATTCCTACGTAACTAGACATCTACAATTTTGTTCAAAAATCGGCTTTCGGCGAATAAGTGATGGATCGAGTGTAAAATTAGTTCGTTCGTGGGTACAGGGATTCCGCGCAACTGCTTTGGCTATGGATGTCCCACGGTCAGGGTTTAGTTGAACTTCAAGGAGTTCCAAAAACATTGAACTGGCTTAAAATAGTTTACGTAAAAATCCACGACTTTCATTAGGAAAAAGCGCAGCCAGTGGAGCTTCCAAAAGTAATTATTCATAAAATTTTAAAAAACCTTCTGAAGTTTCATTCTTTTAAAATTCAAATTGTTTAAGAACTGAAAGTGATTTTGATTTATGCAAAAATTTTTTTAAAACGGTGTTGGAGCTTTTTCGCACTGTAAATTCAATTTTTAGAGCGACGAGGCTCATTTTCACTTAAACGGAAACGTCAACAAGCAAAATTGCCATTACTGGTTTCCAAGAACCCGCAACCTTCGATTGAAACATCAAAAATAATTACATTGCCCTAGAGTAACTGTTTGGTGTGCCTTATTCGCGCATGAGATAATTATACCTTTCACCACCATAGGTGGAAAGGTTGTTATAAGTTTGTGCTGATGTCTGTAACACATAGAAATATTTATCTTAGACCCACCTTTTAGTATACCAATAGGTATACTCACTATCACTTTCTGAGTCGATTTAGAGATGTCCGTCCGTCTGGCTGGCTGGACCCCCATGTAAACCTTGTAATCAAACTACAGGCCGCAGTTCTAAAGATAATTTGATGAAATTTGGCACAGATAATTTTTTTGATAATGGGACCATGGCTTTCGAAATTCGTCAAAATCGGTCCATTATTTATGGTACCTCCCATAGGTCACATTTCCCGGAATTGATATATTGGCCACAAATATTAATATTTTTTCATGAAATTTAAAACAGATTCTGCATAATAAACTAGAATCACTGTGCCAAATTTCGTTAAAATCGGTCCTTATTTGACCATAGCTCCCGTACAAACTCTTCTTTAAAAAAGCACTAAATGAGACAAAAATCAATAAAATGCTCATAAATTTGAAAATTATGACAATTTTAACTCTATTTTTTGCACACATAATTTTTGTAAAAACTGAATTCAATTTGCTAAATTTCAAGATGATCGGTTCACATTTGACCCTAGCCCCCATATAAGTCTAAATAACGAAAACAGCTTAAATTTATAATCCTTAAGAAAATGTTTATTTTTTTTACAAAATTTAGGAAATATTTGTTTTATAGATGAAAAAGTACAACTTTGACTTTAGTGGTGAAGGGTATCGTATTGTCGGGCTTGACCGACTATAGCACTTTCTTACTTGTTTTTTTATGTTTTTTGTCATGATTTCTGACCTTTGTTGGCTTATAAATTTACCTTATCTTATTTTGGTAAAATAATATTACTTAAAATTCTACCCCAAAATGTTCGTGTATAATTTTATGAAATTCTACATGACCGAGTAGCAAAATATGTGTAAAATTTTATTAGGTTTTGTTTTGATTGACGGTTTATTTGATTCTTATAAATGTCATGTGTAGTAATTTACTTTTAAGTGAGGTTAAAAATTTTTAACAATTTAGAAATCGATTTAGGACTTTTGTCAAAAAAGTGCAACAACAATAAATTTATATAATATTTTAAAATTACTTTGTAATTTTTAGAAAAAATCTCTTAAACTAAACAAGATATTATGATAATTTTTGGACACAGTATAGACCAATATATTAGAAATTTAGGATTTTTACTAAGATTTTTGTATACACAAAAGTTTTAAATTCATGTAATTTTTAACATTACTTTGTAATATTTTCACAAAAATCTCCAAAACTAAGCAAGGTATTATTAACAGTTTTGACAGTATAGATCAATACATTAGAAATTCAGAAATATAAATTTTAGAACGAGTTCTGAAATTTTAGTTTACATTTTTGAATACAGAAGAGTAGGCTTTTTATTTTTTATTTTATTTTTCATGACCGGGCTGCATAAGATTTTTGCGCAGACCTTATGTAACCTTAAATTTATACTTAATATAATTTAATAAAAACAACTTTAAAATCCATAATCAAAATTTTTTACAGTTACAAGAAACTCAACTTTTTTTTTTTCCAAAAATTGCCGATTATCGCCCATCTCTGGTTATGGTGTATATCCAAAATTATTCAAAATATAGTTTACACGCATCCCTGAAGCCTAATCTTTAAGAAAATGTTAAAAAATGTTTGGATCCAAATATCTCTGAAACTGTAAGAGTAAAGTAAGCGTGTTTTTTCTTAAATTTTTTAAGAAGTTTTCAAAATCTTTGGGATTGAAGCAAATTGGTAAAAGTTATACTGACCTGAGTTTAACATACCCAAAGTGGCAAACTTTGGTCCACTGTAGAGCCCATTGTGCTACCGATAGATGAGTCCTTTAATATTACCTTAAAAGCTTAGCTATTGATGTTTCAAATTTAATCAAAATCCGTCAAGTAGTTTAGAAACTGCAGAGTTAATACCAAAAAAACCTCATTTGCACCACTTCCACATTGCTAAGTGTCACATAGTTTTTTCAGTATTCTTAAAGATAAACTTATAACTTCAGAAAAAAATTTAATTTTGGAATAAAAAATAAATTGCATTGAATTAACATAAAATTTTATTTAGAACATTAAACCTCGAAAATTAAAATTACAATTGAAAGACATTTAATACGAAATCTGTTAAATTAACCCAGAAATCCTCCAAATTTCATTTCTATTTTCCAAATACACTGTATTTTTCGTCATAGTTTTTCTGTTTATTACTTTGGTTATCATTTCCTTTAATGATGTTCTGCAAGAAACAAACAAAATTTTAATAAACAAGTAAGAGTGGTATATTCGGCTTTGCCGAATCTTGGATACCCTTCACCAATGGTGTTCCAAAAGTACTTAATGTAATTCGTAGCAATATTTGGTTATACTAGTATTATATGCAAAGAGTCTTCAAAGTTAAGAGTCGGAAAACGAAAACCTTTTCGGTGGCGTCCTCATCTAGAATAGTTATGCACCCAAAGGTTAGGTTGGGCAGGTGGCTGATGTCTAGGGAAGCTTCACTTGGGTTCTAAAGTGGTCCCTTTGTGAAAGATAATGATTACTAGACTACAAGTAGAGAATGCATATTTAAGCCAGCCAGTAGCTTCGAAATAAAATAGACACATATTTTACGAACATTTAATAAAGTTCGATAGACCAGATAAACCATGCAGAAAAGATGCTTCAAAATGTAGATGCCCTTACATTTGCAATAGCACATCGATTTGATGAAGTTTAAGTATTCTGACATGCAACCCAAAAACGCTGTGCCCAGTGAGGGTTGTGCACTTTAATTCGTACGAATTATCCAACTAGTAAAAGTTCTTGATTAGTTATGTAAAACTCTGAAGTTAGCGGACTGATTTAGGTCAAAGCTTTAACAATGATTGTCAATGTATACAAGCCTTCAAATTATAGGGTATACACTCTTAGTTTTAGATACATACGTGAAATATATAGCTTTTGAATGGATGGTTATCAGCTTTGTCGGAAAAGTTTACTTATTAATTTGAAGTTAGTTAATTAATTAAAATGAACACTTCATCAATAATATTTGGGATGTTTAGTTCTTTCGATCTGTCCGATGGATGTTTGGAAAGTTTTGCTCTAGTTCTTTGTGCAATTTTATTATGATTTAATTTATCAGCATTAAATCGATTCCCGGTCTGGTTTATGTGGGAGATTTCACTAAATGTGAATAGAGCTCGCCCATTTTCAATATCGAACTTTTCAAGAGATCAGAAATACTTTTGTCAAATGTTGTACCTCTAGAAAGTTTATTTTAGGCGCTATTGTCCTGAATATCAATATTGTACAACGTCTTTATACTAAATGTCATCATCGTATCTATTATAATTTGTCACTTATTAGCTACTAAGAGATTGCCTTAGGCGAAGTTATACGGAATCAATTATCAAACGTGAACGGATTTCTCCCAATTGCAATTAAAAAATTTAAATTTTTGTTGATATGTGAGATACTTACATACATATGTAGGTTTTGAATGGATATCATGTAATCAGCTGCATTTTTGTACTTCCTAGGAAGATTACCTATAATTTGATATATAATACATTCTCAAATGTTATCATAATGTTCAAAAGTCAGACACAAAATTAAGATAAATGCAGTGTGCCTGTCTGCTAAATAAAACCAGATTTGTGGAGCTCCTGAATTGTCCCACCCTGAATTTCATTTCATTGTCGTTCAAAACACCATCGCTTAAACGCTAAATTATATCTACCACAAATTACAGAATGCATCAGGATTTAGATAATCCCCTGCGAAGGACACTATTAAACTTCATCAAAATAAACATCTGAGATATCGACAAAACAGGAGCTCCAAAAACTTGACTACAACAGAAAAAAGGACAGACAGGTAGACGGACGGACATGTAGACGGACGGACAAACAAACAGACGGACGGACGGGCAAACAAACAGACGGACGGACAGACGGACGGAGGTCGCGAAATCGATTCTTGTGCCGATTCAGAGTTGATCGGTACAATTTGAATGGTATTCATAATCAGATTTGTGGAGTATATATATCAGATTTTAGAAAATCCTCCCATAAAGAACGATGTCAAATTTCATCACAATCGGTCCATAAACACCTGAGATATCGCTGAAACAATACTTACAAAATGTAAACAAAATTTCTTAGACACGTACTTTGGGCAATTTGCTGTACATCAAATGTAGTGTTATTGCGATATCTCAATTGTTTATGGACCGCTTTTGATAAAATTTAATAACGTGCTTGGTGGGGGAATTTCCTAAAATCTGATATAAAATGTACGTATGTCCGTGCTAAAGGAGGATGGTTTTTTCCTATTTCTGCATTTCATTTTTTCAACAAACATTCCCTAATGCGTACTTTGGGCAATTTGCGATACATAAAATTTAGTGTTTTGGCAATATCTCAGTTGTTTATGGACCGATTTTGATAAAATTTTACAGAGTGCTTTGGGAAAATATTTCCTACAATCTGATATATAACATATTATCACATGTACACCAGGAGTATCTTTTTTCTCTTGTTATTTAAAAGTGTGTTTCAATCAAAAATTTTAAAATTTTCGTCTAATTTTTGGTATTTTTTCGATATTTTCGGTGTTTATAAACCGATTTTAATGAAATTTAATAGCGTTCATTGCGGGAGAATTTCCTAAAATCTGATATATAATTTATGTAAGTCCATCCTCCAGGGGCTTCAGAAACTTGATTTCAACAGACAGACAGACAGACGGACGGACAGACAGACAGACAGACAGACAGACGGACATCGCTTAATCGATTCTCCTCCCGATTCTGAGTCGATCGGTATAATTTTTATGGGGTCTACGATCACTAATAAAAAAATTACAAACGGAATCACAAACTTATAATACCCTTTCACCTATTGGTGAAGGGTATAAAAAGAAATTTCACTTTAATATATGTCCCTATTACCATTCTCAACTCCACTCAGTTTGGTCGTCTGCCAGTCGACCCAACTTTCACTCAAGCAAATTATTTTTTGATATTGCGGAACTAAAAAATAATTTGGTTGAGTGAAAGTTAGGTAGATTGGCAGGCGACCAAACTGAGTTGAGAACAGCTATAGGGGCAATAATTTCATTTGGGAAACTCACCGAACCCGGATTTGCCATGGTTAGGACAAAAAAGCAAGCAATTACAATAATTACTTGAAATAATTTCATTTTGTCAAGAGTAGCTTTAGCTCTGGATAACGTTTAAAGACTATAAAATGTCTAAATTTTCAAGCCTACTTATACATTATTATCCCTTTAGAACATCATGTCATTGCAAAGTATGATTTATTTAGGGCTTTAAAAATATATTTTGTGGTTATAAATGTTGTAGAATGTCTTTCTTATTACAAATATTTTTACATATTTATGTACTCGTGTAGGTAATTCCACGAGGTTTCATTGAACTTTATATAGCTTATATGCTGACAAATGTCTGAAAATAAATCCATTATATTTAAGTTCAATTATAATTGGGGGAAAAAAGTAATAAAAAATGCTTATTTCTCAGTATTTCTGAACGACATAACTTTTTAAGTTCAATAAATGGATATGAAGAAATTAAAATATAATTTTGAAGCCATGCACTAGGACGAAAAGATACAAAAAATATTACCTTAGATAATTTAAAAACGGACCTTTCAAAATTTCATCCTTTTATATACTTTTAATGTTTAATTTTGATCAAGGTACAAGTATCTGATCTGGGAAGGAGCTTGTATTAATTTCTTGTGGTAATTCTGAACTTTAAACTGATTTGGAGTCTTAACACTAAATCTACGGTTTCTAAAGCATTTATCGTACTCTAGTGTTTACTTTGTAATGCCGGCCTTAATGATACTGACCATTGCTGTATTTTAAAGCCCGAAATAACAGACATATAAGGCGACGAAATCGCAGAATCTACTTCTGACATATTCGTTTTTGCATTAACAATCAATACGCCAAAAAATGATTATCTATATCTTGTCGACTTTTACTCGTGAATGCAGGGCATCTCTCAATGCGATGGCTAGCCATTCCACCATAGAACTTTTCTGGGTATATAGTCATAACAACATTCCAGAGATTATTACGGGTACACTGTCATAACAACATTCCTGACATATGTCCTTAGATATTCCAAGTAGTATAATTTCTTTATAAGTCTTCACAATCAGGGTATTCCTATCGTACGACAGATTATACGTTAAATCTTTTCTGTGTGAAATTACCGATCTTCCAAACTAGACGTTTATTATCTTTGTGACTCTGACGGGCAGCTGTTAAGTCAATCGTGGTCTAGATATCCTTCTTGCAGATTTCGCAAAGAGATAATTTGAAGGTCCCAAATGTCGTTGACTTATTATCTGATAAACTAGAATAGTTATACTTCATACAAGTCGTTCTTAGAAATGACTGAACTTTAGCCGTAAATATTGTACAAAATACCGGAGCATGGGTAGATTCATTCCCTATTAAAAATAATACATATTGTCATGCAGATAAAGTTTTATATTATTCAACACGCAATGTCAATTTTTAGAATCGTAAAGTTGCACCATCTGTTATTATTTAGACCAGGAGTAGGCAACCCATACCAGCAGCCGATGATTTTTTTTAATTTTCGTAAATACCACTATCATTAATAAAACTTGTGAAAGTGAGTATTAAAATCACTGTTGGAATTTGGTGAACAGTCGTGGTATAGCAGGTTAGTCATCTGCCTAGCATACCAGAGGCCCCATGTTCGATCCCCCGTCAGACCGACTTGAAAAAATAAATTTTCGAAAAAGCGGCGGTTCACCTCATAACTCAGCTGGCCACTGGTTATTGAGTACTAGGCTATGTAAAACTTCTCTAACTAATGCATTTGCCGTTCGGAGCCGGAGTTAAAACGTAGGTCACTTTCAATGAGCCTACAAATGGAATCGGATGCAGCTCATTGTCTGAGAGAAGTATCCCTTGCTCCAATTGGAATGTTGTCGGGGAATAATATATATAATATATTGGAATTTGGAAGTTAACAGAGTTGGTTGGTGCTGCTATGTTAAAGAAAAGACAAAATCAAAATATGCAAGAAACAAATCAAATTCGAGAGAACAAAGAAATATAATCTCGAACATTGTTGCCACGACACTATTATTTTTGTAAACATTGGGAATATTTTTGTAAATATTGGGAATATTTTTCAAAACAAAAATAAATTCTTATATTTAACAATTTTATATATCTTTGATAAAAAAAAAAAGAAATTATTATTGCTGTAGGGATTACGGCCGATGTAGGATATTATGGTAATTAATAATGTTTTAAATAGAAACTACAGAAATTGATGTTCCTGTGACTGGGGCTCGAACCCAGGGAGAATGATAATATCTTATGTTTAGTTGTCGACGTGATACCCAACTAAGCCATTGCACTTACACCACTGAGGTCAAATGCCTAAATTAATATACATATGTGTTTAATTTTGTTAACAAAACAAAATTTTCTCGAAATTGAAGTACATATACATATGTATTTATGTTATTTTTGGCAATGGGTCAAATTTAAGAGCTTTCATCAAGCTATAGGTAGCAATATATCAAAAAAAGTAGGTTTTTAAATTTCAAGATAATCACATGAATTTATATACATTTTTTCAGACACATATTCAGCTATCCTTGGTGCTACATAAAATGGCCTAAGCTATTTTGGTTCCTGAAATACAGGGTGTTTTCTATAATTTTGGCTTTTAAACTAGAAGCAAATTTTGCGCTGTAACTTTCTTAATAGGTCATAAAGAGTGTTCTAAAAAAAATATGCATTTACTATTTTAGACAAAATTTATCCATAGTGCAAGAAATAATTTATTTTTTGATCAAGTTAGTTTCTATAGATATGTCAGATACTATTATTTTAGAAATTATTAATTTTCAATAGTTATTTTAATCAAAATGGAATGCGAAAAAAAAGTTCGTGAAAATATAATTAAAACTTTTCAAAAAAATCTGTCATGGACTTTTAAAAAAATAGCTAAAAATTTGAAAGTTGACCCTCGAACGGTTTCTAATGCCATCAGACGGTATAAGGAAAACCTGAGCATTGAAAGAAAACCTGGATCAGGGAGGAAAAAAGGTCCTACAGATATTGGTAAGGCAAAAAGAAGTCGAGCGACTCTTTCGAAGAGCGCCTAACACTTCTTTAAGAAAAGTAGCTCGTACAGTGAAATGTTCTACGAATTTTGCACATAGAGTCAAAGCTTATGCTGGACTGAAGACATACAAAGTCCAAAAGGTTCCAGATCGCAATGCTGTAAATAACTTAGAAGCAAAAAAACGAGCGAAAAAATTCAAGTCTGATTTTATAAAAAAATACACCTGTTGTGTGATGGATGATGAAACATACGTACTGGCAGACTTTTCTCAACTTCCTGGTCAAGATTTTTATGTTGCTGATAAACGGGGCAATGTTCGGCAAGAGTTTCGCACAAAAAAACAAACAAAATTCCCTAAGAAGTTTCTCGTGTCGCAAGCTATTTGCAGTTGTGGCAAAAGAAGTAAAGTATTTGTGGCATCTGGCACAATAAACACAGAAATTTATATAAAGGAGTGCCTACAAAAACGGTTGTTACCCTTTTTAAGAGAGCACAGAGTGACTACATTTTTTTGGCCCGATTTGGCATCATGCCACTATGGAAAAAAGGCACTTGAGTGGTACTCAAAGAATAATGTCATTTTTGTACCACGAGAGGCAAATCCACCAAACTGTCCAGAACTTCGGCCTGTGGAAAGGTATTGGGCTCTGGTAAAAAAGGAATTGAAGAACACAGTAAAGATTTCCAAGAACATGTCCGATTTTAAGCGCAGGTGGAACACATGCTCCAAAAAGGTATCAGAAGCAACTTTAATGGGAGGGTTTCCGAAAAAAGTCGATAATTTTGCAAAACCCGAGTACTAAGTAAACATTTTAATGCTAAATGATTTTGTATAATATGTCATTATATTTGCGTATTTTGTAGTTTTTATATTAAAAGGTTTGATTTTTATTTAAGAAAATCCAACTACAAATTTTATTTAGAGCAGTCTTTAAATTATACTTTTTTAAATTTGTATAGTTAGATATGTGTAAAAGAATTCATCACCATAAAAAAAACATCAGTACACTTAGAGAAAAGATATGTATAAAAGATAATGCAGGAGTGAAAAAAGTATAAAATTTGCATTTAAAATGGCACAAAAGCGGATAAAGATTTTGAGACTAAATTTTACGTACAGATAGCTACTATCGATATCTAAAAATTTGATATGGCGCTTCCCGATTAAATGTTTGGTTCTTCGACAAATTGAGAAAAACTAACAAAAAAAAAAATGAAAAATGGGTCAAAATTCTGCATTTTTAATATTTGTCTTCCTATAACTCATTAACTAAGAAACGCATCGAGAAGCGCCATAACAAAATTTTAGATAAACATTTTCTTAATATGTGTGCAAATTTTGCGAGAAAAAATATAGCCATTTTTGTGCCATTTAAAAAACAAGCAAGCCTATTTGTGTCATTTTTCACTTGTTCACCTTCGAAAGACACATTGATGTATGATAGCAATGTGGTACTTAAAGCTATATTGCTCAAATTCACGAACAAATATCCTGAGGCCTACAGTGAAGCAAAAATAATACGCGATTAAATCGCGACTATTGATTTTCTTCTACATCTTAAAGTGTGTATACAGCCTACATTGAACCTCTTAAATGCGTAAAATGTAACAAGACAATAGTGGCTTCTGATCATTTTGTGTTCTAGGAATGTAAAAATTAAATATTTAGTAATATGGAAACTTGCCACCAAAAAAAGTCAGACGAAAAAAATGTATTTAATACCTCATCGATTTACAGCGGTTATATTTTTTAAAAGTAGAGATGGAAAATGATATAGACTTAAAAAACAAATTAACATATTGAGAAACTAACCAATTTCGCGATAAAAAAATCTGGCTAACAAGATTTTTGCATATGGATGCTGAAGTTAAAAAAAAGTTAAAAACTTTCACTTTTATATGGAATTTAAGCCATACCCTTTCTTATAACAAAAACATTATTTTTACTTCTAATATTGTAAACAGTGACTAAATTTTACACAAAATTTTAAAACAATCGTTCAAAAAAGTATCAGAATTGGTATACTGTTAACTACTTTTACCCCTAGAATTCTTATTTTTTGTCGGAATTTCATCGCAGATATCTCTTTTGAAAGTTTTTGAAAGCATCTATTTTTGTGTTTTTAAAAATGCTCCAAAAGATTGCCGCAAGGCGGCGGTATTGACATGTTTCTTACAAATGTATCAAATACATATTACTTGGATCTTTTTCAATGTTGGTACATTCAGAAAAAAGTTAGACCAAATACTCCTGAACAAAGTCGCGTAACATTGTCAAACCAAATTTTTAACTTTTAATTATTAAAAATGCGATTTTCATATGTAACCTAAAAATAGCGCCATCTTTTAACATAATTAAGAAACTAAAATGTTGTAAAATAAACATTATTTTTATAATCCCAGAGATTCATTTTCTACAATAAAAAAGTTCTTTTTCTCAAAAAGCCGTTTTTGATATATTGCTAGCTATAGGTTCATATTGTCACTAAATTTTATATATCGATTAAGATTTAGGCAAAAGTTTGGAGCGAAAAATTCGATATTACTGCATTAAAAATCGATGCTTCATAATCGATGATAACTAAAACAGCTTTTCTTAGAGTCAAAAACCCAAAAATCCATGCATGGTAGTTATTGCAATTTTCCCCAAAAAATGCATGCCCTTTTCACAATGCCTAAGGATATGCAGCAACAAAATTTACTTTAAAATACGGAAATTACAAAGTTTCGTGGTCTTCGAATTATTTGCGTGATTTTTGAGACTTAGTCTTGTAATTTTTGATTTGGGTGAGCATGGTAACCATTGTCGATTACAACAAAATTTGTTGCAAAATTTCGGCTGGAGTAAGCAATATATGCATACTATGGCACATGCTATACATTGTATAGCATGTGCTGAACTTCATTCATACATTGCTTTGAATAGGAAATTTTTCAAAAATTTCTTATTTTTATAGGAAATTTTTCAAAAATTTCTTATTTTTACAGGAAATTTTTCAAAAATTTCTTATTTTTATAGGAAATTTTTCAAAAATTTCTTATTTTTATAGGAAATTTTTAAAAAATTTTCTATTTTTATAGGAAATTTTTCAAAAATTTCTTATTATTATAGGAAATTTTTCAAAAATTTCCTATTTTTATAGGAAATTTTTCAAAAATTTCTTATTATTATAGGAAATTTTTCAAAAATTTCTTATTATTATAGGAAAACCTTTTAAAATTTTTTATTTACAGGAAATTTTTCAAAAATTTCTTATTTTTATAGAAAAGTTTTCAAAAATTTCTTATTTTTATAGGAAATTTTTCAAAAATTTCTTATTTTTATAGGAAATTTTTCAAAAATTTCTTATTTTTATAGGAAATTTTTCAAAAATTTCTTATTTTTATAGGAAATTTTTCAAAAATTTCTTATTTTTATAGGAAATTTTTCAAAAATTTCTTATTTTTATAGGAAATTTTTCAAAAATTTCTTATTTTTATAGGAAATTTTTCAAAAATTTCTTATTTTTATAGGAAATTTTTCAAAAATTTCTTATTTTTATAGGAAATTTTTCAAAAATTTCTTATTTTTATAGGAAATTTTTCAAAAATTTCTTATTTTTATAGGAAATTTTTCAAAAATTTCTTATTTTTATAGGAAATTTTTCAAAAATTTCCTATTTTTATAGGAAATTTTTCAAAAATTTCTTATTATTATAGGAAATTTTTCAAAAATTTCTTATTATTATAGGAAAACCTTTTAAAATTTTTTATTTGCAGGAAATTTTTCAAAAATTTCTTATTTTTATAGGAAATTTTTCAAAAATTTCCTATTTTTATAGGAAATTTTTCAAAAATTTCCTATTTTTATAGGAAATTTTTCAAAAATTTCTTATTATTATAGGAAATTTTTCAAAAATTTCTTATTATTATAGGAAAACCTTTTAAAATTTTTTATTTACAGGAAATTTTTCAAAAATTTCTTATTTTTATAGAAAAGTTTTCAAAAATTTCTTATTTTTATAGGAAATTTTTCAAAAATTTCTTATTTTTATAGGAAATTTTTCAAAAATTTCTTATTTTTATAGGAAATTTTTCAAAAATTTCTTATTTTTATAGGAAATTTTTCAAAAATTTCTTATTTTTATAGGAAATTTTTCAAAAATTTCTTATTTTTATAGGAAATTTTTCAAAAATTTCTTATTTTTATAGGAAATTTTTCAAAAATTTCTTATTTTTATAGGAAATTTTTCAAAAATTTCTTATTTTTATAGGAAATTTTTCAAAAATTTCTTATTTTTATAGGAAATTTTTCAAAAATTTCTTATTTTTATAGGAAATTTTTCAAAAATTTCTTATTTTTATAGGAAATTTTTCAAAAATTTCCTATTTTTATAGGAAATTTTTCAAAAATTTCTTATTATTATAGGAAATTTTTCAAAAATTTCTTATTATTATAGGAAAACCTTTTAAAATTTTTTATTTGCAGGAAATTTTTCAAAAATTTCTTATTTTTATAGGAAATTTTTCAAAAATTTCCTATTTTTATAGGAAATTTTTCAAAAATTTCCTATTTTTATAGGAAATTTTTCAAAAATTTCTTATTATTATAGGAAATTTTTCAAAAATTTCTTATTATTATAGGAAAACCTTTTAAAATTTTTTATTTACAGGAAATTTTTCAAAAATTTCTTATTTTTATAGAAAAGTTTTCAAAAATTTCTTATTTTTATAGGAAATTTTTCAAAAATTTCTTATTTTTATAGGAAATTTTTCAAAAATTTCTTATTTTTATAGGAAATTTTTCAAAAATTTCTTATTTTTATAGGAAATTTTTCAAAAAATTCTTATTTTTATAGGAAATTTTTCAAAAATTTCTTATTTTTATAGGAAATTTTTCAAAAATTTCTTATTTTTATAGGAAATTTTTCAAAAATTTCTTATTTTTATAGGAAATTTTTCAAAAATTTCTTATTTTTATAGGAAATTTTTCAAAAAATTCTTATTTTTATAGGAAATTTTTCAAAAATTTCTTATTTTTATAGGAAATTTTTCAAAAATTTCCTATTTTTATAGGAAATTTTTCAAAAATTTCTTATTATTATAGGAAATTTTTCAAAAATTTCTTATTATTATAGGAAAACCTTTTAAAATTTTTTATTTGCAGGAAATTTTTCAAAAATTTCTTATTTTTATAGGAAATTTTTCAAAAATTTCCTATTTTTATAGGAAATTTTTCAAAAATTTCCTATTTTTATAGGAAATTTTTCAAAAATTTCTTATTATTATAGGAAATTTTTCAAAAATTTCTTATTATTATAGGAAAACCTTTTAAAATTTTTTATTTACAGGAAATTTTTCAAAAATTTCTTATTTTTATAGAAAAGTTTTCAAAAATTTCTTATTTTTATAGGAAATTTTTCAAAAATTTCTTATTTTTATAGGAAATTTTTCAAAAATTTCTTATTTTTATAGGAAATTTTTCAAAAATTTCTTATTTTTATAGGAAATTTTTCAAAAAATTCTTATTTTTATAGGAAATTTTTCAAAAATTTCTTATTTTTATAGGAAATTTTTCAAAAATTTCTTATTTTTATAGGAAATTTTTCAAAAATTTCTTATTTTTATAGGAAATTTTTCAAAAATTTCTTATTTTTATAGGAAATTTTTCAAAAATTTCTTATTTTTATAGGAAATTTTTCAAAAATTTCTTATTTTTATAGGAAATTTTTCAAAAATTTCCTATTTTTATAGGAAATTTTTCAAAAATTTCTTATTATTATAGGAAATTTTTCAAGAATTTCTTATTATTATAGGAAAACCTTTTAAAATTTTTTATTTGCAGGAAATTTTTCAAAAATTTCTTATTTTTATAGGAAATTTTTCAAAAATTTCCTATTTTTATAGGAAATTTTTCAAAAATTTCCTATTTTTATAGGAAATTTTTCAAAAATTTCTTATTATTATAGGAAATTTTTCAAAAATTTCTTATTATTATAGGAAAACCTTTTAAAATTTTTTATTTACAGGAAATTTTTCAGACTAATATTTCTATGTGCTACTAACATTAACACTAATGCAATATAATGTTTTAACCTTGGATAGTAAAGCGTATAAAAAGGCATGCGGTATTGAGGAATATCATTGTAGTTTTACTAATCATCGTATAAAGTCTACACTATACTCGCACTTACTTTATATACATACATATTCTTATTAAATAATTATGAAACTTTTACAAATAATCTTTGGCTTCGGCTGTATAATTGCTGGTGTTTTTGCAGCTCCTGGTCATGTAAGTATTTTTTATCGTGTTATGTTTTGAATACTTTTAAAATTGTATATATCGCACATGATCCTCTAAAGAGATATAACTCAAAAATTTTAAAATTTTCACCTTTCACAAGAAATCGATGTACAGTGGGAAAATCCATCCACTACAAAATTCTAACATCATTTTCACTAATATTTCCCTCTTTTGGATATGAAAGTGGTCGTAAAAAAATTTAGTTTTGCCTTAAAAATGTTCAAAATGCATATACATATATAGTCACAGCTCGATCAGTTGTTAATCATAAATTTTTACATCATCTCATTTTATTGTCAGATGATTAATCTTAAAATGTAGTTGTTATAATAATAAATTCAGAATTTTAATAATTTCCTTATTTCAGAATATTATATCTGGCAATCATAACAAGGGAAATCACCAATCAAACGGCGATTTTGGGCTTAAGCTTGATCTACCCATACCAATATAATATATTGAAAAATGATGTATATTGAATTTTGATGAAAATGTGTAAATAAATGACAAATAAATAAAAAGTAATTTTTCTAAATTTTTTATTTGATATATAGAAGCAAAGATTCTATAGATGTTGCACTTCACATATTGATTTGCCGTATGGTCTTTTCGAAAAATCCCATATTTGAAATTGGCTAATAAATTCTTAGGTGACCAATTTTAGTAAATTTAGTCTTACATTTTGATCATGTTTTTGATCAGGTTTTTTCTTTCATAAAGTTTAATTAATAAAAATCATTTGGAAATTCTTAGCGGGTTGAATGGACTTATACCACTTTGAAAACAAACGAAAAATTTTGTTTCAAAAAATGTTGCCAAATATTTTTCATATCAAAATTCCTATAAAAAGTAAATTTTCGAAAAAATACCTATAAAAATTAAATTTTCGATAAAATTCATATAAAACTCAAATTTCTGAAAATTTTTTTTATAAAAGCAAATTTCTGAAAAATTTTCTATAAAAGCAAATTTCTAAAAAATTTTCTATAAAAGCAAGTTTCTGAAAAATTTTCTATAAAAGTAAATTTTTGAAAAATTTCCTATAAAAAGTAAATTTTTGAAAAATTTCCTATAAAAAGTAAATTTTTGAAAAATTTCCCATAAAAAGTAAATTTCTGAAAAATTTCCTATAAAAAGTAAATTTTTGAAAAATTTCCTATAAAAAGTAAATTTTTGAAAAATTTCCTATAAAAAGTAATTTTTTGAAAAATTTCCTATAAAAAGTAAATTTTTCAAAAATTTTCTATAAAAAGTAAATTTTTGAAAAATTTCCTATAAAAAGTAAATTTTTGAAAAATTTCCTATAAAAAGTAAATTTTTGAAAAATTTCCTATAAAAAGTAAATTTTTGAAAATTTTCCTATAAAATGTAAATTTTTGAAAAATTTCCTCTAAAAAGTAAATTTTTGAAAAATTTCCTCTAAAAAGTAAATTTTTGAAAAATTTCCTATAAAAAGTAAATTTTTGAAAAATTTCCTATAAAAAGTAAATTTTTGAAAAGTTTTCTATAAAAAGTAAATTTTTGAAAAATTTCCTATAAAAAGTAAATTTTTTAAAAGTTTCCTATAAAAAGTAAATTTTTGAAAAGTTTCCTATAAAAAGTAAATTTTTGAAAAGTTTCCTATAAAAAGTAAATTTTTGAAAAATTTCCTATAAAAAGTAAATTTTTGAAAAATTTCCTATAAAAAGTAAATTTTTGAAAAATTTCCTATAAAAAGTAAATTTTTGAAAAATTCCCTATAAAAAGTAAATTTTTGAAAAATTTACTATAAAAAGTAAATTTTTGAAAAATTTACTATAAAAAGTAAATTTTTGAAAAATTTACTATAAAAAGTAAATTTTTGAAAAATTTACTATAAAAAGTAAATTTTTGAAAAATTTCCTATAGAAAGTAAATTTTTGAAATATTTCCTATAAAAAGTAAATTTTTAAAAATTTCCTTTAAAAAGTAAATTTTTGAAAAATTTCCTCTAAAAAGTAAATTTTTGAAAAATTTCCTATAAAAAATAAATTTTTAAAAAATTTTCTATAAAAAGTAAATTTTTGAAAAATTTCGTATACAAAGTAAATTTTTGAAAAATTTCCTTTAAAAAGTAAATTTTTGAAAAATTTCCTATAAAATGTAAATTTTTGAAAAATTTCCTATAAAAAGTAAATTTTTGAAAAATTTCCTATAAAAAGTAAATTTTTGAAAATTTTCCTATAAAAAGTAAGTTTTTGAAAAATTTCCTATAAAAAGTAAATTTTTGAAAAATTTCCTATAAAAAGTAAATTTTTGAAAAATTTCCTATAAAAAGTAAATTTTTGAAAAATTTCCTATAAAAAGTAAATTTTTGAAAAATTTCCTATAAAAAGTAAATTTTTGAAAAATTTCCTATAAAAAGTAAATTTTTGAAAAATTTACTCTAAAAAGTAAATTTTTGAAAAATTTCCTATAAAAGTAAATTTTTGAAAAATTTTCTATAAAAAGTAAATTTTTGAAAAATTTCCTATAAAAGTAAATTTTTGAAAAATTTCCTATAAAAGTAAATTTTTGAAAAATTTTCTATAAAAAGCCAACATTTGACCTACAATGGACCTTTAAAGTATAAGCCGTTGCTTCGTAGTCTTTGAAACATCAATATTTTATAAGCGTAGACTTGAGTTCATATCAGACAGATGTCAAAAGTTGTAGGACCAGATTGGCCCATATAAATTTTAATAATTTTTGTTTTATTTGAAAATAAAAACGAAATTTCTTTCCCAGCAACCCAATAATTTATAGATTTTCAAGTTAAGTTTGATAATATTTATTAAAATTCATGACAAACATTAAATAGTTTTCTTGAGTATTTGTGTAGTAACGCATTTAAAGATCATCTAATGATCATTTAAAACAAACTGCCTTTGACATCATGATTCCATTGCTTATTGCGAACATTGCCACTACCATTTATTTCATTCTGGATGTAAATATATAAAATTATATAATTATAAATTTTCCAACTTTTTCATATTTTTTCAACTTACATCTCCCGGATTACAGGCAACTGCGGCAATAAGGCAAGCTACGGCAACGATTATTTGAAATACTTTCATTTTAGCTGAAGTCTCAAAGTTTAATGATAACAAAATGGATTTGGCAGGGCTTTTTATAAAGAGGTTTAGAAAAGTATTTCTTATAAAAAAAATATTTTTACACGAGTATAAAATGTGGTCAAAAGTTTTAAATAGGAAATTTTATTTATTGTATTTTCAATGAAATTTTAATTATAAAAAAGTTTTCTTGAGACACGTTTTTACTTTCATTTGATCATTTCTAAAATAGGCCATTCTAGATGTATTCTTGGAATTTATAAATAAAGTTGATTAATTATTTCTTTCAAGAATGACCACAGAAATGCATAAATCACAAGATTTATTTTAATAAGATCTCGTTATTAATCCCTCTGGTTTACAGTTGAGATAGAGCAAAAATTGTTATCTTATTTTCGGAATATATCTAAAGATCTCTATTAAACTTTTATTTTTAGTTCATTATAGTCTGGTTCTACTTTAAGTGATTTGTTTATAAAAAGACAGTAATTCTTATTAAGGTATCATATCAGTTTTAATCGTAGCAAGAGCATATTTCAAAATCTGTAAAAAATGAAACTTTTTCAAATAATAATTGGAGTTGCCTGCGTTATTGCTGGAGTTTTGGGAGCTCCAGGACATGTAAGTTATTGTAATTGATTTTCAAACTATTAAATTAATATATAGTTAAGGCTTATTTCATAAAATTTTATATTGGGGTCCAATTAATTTGGACATCTTTCTGTTAGTGGCAAAATTTAACATTGCACAGTGGTTTCAAATAAAAAAGTGGTAATAATCCTGTATCTTCTAAACTATCAGTCTGATTGCATCAGTATGAATGAGAGAATCGTTAAGGAGGACCGAAGCTTTCTAAATTTTCTAATTTATGGTTACCCTGTATTTACACAGCGTGAATTATTGGACGTCAAAGTAGCCAACCTGAGAAGTAAAAAGATTTTGGACCGTGTAGCTCTTTCAATTATTAGCCAATATGGTTGATTTGTTTTACATTTTGGAATGAGCTTGAAGAAACGAAGAAAAAAAAAATGCATACTTTACTATAACACGGTACGACAGTGGTTGGTACACATGAGAAATATTAACATAATATGAAAATAGGCTTAAAATAAAGAAATACGTGTCTCGGCGTTTTGCTGTAGCACGTCAGAATTTCAAGAAAATCGATTTTAATGATTCGAAGGACCGTGGAGGTTCACTTGTAACGTAATACTATTAGTACCTGGTTGACCGAGCCTTGATCGGAGCTTTATGATAAGTTTTTAAAGTTTTTATATATTTTATTTTATAAAGTACTAAAATTTTGAATTTTTTTATTTATTTTGTCCGATCAACACGCCACCTGTCGGACTTTGGTCATTCTAATTAATAAACCTTCTTCGGCTTATCCGCAACAACATTGCTTAAGATTATAGCATGATTAAATGTACAGCTTACAACTAAATTGACTTTGAGTAAATTTCAGTGGCGCCACCTGACGAAATTTCTTCACACCAACTAAGAAACCTTCGTCGGATCATGTGCAACAACTTTGCTAAAGATTATAGCATGATTAAATGTACAGCTTACGATTAAATTGACTTTGAGTAATTTTCAGTAGCGCCACCTGTCGGAAATTATTCATACCAACTAAAAAGCCAGCTCATGCGCAAAAGATCATAGCATGATTAAATGTACAGTTTACGACAACATCTTCGCTAAAGAGCATAACATGATCAAATTCACAGTTTACAATTCTATAAAAAAACATACATACAGACAAACATTCATTTGTTTAAAAGTTATAATATTACTAATTTTTTCCCCTTTTTATACCCTAATTTCAAAAAGTTCCATATGCATATTTGGTACTTCTTTGGTATTAACTAAATTCGGTACATTTTATTAAAACGCAGTTAACATAATGTTCCTATTCATATTATCTCATGTGGTGTTAAGTTATCATTTTATCCCTTTTTACCCTTTTTGGACCCCGAAATCAAAAAAGTACGAAATACGTGATCAATACTTCTTTCACATCTATTGATTGCAGTACAAAGTTCCTTTCTATATACTTTAGTTTGAAAAGTTTAAAAAACTTTAAAAAATTAAAAAGTACCAAAAGAAACTATTTTCACCCTTTTTACTCCCTATCGGACAAAGTTTCAAAAAAGTACCAAACACCTGTTCGCTTATTTTCATAGCTGCTTAAAACGTAATTTAAATTTTGTTTCTATACCTATTACTTTAGGAGATATAACGATTTGAATTTTTTCCCCTTTTTACCCGTTTTTACCCTCTTAGAGGCAAAGGTTCCAAAAGTTGCTTAAACTTAATTTAAGTTTTGTTTCTATACCTATTACTTTAGGAGATACAACGATTTGAATTTTTTCCCCTTTTTACCCGTTTTTACCCTCTTAGAGGCAAAGGTTCCAAAAGTTGCTTAAACTTAATTTAAGTTTTGTTTCTATACCTATTACTATAGGAGATATAACGATTTGAATTTTTTCCCCTTTTTACCCGCTTTTACCCTTTTAGAGGCAAAGGTTCCAAAAGTTCCTTCTTCTTCGACCTATACATCAAAATTTTATCAAAATCGTTATATATACATACAATTATTGCTCGTTTAAGAATATAAGATAAAAAGTTCTATAAAAATAGAATGGGTGAACCGATTTGGCGCTTAAATGTTCATGTAAAATTAAAAAATATCCAAAAAATGTTATATAATGTAAAAATACAAATAAAAAAGTAAAAATACAAATCCCAGACGACTTGTTTTAATTTTTTCTAATTGCAGAATTGTATTTTTAATCGTACATTTTTGGATATTTTTTAATTTTACATAAAAATTAAAGCGTCCTCTAGCGGAAAAACAAATAAATCCAAATTTAATTCTTTTCAAAACTGGCTCAAGCATTTAAATCGGTTCACCCATTCTATTTTTATAGAACTTTTTATAATAGTATTACGTTACAAGTGAACCTCCTTCGAATCTTTAAAATCGATTTTCTTAAAATTCTGACGTGCTACAGCAAAACGCCAACAGTTCAGGAAATAAAATAATGAAAACGGTTTTTAGATAACTTGAACCGTTTAATGTTGAGAAATTTCCCAAGTCAAATATTTTTCGCTAATCGAAAAAAATGCATTTTTATTCTCAAAAAGATGGTAACAATTTACTACGAATAAGTTTTTTATTAAAAGTTAAAGTTTTATTATAAGATTCGTAGAGAATGGGGTTCTAGGATGATTTTAAACCAAACTTGATGTCAGTGCAACATTTCCTTTACGTACAGCATTGAACGAAATTTGTCAAATTTTTAAGAAAATTTTTGTGTTTTCGAACATATAACAAAAACGTTAAGCCGATTTTGCAACTTTCTAAAATGCAGTTATATAGTCCCATATATTCTCTTTAGATATCAAAAATTAATAACATTCCATGATTTTAAAATTAACAATTATTAAAAGAAATTTTGATCTTTGACTCCGGTAAAGAAAGGGTTTAACTTTTTCAATATCAAAAACACATTTAAGCATAGATTTACAATAGATTGAGCAATAATAAGTCTGTTTCTTTACTTGATGGGTAAGTTCGGTCAAGCGATAGTAATTTGGCAAAACAAACGATAGTAGTTTAGTAAAACAGCAAAACTTACGCAGAGGTACGGGAACACCAGAATTTAAGTCAGAACTAAAACAGAGTACAGGAACGCAATTGGGTGAGTTTGGGTAACTTCGGTCGGATTTGGGTAGTTTCGTTATCGTACGGGTTAACCCATCCTTAGATGATGGCTGTCTAGACGTTTACACTGATGGATCGAAGTCAAAGATAGGCGTAGGGGGGGGGGCTTCTTCATCCCATTGCTTGGGAAGGAAATCTGCTTTAGGCTCCCTGATCAATGCAGTGTCCTACAATCCGAGATATCGGCTATCCACAAAGCAGTCAAATGGTTGAGATACTACAGAGTATACGACAGGGATATTCGCTTTTGTATCGACAGTCAGGCTGTAATAAAATCCCTATCTAATGTCCATACGACATCTGTTCTTACCAGCGAATGCCGGGCATCTCTTAACGAGATGGCGAGACATTGCAAAATCGAACTCTTATGGGTACCCGAGCACAACAACATACCTGGTAACTCCACCGCGGACAAACTTGCTATATCCGGTGCTCTCCTGAGTCAGGATAGCATCGACCAATTTACGGGCTTACCGCTATCCGCCTGCAAATCAATAATTAGGCAATCACTTTATGCGTCAGCGCAGAACGAGTGGTCTTCAGTAACGAACTGCTCCATATCTAGGCAAACATGGCCCACCTACAACACTAAACGTTCAAATATCTTGGTAACTCTACCCCGTCATAGACTTCGCAATCTTATCTCGACCCTAACAGGGCACTGCGTTTTTGGGCTTCATGCCAGAAGACTTAATCTTCAATTTTACGACTACTGTCGCAGTTGCCACAACATAGAAGAGGAGGAGACAGTGACTCATCTTCTCTGTCACTGCCCCGCCCTCTCGACCCCTAGGGCTCTCAATTTGGGGGCACCTTTTCTGCATGATTTATCGGATCTAGCGAGTATTGACATTCGTAAAATAGACTCATTTATCAGGGCTTCAGGATGGCTTGATCAGCCTCTCACTGAGTTGGCAAAACTCAACTACTTCATACTTACAGGCCATAGAATTGTTCATCGTGTCTTACTTTCAAATTTCTTTGTTCTTAAGTTAATTTTTTTTGGTTGCATGTCCTATCGTCAAGAATTTCAAAAAAAAAAGGAAAATATTTAACTCCAAAATTACTTCATGATTTTTTTATTATGATGACTTAAAACAAAGATATTTTAGTTTTTTTCTTATATATCATAATTTTTTTAAATAATTAAATCCTATTTGTTGAAATTTTGTCAAAACTAATATATGAATACAAATCATTTTTACTGTTTGGGCGGGTCACGGGCTTGCTTCCCCTTCATTTGATTAAGCTCAAATTTTCAAATGACTATTTATACCCTTCACCACCATAGGCGGAAAGGGTATTATACGTTTTTTACTGATGTATGTAACGCATAGCTTTCTGAGTCGATTTAACGATGTCAGTCCGTCTGGACGGCTCACAGTGGTATTTCTTCATACATCGAAGCAATCCTACAACGATGAAATTTTTCATATTTGTTCCGTTGTATACAGGTAAGAAAAATCAAAGGGACCTCATTTTTTAACCTATTTTTTTCTCAATGTACCCAAGAAAGAGTTCTACTAATTTTGGTTAAAAATCGTAGACTTCTACGGGTACCTGCCTTGCACTTACACTTAAATTCAATTTGATTAAAAAGTTACGCCTAACGACTGCAACACTTTTTGCTTAAGTTATGCGTAACAATTTACATGACTTTTTTCAGAAAAATTTTGAACTTTGTTCTACGATCGGTGAATCGGTAATTGGTGAATTTTTTTCACTAAATCTTAAGAAGAGACTTCCACTTTTCACATGGTTATAGTGGGAGCACCGAGCAAAACCGAGCCAACTTAGTTTTTGTCCAAAGAAAAATGAAACCACTGAATTTTTTAGAGCCTTTTAGAATTCCTGATATCTCCTAACCTATATACGAGACTAAGTAATTTTCTTCTGCAAACTAAAACCAAGATTCTGTGTCTTAATTAAATTGACATTAGGATGAAAGGTGTGAAACTATATTGGATGAATGAGTTAAAACAAATATTGATCCTTAATATCTAGACTCTCCTCTATAGAACTGCATCAGTGGATTTTTCAAAAGCGGTGGTCAAAAAATGGCAGCAGAAATACCAAAATGCATACCAAAATTTGTTGAAATTTGGCACAGACAATTTTTTTGATAGTGGGGCCATGGCTATTGAAATTCTTCCAAGTCGATCCTTTTTTTTGGGTAACTCCTATAAGTCTCACTTCCCGGATTTTGGCTGCAAATATCACTATATTTTCATGAAATTTAAAACAAATACTCCTAATATAATAACTATACCAAGTTTTGTTGAAATCGGTCCATATTTGACCATAAGTGCCATACGAACTGTTCTGTCAAAACTTACTAAACGCTCATAAATCTGAAGATAATGGCAATTGCTAAATTTCTAGACAATCGGTCCATATTTGACCCCAGCTGGCTTAAAAATATACGAAGACAAAATTTAATCTCAGTTGTGAATTTTTGTTGTATCATATGGTCGGGCTTGGTCAACTATAGAACATTCTTACTTGTTATACCCTTCACCACCTTAGGTGGAAAGGGTATTATAAGTTTGTGCTGATGTATGTAACGCATGGAAATATTTATCTTAGACCCACCTTTTAGTATACCAATAGGCTTAGAATCACTTTCTGAGTCGATTTAGCGATGTCCGTCCGTCCATCTTTCTGGGTGGCTGGCTGGACCCCCATGTAAACCTTGTAATCAAACTACAGGTCGCAATTCTAAAGATAATTTGATGAAATTTGGCACAGATCATTTAGACAATCGGTCCATATTTGACCCCAGCTGGCTTAAAAATATACGAAGACAAAATTTAACCTCAGTTGTGAATTTTTGTTGTATCATATGGTCGGGCTTGGTCAACTATAGAACATTCTTACTTGTTATACCCTTCACCACCTTAGGTGGAAAGGGTATTATAAGTTTGTGCTGATGTATGTAACGCATGGAAATATTTATCTTAGACCCACCTTTTAGTATACCAATAGGCTTAGAATCACTTTCTGAGTCGATTTAGCGATGTCCGTCCGTCCATCTTTCTGGCTGGCTGGCTGGACCCCAATGTAAACCTTGTAATCAAACTACAGGTCGCAATTCTAAAGATAATTTGATGAAATTTGGCACAATTTGTCAAAATCGGTCCATTATTTATGGTACCTCCCATAGGTCCCACTTCCCGGAATTGATATATTGGCCAAAAATATCAATATTTTTTCATGAAATTTAAATCAAATACTGCTTATTTCAACTAAAATCACTGTACCAAATTTCGTTAAAATCGGTCCACATTTGACCATAGCTCCCATACAAACTTTTCTTTAAAAATGCACTAAATGAGACAAAAATCACTAAAAAGTTCGTAAATCTGAAGATAATGGGAATTTTATGTTTTTACATACATAATTTTTGTAACAACTGTAATGAATTTGCCAAATTTCGAGATTATCGGTCCACATTTGACCCTAGCTCTCATATAAGTCCAAATGTCGGAAGCAGCTTAAATATAAAAGTTTTGAGAAAATGTCTGTATGATGGCAAAATTTAGCAAATATTTGTCTTTATACAGGAAAAATAACACTTTTGACCTTAGTGGTGAAGGGTATCGTATGGTCGGACTTGACCGACTATAGCACTTTCTTACTTGTTTTTTTTTTAGCAATTTTAATATAAATGGGGATTGGTGTGAAACAATTTCCAACTTTGAAAACTATTTATAATTCTCGATTTTTGGTCATATTTCTCATAGTTAAAGGCTTTTATAGACCGTTATTTCTTAACAGATTCTTATGTAAACCAATTTTTATTCTTAGGTCCTCAACTATCAATTGTTATTGTTATTAAAAACTCTATTTCGTAAATCCAGTATTTAATTATAATAGAAATTTTACATTTAATTCTTATTCCAGAATGTTATATCGGGCAACAACAATAGTGGCAATCATCAATCAAACAGTGATATTGGACTTGACCTTAGTTTACCCCTTAAATTATGAAGAATTTTGTTTTAAATGATAAAAATGTGCAATAAATAAAAAAGAAGAACTATTGAAAACAGAATTATTCCCGAGTCAAGTTAACCCTTTTTTGGTTAAAACAAACTTATAATCAAACAAGTAAGAGTGTTATATTCGGCTGTGCCGAATCTTATATACCCACCATCAAGTTGTGTTAAATTTAGAAACATATCTCATATATCTACAAGGGTGCAGCTAATCCAAAATCTGCACCAAAACTGGAAAAATCGCTAAGCTATTTGGTATTGTTGGTAAAACCTTTGGACTAAATTAGGTTTCCGTAGCTTTATAGTTCAACATTCAAAAATATTTTAGTGGTTTCCCCAGTATTTACTTTGATCAAAATTCGGTCTCATAACCAGGTATAGTTTTACATTAAAGCTAAACACGTTAATAGTAATACGACAGGTCCATATATTTCGTTATGAGTTCCTAATGCATTCATCATATATAAAGTCTGGGCTGAACATTGATTAATGCCTATATAATTTCATAGGTGCAATCTTAATATAATGAATGTACCTCCAAATCTTTTTGATTGTAGATATAAAAAGGGGATGTTATATATATAAGAATTATAGCCAAATGTTGACCGATTATAACAAAATTTTACACACTGGCTGGTATATATAGAGAGCTTATTCTTGCAAAATTTAGTGACCATAGCTATCATAGTTTCTAATTTAATAGCTTTTAACTGGCCTTTGCTAAAATTTTTGGTTTCCGTGAGTGTTTTTCACATGAAAGCTAAAGTCAAATATGGACTGATTCCTATAAAATTTGATAAACTGATCAAAAATTGCATAAAACTTCCCTATTTTAAATTTAATCGTCATAGCTATTACAATTGTATTCAATTTATCAGCATTAATGTGTTTTCCGGGGCGGGGTTATATGGGAGCTCTAACTAAATTTGAACCGATTTTGTCCATTTTCAACACACATCTTTTTCAAGATATCCAAAATACTTTTGTAAAATTTTGTCCCTCTAGCTCTTTTCGTTAAGGCCCTATCGTGCTTTTATCTGACGGACAGACGGACATAAACAACCTTTTCTTTATGTATTTTTGTGTTTCCATAAGTTTTTTATATGGGAGCTATGGTCAAATGGTGACCGATTGTGACGAAATTTTGCACACTGGCTGGCATTGACATAAGACTTCCTTGTGCTTAATTGAGTCTTACTAGCTCTTGTAGTTAAGGAGCTATCACGATTTTATCTGACGGACAGACGGACATAAATCCCCTTTTCTTTTTGAATTTTTGTGTTTTCGTAAGTTTTTTATATGGGAGCTAGGTCAAATAGTGACCGATTGTGACAAAATTTTGCAAACTGGCTGGCATTGATATAAGACTTTCTTGTGCCAAATTTAGTGGTTATATCTGTTATACTTTTAGATTTATTGGCATTTAAGTGTATTTTGGGTGAAATTTAGACTGTTTTCGTAAGTTTTTTGTATGGGAGCTATGGCTAAATGTGAACCGATTTCGATGAAATTTTATATGCTGCCTAGTGCTTATCTAAAACTTCTAGATACCAAATTTTGTCATCATAACTGTCATAATTTGTCATTTATTAGCAAATAAGCGATTAGCCTAGACGAGGTTATACGGGAGCTATGGCCAAATGCTAACCGATTTTGCCCAATTTCAATACCAAAATTTTCTCATAGATAAAGAATGTTATACGGGAGCTATGGCCAAATGCTAACCGATTTTGCCCAATTTCAATACCAAAATTTTCTCATAGATAAAGAATGTTTTTGCTAAGTTTCAGTTAGCTAGCTCTTTTCGTTATCGTGATTTCAACAGACAGACAGACAGACGGACAGACAGACGGACATAGCTCAATCGTCTTAGAATTTCATAAGGATTCAGAATATATATCGTTTTTGATTTTTGAACCAATATTAAGGAAATTACAAACGGAATGACAATCTCAATATACCCCCCATTCTTTTTGATGGTGGGTATAAAAACAGGTTTTACTACATTTGATATCAGTAGTGTAGAATATCTATCTGTGGCAATATGGAAGAATAGCTTAAATCGAAAATTGAAGTTTGTAGATATCATCAACTTTGTGTAATTTTTCTTCTGTTTGATTTCTGCGAATAATTTATGAATTAATATATTGGTAACATGTTTATTAGAGAAGAATGATGAATATTAAAAAAAAAATATTGTTACATTCAGGAAATTTAACGTTTTTTCTACTTAAGCTCTTTTTCGAAATTGAAATTTGCGTTGAACTGGACCTTAAGTAACTTTAAGCGGTCCTGTTAAAATATAAAGTATATATTACATAGTCTTATGTAAAGATAAGTTGTTTGAAAATAATTACTATATTTTTTCAAGGTCAGCACTTATACAGCTTAAGTGAAGTTAAGCGAAATTGTTATATGACGAAAGAAAAATCTGAATATGTACACAAAAATATGTGTACACAAGTTGTTTTGATCAATGCATTATTGATTCAAAAAACTTAAGCTAAAAAGTAAATATAACATTGACACAAACCCAAATTTTTTGAAATGGACTAAATACTTTTGCTCTTGTATTGCAGTAAAAGCCTTAACTCAATTCGCTCTTTTGCGACTTAAGCTACTCTTCCATATTGCCACAGATATATTTGGGTTTGATGGGTATAATACATTCCTGTAATCCTTAATAATCGTAGGTCCGATCTTTATAGTCAAATATTCTTCAAATATTCATTGACACAAACCCAAATTTTTTGAAATGGACTAAATACCTTTGCTCTTGTATTGCAGTAAAAGCCTTAACTCAATTCGCTCTAATGCGACTTAAGCTACTGTTCCATATTGCCACAGATATATTTGGGTTTGATGGGTATAATACATTCCAGTAATCCTTAATAACCGTAGGTCCGATCTTTATAGTCAAATATTCTTTGGAAAGCTTACTTTAAAAATAGGTAGGCCCATTTAACTCAATCTGGCCTAGTTAGCTTAAGTACTTAAAAGTTTTACTTTTATCAATATCTAACCCCATAATTCATAAACCTATAATACAATTACTAAAGACTAACTGTACCAATTTTATATGAAAAATTTAAATAAGCTTGACACAGCTTTGTTTTTCGATTATGAATTAATCTTTAGCATAACACATATTTTCCAATTCTTAATAGAACAATTTTTTTTAGAATATTTTTATTTTCAAAATTTAATGTATAATTATTTTCTTATTTACAGAATGTTATAAAAGGTGATTACAACAAGAACAACCATCAATCAAATACCGACTTTAATCTTGGTCTCTCTATTCCTCTAAAAGGATGATATTATTTTTAAAAAGAAAAATAATGCAATAAAAATGTAGTCTATATACCGGATATGTAAACAGATAATTTATAAATACACAATATTTTAACTATAGTATAAATAATAATAAAAGTCGTATTATATCGGGTGTTTTTTATTGAGGTATAGAACTTTAAGTTGGCATCACTTTTTTAACTGGCGGCCATTTTGTCAGCTGTCAAGTGATTAATATTTAGTTTGGTTTGCCATTTCATCATGAACAGGTTGACAAAAGAACAACGCTTGCAAATCGTGCAAATTTATTTCGAAAATAATGGTTCAGTTCGCGAAGTTTACCGCAAGCTCCGTCCATTTTATGGTCGACATAATCGTCCATCACAGCAATTAATTCGGTTAACCATGAATCGTTTTCGCACTACGTTTACTCTATGTGATAATACGCATCCGCAGCGACGTCGAACAGTGCGCACCGAAGAAACAATTGCTGCTGTAGAGCAAAGTGTTGAAGAGGACCCGAATGAATCGACTTGCCACTGTGCACAGTAATTGGAGCTTTGTCCATCAACTTTATGGAAGATTTTGCGTAAAGATCTTGGCTTGCGACCTTACAAGATCCAGCTTGTGCAAAAATTAAAGCCGCGAGACCATGCAATGTGTCGTGATTTTGGTGTATGGGCCGAAAATGAGATTGATCTCGATGCTGATTTTCATCGCAAAATTTTGTTCAGTGATGAGGCACATTTTTGGTTGAATGGCTACGTCAACAAGCAAAATTGTCGCATTTGGAGTGAAGAGAATCCACATGAGACCCTTGAGACGCCATTACATCCACAAAAACTGACTGTTTGGTGTGCTCTATGGGCTGGTGGAGTCATTGGGCCATACTTCTTCCGAAATAATGCTGGAGAGTCAGTTACCATAAATGGAGACCGGAATAGAGCCATGATAACCGACTATTTTGTTCCCCAATTGGATGGCATGAATGTGGATGAGTTGTGGTTCCAACAAGACGGCGCTACATGCCACACAGCGCACGTCACAATTGATTTATTGAAGGAAACATTCGATGAGCGCATAATTTCGCGGAATGGACCTGTCAATTGGCCACCAAGATCGTGCGATTTGACACCACTGGATTATTTTCTTTGGGGATATGTGAAGTCGCTCGTCTACGCCAACAAACCAGAAACGTTAGGGGACTTGGAAGCCAACATTCGTGGCGTTATTGCCAACATACGGCCCCATATGCTCGAAAAAGTAGTTGAAAATTGGACCTGTAGAATTGGCTTTATTCGAGCCAGCCGCGGCGGCCACATGCCCGAAATCATATTTAAACATTAATGGCATAAAATTATCCTTCCAATAAAGCCAAATTGATGGACATTAAAACGATTTTCTTGTGTTTTATTTCAATTCGAAGTTCTATACATCTAAAAAAAAACACCCATTACAAACAATTTCTAAAATTATATTTATGTAATGAGTTTGGATCAGCGTTGGCCAAATGGAGAGCGTTCAATCTGAAAATGTGCCCTGTATTCTTTGTTATCTTATATCTTCAAACTCCAGAACGGCTCTAACGATTTTGATAAAATTTGATCGGTGGGTACCTTTTCTGCGTTATAGATCAAGTAAAAGGCGATTTTCGGAAATTTTGCCTCAAAGGGGTAGAAACAGGTAAAAAGGGGAAAAAATTCAAAGTAATAGGTATAGAAAGAAAATGTAAACTACATTTTGAACAGCTATAAAAATAAGTGGACAGGTGTTTGGCACTTTTTAAAAACTATGCCCAATAGGGGGTAAAAAAGGGTGAAAATAGTTTTTTGGTACATTTTTGAAATTTTGACCCAAAGAATAAAGAAAGGAACTTTGTACTGCAATCAATAGATGTGAAAAAATATTGACTACGTATTTGGTACTTCTTTGATTTGGGGGGCATAATGAGTAAAAAAGGGATTAAACTATAACTTAACATCTCATAAAACAATATGAATAAAAACAAAATGTTAATTGCGTTGTAGTAAAATCTACCGAATTCATTTGGTGCCAAAGAAGTACCAAATATGCATATGGAACTTTTCGAAATTAGGGGATAAAAAGGAAAAAACATTGGTAATGTTATTACTTTTAAACAAATGAATGTTTGTATGTCCTTTATGGAATAGTAAACTATGCATTTGATCATGTTATGCTCTTTAGGAAAGTTGTTGCGCATGAGCTGGCAAAGATTAGTTGGTATCACCAAATTCCGACAGGTAGCGCCACTGAAAATTACTCAAAGTGAATTAAATCGTAAGCTATACATTAATAAATAATAAAAACAAAATGTTAATTGCGTTGTAGTAAAATCTACCGAATTCATTTGGTGCCAAAGAAGTACCAAATATGCATATGGAACTTTTCGAAATTAGGGGATAAAAAGGGAGAAATATTGGTAATGTTATTACTTTAAAACAAATGAATATTTGTATGTCCTTTATGGAATAGTAAACTATGCATTTGATCATGTTATGCTCTTTAGGAAAGTTGTTGCGCATGAGCTGGCAAAGATAAGTTGGTATCACCAAATTCCGACAGGTAGCGCCACTGAAAATTACTCAAAGTGAATTAAATCGTAAGCTATACATTTGATCCTCCTATGATCTTTACCAAAGTTGCTGCGCATGAGCGGACAAAAGTTTCATAGTTGGTATGAAAACTTTTCGACAGGTGGCGCCATTGAAAATTAATTAAATCCTAAACTGTGCATTTGATCTTAAACAATGTTGTTGCGCATGAGGTTTCTAAGTTGGTAAAAGTAAATTAAGGATCATTAGCAAAGTTGTTGATCATAAGTCGACAAAGGTTTCTTGGTAGGTATGAAAAATTTTCAACAGGTGGCACCACTGAAAATTACTCAAAATTAATTAAATCCTAAACTGTGCATTTGATCTTAAGCAAAGTTGTTGCGCATGAGGTTTCTAAGTTGGTATGACCATAAAATATATGAAAGCTTGCCTAGAAATGTTTATCATAAAGCTCCGAGCAAGGCTCGGTCAACCAGGTACTTATATCTTTAAACGAGCAATAATTGTATCTATATACATATAGAATGGCTATCTCGAAATCGGCTCTAACGATTTTGACAAAATTTAGAACTTTTTTTGCCGTATAGAACGAATATGAAGGGACTTTTGGAAGTTTTACCGCTAAGGGGGTAAAAACGGGGAAAAAGGGAAAAAATCGAAAACGTTATATCTCCTAAAGTAATAGGTATAGAAACAAAATTAAAATAAAGTTTTGAATAGCTATAAAAATAAGCGGACAGGTGCTTGGTACTTTTCTTAAACTATGTCCTATAGGGGATAAAAAAGGGTGAAAATAGTATTTTTTGGTACTTTTTTAACCCACTCTTATTTTTTAAACCAAAGAATATAGAAAGGAACTTTGAACTGCAGTCAATAGATGTGAAAGAACTATTGAACACATATTTGTTACTTTTTGGATTTTGGGGCCAAAATGGGTAAAAAAGGGATAAAATGATAATTTAACATCTCAGAAAGTAATATGAATTGGAACATTATGTTAACTGATTTTTAATAAAATTTAACGAATTCAATTGGTACCAAAGAAGTGCCAAATATGTACATGGAACTTTTTTGAAATTAGGAGATAAAAAGGGGAAAAAAGTAGGAATGTTATAACTTTTAAGTAAATGAATGTAAGTCTGTATGTATGTTCTTTATAGAACTATGTATTTGATCATGTTATGCTCTTTAGCGAAGATGTTGCGGATAAGCCGGCAAAGGTTTTTAAGCTGGTAAGACTAAAAGGGAGCGCCACTAAAAAATACTAAAAATTAATTAAATCGTAAACTGTGCATTTGATTATGCTATGATCTTTAGCAAAGTTGTAGCGCATGAGCCGGTGGAGGTTTCTTAGTTGGTGTGAATAATTTCCAATAGGTGGCGCTATTGAAAATTACTCAAAGTGAGTTATATCGTAAACTATGAATTTGATCGTGCTATGATCTTTAGCAAAGTTGTTGTATATAAGCCGACGAAGGTTTCATAGTTGGTATAAAGAAATTTCGACATGTGGCGCCACTGAAATTTACTCAAAGTTAATTAAATCGTAAGCTGTACATTTAATCATGCTATGATCTTTAGCAAAGTTATTGCGGATAAGCCGACAAAGGTTTATTAATAGGTATGACCAAAGTTCAACAGGTGGCTCCACTGAAAATTAATCAAAGTGAATTAAATCGTAAACTGTGCATTTGATCATGTTAGCAAAGTTGTTACGCATAAGAAGACGAAGGTTTCTTAGTAGTTATAAAAAACTTCCGACAGGTGGCGTCACTGAAAACTTCTCAAAATAAATTAAATCGTAAACTGTGCAACCGACGGAGTTTTCAGTTGGTTTGACCAATTTCCAAAATTATTCAAAATGCGTTAAACTGTAAACTATGCAAATTATGTTAACTATGTGTTGATCGGACAAAATAAATCAAATAGTTCAAAATTAACTGAAGATTTGTGTAATGTCTTTCCTCTAAATTTATTTTAGTACTTTTTAAATAAAATATATGAAAACTTTAAAATTTGCCTCAAAATGCTTATCATAAAGCTCCGAGCAAGGCTCGGTCAACCAGGTACTTATTAGTTAAGTGTGTATTTTTGTCGGTTTTTTTCTTTTGAGTACGAGTAAAAAAAATTTTCCTTGTTTAATGCAAATTGTTGTTATTCCCCTGCCACGCAAAAACTGGTCAACGTTGGTTTGGAGCAGTAGAGGGCGTCTTTTCTGTTTTTCTATCACTTGTGAGAAAGTATATTTTTGTTACAGTATTAACTTGTTATTGTTCTTTCTATCACTGATTATGATTTCAACATTATATTTTCATAGATATATCCAATTTCTGGGCTCAATCATAATCATAACTTTTTTCGATTGCAGCAAACGCATATTTAACACTTAATAAAGTAGTTAATTGTAAATATTGACAAAATAAAAATATATAATCTTATGATGTTTAAACAAATACCAAATATTTAAAGAGTCAACTGAAATTAAATTCCTGGAAGTGTAACCTTTAAATATTTATGTGAATAATACTAAATTCTTTAATATTTGGCGGTTGCATCCATTTACAAACGGAAGCCACTCTCATGTATCTACAATTTAAAGAATTTTCTTCTGCTGCTGCGTTTTCAGTAGTTTTGAGGCTTTTAAGGTTTTACATCTTTAGTTTGGTACTTATGAGAAAAATGTTTGTTTGTAGTCGGAGGTAAACTTAAAAGGCATTTCAAATGTCTTTATATAAACAAGAACTGAACTAGAACTGAACTAAAACTGAACTAGAACTGAACTAGAACTGAACTAGAACTGAACTAGAACTGAACTAGAACTGAACTAGAACTGAACTAGAACTGAACTAGAACTGAACTAGAACTGAAGTAGAACTGAACTAGAACTGAACTAGAACTGAACTAGAACTGAACTAGAACTGAACTAGAACTGAACTAGAACTGAACTAGAACTGAACTAGAACTGAACTAGAACTGAACTAGAACTGAACTAGAACTGAACTAGAACTGAACTAGAACTGAACTAGAACTGAACTAGAACTGAACTAGAACTGAACTAGAACTGAACTAGAACTGAACTAGAACTGAACTAGAACTGAACTAGAACTGAACTAGAACTGAACTAGAACTGAACTAGAACTGAACTAGAACTGAACTAGAACTGAACTAGAACTGAACTAGAACTGAACTAGAACTGAACTAGAACTGAACTAGAACTGAACTAGAACTGAACTACTACTGAACTAGAACTGAACTGAAATTTGATTTCTTTATGAACTTCTGGAAGTGCTCTCGTATAAATGAGTTAACTGATTTTGTGCAAGCACATATTTTGGTTGTTTTTTAATTTTACCAACCATCTAGATTTTAAACAAACAAACAAATCAATATAATGACGGGGTTTCTAATACCCGAACAGACAGTCAGAAGCCGTTTAACAAACATGCGATTGCGAGTAGATGCTGATGAACAGATGCACTTACCAGTAAGTGTCAATAATGGAAATAATTGAGAAAGATGAAGACGATAATGACTAGAAATGCTGATGATAATGACGTTGAGATTTCAAGTGCAAATAATGCATTTAAATGTTTATTATTGTCACCCTTAAAGGCGGTCTAAACTACCTGTTGACTTTGATGTCGTCTAAATATGTACTCGTATCTCTATGACAGTGACACTGAATGTGTGTTTCCAGATACAAAACATTAACGTACGCTTCTATTAATTCTTAATCCGTAGTGTCCACAAAAACATCTCACTTTAACTCATGCATCTTATCGTATAGTTAAATAGTTCTCCATCCGTTTATTTGCATATGTGGGGAATATTCGTGGATGGGCTAATGTAAGTATCGATCGGTATCCATTTAGTTTTATTTGATTGTCGTTTTGTGCTGCCAACTCCAATTATAATTCAACCATAATGTTAATCACCTTTGATCAGTAGCCGCTTCTAAAGAGGAACCGCCTAGATTAAAAACTTTAAACGGTATTTTAAGTGACTACCGCTATTTTTCTATTATAGATGCGTTTGTAGAGATAATGGTTTCATTGTTTAAACAAAGTTTGTTAATCAATCATTGTTTAATTAATTTTTGTCATCATTTTAATTTTGATTATGATTTTGTATTTAATATTTGAATTTCTTTGAATTGAAATCATTTTAGATTATATTAGACTTAAAAGATGTATTCGTTTGCGTTTACTTCCGCTGTAAGTTCTAGTTCAGTTCTAGTCCATTTCTATTTCAGTTCTAGTTCAGTTCTAGTTCAGTTCTAGTTCAGTTCTAGTTCAGTTGTAGTTCAGTTCTAGTTCAGTTCTAGTTCAGTTCTAGTTCAGTTCTAGTTCAGTTCTAGTTCAGTTCTAGTTCAGTTCTAGTTCAGTTCTAGTTCAGTTCTAGTTCAGTTCTAGTTCAGTTCTAGTTCAGTTCTAGTTCAGTTCTAGTTCAGTTCTAGTTCAGTTCTAGTTCAGTTCTAGTTCAGTTCTAGTTCAGTTCTAGTTCAGTTCTAGTTCAGTTCTAATTCAGTTCTAGTTTAGTTCTAGTTCAGTTCTAGTTCAGTTCTAGTTCAGTTCTAGTTCAGTTCTAGTTCAGTTCTAGTTCAGTTCTAGTTCAGTTCTAGTTCAGTTCTAGTTCAGTTCTAGTTCAGTTCTAGTTCAGTTCTAGTTCAGTTCTAGTTCAGTTCTAGTTCAGTTCTAGTTCAGTTCTAGTTCAGTTCTAGTTCAGTTCTAGTTCAGTTCTAGTTCAGTTCTAGTTCAGTTCTAGTTCAGTTCTAGTTCAGTTCTAGTTCAGTTCTAGTTCAGTTCTAGTTCAGTTCTAGTTCAGTTCTAGTTCAGTTCTAGTTCAGTTCTAGTTCAGTTCTAGTTCAGTTCTAGTTCAGTTCTAGTTCAGTTCTAGTTCAGTTCTAGTTCAGTTCTAGTTCAGTTCTAGTTCAGTTCTAGTTCAGTTCTAGTTCAGTTCTAGTTCAGTTCTAGTTCAGTTCTAGTTCAGTTCTAGTTCAGTTCTAGTTCAGTTCTAGTTCAGTTCTAGTTCAGTTCTAGTTCAGTTCTAGTTCAGTTCTAGTTCAGTTCTAGTTCAGTTCTAGTTCAGTTCTAGTTCAGTTCTAGTTCAGTTCTAGTTCAGTTCTAGTTCAGTTCTAGTTCAGTTCTAGTTCAGTTCTAGTTCAGTTCTAGTTCAGTTCTAGTTCAGTTCTAGTTCAGTTCTAGTTCAGTTCTAGTTCAGTTCTAGTTCAGTTCTAGTTCAGTTCTAGTTCAGTTCTAGTTCAGTTCTAGTTCAGTTCTAGTTCAGTTCTAGTTCAGTTCTAGTTCAGTTCTAGTTCAGTTCTAGTTCAGTTCTAGTTCAGTTCTAGTTCAGTTCTAGTTCAGTTCTAGTTCAGTTCTAGTTCAGTTCTAGTTCAGTTCTAGTTCAGTTCTAGTTCAGTTCTAGTTCAGTTCTAGTTCAGTTCTAGTTCAGTTCTAGTTCAGTTCTAGTTCAGTTCTAGTTCAGTTCTAGTTCAGTTCTAGTTCAGTTCTAGTTCAGTTCTAGTTCAGTTCTAGTTCAGTTCTAGTTCAGTTCTAGTTCAGTTCTAGTTCAGTTCTAGTTCAGTTCTAGTTCAGTTCTAGTTCAGTTCTAGTTCAGTTCTAGTTCAGTTCTAGTTCAGTTCTAGTTCAGTTCTAGTTCAGTTCTAGTTCAGTTCTAGTTCAGTTCTAGTTCAGTTCTAGTTCAGTTCTAGTTTAGTTCTAGTTCAGTTCTAGTTCAGTTCTAGTTCAGTTCTAGTTCAGTTCTAGTTCTAGTTCAGTTCTAGTTCAGTTCTAGTTCAGTTCTAGTTCAGTTCTAGTTCAGTTCTAGTTCAGTTCTAGTTCAGTTCTAGTTCAGTTCTAGTTCAGTTCTAGTTCAGTTCTAGTTCAGTTCTAGTTCAGTTCTAGTTCAGTTCTAGTTCAGTTCTAGTTCAGTTCTAGTTCAGTTCTAGTTCAGTTCTAGTTCAGTTCTAGTTCAGTTCTAGTTCAGTTCTAGTTCAGTTCTAGTTCAGTTCTAGTTCAGTTCTAGTTCAGTTCTAGTTCAGTTCTAGTTCAGTTCTAGTTCAGTTCTAGTTCAGTTCTAGTTCAGTTCTAGTTCAGTTCTAGTTCAGTTCTAGTTCAGTTCTAGTTCAGTTCTAGTTCAGTTCTAGTTCAGTTCTAGTTCAGTTCTAGTTCAGTTCTAGTTCAGTTCTAGTTCAGTTCTAGTTCAGTTCTAGTTCAGTTCTAGTTCAGTTCTAGTTCAGTTCTAGTTCAGTTCTAGTTCAGTTCTAGTTCAGTTCTAGTTCAGTTCTAGTTCAGTTCTAGTTCAGTTCTAGTTCAGTTCTAGTTCAGTTCTAGTTCAGTTCTAGTTCAGTTCTAGTTCAGTTCTAGTTCAGTTCTAGTTCAGTTCTAGTTCAGTTCTAGTTCAGTTCTAGTTCAGTTCTAGTTCAGTTCTAGTTCAGTTCTAGTTCAGTTCTAGTTCAGTTCTAGTTCAGTTCTAGTTCAGTTCTAGTTCAGTTCTAGTTCAGTTCTAGTTCAGTTCTAGTTCAGTTCTAGTTCAGTTCTAGTTCAGTTCTAGTTCAGTTCTAGTTCAGTTCTAGTTCAGTTCTAGTTCAGTTCTAGTTCAGTTCTAGTTCAGTTCTAGTTCAGTTCTAGTTCAGTTCTAGTTCAGTTCTAGTTCAGTTCTAGTTCAGTTCTAGTTCAGTTCTAGTTCAGTTCTAGTTTAGTTCTAGTTCAGTTCTAGTTCAGTTCTAGTTCTAGTTCAGTTCTAGTTCTAGTTCAGTTCTAGTTCAGTTCTAGTTCAGTTCTAGTTCAGTTCTAGTTCAGTTCTAGTTCAGTTCTAGTTCAGTTCTAGTTCAGTTCTAGTTCAGTTCTAGTTCAGTTCTAGTTCAGTTCTAGTTCAGTTCTAGTTCAGTTCTAGTTCAGTTCTAGTTCAGTTCTAGTTCAGTTCTAGTTCAGTTCTAGTTCAGTTCTAGTTCAGTTCTAGTTCAGTTCTAGTTCAGTTCTAGTTCAGTTCTAGTTCAGTTCTAGTTCAGTTCTAGTTCAGTTCTAGTTCAGTTCTAGTTCAGTTCTAGTTCAGTTCTAGTTCAGTTCTAGTTCAGTTCTAGTTCAGTTCTAGTTCAGTTCTAGTTCAGTTCTAGTTCAGTTCTAGTTCAGTTCTAGTTCAGTTCTAGTTCAGTTCTAGTTCAGTTCTAGTTCAGTTCTAGTTCAGTTCTAGTTCAGTTCTAGTTCAGTTCTAGTTCAGTTCTAGTTCAGTTCTAGTTCAGTTCTAGTTCAGTTCTAGTTCAGTTCTAGTTCAGTTCTAGTTCAGTTCTAGTTCAGTTCTAGTTCAGTTCTAGTTCAGTTCTAGTTCAGTTCTAGTTCAGTTCTAGTTCAGTTCTAGTTCAGTTCTAGTTCAGTTCTAGTTCAGTTCTAGTTCAGTTCTAGTTCAGTTCTAGTTCAGTTCTAGTTCAGTTCTAGTTCAGCTCTAGTTCAGTTCTAGTTCAGTGCAGTTGTAGTTCAGTTTTAGTTCGTTTTTAGTTTAGGTCTACCTCGGTTTCCTATTAAATTAGCATTTTCTGAAATTTAGGATTCCCATATTCCCAAGACCTTCTTGACATCTCCAAAAATCTTAATAACACTTAATTTTCAAAACTTTTTCCCACACATTTTAGAGCCAATACTACTACCTCTATTACCAAAATTACCAATATTTAAATTAATTAAATGTGTAAATATGCGATAAAAAGAAAAACAAATACAAAAATGGCTTTAAAAAGTCATTTTTATTATTTTATTTATTTCCAAATCAATTTGGCCTAAAATAAAAATTAAAACAACAAACATTTGATAGAAATCTATTAAAAATAATAAATGCTATAAATTTTTTTTGCTATAGCCAGAAGCTATATTCACTAACACGCTTTTATTTTTTTATTTGGCTAAATTTTATATAAATAATAATATTAATCTCCATTAAAAGAGAATTTCTATGAATTTATTTGTTATTGATTTTTGCGCATTGGCTTCATGGCGCCACCACAAAATTATTTGAATTAAAAAGCAAATAAAATCGCATTCCTAGTTATGTTTAAGTAGAGACAATGGAATGGAGTTTAGGGGTTAAGAAATAAGTTTTTTTTTATCATTTGAGGTCAAAACGGAAAAGCTGACCAAATTTTAATAAATATGATAGTTTAATGGATCACACTTATTTTGTTTGAATAAATATTATTTGGTTCCTCCTTAATCTTAAAAAAATGTTATCCCTTTCAGACAGTGATGCATCAATTGTGCCCAATGTAATAATAATTTATTTAAGTTAAAAATATTAACCGAGATGCATAAATTGTGCTTGTCCTAAAAATCCTTAAGGTGTATACAAATGATAAAACCTAATTGATTATATTTTCATACGCTGTATGGACAACATGTTCCAAAATTTATAAAAAAAGTTCCTGGTAGTTTTGCGTGAGTCATATATATATACTAAGTGGTATTTGTGTAAAGCTTCCTTATGCATAATTATTTATTAGCATTAAACTGGTTTCCGAGAAAGGATTTATATAGGAGCTATAGTCAAATATGGACCGATTCCTTAAAAAACTAATCTTTATATAATTTTGGCATCACATCTACTATAATTTGATAATTATTAGCATTTAAATGGCTTCCGAGGGTAGATTTATATGGGAGCTATGGTTAAATGGGAAGGGGTTATATTGGAGCTATAATCAAATGTGAACCCATTTCGCCTATTTTCAACACCAACACCAATTTTCAAGAAATCAGAATTAGTGTTATCAAATTTTGTAGCCCTAGCTCTTTTCGTTTAAGTGTTATCGTGCTTTCAACTGAGGGATAAATGAGATGAAATGAAATTTCGGGTTTTTTTTAAGAGTTTAAAACGGAGTCTTATGTTCTGCGCCATAGGTTAGGTTAGGTTAGGCAGGCAGCCGATGGTTAGTCAGTGTCACTTGGGTCCTAGAAGCGGTCCCTTTGTGGTACCTGCAGGGGATAGACTGGAAAAGAGAACAAAGATAATTAATTCCAGACCATCGATGAGAGGCTTATTCAAGCCATCCTGTAGCTCTGATAAACGATTCTATTTTGCGAATGTCAATACTCGCTAGATCGGATAGATCATGCAGATAGAGTGCTCCCAGAAAGGTAGCTCTCGAAAAAGAGATAGCGGGGCAGTGGCAGAGAAGATGAGTAACCGTTTCCTCCTCTTCAACGTTGTGACAGCTACGGCAGTAGTCATGGTGTTGAAGGTTAAGCCTTCTGGCATGCAGCCCAAAAGTACGATGACCTGTTAGGGTCGAGATTAGGTTGCGGAGTCTGTGGCGAGGTAGAGAAGCCAAGCACTTTGAACGTTTCTTGTCATAAGTGGGCCATGTTTGCCTGGATATTGAACAAGTAGTTTCAAGGGACCAGGTGTTCTGCGCTGATTCATAAAGAAGTTGCCTAATTTCTGATTTGCAGGCGGATAGCGGTATTCCCGTAAATTGATCGATGTTATCCTGACCCAGGAGAGCACCGGATTTAGCAAGTCTGTCCGCAGTGGAGTTACCAGGTATGTTGTTGTGCCCGGGTACCCAAAAAAGTTCGATATTGCAATGTCTCGCCATCTCATTTAGAGATGCCCGGCATTTACGAGTAAGAACAGATGTCGTGTGGACATTAGATAGGGATTTTATGGCAGCCTGACTGTCGATACAAAAGCGAATATCCCTGCCGTATATTCTATAGTATTTTAACCAATTGGCAGCCCTATATATGGCCGATATCTCGGATTGAAGGATACTACAATGATCAGGTAGCTTAAAACAGATTTCCTTCCCTAAAAGCGGAATGAAGAAGCCCCCTCCCACGCCCATCGTTGACTTAGATCCGTCCGTATATACCTCCAGACAGTCATCATCAAAGGATGGTGGGTCTCCAGAGATAGGTACAGTAAAGGATTTGTCGAAGAGTGGGGTGGGAATGCAGTAATCAATATTGTCAATATTGCGCCATACGTTGCAGTAAACTTGGTTCAGTTGAGCTGATTTCTCGACTAACATTTCCCTTTAAAGAGACAAGAGATTAGGGTTTGTCAATAGAACCCTTTTTTTGAGGTAGCTCCATAAAAAAATCCATGGGAGTGACCTGGCTGTATATGAAGTCGCATCATTATGTAAAAACCACGTGTATGAAGAGCACAATGGATGAGCTCTCAGGTTTGGCAAAAAGAATTCCGTAATCATGCGTCGATAATTTTCACCGCTAATATTCGTCGCCTGGCCTTGAAAATTTTCTAACAAAATTGTCCAGGCACACCTACACCATTTTCAATTATAAATGAAAAAATTCCAATTGAAATTGAGAATTTTCATTTGAAAATGGGAAAATTGAAATTGAGAATTTCCATAGAATTTCCATTTAGAAATGAGAAATCTCCAATGGAAATTGAGAATATTCATTTGAATTTAAGAAAATTACAATTGATATTGAGGAATTTCATTTGTAATTGAGAAAATTTCAAATAGAAATGAGATTTTTTTTGTTTGTGTTTTCCATTTGAAAATGAGAAAAGTAAAATTGATAATGAGAAATTTCTATTTGTAATTGAAAAATTTTCATTTGAAATTTAGAAAACCCCAATGAAAATTCCTCAGTAACAAACGGAAATTTCTCATTTTCAATTACAAATTTCTCAATTTCAAATTTAAATTTCTCAATTACAAATCAAAATTTCTTATTTTCAATTATACTTTTCTCAATTTCAATTCAAAAATTCTCATTTACATATGGAAAATTCCCATTTTCATTTTAAAATTTCTCATTTTCAAATAAAATTTCTCAATTTCAATTGAAATTTTCTCAACCATAAATGAAAATTCTCAATTTCATTTGCAATTTTCAAATGCAAATTCTCAACTTCAAATGAAAATTTCTCAATTCAATGTGGAAATTTCTCATTTACATATGAAAATGGTGTAGTTACCCAGGGACTTTTGATGTTTCAGTCGAGAGTTACGGGTTCTTGAAGACAAGTAACGGCTGTTACTTGCTCACTCGACCACTCCAACCGCACTATCCTCCCTCCCCAAACGCATTCAAAAGTATAAATTTGCCACTTGCCTACAATTACATCACCATGTTAGTGTAATGACTTAAACTTCAAATAAGTAAGTAGTTCTTATTTAATATTAAAACTGTTTATCTCATTATTTGGTAATGAAGAATTGTGCTGGGAAATAAGATAAAATAAATCTTTCATTTAATGAATATGTAAAAGTATATGGAAATTGTAGAAAATCTTTGTTCCTATTAATAAAATAAAAACATATAAGAAAGTGCTATATCCAGTCAAGCCCGACCATACGATACCCTTCTCCACTAAAGTCAAATGTGTATTTTTTCATAAAAAAATATTTGCTTAATTTTGCCATCATACAAATATTTCTCAAAACTTATATATTTAAGCTGTTTCCTTCATTTGGACTTATATGAGAGCTTGGGTCAAATGTGGACCGATTGTGTCGAGATAATGTATGTAAAAAAGATTTTCAGATTTATGAGCGTTCTAGAGATTTTTGTCTCTTTTAGTGCGTTTTGACGGAAGAGTTTGTATGGGCGCTATGATCAAATATGGACTGATATCGACGAAATTTGGTACAGTGATTTAAATTTACATAAGCAATATTTGTTTTAAATTTTATGAAAAAATATTGATATATGTGGCCAATATATCAATTCCGGTACCATAAATATTGAACCGATTTTGACGAATTTCAATAGCCATAGCCCCATAATAAAAAAATGATCTGTGCCAAATTTCATCAAGTTATCTTTAGAATTGCGACCTATACTTTGATTACAAAGTTTACGTGGGGGTCCAGCCAGCCAGCCAGCCAGACGGATGGGCTGACATCGCTAAATCGACTCAGAAAGTGATTTTATTGGTATACTATTGGTATACTCGGTCCATTATTTATGGTACCTCCCATAGGTCCCACTTCCCGGAATTGATATATTGGCCACAAAAATCAATATTTTTTCATCAAATTTAAAAGAAATACTGCTTATGTAAACATAAATCACTGTACAAAATTTCGTTAAAATCGGTCCACATTTGACTAATGCTCCTACACAAACTCTCTTCTCAAAACGCCCTAAATGTTGCAAAATTCACTAAAACGCTCGTAAATCCGAAGATAATGAGAATTTTAAATTTTTTTTGTATACATAATTTTTGTAACAGCTGTAATTTGCCAAATTTCGAGACAATCGGTCCACATTTGACCCTAGCTCTCATATAAGTCCAAATGACGGAAACAGCTTAAATGTATAATTTTAATAATATTTGTCTTTATACAGTATAAATATAAAGTATATTTATAAAGAACACCTTTGACCTTAGTGGTGAAGGGTATCATATGGTCGGGAATGACCGACTATAGCACTTTCTTACTTGTTTTTCATGAAGTTTGAACTTTTGTCCATTATATCTTTGTCATTTTTCGACTTATCTTTACTTACGACCCATGGTTGTCTTATCCTACACATATTTAGGATGATATCAACGAAGCGTCGTATCTTCGCGAAGAGCCGAATTTGCACACCGTCAATAATGACTGTCGCTAAGTTTGAAAATAGAGCCTTGTTACATTTCAGACTAATATGGAGTTGAAGTACACAATTTTATTCCTTGATATTGTTTCAATAGACTTTATATTTCGTTGGATAAATTCGATTGCAATAATTCGAAGGAAAATAACTAAATGAAATTGTAAATAACTAAAATTCTATAAAAATTTTGAATTCCAAAAAAGTAGATGATAAAGACGATTTTCCTAAATATATCGGGTGGTTAAATTTCAAGGGCCGATGTTGATTTTGAATAAAACCCAAACTATTTAGGAAATTATTGTAATTTTATTTTATTATGATATATTGGTATTACTCAATTATGTATGGAACAAAATATCGGCCAAATGGGTGCCGCGACCACGGCGGTACACCTCCATTCGAGGGTCCAAATTTTCGATGGCCCTGAGGCATAATGGAGGTTCTATGCCGTTAATGTGCCGAATTATCTCATCATTTAGCTCTTGAAATGTTGCTGGCTTATCGACGTATACTTTTTCTTTCAAATAACCCCAAAGAAAAAAGTCCAACGGTGTCAAATCACATGATCTTGGCGGCCAATTGACATCGCCATTATATGAAATAACACGGCCATTGAATTTGTTGCGCAAAAGAGCCATTGTTTCGTTAGCTGTGTGGCAAGTGGCACCGTCCTGCTGAAACCACATATCGTCCACATCCATATCTTCCAATTCGGGCCATAAAAAGTTCGTTATCATCTCACGATAGCGAACACCATTCACAGTAACTGCCTGACCGGCCTCATTTTGGAAAAAATACGGCCCGATGATGCTGCTAGCCCATAAACTTTGTGGGTGCATTGGTTTTTCGACAATCACTCCTGGATTCTTATTCGCCCAAATGCGTCAATTCTGTTTATTGACGAATCCACTGAGGTGAAAATGTGCTTCATCACTGAAGATGATTTTCTTCGAAAATTGATCATCCAATGTTGACATTTCTTGCCACCATTATGCCCATTCACGACGTTTGGAATGGTCAAGAGGCTTTAGTTCTTGAGCCAATTGCACCTTGTAAGCGTATAAATGCAAGTCTTTATGCATAATGTTCATCAACGACGAACGTGAGAGGTGCAATTGTTGGGCACGACGACGAGTTGAGGTAGACGGCTCTTCAGCCACACTATCTCAAACAGCAGCAATATTTTCTGCAGTACGAGCTGTACGAGCATGCACTGGTGTTCTCACATCTTCTACAGACCCGGTTTGCTCGAATTTTTCCACGATTTTTACGATTGTACGCATATTTGGACAATCAAATTGACCAAAAAAACCACGAAGTGCACGATATGCATTTTGATTTGAACGCCCATTTTCGTAATAAGTCTGGATAACTTTAACACGTTGTTCGATTGTGTATCTCTCCATGGTTCAAATTGAGTAAGTCTGAAATAGAGAAATGTCAAATAAAATTCGGAAAAAAACTTGGCGTTTAGGTGTGGTTCACATTCAACATCGGCCCTTACAATTTAACCACCCTTTACTAAGAAAATGTATTTATATAGAGAAGAAATAAACACCGATGCCAACGATTCAAACATTATGTGTTTCTTGGAAATTGTAAGTAAATAATATTAGAAAATAAAAAGACGCTAAGAATAAAGAAGCTTCTGCGGAATAATGTAACCAAATAAATTTTAACAATATTATACTTCATTCCTACTTACCAATTTACTTACTCACACAACCACTTGAGGTAAACATTTACATTGAAAAGTTGAAATAAATGGCCATAAAGGAACGAGGGGTAAGGTAAGAGGGAGGTGGTTAAAGTGAATCTGCTGGCATCAGTTTTTTTTTGTTGTTCATTGACTGTCTTCTGTGTCTATACAGTAGTATTTACTGTTTACTATTTACTATATTTATTTATTTATTTGCGTAGTAGGTTTGTGTTTTAACCACAATTTGGCATTTTCAACCATTTAAGCTTCCATTACTACTGGTATCTCAACTACTGCACTTACCCGCCAAAAGAGCTAACAACGAGCAAAGATACAGAAAAAAAACGCTAATGGATAAATATACTATAACTATTAAGTACTTGGTATTTGTTGGTTCGGGGTTTTAAGTTAAATAAAATAAATGATTATAAGAGTAAGTAAGTGCTTCTGGTACGTCTTGTATCTATATCTGTGAGAGCTATGAGTTAGTTCAAGTTTTTTTGTCTGTTTTTCCGGTTTCACACTTTTAGAAAAGATTTACTAACTAAAAAAATTGAAATGTTGACTGTAGGAAGCATTTGATATAGAAAAACTTATGAAAGTCAAAGTTCTATACACAAAAGTTGACTATAGAATAATAACATGTCTATAGAAAAATTTACGATAGTACAATATTTATATAGAAAAGTTGACGATAGAACAATATTTCTATAGAAAAATTGACGAAAAGACAACATTTCTATAGAAAAGTTGACGAAAGGACAACATTTCTATAGGAAAGTTGACGAACGGACAACATTTCTATAGAAAAGTTGACGAAAGGACAACATTTATATAGAAAAGTTGACGAAAGGACAACATTTCTATAGGAAAGTTGACGAAAGGACAACATTTCTATAGAAAAGTTGACGAAAGGACAACATTTCTATAAAAAAGTTGACGAAAGGACAACATTTCTATAGGAAAGTTGACGGTAGGACAACATTTCTATAGAAAAGTTGACGATATGACAACATTTCTATAGAGAACTTGACGGCACGATAACATTTCTATAGTAATATTGACGACAAAACAACATGTCTATAGAAAAGTTGACGATAAAACAACATTTCTATAGAAATGCTGACGATAGGACCACATTTTTATAGAAAATTTGGCAATAGGGCAAGTTTTCTTTAGAAAAATTGGTGATAGGGCAAGTTTTCTATAGAAAATTTGGCGATAGCGAAAGTTTTCTATAGAAAATTTGACAATAGGCCTAGTTTTCTATAGAAAAGTTGACGATAGGCCTAGTTTACTATAGAAAAGTTGACAATAGGCCTAGTTTTCTATAGAAAAGTTGACGATAGGCCTAGTTTTCTATAGAAAAGTTGACGATAGGCCTAGTTTTCTATAGAAAAGTTGACGATAGGCCTAGTTTTCTATAGGAAAGTTGACGATAGGCCTAGTTTATTATAGAAAAGTTGAAAATAGGCCTAGTTTTCTATAGAAAAGTTGACGATAGGCCTAGTTTACTATAGAAAAGTTGACAATAGGCCTAGTTTTCTATAGAAAAGTTGACGATAGGCCTAGTTTTCTATAGAAAAGTTGACGATAGGCCTAGTTTTCTATAGAAAAGTTGACGATAGGCCTAGTTTTCTATAGAAAAGTTGACGATAGGCCTAGTTTTCTATAGAAAAGTTGACGATAGGCCTAGTTTTTTATAGAGAAATTGACGATAGGCCTAGTTTTCTATAGAAAAGTTGACGATAGGCCTAGTTTTCTATAGAAAAGTTGACTATAGGCCCAGTTTTCTATAGAAAAGTTGACGATAGGCCTAGTTTTCTATAGAAAAGTTGACTATAGGCCTAGTTTTCTATAGAAAAGTTGACGATAGGCCTAGTTTTCTATAGAAAAGTTGACAATAGGCCTAGTTTTCTATAGAAAAGTTGACGTTAGGCCTAGATTTCTATAGAAAAGTTGACGTTAGGCCTAGTCTTCTATAGAAAAGTTGACGTTAGGCCTAGTTTTCTATAGAAAAGTTGACGTTAGGCCTAGTTTTCTATAGAAAAGTTGACGTTAGGCCTAGTTTTCTATAGAAAAGTTGACGTTAGGCCTAGTTTTCTATAGAAAAGTTGACGTTAGGCCTAGTTTTCTATAGAAAAGTTGACGTTAGGCCTAGTTTTCTATAGAAAAGTTGACGTTAGGCCTAGTTTTCTATAGAAAAGTTGACGTTAGGCCTACTTTTCTATAGAAAAGTTGACGTTAGGCCTAGTTTTCTATAGAAAAGTTGACGTTAGGCCTACTTTTCTATAGAAAAGTTGACGTTAGGCCTAGTTTTCTATAAAAAAGTTGACGTTAGGCCTAGTTTTCTATAGAAAAGTTGACGATAGGCCTAGTTTTCTATAGAAAAGTTGACGATAGGCCTAGTTTTCTATAGAAAAGTTGACGATGGGCCCAGTTTTCTATAGAAAAGTTGACGTTAGGCCTAGTTTTCTATAGAAAAGTTGACGTTAGGCCTAGTTTTCTATAGAAAAGTTGACGTTAGGCCTAGTTTTCTATAGAAAAGTTGACGTTAGGCCTACTTTTCAATAGAAAAGTTGACGTTAGGCCTAGTTTTCTATAGAAAAGTTGACGTTAGGCCTAGTTTTCTATAGAAAAGTTGACGTTAGCCCTAGTTTTCTATAGAAAAGTTGACGTTAGCCCTAGTTTTCTATAGAAAAGTTGACGTTAGCCCTGTTTTCTATAGAAAAGTTGACGTTAGCCCTAGTTTTCTACAGAAAAGTTAACGTTAGCCCTAGTTTTCTATAGAAATGTTGACGTTAGCCCTAGTTTTCTATAGAAAAGTTGACATTAGGCCTAGTTTTCTATAGAAAAGTTGACGTTGGGCCTAGTTTTCTATAGAAAAGTTGACGTTAGGCCTAGTTTTCTATAGAAAAGTTGACGTTAGGCCTAGTTTTCTATAGAAAAGTTGACGTTAGGCCTAGTTTTCTATAGAAAAGTAAGTTTTTGAGGGACAGGTTTGTATTTTCTGTAGTGATAGGTAATATATGTATATATATTTTATAAATTAGTTACCAGTATTTACTATCTGGAATCAAAGGCATTAAGAATAATTCATTTTTGTTATCAGGAAATCTTGAACTTCACTGTTTGGTCTTATAACGATTTCAGTGGCAAATTGTTGTTTTAATTTAATAAATGTTATTAAAAAATTGTTAAGTACCTTTTAACTAAATAAAATGATTGTCGTTAAATTGTTGTCATAAAATGTTTTGAGCCAAATAAAATTCCCCATACAGACACTAACTTATTTTTAATAATCACAAAAAGTACAAGTATTTACTTAAATTTAGTCATATGACAATCAATTAGTCGAAAATTAAAAATGATTTGTAAATTAAGACTAACTTTTGCAATTTGATTATTTATTTGAAATTTAATTTTTATTGAATGATAATGAGGCGAAATGGTTTGAAATTTCCAAAGTTATTAAGTGTTAAATGGGACGATTTACGAGTAGTTGATTGCCTTAATTTATGACCGAAATGTAAGTAATGGGTTACTGATTTCTTTTTTGTCTCCTGATAAAGAAATTTATATTGTTCTTAGTTAGTGACTATAAATTTGAGAAAATACTTAGTAGTTAAAGAGTTATGTGATGAATAATTTACTTGCGAAAGTGCGTTATCTTTAAAATTTGACGAAAGGCAATATTTTAATAAAAAACCAAGTAAGAAAGTGCTATAGCCGGTCAAGCTAGACCATACGATACCCTTCACCACTAAGGTCAAAGGTGTTATTTTTTCTGAATAAAGACAAATATTTGCTGAACATTTTCTCAAAACTTATATATTTAAGCTGTTTCAGTCATTTGGACTTATATGAGAGCTGGGGTCAAATGTGAACGGATTATCTCGAAATTTGGCAAGTTGATTACAGTTGTTGCAAAAATTCTCATTATTTTTGGATTTAGGAGCGTTTTAGTGATTTTTGTCTCATTTAGCGCGTTTTTAAGAAACAGTTTGTATGGCAGCTATGGTCAAATGTGGACCGATTTCAACGAAATTTGGTATAGTAATTTAGGTTTACATAAGCATAATTTTTTTTAAATTTCATAAAAAGATATTGATATTTGTGGCCAATATATAAATTCCGGGAAGTGGGACCTATGGGAGGTACCATAAATAATGGACCGATTTTCACGAATTTCAATAGCAATTTCATGGTCCCATTATCAAAAAAAAAAAAATGATCTGTGCCAAATTTCATCAAATTATCTTTAGAATTGCGATCTGTAGTTTGATTACAAGGTTTACATGGGGGTCCAGCCAGCCAGACGGACGGACGGACTGACATCGCTAAATCGATTTAGAAAGTGATATCAGCACAAACTTATTATACCCTTTCCACGTATGGGGGTGAAGGGTATAAAAAACTAAGAAACATGAAAAAATTGACTATAGATGGGCCACGTTTTCTGTGTTCGATAGGTCAAATTTTTTATAGAAAAGTTTTCGATTGGCCAAATTTTCTATAGAAAAGTTGTCGATGGGCCAACATTTCTATACAAAAGTTGTCGATGGGCTAAATTTTCTATACAACTGTTGTCACTCTGCCCAAGTTTTATATAGAAAAGTTCATAATGAGTTAAGTTTTCTACAGAAAAGTTCCCAATGTCAACTCGTGTTTTTTATACAAAAATTAACAATGGGTCAAGTTTTCAATAGAAAAGCTTACGTTATTTTTTAGCTTTTATAGAAAGTTTTCTATCGAAAACTTGACAGCGAACTACAGAATATCATTTTGAACGACTGAATATGTCAGTAACAATTGTCAACAATTTAGTTAAATAATTTTTTATTGTACATTACAAAATTTATAGTTATAGCTTAAGTTTAAATTTTATAATTATTTTGTCTCCAATTATCTTAAATTTACGTAATCATTATTTGATAAGACAAAATATTTAATAACATTTGATTTGTTTTATAGACAAGAGGCCAAATATAAAAGAATCGTACTAAGTAGTCCAATCAATAAACCAATAAAAAAAACGGCCATTAAAATTATTTAATCAAAGTTATTTTTCCTCATTTTCTAACACCCCCAATAAAAATGTTAAATTAAAGCCATCAATCAAATGATAGTGGTTTTAATTTTTAATTCCATTTTAGAATTAAATAAGTTTTATCAGAGTAATTAGTTGGTACTTTGCTGCCCATGGGCACCGCAGGTAAATGCACTGTGGGGTAAATGCACTGTGGGATGACCTCTTTTAAGTCCATCTTCTTCTTCTTCTGTTATCCTTGACTACCAGTGGAGCATAGGGCCTCAATAGTGAGAATTATAATATATCGTCGAAAAAATACAAATTAATTTTCTATCATAAAACAAACAACAGAAAATTATTTATCATTGAGAAAAAACTCTTACTAATATTAAATAACATACAGACTACCTAAGCAATACTTCAAATGAAGTAATCAAAAATTATAAATTCATCAATTGATATCACAGTTAAAAATTTTATATAAACATTATTTTAAGGGATATCAATTTCTTAAAAATATAAACAAATAGAAATACATCTTAAACGAAAAATTATGATATGACAAGCTTATAAATCAAATTTTCCATACAAATTTCCAACTATAAAGTTTTGATAACTTTATAATTCGTTTTTGAATTAGGGCGTAAGTATATACATTAAAGTGTCCCAAAAAATTGAAAGTCATTTTACAGAAAGACTTACCCCCATTTTTTTTTTACGTTTAACCCAAATAATCCAAATACAAAGTTTTATTCAGAAAAAACAAAAAATACATTTCATCGTTCTATGCAAAAGTGACTTAACGTTAACCCATTGTTACAGATATGGATATTTAAATAACTTGAGGTCTCAAAAAAGTAAAAAAGTCAAACTTATTAAAATTTTTAAAAAATAGTTAATTTTTTTGCAAAACCCCTAATAATTCAGCGAATTTTAAATGAATGTATCTCGTTGTATGTACATTAGGGTGACAATTTTTTGTATAAAGGAAAATGATTTTTCGAATTTTATTACTTTTTCTACGGAATATTGTGACACTAGGTTTTAAAGTTTAGATCTGAAAATTTGAGCTATGGGCGCGCATCGGGTCCACAGTTTAAGAGTATGGGGAAAATGGGTTATTTTTTTGTTTTTGCGAAATTTAGATCAAAAATAAATAATTTTTACAATAAAATTAATATAATATTAAACTAAACTAACACAACTTTATTTTAAATCGTGAAAGATGAAAATCCATGAGGCAGTTTAAAAGTTATTGCAGTTTTCCAACAAAAATTCATGTCCTTGAAAACGCCTTAGGCGCGTTTTCATGTATGTATGTATGTATGTATGTATGTATGTTGTAAATAAAGAAATTCCAAAGTTAGACATGATTTATCATTTAATGGCTTGTTAGTAGTAAATAGTTCAGTTTTGTTTAAATATAATCAAATTTACTTGTTTTTTTCATGTTGGAAAATGATACATTTTTCTCAGGTCGGTTTCAAAAATCATTTTTTAATTTTTTGAAAATTTTGTTCAACAAATATTACAAATTTAGAATTTTCTCTCCAGTGTGTTAAAACAGACAAATGGGAGAATAAAACCCAAAAAATAGGTTGATACCTTGAACCGTTTCGCCGTACCTGCGACTTTAATTTAAGAATTTTCCGACAATGAAAATTTTTGGGCCAAATTCTAGTAGATGCTTTGTAAATTTTACTTGTATTAAATTTTAACAAAATAATAATTAATACTATTGCTTAGTTTATGAAAATCCTATGTTGAAAGGTTTTTTAATATTGGACGAGATTAACCCTTTCTTCATCGGGGTCAAATGTCAAAATTTTGATTTTCTTAAAATTTTCATAGCGAGATTACGAAATATCAAGTAATAATTAGCGAATTTTAATAAAAAATATTTATTTTTGGTCTAAATTTCGCAAAAACATAATATAACCCATTTTTCCCCATACAAATGGGCCGATGCGACGTTGTCCGACTTGGCTCAAATTTTTAGATCTAAACTTTTAGTGTCACAATATTCCGTGAAAAAATATTTGAAATCAAAGAAAAAAAATTTTTCTGTCACCCTAATGTACATATATGTAGATATATATGGATCTGAAATTACCGGCTAATTTGCTGTGGTCTGTGAACTTAAATACATTCAACTTCATTACAAAGCTCTAACTAGTTTTTTATAATATTGCTTTGCTCTTAAAAATATTGCCTACCAAGAGTATTGAAATGTCATTCCCCCTGGTTGTTTTTAATACTACTTTAACTTAAGTTTGAAATAACTTTAATTATAGCTATTGGGTATACGAGTATATGTGATAGGAATTTTGAAAACAATATTAATAAAATGAGCTTTATAAAAATAGTGTAATGAGTATTTACAGTTAAGTTCGTCATTTCCCTGTGTTACAATTTTTAAGAGCAGTTTACGATAATTTTGTAGATATTTGCCATTCATACAAAGGGGGATGACGAAATGTATTATTAATATTCCATACTAACTTAGTTAAATGGCCTATATTTAAAACCTGTTAAGGCCAAAGTAAGAGCATATTTTAGAACTCCATGCTATTCAATCTAGTGCACTTATTCTCCAACTTCATCGAAGTTTCAGACGTCCTCTTCTTACATAAGGGGGCCGTTTTTATTCTAATTTTATCTTTTTCATAGTTATTGGTTTCTTCAGGAGTGGGTTTCTAGCCTGACATCCTATAGTTCTAATAACAGAATTCTTGGCACATAATATCTTACTATTGTAACGTGTTTTAACATATTGTAGTCAAGTTAAGACCAATCAGAACCGTTGCCTGGTATCCCATTCTCTAAATTTGTACTAGGGTGGGTCGATAAGTTTGTCTTTTTGAGTGATAAACAGGTTTTTATATAAAAAGTTAATTTTTTGTAAAAAATTTTCTATAGAAAAATTTTGGACAAAAAAAATTTTCTATACAAAAATTTTCAACAATTTTTCTATAGAAAAATTTTCGATAAAAAAATTTTTCTATAGAAACATTTTTGATAAAAACATTTTTCTATAGAAAAATTTTCGATAAAAAAATTTTTCTATAGAAAAATTTTCGATAAAAAAATTTTTCTATAGAAAAATTTTCGATAAAAAAATTTTTCTATAGAAAAATTTTCGATAAAAAAATTTTTCTATAGAAAAATTTTCGATAAAAAAATTTTTCTATAGAAAAATTTTCGATAAAAAAATTTTTCTATAGAAAAATTTTCGATAAAAACATTTTTCGATAAAAACATTTTTCTATAGAAAAATATTTTTATTAAAAATTTTTCTATAGAAAAATATTTTTATTAAAAATTTTTCTGTAGAAAAATATTTTTATAGAAGATTTTTCTAAAGAATACTATTTTTATTTCTATAGAAAAATTTCTATTAGAAAAATTTTCGATAAAAAAATTTTTCTACAGAAAAATTTTCGATAAAAATATTTTTCTATAGAAAAATTTTCGATAAAAACATTTTTCTATAGAAACATTTTTGATAAAAACATTTTTCTATAGAAAAATTTTCGATAAAAAAATTTTTCTATAGAAAAATTTTCGATAAAAAAATTTTTCTATAGAAAAATTTTCGATAAAAACATTTTTCTATAGAAAAAGATTTTTATTAAAAATTTTTCTATAGAAAAATATTTTTATTAAAAATTTTTCTGTAGAAAAATATTTTTATAGAAGATTTTTCTGGAAAATACTATTTTTATTTCTATAGAAAAATTTCTATTAGAAAAATTTTCGATAAAAAAATTTTTCTATAGAAAAATTTTTAATAAAAATATTTTTCTATAGAAAAATTTTCGTTAAAAAAATTTTTCTATAGAAAAATTTTCGTTAAAAAAATTTTTCTATAGAAAAATTTTCGTTAAAAAAATTTTTCTATAGAAAAATTTTCGTTAAAAAAATTTTTCTATAGAAAAATTTTCGTTAAAAAAATTTTTCTATAGAAAAATTTTCGTTAAAAAAATTTTTCTATAGAAAAATTTTCGTTAAAAAAATTTTTCTATAGAAAAATTTTCGTTAAAAAAATTTTTCTATAGAAAAATTTTCGTTAAAAAAATTTTTCTATAGAAAAATTTTCGTTAAAAAAATTTTTCTATAGAAAAATTTTCGTTAAAAAAATTTTTCTATAGAAAAATTTTCGTTAAAAAAATTTTTCTATAGAAAAATTTTCGTTAAAAAAATTTTTCTATAGAAAAATTTTCGTTAAAAAAATTTTTCTATGGAAAAATTTTCGTTAAAAAAATTTTTCTATGGAAAAATTTTCGTTAAAAAAATTTTTCTATGGAAAAATTTTCGTTAAAAAAATTTTTCTATGGAAAAATTTTCGTTAAAAAAATTTTTCTATAGAAAAATTTTCGTTAAAAAAATTTTTCTATAGAAAAATTTTCGTTAAAAAAATTTTTCTATAGAAAAATTTTCGTTAAAAAAATTTTTCTATAGAAAAATTTTCGTTAAAAAAATTTTTCTATAGAAAAATTTTCGTTAAAAAAATTTTTCTATAGAAAAATTTTCGTTAAAAAAATTTTTCTATAGAAAAATTTTCGTTAAAAAAATTTTTCTATAGAAAAATTTTCGTTAAAAAAATTTTTCTATAGAAAAATTTTAGTTAAAAAATTTTTCTATAGAAAAATTTTCGTTAAAAAAATTTTTCTATAGAAAAATTTTTGTTAAAAAAATTTTTCTATAGAAAAATTTTCGTTAAAAAAATTTTTCTATAGAAAAATTTTCGTTAAAAAAAATTTTTCTATAGAAAAATTTTCGTTAAAAAAAATTTTTCTATAGAAAAATTTTCGTTAAAAAAATTTTTCTATAGAAAAATTTTCGTTAAAAAAATTTTTCTATAGAAAATTTTCGTTAAAAAAATGTTTCTGTAGAAAAATTTATTAAGTTATAAATTAGTGATTCTGAGACTATCGGTGTAAAAAGGAAAGTATCAGGCTAACGTTTATGTGCGTTACTAATACCAGCATAAGTCCAATATACACATTCCACCTAAAGTGCTATATGATATCAACTCACTCACATCTTATCGTTATCGCTTCTGAAGACTTTACTTATTTATGTTCAATAAATGACAAATATAGCAATTCTTTTTGACAGTTATTGTGATGGATTAATTTTCAATTAGTTGATAAAATAAGAAAAAAAAATATTTAATCCTAATAATCCTAATGATGTGGAAAATTTTTTTTGTTATGGATTTACAACATCTGAAGTAATGATTATATCGATATTTGAAAGAGCTCAAATATGAAAACTTAAGTAATAGTTGAGTTCGTCGTCACTTCAAATTCTTTTTTATATAAAAATATAGCGATACCAATCAAATTTTATTTAAAGGTATTTATAAATTTTGGAATTCGTTTGTTTTAGATAATTAAATAATCTTCATTTCCAAATTAATTTTAACGTCCGCTGATTATTCGTTTCCCTCAAGTACTTGATTTGATTTAACTCGATTCAAAATTACTTTATAAACGATAATGTCACTTTACTAATCTTATCTCACACGATTTCGATTTAATTTATATAATAATGTTGTTTCCATAATTAAAAAATATTAATAAGTGATAAATCAATTGATAATTTTTCCCATACCATATTTTTATACCTAATTAGGGATTATCGAAATGGTTTCAATGACGTAGCATCCGCTGTAGTACGTGAGCAAAACAATCAAATTTTCTTAACGAAAATTTCAAATTATTAAGGATTAGTCATATTTGTATAGGTAAAGTAAAGGTAAAAACTACGGCTTAATAAAGAAAAAATGTTTTTAGGACCCACGAATTTTTTGATAAAGAAAAATTTTCTATTAAAAATTTTGAAATATATCTAGAATTATTTCCAATAATTTGCATTTTCTTAACACTGTGCATTGCATTTTATTTTCTAAACACGAGCAAAGCTCATTGACATTGATTGCACTCCAAAGTTCTTTAATTTTTTAGTCCATAATCAATAAAAATTCTATCATAAAATTCTCAAATTTCCAGTCATAAAAATTATGCCATAAAATCTAGAAAATACGCTCCAATTAAATTATTTTTATAATTTTGTATAATTCATTTTTAATCTCTGAGATTTCATGATTAATTTGTTTTGATTAAAAAAATATATTTTTTATGATCGAAACAAACCTATAAACAAACGGTAGAAATATAAAAGTGTGACTTATTCATAATACGATCAATCAAAAATTGCTCATAAATTGCTCGTAATCTAAATTACTTGATTATTGCGTTGGCTTTTGTTAAAAATGATAATCATAACTATTTATTTGGAACACAAAGAATTTAATAGGATAACATTTCTATAGAAAAGTTGACGATAGGACAACATTTCTATAGAAGAGTTGACGAAAGGACAACATTTCTATAGAAGAGTTGACGATAGAACAATATTTGTACAGAAAAGTTGACGATAGAAAGACATTTCTATGGAAAAATTGAAGATGGGACAAAATTTCTATAGAAAAATTGATGATAGAGCAATACTTCTATAGAAAAGTTGACGATAAGAAGACATTTCTATAGAAAAGTTGACGATAAGAAGACATTTCTATAAAAAAGTTGACGATAGGAAGACATTTCTATAGAAAAGTTGACGATAGGAAGACATTTCTATAGAAAAGTTGACGATATGAAGACATTTCTGTAGAAAAGTTGACGATAGGACAATATTTCTATAGAAAAGTTTAGGATAGGAAGACATTTCTATAGAAAAGTTGACGATAGGAAGACATTTCTATAGAAAAGTTGACGATAGGATAACATTCTATAGAAAAGTTGACGATAGGATAACATTTCTATAGAAAAGTTAACGATAGGATAACATCTCTATAGAAAAGTTGACGATAGGATAACATTTCTATAGAAAAGTTGACGATAGGATAACATTTCTATAGAAAAGTTGACGATAGGATAACATTTCTATAGAAAAGTTGACGATAGGATTACATTTCTATAGAAAAGTTGACGATAGGATAACATTTCTATAGAAAAGTTGACGATAGGATAACATTTCTATAGAAAAGTTGACGATAGGATAACATTTCTATAGAAAAGTTGACGATAGGATAACATTTCTATAGAAAAGTTGACGACAGGATAACATTTCTATAGAAAAGTTGACGATAGGATAACATTTGTATCGAAAAGTTGACGATAGGAAGACATTTCTATAGAAAAGTTGACGATACGAAGACATTTCTATAGAAAAGTTGAGGATAGGAACACATTTATATAGAAAAGTTCAGGATAGGAAGACATTTCTATAGAAAAGTTGATCATAGGAAGACATTTCTATAGAAAAATTGACGATAGGAAGACATTTCTATAGAAAAGTTGACGATAGGAAGTCATTTCTGTAGAAGTTGACGATAGGAAGACATTTCTATATAAAAGTTGACGATAGGAAGACATTTCTATAGAAAAGTTGACGATAGGAAGACATTTCTATAGAAAAGATGACGATAGGAAGACATTTCTATAGAAAAGTTGACGATAGAAAGACATTTCTATAGAAAAGTTGACGATAGGAAGTTATTTCTATAGAAGTTGACGATAGGAAGACATTTCTATAGAAAAGTTGACGATAGGAAGACATTTCTATAGAAAAGTTGATGATAGGAAGACATTTCTATAGAAAAATTGACGATAGGAAGACATTTCTATAGAAAAGTTGACGATAGGAAGTCATTTCTATAGAAAAGATGACGATAGGAAGACATTTCTATAGAAAAGTTGACGATAGGAAGACATTTCTATAGAAAAGTTGACGATAGGAAGACATTTCTATAGAAAAGTTGACGATTGGAAGTCATTTCTATAGAAAAGTTGACGACAGGAAGACATTTCTATAGAAAAGTTGACGATAGGAAGACATTTTTATAGAAAAGTTGACGATAGGAAGACATTTTTATAGAAAAGTTGACGATAGGAATTCATTTCTATATAAAAGTTGACGATAGGAAGACATTGATCGTCAACTTTTCTATAGAAATGTTTTCCTATCGTCAACTTTTCTAAAGAGATGTCTTCCTATCGTCAACTTTTCTATAGAAATGTCTTCCTATCGTCAACTTTTCTATAGAAATGTCTTCCTATCGTCAACTTTTCTATAGAAATGTCTTCCTATCGTCAATTTTTCTATAGAAATGTGTTCGTATCGTCAATTTTTTTTATAGAAATGTCTTCCTATCGTAAACTTTTCTATAGAAATGTCTTCCTATCGTTAACTTTTATATAGAAATGTTGTCCTATCGTCAATTTTTCTATGAACATGTTGTCGTATCGTCAACTTTTCTATAGAAAACTTGTCCTATCGTCAACTTTTCTATAGAAATGTTGTCCTATCGTCAACTTTTCTATAGAAATGTTGTCCTATCGTCAACTTTTCTATAGAAATGTTGTCCTATCATCAACTTTTCTATAGAAATGTTGTCCTATCGTCAACTTTTCTATAGAAATGTCTTCCTATCGTCAACTTTTCTATAGAAAAGTTGTCCTACAGTTAACTTTATTATAGAAAAGTTGTTTTATGATCATCTTTTCTATAGAAAAGTTGTTTTATGGTCAAGTTTTCTATTGAAAAGTTGTTCTATTGTCCCTCATTTCCGGTTTGTTTTTATCACTAAATAATTTCTTCTTCAATTCCAATCACTTTAAGTTTATTATTGAACTTTGGTATTTACTTAATTTAACAATTATCTGCGTAGTTTGACAAATAAACTTCTTTGTAATTTTTCATTATTAATAAATGTTAACATTCAATTTTTTTTTCATGTTCTCGAAATTATTTATCGATTTGCAGTTGTTGTCAGTTGTCGTTGTGGGGTTTTCTACGTCAATTCCCTATAAAGTGTCAATGATGACGCTGATCTTGTTGGTGACACAATGTCTGAGTCGTCTACCGGAAGATAACAGTAAAATTATAGAGTGAGTCATTTTTAGTACTTGGCAAAAGTCAAGGAAATAATAAGAAACTTTTTATGTTAGGAATTCGAAAGAAATTAATTTGTTGTTTTTAGGCAAAATAAATTAATACTTTTTTCGTATTAATTAATTGTGTAATATGTTTTGCTATTGTTAAAATCAAATTTAAACAATTTGTCATAAAGTTGAGATAAAGACTTTTAATTTTCATAAAATTATTATTATTATTGCTATTATAGAAGTAATAAAATTCTATTTCAAAAATATCTAATTTTTAAAAATTTTCTTACTTATGCCTATGTTGAGCAATTGTTTATTAACTAATTTTTAAATTCATATCAATTTGTTTAATTGGGAGTGGCTAATAAATAAATCACATGAATTTAATGGCGACTTCTTGATATACAATAAATACCTATTTTTTATTAATATAAAATGCAAGTCATTTATTTACTTAAGATATGTACAAATAAATAGGTATTTAATCTTAAACTAAATACAAAATAAGTTTCTTAATTAAAATTTAATGTTTGATTTTCGAAATCATAAATTTGTTTTTATAATTAATCATTTAAAGCACTTAATCACGAGTCCCCCGAACAAAAACACACGACCAATTGAAATACTTAATTGGAATTTTGCGATTCAAAATTTTGGAAGGTATTTATTTGTTTGATTACACATTAATGGAAATTCCTGGGTAATGAATTTTTAGTTAATAAAGGAAACGTGTGTGATTAATTGGTGATTATATATTAAAAGCAGATTATCGGTTAAGATTGTAGTTTTGATTCTATAATAGGTTTGTTTCTTTACTTTCTGGGTAAGTTCGGACAATGTAATAAACAGAAGTTAATTTTTACCTTTAACTTAATATGTTGTGGTAATTTTTCAAAATATTTTTATCAAAAAATTTTCTATAGAAATTTTTTTTTATCAAAATTGTTTCTATACAAAAATATTTTTATGAAAAAATTTTCTATACAAAAATATTTTTATGAAAAAATTTTCTATACAAAAATATTTTTATGAAAAATTTTTCTATAGAAAAATATTTTTCAAAAAGAATGACTATTCGCATTTGATCCCAAATCTGTTACATTTATTTATTAATGTAACAGACCAATTTATTGATAAAAAGCCAAAAATTGTTTGCTGAGAAACCAAAATTACTCGACGCGAGTTACAGAAGCAACTGCAATAACAACAACAACAATATCAACGAACCCACCAACAAAGCCACCTAGACTAAGCAGTTAAGAAATAATTGAACTCAATCTTGCAATAACCTAATTAAACACTGACCCACTTGCTAAAATAAAAAGAATTATTAAAATTTAGTTAGTAAGCACTTTTATATCTAGGAAGTAAATTTATAAATTAAAATAACATAATAAGCATTTTTGTATTTAGTATAAATAAAAAGAAAATTTGAAATAAAGAATCAATTGTAATTTAGAAGTAAAAACAAAAGCTTGTTTTTTTTTAAGTAATTAAAAGTTAACAAGTTAACTGGCGCAGTCGAAAACAAGTTGAAGGAATATCAACTTGAAGAGCTCCTTAAAAGTTGAAAGGATATCAACTTTAAAACAACTCCTCCAAAAAGAAAAGTTGAAAGGACATCAACTTTGAATCAACACTAACTCCAGGAAAAAAAAGGATATCAACTTTAAACAACTCCTCCAAAAAGAAAAGTTGAAAGGACATCAACTTTTGAATCAACTCTAACTCCAGAAAAAAAGAAGGATATCAGCTTTAAATTTTCCAACCCATCATGAAAATAATTTTAATAACAATCCTGTAAGTTTTATGTATATAATAAGTTATATTAAGTCCATAAAAGTGTAAATCAAGTAAAAAAAAAAAAAAAACGAACAACCAAAATTCCAATTTTAACTAAATAGTGAAGAAATTTATAAATTTGTGATTGTTAAATATATTGTTCGTTTGAAAAATACTTAATTGTCCTTCGAGTGTAAAATTACTTTATGCGTAAAACAAACCGAGGAAAACCATACACAACAATATTTAGACATCTAATACCCATACCAGAAAATAGAGAAATGTCGTTAAACAACCTAGACCCTTCAGCTTCCAATCCTCAAAATCCAGCCCAAACTCCAATTCCAAATCAAATATTTGACTCACTGAGGATCCCAGACGCAGTGAAAGACCTCCCAAAATTTGACGGAAACCCCAGACTACTATACGAATTTTTGACAAATGTAGAGGAAATCTTAGGATACCTAGTCAACGTAGACGGGACAAGCTATGCAAAAATTATATTGAGAGCAATTAGGAATAAAATAGTAGGACAAGCTAATGAGGTTCTTAATGTATATGGTACCCCTTTGATTTGGGAAAATATAAAAAACAATCTTATCTTACATTATTCCGATAAGAGAAACGAAACATCTTTAATAAAAGATTTACATAATCTAAAACAAAATAATCAGTCGGTCCAACATTTCTATAGCTCAATAATAGAAATACAATCATCTATCAATAATAACATTCTGATTCATGAAACCAATGTTAGTGTCATAGAGGCAAAACAGAAATTATTTGCAGAAATGTGCCTAAACACATTCCTATCAGGCCTTAAGGAACCTTTAGGCTCAAACATTAGATCAATGAGACCTAAGACACTAGCCGAAGCCCTTTCCTTTTGTATAGAAGAACAGAATATATATTACACGAAGAAACAACCTACAAACACATACCCTGTCCCTCAACAAAATACTAAACACTACTCACCACATTATCAGACATACCCTAATTCCCAACAAAATGCTAAATACTACTCACCATACGTTCAGAATTATGCACCTTACCAACCAATAATAAACAACCCAAACAGACCTTTACAACAATTTCCAAGAAAAGATTATCCAACTGTACCACAATTTCAGAATAACATCATTAGATACCAGAACCCAATTAATAACGTTCATAAACCCATTAATACATTCGGACAAAATACACATTTTAATACATATCAAAAGAATATGTCAAATAACGGATTTGAAACAAACAGAACACACTCACTTAATCCTAACTCTGGAAATCGCCCACAAAACTTACCACCCCCAGAACCAATGGACGTAAGCTCAGGATACACTCATATAAGAAAACCATCTAGCATGCAAACAAAAAGAACAACAGGTGGTTATAAACCTCAAGAGATATACAGCATAGACGCGGAAGAAACTCCTTACACAAACTTAGAAGACTATTACTATTACCACCACAACGACGATGCTCAACAAGATGATATGTATAATCAGAATAATTTTAACCAAAACTTTATTTTTGGACAAAATAATCAGAATAATAGTAATGAAATTGATGATGGTGAAAATTTTCTAGTAATAGCCTCCCCGGACCAACAGGATATATAGACCTAAACAAGCACGGACATACATTACCATACATAAATATATCTTCTCCTTTCAGTAGACCATTAAAATTTCTGATCGACACCGGTGCTTCTTCATCATTCATAAATCCAGAATTTGTTGATAAAGACAAATGTCAGAACTGTGAACCAATCACTATTACCACAATTTTAAATAAACATTCCTTGGACAAGAAAATCAGGTTACCATACTTTGTAGAATTCGGAGAAAAAGGTACGATGGATCTATTTGTATTCAAATTTCACAATTATTTTGACGGACTAATAGGACTTGATATTCTGAATAAACTAAAAGCTAAAATAGACTTGGGAAATAAAACCCTAATCATGAATAATTCTATAATACCACTACAATTTAAGCCGAACCTAACCTCAGGAAAAATTATAGTTCAGCCATGCTCAAAATCTGTTATAAGGATACCAGTAGATGTTCGAAACGGTGACCTTTTTATACAAAAAACATTTTTAGAACCTGACTTATTTATTTCAGAAGGTATTTATTCTTCAAACGAATGGTATAGTTCCGTTGAGATTGTAAACACATCCAGCCAAGCAAAGGTTGTATATATTGAACAACCTGTAAAATCCATTCCATACCAAAATTTCATTGAAGTTAACAACTTCAACATAGATTCGGATATACCCCTCCAGGATGACAATATAATGAAATTCCTGAGAACAGAGCACCTGAATAAAGAAGAAGAAAAAGAGTTAACAAAAGTTTGTAAAGAATTCGACGATATATTTTTTAAAGAAGGAAATCCTCTTAGTTTTTCCAACCAAATCAAACATAAAATAAACACCACCGACGACATCCCCATTTTTACAAAATCGTATAGGTATCCTTATGTTCATAAGGAAGAAGTACGGACACAAATAAACAAAATGTTGCAACAGGGCATCATAAGGCCAAGTTTTTCACCTTGGAGTGCTCCTGTATGGATAGTTCCGAAAAAAAAAGACGCTAGTGGCAAACAAAAATGGAGGTTAGTTATAGACTACAGGAAACTTAACGAAAAAACAATTTGTGACAAATATCCCATACCCAATATTACGGACATTTTGGACAAATTAGGACGAAGTATGTACTTTACTACCCTAGATCTGGCCAGTGGTTTTCACCAAATAGAAATGCACCCAGAACATATAGGAAAAACTGCATTCTCTGTAGATGAAGGCCACTATGAATTTGTTAGAATGCCCTTTGGCCTCAAAAACGCACCGTCCACATTCCAACGGATAATGGACAATGTGCTAAAAGACCTTATAGGTACGGTTTGCCTTGTATATCTAGATGACATAATCGTCTATTCCACATCTTTACAGGAACATATGTTAAATTTGAAGAAAGTCTTCGAAAGACTAAGGGAATCAAACTTGAAAATTCAGTTAGACAAATCTGAATTTTTACACAAGGAATGTGCGTTTTTGGGACATATTATTTCCACTAAGGGAATAAAACCAAATCCTGAAAAAATTCATGCTATAAAAAACTTTCCTATTCCTAAAACTCAAAAGGAGATCAAATCTTTCTTAGGACTATTAGGTTATTATAGAAAATTTATACAAGATTTCTCAAAAATAACAAAACCCCTGACCGAATGTTTAAAAAAAGGAAGAAAAGTTATTCTAAATGACCGATACTTAAAGACATTTGAAATGTGTAAAAATTTATTAATCAATGACCCCTTACTTCAATACCCGGACTTCACAAAACCTTTTATCTTGACAACTGACGCAAGCGATTTTGCTCTAGGAGCAATTCTTTCTCAAGGACCAATTGGCAGCGACAAGCCAATCTGCTACGCTAGCAGGACATTAACAGACACGGAAATAAACTATTCAACGATCGAAAAAGAATTACTAGCGATCGTCTGGGCTACGAAATACTTCAGACCCTACCTTTTCGGACATAAATTCAAAATAGTAACCGACCATAGACCGCTTACCTGGATAATGAGCCTCAAAGAACCAAACTCTAAGCTAGTGAGATGGAGGCTCAAACTTGAGGAATTTGACTACGAGGTTATTTATAAGAAAGGTAAACTTAATACAAATGCGGATGCTCTAAGCCGCATCAGACTCCACGATCACGTATTCAATAACGAAGAAGTTAACATTAATACAGTCGGCAATGAATCAATTCAAGGAACAGCAGGAACAACTATTCACTCTGTCGAAGAAAACAATGATGACGGTATTCCTATTTCAGAAAGAGCAATAAACACATTTAATATTCAAATCATTCTACAAGTGAAAAATGAAGGTTCCCCTCTTACACTGGAGACCGTGTTTAAAAATAAGGTAAGGAAGATAATACGTAGACCTGAATACAATGAAAGAGTAATGACAGACATATTTAAACATTTCCTTGCCCCAAATAAACTCTCTGCAATAATGACAGATGATGATACATTTAAAATTGTCCAGGACACATATTCAAAATATTTTTCAAGCAGCAAACTTTTTAAACTCGTTCGCTGCAAAATCCTACTACAAGACGTTAGGAAAACCGATGACCAAGACAAACTGGTGAATGATTACCACATTAATAGCAACCACAGAGGCATACAAGAAACATTTGAACATTTGAAACGAGAATATTTTTTCCCTTATATGAAAGAAAAAATAACCAAATGTATTAATCATTGCAATGTATGTCAAACACTTAAATACGACAGACGACCTCCTAAGCCTACATTTGAGACCCCAGAAATACCAGAAAAACCACTAGACATTGTCCACATTGACATATACTGTATAAATAAACGGAACATTCTCACACTTATTGACAAATTTTCGAAATTTGGGTCAGCATATCTTTTAGAATCCAGAAATAGCATATCAATTTTAAAAAATATCAAACATTATATAAGCCTACACGGCACCCCGAAAAAAATAGTTTGCGACCAGGGCTCAGAGTTTAGTGCATCCATTATAAAAGACTTTTGCAAAATTAACAAAATTAATATACATTACACCTCATTTCAACAAAGCACAGGTAATTCCCCAGTCGAAAGACTACACTCGACAATGACAGAAATATATAGAATAATTATGCAAAAGTATAAAGAATCAGAACTACCATTAGATACCGATGAAATTCTTTTTGAAGTAATCACGACATATAATAATTCCATACACTCTGCAACAAATCTGACACCATTTGAACTGTTCTACGGCAGAACCCCCACATTTGAAAAAGATTTAAATTATAATACACAACATGAATACTTGCAAAGGCTAAAAGAATTTCAAACCAAATTACATGAATCAATTAAAGAAAAATTAACAAATGATACAAATAAGCGTATCAAGAAACTGAACCAAAATAGAGAAGAACCTGAAACTTTTCTAGAAAACGATAGCATATACAGAAAGGAATGTAGAAGAAATAAAATGACTCCTAGATTTTCAAAGAAAATTGTAAAACAAAATAACAGAGTAACCCTTCTAACACTGAATAACCAAAAGCTCCATAAATCCAAAATTAAAAGGAAACACAAGAACTAATAATAAATTTTCTTTTAGATTTATATCGACACGAGCCGATGTTAAAATTGTAGACATTCCCCTAACACAAGGAATAATACCTTTGAAATTAGGACCTGCTAGAACAATAACGGACTACAAACACCTCATACACATAATCAACCTCAATTCTTACGCTAACAACATACAGGAAATAGAGAAAACTATAAACCATTTTGAAACTACAAAATTCGCCAAAATCGCTTTGGATACAACAAGACTAAAATTGAAAACACTTACCACAAAACTAGATCTATTAACACCCAGAGATAGACAAAAAAGAGGTCTTATAAATGCATTAGGTTCGACAATAAAATTTATTACTGGAAACATGGATTACGAGGATGCTGAAAGACTAAATAAAGACATTGAACTCCTACTGAAAGAAAATGGAAAAATAAACTCTACACTAAATCAACAACTAATTCTCAACACTAACATGATAGAAAGATTTCAAAACATAACCAATCATATTAATAAAGAGCAATATCTTATTACAGAATCCATAAAAAACATACAAGACCAAACCCGTAACTCACTAAACCCTACAATAAACACAATAACACAAATTCAACAACTTAATCAGATAAACTATAACATCGATATACTTACACAACACCTGAACAATATCGCCGAAGCAATAGTATTATCCAAACTGAACATTATTCCTAAATTAATACTAGATCCCATAGAACTAGCTCAAATTCATAATATACTAAATAATACAATAAGTATAATCTCCTCTGAACACATATTTGAACTTTTAGAATTAAGTGCATACTATAACAATACAAATATTATATTCAACATAAAAATTCCAATTATATCAAAAATACAATGTACATTATATCATATTATTCCAACACCAATTAACAAAACCTTAGAAATTATAAGTGAAGAATACGCATTAATTAATGAAAATAATTTGACATTTTATAAAGAAAAATGTAGAAATATAGAAAATATATTTTATTGCAAAAACATTTATGAGACAGAATATAATATGAACTCAAATTGTATTAGAGATATAATACTTAAAAACGAGAATGCTTCTTGTCATTTGCGAGATATAGGACAAAAGTCTGACATCATTCATCCAGAGCCTAACTACATTATCCTCATAAACCCTCCAGTACAACAGATCACTTCCACATGCAACAATGTTAGCAAAGAACATACCATAAATAGCACAACTCTGATTCAATTTATTAACTGCAAAATTGCCATCAATAACATCTGGTACAATAACGAATATAACGTATATTGGGACAATGGAAACCCTGTTGAAATGCCACCCAACCTTCACAACAATATCACTATCCTTTCCAACAAAAAAGAAATAACACTTCCAAAACTAAACGAGTACAGATTTCAAGATAAAAAAGTAGTAGAAAACCTACAAACGAGTACAGAAATACATGAAAAAGTAACATATTCAGTCTTTGGATCAACAATAATTCTCATTATTATATTAATAACTGTTATAATGAAAAGAAAATCAACAACAATAACATACCTACTTGATCAGAAAAATAATGAAGTTCCGCCAACAAATTGTGCAATGCCCCTTTGGCCGTCACTTCATTTTAAGGAGGGAGGAGTTACAGAAGCAACTGCAATAACAACAACAACAATATCAACGAACCCACCAACAAAGCCACCTAGACTAAGCAGTTAAGAAATAATTGAACTCAATCTTGCAATAACCTAATTAAACACTGACCCACTTGCTAAAATAAAAAGAATTATTAAAATTTAGTTAGTAAGCACTTTTATATCTAGGAAGTAAATTTATAAATTAAAATAACATAATAAGCATTTTTGTATTTAGTATAAATAAAAAGAAAATTTGAAATAAAGAATCAATTGTAATTTAGAAGTAAAAACAAAAGCTTGTTTTTTTTTAAGTAATTAAAAGTTAACAAGTTAACTCGCGTTTCGATGGTTGGTTAGGCCATCTCTTCAGGAGGATTATCCCCAATTTAGACAGATCGAAAACCTCGCATTAATACTTATTTACAAACAAAACTTTTTAGAATTATGTTCATAAACCAAAAGTAAAAGCGTAGATCATCGACTGAACAAAACACAAACAATTTTCAGTTTTCATCTTCCTTCACTTCCCACATTCTTGCTGCAGCCGTTGGCTACTATAGGCTACTATAGGCTACTATAGGCTACTATATGGCTACTATATGGTATAATCCTCCTGAAGAGGTGGCCTAACCAACCATCGAAACGCGTCGAGGAATTTTGGTTTCTCCGCAAAAAATTTTTGGCTTTAAATCAATAAATTGGTCTATTACATTAATAAATAAATGTAACGGATTTGGGATCAAATGCGAATAGTCATTCTTTTTGAATAAAATTTACATCCCGACAATTTTGTTATTTTTTGAAAAATATTTTTATGAAAAAATTTTCTATGGAAAAATATTTTTATGAAAAAATTTTCTATGGAAAAATATTTTTATGAAAAATTTTTCTATAGAAAAACATTTTTATGAGAAATTTTTCTATAGAAAAATATTTTTATCAAAAATTTTTCTATAGAAAAATATTTTTATTAAAAATTTTTCTATAGAAAAATATTTTTATTAAAAATTTTTCTATAGAAAAATATTTTTATTAAAAATTTTTCTATAGAAAAATATTTTTATTAAAAATTTTTCTATAGAAAAATATTTTTATCAAAAATTTTTCTATAGAAAAATATTTTTATCAAAAATTTTTCTATAGAAAAATATTTTTATCAAAAATTTTTCTATAGAAAAATATTTTTATCAAAAATTTTTCTATAGAAAAATATTTTTATCAAACATTTTTCTATAGAAAAATATTTTTATCAAAAATTTTTCTTTAGAAAAATATTTTTATCAAAAATTTTTCTATAGAAAAAATTTTTATCAAAGATTTTTCTATAGAAAAATAATTTTATAGAAAAATATGTTTATCAAAAATTTTCTATAGAAAAATATTTTTATCAAAAATTTTTCTATGGAAAAATATTTTTATTAAAAATTTTTCTATAAAAAAATATTTTTATCAAAAATTTTTCTATAGAAAAATATTTTTTTAAAAAAATTTTCTATAGAAAAATATTTTTATCAAAAATTTTTCTATGGAAAAATATTTTTATTAAAAATTTTTCTATAAAAAAATATTTTTATCAAAAATTTTTCTATAGAAAAATATTTTTTTAAAAAAATTTTCTATAGAAAAATATTTTTATCAAAAATTTTTCTATAGAAAAATATTTTTGTCAAAAATTTTTCTGTAGAAAAATATTTTTATCAAAAATTTTTCTATGGAAAAATATTTTTATTAAAAATTTTTCTATAGAAAAATATTTTTATCAAAAATTTTTCTATAGAAAAATATTTTTATCAAAAATTTTTCTATAGAAAAAAATTTTTCTATAGAAAAATATTTTTAACAAAAATTTTTCTATAGAAAAATATATATTTTTATCAAAAAATTTTCTATAGAAAAATATTTTTATCAAAAATTTTCTAAAGAAAAATATTTCTATGAAAAATTTTTCTATAGAAAAATATTTTTATGAAAAATTTTCTAACGAAAAATATTTTTATGAAAAATTTTTCTATAGAAAAATATTTTTATAAAAACTTTTTCTATAGAAAAATATTTTTATAAATAATTTTTCTATAGAAAAATATTTTTATAAACAATTTTTCTATAGAAAAAGATTTTTATCAAAAATTTCTCTATAGAAAAATATTTTTATTGTAAATTTTTCAATAGAAAAAAATTTTTCTATAGAAAAATATTTTTATCAAAAATTTTTCTATGGAAAAATATTTTTATTAAAAATTTTTCTATAGAAAAATATTTTTATCAAAAATTTTTCTATAGAAAAATATTTTTATCAAAAATGTTTCTATAAAAAAATATATATTGTTAATGTATATATAGAATGAAACTGAAACTTTTTTCAAAATTGTATAATAATTCATATTTCCATTATTGGGATCAAACGGAAAAAAACTGGGAGTAGGAAAAAAAATATACTACTCGGAACACTTTTAATTAAAAATGCATAGTCGTAATTATTTATATTTAATCCTTTGGACTTAAAAATTATCAGTAAATTTAATATCGAGGTGATGGTCAAACCTAAAGTCACCCACCCACACCCATTGGAACCAATTCAAACCACAAAAGTATTAAAATATTTTTTAAAAGCAACAACAAAATGAACAAATAACAAATAATGCAATGACATGCAATTGATAATTAAACAAATATTTATAAACAAATAAGTGCAATTAAATTGCAATATCTGGGTAGCAAACAATAACAACAACAACAGTAACAACAACAACAAAAATAAAAATAAATAATTTTATAATTAAGTGCGTGAGTACAGTTTTTTTTTTCTACCATTATTGACTTATGGAGTATTTTTTGCAATGAAATGATTGAATAAAAAACATAAAAAAATTTATTCAATAAATTTTAATTTGTAAAAAATCACAGTTAATCGATGATTATTAAACAATAAAAAAATCAACAGCAGCAACAACACAAATTAACTTATTTGAATTAATTTTATTTAACAATTAAACACACGCGAATAAACTGCAGGACGGACACTCGCAATCACATACATACAAACAAATAAATAAAAAATGGCAGATTAATAAATAATTACTACTACATACAACTACAACTACTTATGTAGTTAAAAATTAATTTAATGTTTGAATTAATACAAATAGGACATGTTAATTATTTAAAATTAAAAAATATACGAGATTTATTCTGAAAAACATTTACTTAATGACTGACTATCGGACGGAGTGACAGACATGTAAATATCTGTGTAATTTACACAAGAGATATTTACTTATTGGCAGTAATAAAAATATGAAAAACTTAATTAAGTAATTATTAATGAATAGATCTTTTGAGCAAATACATTCAGCAAAAGTTAACGATAGGACAAGTTTTCTATAGAAAAGTTGACGATAGGACAACATTTCTATAGAAAAGTTGACGACAGGACAACATTTCTTTAGAAAAGTTGACGATAGGACAAAATTTCTATAGAAAATTTGACGATAGGACAACATTTTTATAGAAAAGTTATCTTATCCTATCGTCAACTTTTCTTTAGAAAACTTGTCCTATCGTCAACTTTTCTATAGATAACTTGTCCTATCGTCAACTTTTCTATAGAAAACTTGTCCTATCGTCAACTTTTCTATAGAAAACTTGTCCTATCGTCAACTTTTCTATAGAAAACTTGTCCTATCGTCAACTTTTCTATAGAAAACTTGTCCTATCGTCAACTTTTCTATAGAAAACTTGTCCTATCGTCAACTTTTCTATAGAAAACATGTCCTATCGTCAACTTTTCTATAGAAAACTTGTCCTATCGTCAACTTTTCTATAGAAAACTTATCCTATCGTCAACTTTTCTATAGAAAACTTATCCTATCGCCAACTTTTCTATAGAAAACATATCCTATCGTCAACTTTTCTACAGAAAACTTATCCTATCGTCAACTTTTCTATAGAAAACTTGTTCTATCGTCAACTTTTCTATAGAAAACTTGTCCTATAGTCAATTTTTCTATAGAAAACTTGTCCTATTGTCAACTTTTCTATAGAAAACTTGTCCTATTGTCAACTTTTCTATAGAAAACTTGTCCTATCGTCAACTTTTCTATAGAAAACTTGTCCTATCGTCAACTTTTCTATAGAAAACATGTCCTATCGTCAACTTTTCTATAGAAAACTTGTCCTATCGTCAACTTTTCTATAGAAAACTTATCCTATCGTCAACTTTTCTATAGAAAACTTATCCTATCGCCAACTTTTCTATAGAAAACATATCCTATCGTCAACTTTTCTATAGAAAACTTATCCTATCGTCAACTTTTCTATAGAAAACTTGTTCTATCGTCAACTTTTCTATAGAAAACTTGTTCTATCGTCAACTTTTCTATAGAAAACTTGTCCTATCGTCAACTTTTCTATAGAAAACTTCTCCTATCGTCAACTTTTCTATAGAAAAGTTGACTTTAGGAAGTCTTTCCTGTAGAAAAGTTAGATATCATTAATAACATGACTAAATCGTTTTTAGAAAAGTTTTTAGTTTTTGATGATGTTATCGTCATCCATGTTGTCAACAATCATTATCAACAATTGATTTTACAAAACAAATAATTATATTTCGAAAACAAATAATTTAAACATTGTTATGACTGATTGAGCGAAGATGCATTCGTAATTCCTGGTTTCCCATCACAGAGGGAGAAATAGGAAGGCCTTCACTTTAAACTCCTAATGTCCACGAAAAGGAGTTTTTCTAAAAAGATTTGATGTGCCAACCTCCATTTGCGGCCCTAACCAAAGGTACTTTCGGAAAGCATATATTTACTATAATGAAGATGCATTCGACATTGTTTTAGAAGGCTTTAGTATGGCTTCGTCTCAGAATATAGTAGACCTCGAAATCGTTTCTTTTTCCGTTGGTTAGTTTTGTAAGTTTGTATGTGTATTTATCTATACGCTCCTAAAAAATCTGTTCAAATATAAATCAAAAGACGATTTTCGCGGAGAACACATTAATGTGCAATCAAAAATAGAAACAAGTAAAGAAAAGATGGAACGTTAAATGATAAATAAAATATTCCACCAAATCCTCAACATAGGCTTATCATCCAACATCAACATATAGATACAAACACATGTATCACTATGTTCTACAAATACATGTATTTAACCGTGCCCAGCAGTTCCAAATTAAAGAAACAGAAATACTTATATGGGCAAATCCGAAAAATCTTAAACCAAGGACAAAATTTTAAAACTGTCAAAATCGCGTATTTGTGTTTATAGAAAAATTGATCATATATTAGTCCTTTAGAATAAATAATGGATACAATTTTTGGATTGCTCTCTTCGTGAATGACAGGTCTTTATTTGCACCCATCTCGATTTTTTATAATTTTTTTTTTCAAATAATAGGTTTTTTAAAAGTTCATAAAAATCTCAAAACCATCCATTTAGGTATCAAATTTTAGTATGGGCTCAAAGTCTGCTTAATTTTTTACAATTAGATTTAAAAGACCCCATCAAAAGTAATTAGAGTGATATAAATAACGTCAAGTAAAAAAGGGCTCTCAGTGTGTAGCGTCCGTCACAGAATTAAAGGTTTTTTTTGTGAAATATTAAATTGTGCCCAAAAAATCGCATTTTAACCGCGAACATGAAAAGGAAGGAGATGAAATTCGGGAACAAATAAGACCATTATGAAACATATATGAAATATGAATTTTTTTCTAATAAAAATTCATTTAAATAAAAACTGTATCGTCCGTCACGTAGCGTCCGCATCAGTACATTTATGGATTTTTGGTGAAACTGGAATTTTAATAATATTTTATAAAAGCTGTTTTGTAATCCTCTGATTTTCCTCTATGTTTAATGTATTTACAATTTTTTTATTACTATGACCGATTTGATAAAATTTTCAGAAACACGTGTTGAAAAAAAAGTCACTTTCATTTTTTGTAGCGTCCGTCACAGCACTTTAGAAGCGAATATCTTTTTCCTCCAAAAGAAGTATGAAAATTAAAAAACGCCATTCGATAGCACAATCGATGGTTTAATATTCCCCGAAATCTGTGTAGTGTAGAACGACAATGGGATACATTTAAGTACAACAAAATCTGTACAAATATATCGTCCGTCACGCAGGATTTGCCCATATTCCTGTTTTTTTTTTTTACTTTTAATTCCAAAAATCGAAATATGGAATATTATTGCGATCGTATAACATTTGTATGTGCCGCAATGACTCTAAAGCAAAGACTCTATAATATAAAGAATTCCATACATTGATTTACCATATGGTCCATTTGAAAAGTCCCATTAATAAGAGAGTTTATTTTTTTACTCGAATTTGGAAACAACTAATGGAGACGAGTATCCAATGAGAGAAAGCTTAGGCATACACACGTGCTCATGAAATGTATGTTTGTTTGTGCGTTTATGTGTTTTTCATAGTTTTTATCCATTTTAATTTCACTTTTTGCAGAAAAAAAGAAAGAAGTGCAATAAATTTATATTATGGAGTATTTAGTCTGATGTAGATATTGGTTGATTTAAAATCTTTTCAATGCGATCTATATATCTGTGCAAAGTATGAAAATTAACAAACGCCATTCGATAGCACAATCGATGGGTTAATATTCCCCGAAATCTGTGGAAAACTATCTAGTGTGGAACGAAAATGTGATACATTTAAGTACAACAAAATCCATTGGAATGCATCGTCCGTCACGCAGGATTTGCCCATATTCCTGTTTTTTTACTTTTGGTTCCAAAAATCGAAATATGGAATCGTATTGCGATCGTATAACGTTTGTATGTGCCGCAATGACTCTAAAGCCAAGACTCTTTAATATAAAGAATTCCATAAATTGATTTACCGTATGGTCCATTTGAAAAGTCCTATAAATAAGAGAGTTTATTTTTTTACTCGAAATTGCAAACAACTAATGGAGACAAATATCCAATAAGAGAAAGCTTAGGCACACACACGTACTCATGAAATGTATGTTTGTTTGTGCGTTTATGTGTTTTTCATTGTTCTTTATCCACTTAAATTTTATTTGTGGCAGAAAAAAATGTATGAAGTGCAATATATTTGTAAAGTAGATGTAGATATTGGTCGATTTACAAGCTTTTCTGGATGGTTAAAAGGGGGAGCCTGTTGCTTTTTCTTTCGTACTAATATAATAGACTTCATAATCTAAATAAGTATGAAGTACCAGACTTGATAAATATGTAAACTAATATGGACTTACCGCCGTGTTATAGCAGGTTAGTTATCCGCCTAGCATACCAGAGGTCCCAAGTTCGATCTCTGGCCAGACCCACTTCAAAAAATAAATTAAAAACAAGTAGAGCCTTATATTCGGCTGTGCTGAATCTTGTATTGTTGGTAAAATATTTGGAATAACTTCGATTGCAGTAGCTTTATAGTTCAACATTCAAAAGTGTGTAAGTGGTTTCCCTAGTATTTATTTACTTTGAAAAAAATTCGTTATCGTAACCGGGTATGGTTTTATATTAATAAGTTGTTAAATACTTTTCGTTTAGCTTAATATTTAGTTAGGATAAACATGCTGATAGTACTACTACAGGTCCATATATTTTGTTAGGAGTTCCTAATGCATCTACCGTATATAAAGTCTGGACATTGGTGTAATCTTAATATAAGAATTATAGCCAAATGTTGACCGATTGTAACAAAATTTCACACACTGGCTGGTATTTATATAAAAATTTTTGCAAAATTTAGTGGCAATAGCTGTCACAGTTTCTAATTTAATAGCTTTTAACTTGTCCTTGCTAAATATTTTTTGGTTTCCCTGAGTGTTTTTCATATGAAAGCTATAGTCAAATATGGACCGATTCCTATAAAATTTGATATACTGACCAATAGTTGCATAAAACGTCTCTATTCTAAATTTAGTCATCATAGCTATTACAATTGTACTCAATTTATTTAGCATTCATGTGTTTCCCAGGGAGGGGTTATATTGGAGCTCTAACTAAATGTGAACCGATTTCGCCCATTTTCAGTACACAACTTTTGTTACATATCAAAAATACTTACTCTCTAGCTTTTGTAGCTAAGGAGCTGTCGCGCTTTTATCTGACGGACAGACGGATATAAATCTCCTTTTCTTTTTGTATTTTTGTGTTTCTGTAAGTTTTTTATATGGTGACCGATTGTAACAAAATTTTGCACACTGGCTGTCATTCTCATAAGACTTCCTTTTGTGAAACTTTATTGCTGTAGCCCTTTTAGTTAAGGCGTTATCGTGCCGGATAAACGGACATAAACCCCCTTTTCTTTTTGTATTTTTGTGTTTCCGTAAGTTTTTTATATGGGAGCTATGGTCAAATGGTGACCGATTGTGACAAAATTTTGCACAATAGCTGGCATTCACATAAGACTTCCTTGTGCTAAATTTAGTGGCCAAAGCTATTACAGTTTATCATTTATTGGCATTTAGATGAATTTCAGGTGGAATTTAGGCTGTTTCCGTAAGTTTTTTATATGGGAGCTATGGTTAAATATAAACCAATTTCGATGAAATTGTATATACTGCCTAGTGCTTATGTAAAGCTTCTAGATACCAAATTTTGTCATCATAGCTGTTATAATTTGTCATTTATTAGCAAATAAGCGATTAGCGTTGGCGAGGTTATACGGGAGCTATTGCCAAATGTTAACCGATTATGTCCAATTTCAATGCCAAAATTTTTTAATAGATAAAGAATGTTTTTACTAAGTTTCAGTGAGCTAGCTCCTTCGTTTAGGCGTTATAGTGATTTCAACAGACAGACGGACAGGAAGACAGACAGACAGGCAGACAGACAGACAGACAGACAGACAGACAGACAGACAGACAGATAGATAGACAGACAGACAGACAGACAGACAGACAGACAGACAGACAGACAGACAGACAGACAGACAGATAGACAGACGGACAGACAGACAGACAGACAGACAGACAGACAGACAGACAGACAGACAGACAGACAGACGGACATCGCTCAATCATCTTAGAATTTCATAAGGATTCAGAATATATATCGTTTTTGGTTTTTGAGCCAATATTAAGGAAATTACAAACGCAATGACAATCTCAATATACCCCCCATTCTTTTTGATGGTGGGTATAAAAACGGTTCACCTCATGACACAGCTAGCCACTGGTTATTAAGTATTAGGCTGTATAAAACTTCTCTAACTAATGCATTTGACGTCCGAAACCGGCGTTAAAATGTGGGTTTCCCTCAATGAGTCTAAAAATAGAATCGGATACAGCTCATTGTCTGAGGGAAGTTTCTTACCCCTTGTTCCAATTTAAATATCGTGGGAATTATGTATGTATATAATATGGACTAATATTAAAAGAAAAGAAAATCATATTGAAGCCATTTCATTAGAATTAGAGGCTGTTCTCACTTTGGAACTGCAGGGATATTCAAAAGTCTGTATTCAAATCTCCAGACTACACTTAGGTGACTGTTTGACTACCTTTACTCGCATTAACTTCCTTAAACGCATTCGCATTCACATTTTGAAAGAAATCAACAACATGCCACAAAGTTTAAACATTTTATTACACATATGGCGCTTCTTAAAACTCACTGTTGCATATTCGTTCCATATATAACAAACAACCATAAGATTACATCAAATATAATCGTTCTTATATAGACCTTTTTTTCTTCGTTTTTACTTGTATTTGTTTATTTCCAATCCTTAAAATAACAAAATTATTTCTTATTTCCTTAACGTTTCGATACAAAATTGAGTGAATGGTGCTTGACTGATTGATGGTTACGAGTTCGAAAGTGCGTTGTAGTCGTTGCTGTTGTCGCATTTTATGAGACATCATAAATAAATAAATTTAAAAGCAAAGAATAAAGAAATAAAACAGTAACATTTAGTAAAATATTTACCTTTCCGCACCTAATGAGGCAACTAAAATAGCTAATGTTGCATAAAACGATACAATGACGCTGATGGTGGAAGGAGCTGCCTATTTTATACCCAGCCACTACTAGACATCAAGAGCAAGATAATCACGGAGCAATGAAAACTTAAACAGGCAGCAACAATTTCCTTAACATGATTTTAAAGAATTATTATATCATAAATTTATCGTTTAGTCATTCAATGCAAATATTAGCTTTAAATAATTTTTACAATCGTTAAACAAAATTTAATCGAACGGAGGATTTTTTAGTTAATGATATTAAATAACGAGTAAATTTGAAGTCAATCATAGGGGAGGGTACATTGCTACACCCATTACAATTTTTGGATTCATTTAAGTTTTCTAATTTTTATACCCTTCACTACCATAAGTGGAAAGGGTATATTGGGTTTGTGGTGATGTTTGTAACGCATAGAAATATTGGTCTCTAGACCCACCTTTTAGTATACTAATCGACTCCCTGAATCACTTCCTGAGTTGTAGCGATGTCCTTCTGGCACGCATGCTGGCTGGCCGGTTATCCATGTAAGCTTGTTATCATTCTACAGGTCGTAACATTTAAGATAATTTGATGAAATTTGCATAGGCTCATATTTTGGTCCAAGGACGATCCCTATACTTTTTGGTCGAAATCGGATTACTATTTCGGGTACCTCCCATAGGGTTGCCTTACCGGAATAGAGTTTTTGGTTCTTTACAGCCACAAACGTAGTTGTATTTTAATAATATTCAGCACAAATATTGCTTATTATAACTTAAATCAGTGTTCCTAATTTTATAAAAATCGGCCCATATTTGACCATACCTCCCATACAAGTCACATTCTCAAAAGACGTTTATATACACATTAAAGTACAAAAACGTAAATAACTCTAATGATAAATGAATTTGATTACTTAAACTTTGCACAGATATCTTATATTCTTAAACGAGCAATAATTGTATGTATATATATATCTATATACATATATATAGAATGGCTATCTCGAAAACGGCTCTAACGATTTTGATAAAATTTGGACAGTGGGTACCTTTAATGATGTATAGGTCGAAGAAGAAGGGACTTTTAGAACCTTTGCCTCTAAGAGGGTAAAAACGGGTAAAAAGGGGGAAAAAATCGAGAACGTTATATCTCCTAAAGTAATAGGTATAGAAACAAAATTAAAATTACATTTTAAACACCTATGAAAATAAGCGGACAGGTGAAAATAGTTTTTTTGGTACTTTTTTTAACCCATACTTATATTTTAAACCAAAGAATATAGAAAGGAACTTTGTACTGCAGTCAATAGATGTGAAAGAAATATTGAACACGTATTTGGTACTTTTTTGATTTTGGGGCCAAAATGGATAAAAAGGGATAAAATGTTAACTTCACATCTCAAAAGTAATATTAATAGGAGTTGTGTTAACTGTGTTTTAATAAAATGTACCGAATACAATTAGTACCTAAGAAGTACCAAATAAGCATATGGAACTTTTTGAAAGTAGTGGATAAAAAAGGGAAAAAATGAGTAATGTTATAACTTCTAAACAAGTGAATGTTTGTATGTATGTTGGTGGAAAATTACTCAAAGTCAATTTTATCGTAAGCTGTACATTTAATCATGCTATAATCTTTAGCAAAGTTGTTGCGGATAAGCCGACGAAGGTTTATTATTGGGAAGCAAAGTCTAAAGGTGGCGCCACTGAAAATTACTCAAAATAAACTAAATCGTAAACTGTGCATTTGATCATGTTATAATCATTAGCAAAGTTGTTACGCATAAGCAGACGAAGGTTTCTTAGTTGGTGTGAACAACTTCAGGTGGCGCCACTGAAAACTACTCAAAATTAAATAAATCGTAAACTGTGCATTTGATCAGGCTATAATATTTAGCAAAGTTGTTGGTCATGAGTCGACGGAGGTTTCTGTTGGTATGACTAATTTCCAAAATTTTTCAAAATGAGTTAATCTGTAAACTATGCAAACTATGTGTTAATCGGACAAAATAAATAAAATAATTCAAAATTAACTGAATATTTGCACAAAATGCTTATCATAAAGCTCCGAGCAAGGCTCGGTCAACCAGGTACTATATTTTGTAAATATAAACTAATAACCAAAATTTGGTAATAATCGGTCCACTATTGACCCTAGCTTCCATATCAAGCCCTTAGCTGGAAATGATATAAATCTCGAATTTTTGAAAAAAAAATAGCACATAGTATATGTATGTATGTCTCTAAGACTTAAGGAAAACGTGTTTAATTGTTGGTCCATATTTGACCTTAGTAGTGAAGGGTATAATATAGTCGGGCTTTACCGACTATAGCTTTTCTTCTATTTAGATTTATGTAAACTATACTATAGATGTCAACTAATCTGTAAACTCTGCATCAAATGTCTAATGTCTATTTAATGACCGATTCATAAATAAGAATACAAATTGAACTATATCGAGCCCTTAGATTAAAATAATCATAAACGACATTTCGTTTAATGTCTCTTAAACTATTAAACATATTTTTGTTTCTTTCTTAAGTAGTTTTCAAACATGTAAAAATCTTTTCGATATGCTTATATTTGCGAAAGTTATACGGACCAATAGGTTTTACTTGCAAGAAGTGCTCAACATTGGCCCACTGTAGAGGTGTAGAGGACATTGTACTAAAAATATATATGTTTTTAAAAATTGGTCTCAAACTCCAACTACCCGTTTACCGATTACATATTGTGCCACAATCCGCCCAGTAGTTTAAAAGTCATTGCATTAAAACTAGATAACTTCACATACAATACACCATAACTTCTAAACAATTTAGAAAAAATTGAATTAGTTTGCCGAAAGTAGCAAACTAATAAAGAACAAACATATTATGCACCAAAACTTTGCCCCATTTTATTAAATAAAGGTTTTTCGTCGCTTACGATCAATACTTTTGCTGTCGTTTGCGATCATTTTATTCTAAGTGCTCGATATGATCTTACATTGAATCAGTCTCCTATCTTTCTTATATAAAGAACTGTAGTCTGCCTTCAGGCAGAGGAAGGCATCAATCATCGGATCATGTTCGCACACCTATAAAAGGTTGAAAAACTTTATATTTCCTAGTGTAAATAATAGGTGGCATATTAAAGGGGTCAATGTTCCCACTGATCCTTTCCAATTAATTTTTTTTACAAATTAATTTTATTGAGAAAGTTTGAAGGCCTTATAGTTATGAAGACATGACAATAACAATTTCTTTAGTTTTTTTTGTACAATTAAACCAGATACCCCTGTCCCGATCCTTACATATTTTGCTTTCATTGGCAAAAAATTATGAATCTTGAACAGCATTTTTATGCCTGACGAGGCACATGTAGTTCCATCAAGGTTCATTATAGGGCATTACTTCTTCGAAGAAAACGGTCGTAATGTTACGATTAATGGAGACCGTTTCTTTTAGATGTTTTAAGGGTTTTTTTCAACTCTGTATAGATCCCTTTCAACTCTATTAGGATTCAACATGATGGGGCACCTTGTCACTTTGTCAGACGTGGCTATGTCTGTAAGCTGTTTTCAAGGTATTTCACATTCCGTTAGCCACTATGTCTCCTGACCTTACTATACCTGATTTTTTGTGGACAAACAGGTACTTTACAAAAAAAATTGGATGATTTGAAGCAAAACATCCGATCTATAACTGAGGCATAATAAAGTGTGGTTATTGGTAAGATTAATTGTTTGAACTCTCCTACTTTTCTGTTTTATAAGATTAATCAATATAATATATCCAAACCTTAAAAAATTCTCCCACTTTTATCAATTTTTGTTCCATGCATCGAAACGTTTGTTAAAAAGTACCTTTTTATATTTTCGTAACTGATCCATAAGCATACTTGCTTCCATTTCTTTTAGATTTAGAGTTATAGCTTAATTTATTTTTTCCGTTTTTACATCTTAAATATATCGGAAAACGTAGTCGATTTCAGCTCAAGATAAGGCCCTTACATTGATTCTGAAATAAGGAAATAATCTTTGTTCATATGGATAATGTGGATGGACGAGTCAACTCAAGCTATATTATTTTATATTCAGAATACGACATCGCCTACCAATGATTTTCTGTAATTTAATAATAACAGGTATAGAAACAAAATTAAAATTACGCTTTGAACAACTGTAAAATAAGTGGACAGGTGTTTGGTACTTTTTTGAAACTATACCCGATGTGGTAAAAGTCGTTTTTTTTTTTTACTTTTTTAACCCATACTTATCATTTGAACCAAAAAATAGAGAAAGGAATAGAAAAAATATTGAACACGTACTTGGTACTTTTTTGATTTCGGGGGCCAAAATGGGTAAACAAGGGAAAAGATGATAACTTAAAATCTTATAAAGTAATATGGATAGGAACAATATGTTAACTGCGCTTTTATAAAATGTACTGAATTCAATTGGTACCAAAGAAGTACCAAATATGCAGATTGAATATTTTTAGGATTGGGGAAAAAAAATTGGAACAAATTGGTGATTTTATAACTTTTGAACAAATTAGTGTTTTTCTGTCTGTATGTGCATTATAGAATAGTAAACTATGCATTGGATCATGTTATGATCTTTAGAAAAGTTGTAGCTCATGAGCCGACGAAGGATTCTTAGCTGGTATGACCAATAACCGACAGGAGGCGCCACTGAAAATTACTCAAAGTGAATTATCGTAATCTGCACATTTGATCATGCTATAATCTTTAAAAAACTTATTGCGGATGAGCCGAGAAAGATTTCTTAGTTAGCATGATCGATTTCCGACAGGTGGCACCATTTAAAATTGTACATTTATAACCAATTTCCAAAAATTATTCAAAATAAATTGTACTGTAAACTAGTCATTTGATCATGTCTTGATCGGACAAAATGAATAAAATGATTCAAAATTAATTGCATATTTATATGCGTTGTCTTTCCTATTAATTTATTTGGCTAATACTTTATACAATAAAATATTTGAAAACTTTAAAATTTGCCTCAAAATGCTTATCCTAAAACTCCGAACTATGCTGAGAAAGGAAACTGGTTGTAGGTGGCACAACTTTTCCTCATAAGCTCCACCATAAAATAACTTGGATATCGCCGAACGGTGTCACTAAGAACCAAATTGATCACATTTTGATCAACTCTAAGTGGCGATCATCTTTACTTGATGTACGCTCGAAGCGCGGAGCAGATATAAACAGCGACCACCATCTAGTTATATCTAAAGATCGTTTGAAAGTAGCGGCACTGAGGTCAGAAATTGATGCTGGGAAACTGGAATCAGAGCGACGTCGAAATGCCTTTATTACATCCATAAGGAATCGGCTTCCAGATGTTTTAAACAACAACGACGCAAATGTAACCGAAATTGAAAGGTGTGTCACTCAGTCTTACAATGAGATTGGTCAACAAACGTTAGGTTTTAAAGACCAAAGTGTGGCTCACCCAAGCAACATGGGATCTGGTTGAACAGCGTAAAACCATAAAAAATTCAATGTTAAATGCAAACGTGGATGTTGAGGAGCTTAGCACAATATACCGTGACCTATCCAACAGAATAAAAAGGTCTGCAAGGAGGGACAAGAGAATTTGGGTAGATGAACAAGCGAGCCAAGCTGAGTCAGCTGCAAGTAAAGGCGACATGAGGACCTTATACAATATATCAAGGGCGTTGTATGGCAAACCTACCTACACCAATAGTCCCATTCTGAGTAGTAGCGGTACACTTCTCTCAACCCCGGATGAACAATTAATACGATGGATGGAACACTTCCAGTCAACATTAAACAATCCCATTGGATTAGAAGCACTGACGGAAGTGCAAAACGAAACCAACCATGACTGTTTGTTCAATGGAATTTCAGACAGCCCACCAACAATACAAGAAGTGAAGAATGCAATTAAAAGCCTTAAGCGCAACAAGGCCCCGGGCAATGACAATATCTCAGCGGAGATGCTTTTATGTGACGTTGAACTATCGGCGAGACTGTCGCACCCATTTGTGCGTGAAATATGGTAAGAAGAAGCTCTGCCAACCTCCTGGAATGAAGGTATACTAGTCAAAATACCAAAAAAGGGTGACTCCAAAGACTGCAATAACTACAGGGGAATAACACTTCTTCCAACACCGAGCAAAATACTAAGTAGAGTGATTTTGAATAGAACGTCAGACGCAGTTTCTAACACACTACGCGAAAATCAGTTTGGGTTCTGAGAGAATAGATCTTGTGTTGATCTAATCAACACAGTAAGAATAGTACTGGAGCAATGTAATGAATTCCGCACCCCAATTTACCTAGCGTTTACCGACTTTATGAAGGCCTTCGACAGTGTCAACAGAAGCTATCTATGGAGAATTTTAGAAAACCGTAACATGCCAATGAAAATTCTGAACTTAATTCGGGCAATGTACGTGGGTTTTAAATGCCGGGTTTTACATAAAGGTAAATTGTCTAATCCGTTCGAAGCTACTACTGGAGTAAGACAAGGATGTATCTTATCACCCATACTTTTTATCCTTGTCATCGACAATATAATGCGCACGGCACTGAAGTAGACGTGGTATCCAATGGACACCCTTTAAACAACTCGAGGACTTGGAATACGCCGATGACGTATGCCTTCTAAGCCAAAGCCTAGGTCACCTTTAAGAAAACACTAGCGCTATTACTGTTGAATCTCGGGCAGCTAGGCTGGAAATCAATATCTCCAAGACAAAGATTATGCCTGGAGGCTATGGCGCAAACCTGTCGCCACACATCAATGTGGATAACGAGGTTATTGGATGTGTAGGTGCCTTTAATTATAATTAAAATTGATAAAAAAGTTATTTTTGTTTGTAATATAAATGCCAATAAAATTGCCATTTCTTGGCTGATTTTTAAAAGGACATTTTTTTTAGTGAGGCAAGGCATGTATCCTTCAAAATGTAGAAAAAAAAATTTAAGCAGTTTTAAAAATAAAAAATTACGATTTTTTTTACTTAAATTTTCGTGAATAGAGATTTTAAGCTATATTTGCTGTTAAAAAATATACTTAACGAAGTGACCAAAAGAAATTGTTACTACTTTCGTACTCTATGGACTCCCCCAAAACAGAATTGGTATGTGAGAACTCCTGCATTTTTTTTTTCTTTACATTTGGATCACAGTGTTATCTTGGATATTGAGAATATTGAATCGCGTATTAATAAGGCAAAATCTGCATTCGGCATTCTCCGAGCTATTTGGAAATCTCGACAAATATCAACAACAACTAAGTTACTAATATATAACTCGAATGTCAAGTCCATCTTATATTACGGCTGCGAAACTTGGAAACGTACAAATACCATCGATAAGCGCCTACAAACCTTTGCAAACAAATGCTTGCGGCAAATCCTTAATATATGGTGGCCAAATCGCATAAGAAATGAAGATCTACTAAACGCTACAAACCAAATCCCTTCTTCTATAGAGGTATGTCAACGGAAATGGCGGTGGATAAGTCACGCACTTCGGAGGCCAAATACCAACATTGCTCCACAAGCGCTTCGTTGGAATCCACAGGGAAGCGGCCGTCGTGTTGGTGCACCTGCTAGAACGTGGAGAAGATCAATTGATGCAGAGTTACAAGCAGCAAACTATTCATGGAATGATGTATGCCTAACATCTCGCAATAGATTTCGATATAAAAGGATGGTTGAGGCCCTATGCTCCACTGGGAGTCAAGGATAACAGAAGAAGAAGAAAGCTCCAAGCAAGGCTCGGTCACCCAGCTACTTTGCTTTTAAAAAATAAGATCGATAAGTTGACGAACCTTGTTAAAAACGTTTTTTTTTTGCGTAAACCTTCTAAACTTGGACGTATTACTGAAATTTTTTTTGCACGATTTGTCAAAAAACGTTTGTGGTCGTTTTCTGAGTTGTTTTTAGTGTATCAGAGTGTTATATACTAGATGTTGCCCAATCCCTTTCTGGTTTCTTAAGATAACCTAATAATACTAATATTAATACATAAATAATTTGTAACAAATACTATAAAAAAAAAACTGATACTATTACTAATATTAATACTGACACTAATATTCCTAAATTAATTTAATATTTAAGAAAATTGTTTATTAAATAATTTTTGATATAAAATCTAATTTAAGAACCCCAATATCTTTGAGTACTGACTACAATCTTATAGTGGACATGACCATTTAAAAATAATCAAACTTGAAATAGAAATAGAAACAATTTAATTTGTTAAAAATTGTATTTAGTTGTAAGTGTTTAAGTTTAATTAATTTTTCTATTTATTTGCTTTAAGAAAAAAATAATATTTAATTTTTTTTTTAATATTAAACAATAAATGTCATATCAATTTGAAAACTTATAAATAATAACATTGAATGATTGATACAGTCTGTGGTGGCTTGATAAGTTTCTTTCGACTTTTATCGAAATTGAAAATCAGTAAAATTTAACACTTGCAACTAAATAAAAAAAAAAACATAAATTAATTAAAATTATTTGTATTTACAAAACGACGACATGTACTTAAAGTTAAAGTTATTCATGTGTATTTTAGATTAAAACTAAAAACAATTTCAAATGTAAGTTCCATTCTGGTACTTAAGCATTAAATGAGTTTATTTTTAAAATTTCTTGAAATTCAAAATTTCAAACGTCACTATTGATTAGATACTCCTCTTATGCAAAGACATTCGCGTCAGCCAGGATATTCGATAATATATTTTAGAAATGTTTATTTGTCATTTAAATTTGTAATCGTAAGTTAAACGATAATGAGTCTTGATTTGAAATTAACAGATAATAAATGACATGTTTTACAAATAAAGTAATAAAATATTATTTAAACAAATACGAGTAAATATAAATGTTTTCTTTTAAACATTTTTAATGTGTACTTTTCCAAAATCTTCGCCTTTGGTGAGAAAATTAAAAAAAAAAGATAAAATGTTCCTTGAAACAAATAAAGAAAAAAAAAAAAAAATCAAAAATATGTCTGGTAAAACAATCAAGAGTAAATAATCCAAAATTGTATTTCAAAATAGGTATTAGGATCACAATTGAAATTACTAAATTATGGTAATTGTTGACCGAATTGTTATCGCATTATTAAAATATATTTACACCTAAAACGACGGGAACCCGTGCCGTCTTTAATGCAAGAGACATGGATCCGTTTGCATGGGAAATAGATAGCAGTTAGCTTATTTCTGAAGGCTTCGAACTTTATACATCCCTAGAGCAAATATTGCAAACAGTGTTGCCACGACAAAATTATTTTTGTAACCAAATTTTCAGATAAAAATAACCAAATTGTGAAAAAAGTTACCAAAATTTTAAATGTCGATATCTCTAAATTAACTTGCCATATAAGAAACGGCAATAAGAAACACGTTTCACCCCAATATTGAAGTACATTTAAATTGAATTCATAGAAATTTGCTGACATGACGCAAAAGTTCAGACCAAACAGTTCTATAGGAAAATGAGAGCTTTCTTATGTCAACGATAAAAAAGTTTTATGGTATAATAAGCCCTCAAACAAGCTTATAATCTTTATTTCAGTCATTGAATGCAAATAATTTATACTTAAATGCAAATAAAACTGCTATACATAAATTCTTAGAAAAATTTTGTCTGCTGAATTCGAAAATGATTTCAGTTTTTTCAAGTTGGCTCTAGTTTTCGGGATATAATTTTATTTTTCGAAAAATAGATTTTTGGAAACACTTCATTTTCTTTATTCTTCTATTTTTTATCATTTTCTTAATAATTTTTTTTTTTTTTTTAAAAAATTGTTTTCTGTGTAAATTCCTCGATATCTCTAAAACAATCAAGAAAAATGTGAGAAGGACTTAAAGATTCTTATAAGCTCAATATAGCTCCAAAAACCACCTTTTCAGAAAATAAATGATATCTCGAAAACTAGACGCAACTCGGAATAACCAATAAAACTTTTGGATTTTACAGACCAAAGTCTTTCTAGATGACTCGTGCCGCAAAATCTTGTTGACCTGTGTACGTATTCAATGACGTATATAAGTCAAGCACAAACTATATAATATTCTACATCACTGAGATCATATGTGGTCCATTTTTCCAAAACCTCTTTGGTTTCTTTCTAACGAATAGATCTGTGTAAAATTTGATGAAATGTCGATTTTGAAGAAAATGTTCATTTCACTTTTATAAACATTTTTAAAAAATGTAACCAAAATGAAAAAAATGTACACATGTACACTAGAGCGTCTCGACTTATATGGGGAAAAAATAAAGTTCGCCGTACACCATCGAATATAAAGCATTGCTATGAGGTAGTTTCGAAAAAATTTTTTTTAATTTTTTTCGTTGCAGATTGGGGTCGCCAAAATACATTTTTCGTTATATCTTCGGCATTTACAGTCGGATTTCGAAGTGTGATATATCGATGTTTTTGTCCCGATGAGGCCAACATTTTTCTTTAACAGTCATTATTCTCAGGTATCCGGTTCTAGTATTTATCTATCAGACCTCTGTTCCTACCACCCTAATGTACCACCCTAAAATCAGAAAATTAAAGCTTTTAAAAAATCGTTAAACTTTTACTAAGGAAGTTTTTCGATTTTTCAAACCGATCTATTACAAACAAGGAATTTCTTATTTTGCCGCACTTAGGGATCGCCAAAATACATTTTTCGTTATATCTTCGCCATTTACTGTCGGATCTTAACGTGTATTATATCGATGTTTTTGTCTAACGAAGGCCAATGTTTTGCGATATTAATCATTGACCCTAAATACATTCTTCTACATAGTACCTACCCAAGATATCTTAACTCATACAACAAGAATTATAAAAATTTAAAATCTTTACTTTTTTCACCCGGTCCACAATTTCAGAATTTTTTTGACTGAGCCGCCATGCTTGCAATTCTTAATGCAAGAACTGCTGGAAGCATTACAGTTTTCCAAAGATGTAATCGAAATACCACTTAACATAAGGAAACTTCTTTCTGTTGATAGTTTTATTTACTAAACTTTATTATTTTCACAGCTTATCGATGCCTTTAACAAAACGTTTTGTTCATGTAGTACATTAATCTGCCATGGCTGTCACTGGTGAGCAACGCATGGGCCACATTTTTTCAGAACTTGAGAGCCCTCAAAAATACAGCAAACTTGAGTCTTTTCAAAACATAATTGATTAAAAGATTTTAAATTTTTATAATTCTTGTTGTATGAGTTAAGATATCTTTGGTAGGTACTATGTTGAAGAATGTATTTAAGGTCAATGATTAATATCGCAAAAAACAATGATTAAAAAACAAAAACATCGATATATTACACTTTAAGATCCGACTCTAAATGGCGAAGATATAACGAAAAATGTATTTTGGCGATCCCTATGTGCGGCAAAATAATAGATCGGTTTGAAAAATCGAAAAACTTCCTTAGTAAAAATTTAACGATTTTTTAAGAGCTTTAATTTTCTGATATTAGGGTGGTACATTAGGGTGGTAGGAACAGGGGTCTGATAGATAAATACTAGAACCGGATACCTGAGAATAATGACTATTAAAGACAAATATTGGCCTCCTCGAGACAAAAACATCGATATATCACACTTCGAGATCTGACTGTAAATGCCGAAGATATAACGAAAAATGTATTTTGGCGACCCCAATGTGCAACGAAAAAAATTAAAAATTTTTTTTCGAAACTACCTCATAGCAATGCTTTATATTCGATGGTGTACGGCGAACTTTATTTTTTCGAGACGCCCTAATGTACACACTATGGAAAAAAGTAACCAATTTTGGTTAGAAGTACACAAAACGGCAACGCTGATTGTAAAGGTATGAGTTTTAAGGCCGAGCTAATGAGAATTCAGAATCAATTCACCAGTCTTCCGAGAATACTCTCTGCTATATTATATAGACTATTTCCTTGATGTGGTCCAAACGATTGGCTATCATCCATTATGGTAAACTGGAACACAAGTTTGGGGATTTTGTTGAGAACTGTGGTTTCAATAGACCGATTATGGGCACTACTTCGAATCACACGAAAACATAAACAAACTTTTTTCTTATGAGTCATCCATAATTTGTTAAAAAAAAGCCAATTGAAATTGAAATCACGATGAATAGCCCGACAAAAGTAACGTACTCCAGATTTGATAGCTGAAGTACTTTCTAATCGATAACAGTCTTGCGGTTTATCTTGAAATTCGATGTTTAAAAATCCAGTCAGATTCAGAAAGGAAGCTTTCAGAATCTGGTGATTATACAGGATGACATTAACTAATATCGGGTGTTAAGTTGGCATCACTTTTTTAACTGGCGGCCATTTTGTCAGCTGTCAAGTGATTAATATTTAGTTTGGTTTGCCATTTCATCATGAACAGGTTGACAAAAGAACAACGTTTGCAAATCGTGCAAATTTATTTCGAAAATAATGGTTCAGTTCGCGAAGTTTACCGCAAGCTCCGTCCATTTTATGGTCGACATAATCGTCCATCAGAGCAATTAATTCGGTTAACCATGGATCGTTTTCGCACTACGTTTACTCTATGTGATAATACGCATCCGCAGGGACGTCGAGCAGTGCGCACCGAAGAAACAATTGCCGCTGTAGAGCAAAGTGTTGAAGAGGACCCGAATGAATCGATTCGCCACCGTGCACAGCAATTGGAGCTTTGTCCATCAACTTTATGGAAGATTTTGCGCAAAGATCTTGGCTTGCGACCTTACAAGATCCAGCTTGTGCAAGAATTAAAGCCGCGAGACCATGCAATGCGTCGTGATTTTGGTGTATGGGCCGAAAATGAGATTGATCTCGATGCTAATTTTCATCGCAAAATTTTGTTCAGTGATGAGGCTCATTTTTGGTTGAATGGCTACGTCAACAAGCAAAATTGCCGCATTTGGAGTGAAGAGAATCCACATGAGACCCTTGAGACGCCATTACATCCACAAAAACTGACTGTTTGGTGTGCTCTATGGGCTAGTGGAGTCATTGGGCCATACTTCTTCCGAAATAATGCTGGAGAGTCAGTTACCTTAAATGGAGACCGGTATAGAGTCATGATAACCGACTATTTTGTTCCCCAATTGGATGGCATGAATGTGGATGAGTTGTGGTTCCAACAAGACGGCGCTACATGCCACACAGCGCACATCACAATTGATTTATTGAAGGAAACATTCGATGAGCGCATAATTTCGCGGAATGGACCTGTCAATTGGCCACCAAGATCGTGCGATTTGACACCACTGGATTATTTTCTTTGGGGATATGTGAAGTCGCTCGTCTACGCCGACAAACCAGAAACGTTAGGGGACTTGGAAGCTAACATTCGTGGCGTTATTGCCAACATACGGCCCCATATGCTCGAAAAAGTAGTTGAAAATTGGACCTGTAGAATTGGCTTTATTCGAGACAGCCGCGGCGGCCACATGCCCGAAATCATATTTAAGCATTAATGGCATAAAATTATCCTTCCAATAAAGCCAAATTGATGGACATTAAAACGATTTTCTTGTGTTTCATTTCAATTCGAAGTTCTATACCTCTAAAAAAAACACCCATTACAACCTTATCAGTTAAAAAGCTAAAAGCTTATCGAAGTTTTTCATAACTAAAGGGGGATTCAGACAATGCGTTAGTGTATCATGCGATCTCTTTAATATTATGTTAGGCAAAATCAGGCGAGATTTTGAGCTCTGTGTCGCCATCTTTAGCCCAATCACTTTATATTAGGGTTTGCAAAAAACCGTGAAAATGAAAAACCGCGGTTTCGGTTTTAAAACACCCAAAACCGGCCGGTTTCGGTTCGGTTTTTAAATAAAACTATTTCAGTTTAAATTTGTAGGAAAATTTAGATAACTTATTAAAACATATTATAATTTAATACTAAAATTCACGAAAATAATTCAGGTTTTTCAATTTATGAGGGATTTCTTAAATAAGTCCTGTTTCTTTTGGAGAAACTGCAGAGCCCCTTTAGCGTGAATAATATTTGCATCCGAGCGACAAATTGCTTCAATAGTATTTTTTACAAATAGCGACAATTTTAAAGAATTTACTATTTCAAAGTCGATAGAATGAAGCAAATCTAAGGTCGACAGCATTTCTAAACTCTCATGAATACTTTGTTTTAGAAGCAGAAATCTAAGAGTAAACTTAATTCACGATTATAATGCCTTTTAACGCTTGTTTGTAAAATATTATAACGAACTGACGAATTTTTGAAATACCGAAAAGTTTTTCTTACAGCCTCTAGGTTCAAATGTATATGGGCAATCGGTTTTAAACGATTCAAAAGTTTATTGTCGCCATCTTCAAAATTGTCTTCGCTTTCGTCGGTTTAAAATTCATCCACACTTGGATTTATATGAAATTTTTTATAAAAAACATCAGTGACTGCAAAATGAATTCCGTGTGTCAACCATAACTGAAACAGTGTTTGATTTTTAGATCCAAATTTGATATTGACTACTGGTCCATCTAAAAATTATAAAATATAAAGAGCTTAAACCGCGGTTTTTTCTACGGTTTTCGGTTTCGGTTTTGAAGCATAAAAAACCGAGGTTTCGGTTTCGGTTAAAACCGAACAGCAAACCCTACTTTATATATCGGTGTTATCGGCTCTGTATGGGCTACATATAGTTTTTTACTACCACGTCAATTTCTATGTAATCATAATTTTTATACCCTTCACCACCATAGGTGGAAAGGGTATATTGGGTTTGTGCTGATGTTTGTAACGCATAGAAATATTGGTCTGAGACCCACCTTTTATCGGCTTAGAATCCCTCCCTGAGTTGTTTTAACTATGTCCGTCCGGCTGGCTGGCCGGTTACCCACGTAAGCTTGTTATCATTGTACAGGTCGTAACTTTAAAGATAATTTGATGAAATTTGGCACAGGCTTATATTTTGGTCCAAGGACGATGCCAATGATGCCACGAATATTGCCTATGATTACCTTAATCAGTGTAGCTAATTTTGTAGGAATCGGCCCATATTTGACCATACCTTCCATACAAGACACATTCTCAGAAGACGTTTATGTACACATAAAAGCACAAAAACATTTATAACTCTAAAAATAAATGCATTTGATTACTAAAAATTCGCACAGATTAATATTTTGTATATATAAACCATTAACCAAAATTTTGTAACAATCGGTCCACAATTGACCCTAGCTCCTATATCAGGCCCATAGGCGGAAATGGCATAAATCTCAAAATTTTGAAAAAATAAGTCATAGTATATGTGTGTATGTTTAAGTCACAAGGAAAACTTGTTAAATTGTTGGTCCATATTTGACCTTAGCAGTGAATAGTCGGGCTTGACCGACTATAGCCTCTCTTACTTGTTTAAAATTCGATTCGTACCCACCCTAATCGAATCGAGTAAAAATCAAGTTTTTAAAAGTTATGTCTATAAATTGACGTGGTAGTAAAAATCTATCAAATAAAAAAATATAGCCATTACAGAGCCGCGAATGATCGTACTTAAAATGGCGACACTGTGAAAAAATACTAAAAAAATTAAAAAAAAAAAAAAAAAAATGTTTAGAATTGTTTTAACAAGTCTGAGTCAACAATGAATATCGACATCGAATGAACCATGAGCTGTATGAGCTATACGCTGACATCGACATAAATAGGTTAACGCATTAAACAGCAGTGGCTGCGTTGGCTAGGACATGTCGTGCGTATGGATGAAAATACTCCAGCAAGAAAAGTGAACTCGTTAAGAAGGACGTCTGAAACTTCGATGCAAAGACCAAGTAGAAGAAAATCTTTCAAAGCTTGGACTACGAAATTGGTGTATATGCTCACAAGATCTAAACGCATGGAGTTCTAAATTTTGTTTGGGCTGTACTACTTTGACATATGTTCTATCGAAATTAAGAATATATTTCCTGTAACCAAAACCTTAACACACATTTAACCGGTAGATCATTCGTCTATAAAATTTACACCTCGCAGAAAAGACCGACACATATTTCATGAGTTCAGGGACACCAAAACAACACCTTTGACCTTTTCCTCACTTCACAATCCGAAAAGTACGAATTAGAGGTTTCTACACCTATTATCACGTTTCAAAAACGGCTAAAAAGAGTAGCGGACTGACCGGATTGGTAAAGCTAACCTATTGGCTCAACTATTCGCAAATCACTAGCACTTGTCGCATTTGAAAGACTACACAGCCCTACACGAAAAATAGTGCCTTAATATGTTTAGTCTCTGTAGGGTTTGCAGTTCGGTTTTAACCGAAACCGAAACCTCGGTTTTTTATACTTCAAAACCGAAACCGAAAACCGTAAAAACGCGGTTTTAGCTATTTATTTTTCAAAATTTTTTGTTGGTATTATTCAGAAATAACATTAGCTTATCATAAATTTGCACGTAATTTTCTATTTAATGAAGCGGAAGAATGAAACAAGCAAAAGGTGTTTACAATGGACGAATGGATAGGTGTAAGGGGAAGACGGTATGTGAACGTAAACATTCGCGATTCTCATGGTAAATTTTATAACCTGGGCCGTATTTTAGGAACGTGTAGTTTCAAGCAAACGCAAGGAACCATTAGACAAAGGCTAATGGACTTTGATATTTCACTTAATACAAACATCGTAGCATGTACTATATATAGATGGAGCAGCAGCCAATATTAAATTTGTATCTGAAAATCAATTTTGAAGACGGCGAGGATGAAATTTTGACACATTTAAAACCGATTGAACCTAGAGGCTTTAAGAAAAACTGTTTAGTATTTAAAAAATTCGTCAGTTCGTTATAATATTTTACAAACAAGCGTTAAAAAGCATCATAATCGTAAATTAAGTTTACTCTTAGATTTCTGCTTCTAAAACAAAGTATTCATGAAAGTTTAGAAATGCTATCGACCTTAGATTTGCTTCATTCTATCGACTTTGAAATTGTAAATTCTTTAAAATCTTTGCTATTTGTAAAAATTACTATTGAAGCAATTTGTCGCTCGGATGCAAAAATTATTCACGCTAAAGGGGCTCTGCAGTTTCTCCAAAAGAAACAAGACTTATTTAAGAAATCCCTTATATTTAAAAAATCTGAATTATTTTCCTGAATTTTAGTATTAAATTATAATATGTTTTAATGAAGTTATCTAAATTTTCCTACAAATTTAAACTGAAATAGTTTTATTTAAAAAACCGAAAACCGAACCGAAACCGCCCGATTTTGGGTGTTTTAAAACCGAAACCGCGGTTTCTCATTTTCACGGTTTATTGCAAACCCTAAGTCTTTGTATACATCTTAAATAAATAATTTTTAAATAATTTTTAATTACTTACCCTACAAGAAATGAATGACCGAAACTAACACAGGCAATTTTTTTTACTAATATATTTAAACAATTTTTGTATGGAAGAGTGAAACAACTGCAGATATCTGCAATTATTTCGCTCTTATATATGTAAGAATATATTTTGACAACTCGTAAATCGTATATCAAAATTTTATTGTCGTCGAAATTATTTTAATAAAAATAAAATAAAATTATTGTTTATATTTAATTATCAAACATTTCAAGGTTAATGGTTTAATAATCGGTGGAACTTATGGGGCAGTAACTTTACGTTTTATTACAGGCTTTCGGGAAATATTTATCAAAATTCTCTAGTAAGCAAAATGCTCAACCAGAACAGGAAAAATTTACTGAATATCTTGTTAAAAAAGATAAGTTTTCTAAAATAGATTATAATTCTAAATTTAATTTTCGTATTCCAGTTTATGCAAAATTATCATGAAGTGCTGTGTCAAATAAGAAAGTGTCACCAATAACTATTCCTATGAATTGGATTTGTATCAAATAGTTTCTTTAATATTTATCTAAACGATAAATGTTTTTAAATATAATACAATAAATAAATTAAAATTTGGACAGGTAAATGTATTTTCCTTTGTTGTTTTCTGGCTAGACAATTGGGGCCAATATATACATCAAGACTGACTAGTCACCTGTGACCGATATTTACATCAAGAGTGACTAGTCACCTGTGATCGATATATACATCACCATTGATAAGTAAAAAGTATTAGAGTGAACGGTTCGGATATACATATCTGGAGCCCGAACAATACATGTGTAAGAAAGAGATGCAAAATCACATGTATACAAAAGTTTCGGTCAGCTTTTTCATATTTGCCTTAATAAAATGATAGAAACTGCTGATTGATATAGCAGTCAACACTACCAGTCAGTTGATCGGTCAAATGACTGGTCATGTTCTTGTAGGGATGACTGGTCATGTTCTTGTAGGGTAGTTACACAATTTTGAGTTACATAACAAGAAGAACAAAACCTACTTAGTAAAAAAAAAAAACAAAATTTAGCTACAATCTAACTTTCATGCTGCCCTAACATAATATTTACTCCACTCTATAGTTTTAGAGATATAGCCGAATACATATGTAACGAGCAAATGTTTTTTTTTTAAACTTTTTTTAAAAAAATTGAGATAATATCAAAAGTTCCAATATTTTTCTATAGCCATATCTGTCTATATGGCTATAGAAAAATATTGGAACTTTTGATATTATCTCCTGTATCACACAAAAATTTAAAAACATTTTCTTTTATTGATATAGAGTTACTTTATTTTGAATAAACCCGACGGTTTTGGATGGTTTTCTTTTAACAAGATATAGCTTGCTATATGCGTTACATATTTCTCTATATGACTGAAGGAAAATTTTTTATGAGTTTTTGAAAAATAAAAAAAATATACAAAAATAAAAATGATAAATCCTAAAGTTGTGCGATATCTCCGAAACTACAATACTTCATGGAATCAAATTGTGTTAATGTAGCATAAAGATAATGTTGTATCCAAATTTCGATGTTTTCATTTTTACGTTAATTACTTACGTTCTTTTAAATCCCATAACTACGTAGTTTTCTTGAAAAGATAATATCTCGAAAACTAGAGCTGATACAAACAAGTGAATTAGAAGCATTGAAGCTCAATACTAGATGCATACAAACTGACTAAGAAATCTAGGGCAGGGAAAGTTCGAAGGTGTTTATCGGTGACAGCAGGGTATCCTACTCTATTGACTCATTGGAGCATCGCCGCATTAAGGGTTGTTTCGCACTGAAGCGAAACAACCCTTATTTTTTAAAGTTTTAGCTTAATAGGAGAGCTCGTCAGCTATAATGCGTATATCAAGCAAAAAACTAAAATTTTGTGAAAATGAGCGAATTCACTAAATTGTGAATAAATTCGAAAAAAAATCAATCGATTTTTATGGTCGATATCTCGTTTTGTTGCTATTATATGTCGCTATGCGATAGAATAATAAATCTGGAAGTTTTTTGCCGTTTTCGATTTTTCATGATTTTTTTAAAACGAAAATTTTTGCCATTTTTATAAAAAATATATTTTTTTCTTAAGTTTTTATTATAACTCCGATACTATTGATCCGATTGAAACGCGATATATAGACGTTTTCGAATTCCGCATATCTTTGAAAAATTTTAGTTTTTTCTTCTAGAGCGCATCCATGTTTTGCCAGTTGATCGCACAATGCATTACAGAAAATTTTAAACCCAGCTGCACTGTTTGTATATATAAAAACTTCCCGTAGAAGATCCACATGTGTCCACAAACACTACTCTCTGGATTTATATTTCTTTGATATAGATTCATATTTCTGATACAGATATTGACCCACATAAAAGCTTTATAATTCCATGTTTAAAGCTTAATAGGAGAGCTCGTCAGCTATAATGCGTACATCAAGCAAAAAACTAAAATTTTGTGAAAATGAGTGAATTCACTAAATTGTGAATAAATTCGAAAAAAATCAATCGATTTTTATGGTCGATATCTCGTTTTGTTGCTATTATATGTCGCTATGCGATAAAATAATAAATCTGGAAGTTGTTTGCCGTTTTCGATTTTTCATGATTTTTTTAAAACGAAAATTTTTGCCATTTTTATATAAAAAATATATTTTTTTCTTAAGTTTTTTATTATAACTCCGATACTATTGATCCGATTGAAACGCGATATATAGACGAATTAAAGGCTATGTAAATCTAAATGTTTCTGATTTTATTTTAATAATATCGGACTAGTAGTTTTTGAGTTATAATTAATTATTTGAAGAAACGTCTAAAAAAAATTGCAATTTAAAAAAAAAATAATTTTTTTAAAAATCTTGCCATAGAATTTAAAAATTTTACCATTTTTGTACAAAGGTAGTCATGACACATCATAATTGTATAGTGGTTTTAAGAGCACATTAAATTTTTTTTATTTTGTTGTGCTGTGTTACCAATCAACAAGATATAGTTAACCTTTCCTATCAGTATTTAAATTTATTTTAAGCATTAACTAACGAAACCGATTAAGGAATGTTTAACTTAATGGCTCCGTCTCTGTCATTATCATTTTCAATTAATTCAAATTATTTGCACAATTTACCAATTACTCGTAGTAAAATATCGATTACGATATACAATATCATAAATGTCTGGCAAATACAATTGAATACCATAAAATCCCTATTATTATGCGGACACCCACATAAAAGACTTTTTGTTGATGGCCACCAACAGTCATCACTTTTACGACAATCAATTGATTTCAAATGGTCAAATAAATGAAGTTTTTTTTTACTTTAGGCGATAAATGACAACGGCAGTCACAATTGTCGGGTGATAATAAAAATTGATTTTTTATCATAAAATTCACCTAAAAGATATGGAGTTAAAGCTCTAATAGAATCACGAGAAACATTTAATCGAAGTAACGAGAACATAATGAGATTTTTACAACATTTGATGGTCAGAAGTTGTTAAACTTTTGATGGAAATAAAAAATCGATAAAATGTCGATGAATGAATTCTGGGAGATAAGTGGGAAGGTATTAAAGTTTAATACAATTTCTCGATATATTTGAAGTATATTAATAGAATAGAACTTTTAAGGAGAATGTTAGATTAACATGATGAATTGTTTAAAATTTCCTCAAAATTTTTCAATTTTCATGTTCAATTAAAACAGTTTAACTTAAAATTTGTAATAAATTTTGGATATTTAAAAAAATTTTGATTTCCAGCCATTAAATGTCGAGCACCAAGAATTAGTAGTAAATATCCATAAGTTCATGGATGGATCTAACTATTGTCTACATTACACTCGTACGTGCTGAAGTATATTTTGATTTGTACTTTATTTAACTTTTTTTTATATTTCTATTTTAGTCGATTTTTACTGTTCCATTATCATCTCATCGTCTACATGTTCTAATCCCCTAAAAATACTCTTCCATTCATTTCTGTTAGTTTTTCACTGGTGATTTGCTTTTTGTTCGGATTTATCTTGGACAAAAGGTTGAAAAAATAAAATCCATATTTGTCTACTCATCCACGTGCATTTAACAAACATTTACTACTCCTGATTGCTCTATGAAATTCTATTCCAAATTTCAAATGCATTTGTAAATATTTGACAAATTCAATTCTTTCTATATCTAATGATAAATATCAAAGAATGCTACAAAAATTAAGTTTAAATCAAAAAGAAATTGTTTATTTTTTTTGTATTTCATTTAACAAAAAATTTGGAAAATCATTTTGAATTTTAAGAGCACAGGGGAATGATTTATGTAATGTAACATTTATGTAATGATTTTTAAAATTTTTTAGTTGAAAATTTCTGCAAAAATTTACTATTTTAATGAAATTTTTGTAAAATTTCCCTTTATAGGAAATTTTTGAAAAATTTAATTTTTATAGGAAATTTTTGAAAAATTTAATTTTTATAGGAAATTTTTGAAAAATTTAATTTTTATAGGAAATTTTTGAAAAATTTAATTTTTATAGGAAATTTTGGAAAAATTTCATTTTATGGGAAATTTTTGAAAAATTTCATTTTTATGGGAAATTTTTGAAAAATTTCATTTTTATGGGAAATTTTTGAAAAATTTCATTTTTATGGGAAATTTTTGAAAAATTTCAATGTTATGGGAAATTTTTGAAAAATTTCATTTTATGGGAAATTTTTGAAAATTTTCATTTTATGGGAAATTTTTGAAAAATTTCATTTTTATGGGAAATTTTTGAAAAATTTCATTTTTATGGGAAATTTTTGAAAAATTTCATTTTTATGGGAAATTTTTGAAAAATTTCAATTTTATGGGAAATTTTTGAAAAATTTCAATTTTATGCAAAATTTTTGAAAAATTTCATTTTTATGGGAAATTTTTGAAAAATATCATTTTTATAGGAAATTTTTGAAAAATTTAAATTTTATAGGAAATTTTTGAAAAATTTCATTTTTATAGGAAATTTTTGAAAAATTTAATTTTTATAGGAAATTTTTGAAAAATTTCATTTTTATAGGAAATTTTTGAAAAATTTCATTTTTATAGGAAATTTTTGAAAAATTTAATTTTTATAGGAAATTTTGAAAAAATTAATTTTTATAGGAAATTTTTGAAAAATTTAATTTTTATAGGAAATTTTGAAAAAATTCATTTTTATAGGAAATTTTTGAAAAATTTCATTTTTATAGGAAATTTTTGAAAAATTTCATTTTTATAGGAAATTTTTGAAAAATTTCATTTTTATAGAAAATTTTTGAAAAATTTCATTTTTATAGGAAATTTTTGAAAAATTTCATTTTTATTGGAAATTTTTGAAAAATTTCATTTTATGGGAAATTTTTGAAAAATTTCATTTTTATGGGAAATATTTGAAAAATTTCATTTTTATGGGAAATTTTTGAAAAATTTCATTTTATGGGAAATTTTTGAAAAATTTCAATTTTATGGGAAATTTTTGAAAAATTTCATTTTTATGGGAAATTTTTGAAAAATTTCATTTTTGTAGGATATTTTTGAAAAATTTTATTTTTATAGGAAATTTTTGAAAAATTTAATTTTTATAGGAAATTTTTGAAAAATTTAATTTTTATAGGAAATTTTTGAAAAATTTAATTTTTATAGGAAATTTTTGAAATATTTCATTTTTATAGAAAATTTTTGGAAAATTTCATTTTTATATTGAAAAACTTAATTTTTATAGGAAATTTTTAAAGATTTTATTTTTATAGGAAATTTTTTAAAAATTTCATTTTTATAGGAAATTTTTGGAAAATTTCATTTTTATATTGAAAAACTTAATTTTTATAGGAAATTTTTGAAAAATTTAATTTTTATAGGAAATTTTTGAAAAATTAAATTTTTATAGGAAATTTTTGAAAAACTTAATTTTTAGAAGAAATTTTTGAAAAATTTTATTTTAAGAGAAAATTTTTGAAAAATTAAATTTTAGTGGAAAATCTTGAAAAATCAAATTTTTATAGGAAATTTTTGAAAAATTTAATCTTATAGAAAATATTTGAAAAATTTTTATTTTTATAGGAAATTTTTGAAAAATTTAATTTTTGGAGGAAATTTTTGAAAAATTTCATTTTTACAGGAAATTTTTGAAAAATTTAATTTTTAGAGGAAATTTTCGAAAAATTTAATGTTATTTTAAATTTTTTAAAAATTTAATTTTATAGAAAATTTATGAAAAAATTTTAATTTTTATAGGAAATTTTTGAAAAATTTCATTTTTAGAGAAAATTTTTGAAAATTTTCATTTTTAGAGGAAATTTTTGAAAAATTTCATTTTTAGAGGAAATTTTTGAAAAATTTAATTTTTATAAGAAATTTTTTTAAAATTTAATTTTATAGGAAATTTTTGAAGAATTTAATTTTTGCAAGAAATTTTTAAAAAATTTCCTTTTTATAGAAAATTTTTCAAAAATTTATTTCTAATAGGAAATTTTTTTAAAATTTCTTATTATTTATCGGAAATTAAAAAAAAATATTTTTATAGGAAATTTTTTTTATTTTTATAGGAAATTTTTAAAAGATTAAATTTTTAAAGGATATTTTTCAAATTTTTTTTATTTTTATAGAAAAATTTTCAAACATTTCTTATTATTATAGAAAATTTTTCAAAAACTTCATATTTTTATAAGAAATTATTAAAAATTTTTTTATTTTTATAGGAAATTTTTCAAAATAAATTTTTTTACAGGAAATTTTTCAAAAATTTCGAGACTTTTAAAAAATTTCATTTTTATAGGAAATTTTTGAAAAATTTTATTTTTATAGAAAATTTTTCAAAAATTTTATTTTTATAAAAAATTATTACTTATATTTATAGGAAATTTTTCAAAAATTACTCGTTTTTAAAGGAAATTTTTCAAAAATGTCTCATTTTTTATAGAAAGTGTTTTAAAAATTTTATATTTTTATAGGAAATTTTCCAAAATTTCATTTTTTATTTGAAATTTTTCAACATTTTTTTTATTTTTATGTGAAATTTTTTAAATAATTCTTATTTTAATAGGAAATTTTTCAAAAATTTCTTATATTTATTTATTTTTCATAATTTGTGAATTTTTACAGGAATTTTTTAAAAATTATTAAAATATAGGATATTTTGGAAAACTTAAATTTCTTAGGAAATTTCAAAAAAATTTATTTTTATAGGAAATTTTTGTGAAATTTAATTTTTATAGAAAAATAAAATTTTTAGAGGAAATTTTTGAAAAATTGTATAGAAAATTTTTGAAAAAAATTTATTTACATAAGAAATTTTTAAAATTTTTAATTTTTATACGAGATTTATTTCGTTTTATAAAAAAATTTTTGTAATCTCCTAAATTTATGCATATGCATTAATTGTTTCGAATCACTTATGATTTTATTTCATTTCCAAATCAATTTAGCCTCATAAATTCTGCTAATTTCTCGCAAATTTATTAATTGTATAAATTTCCATTTTTGCACTAAAAATGTTGCCATAATTTTATTATCTCTAATATCAATAATATGTGTGTATTTGTTGGTTTAACTATTTATTTATGCTCTTTTTCAAATGAATGGAAAATATAGAAAAACACCAGAAAAAAAAACATCATCTCTAATCATGCGTTAAATTACACTTTTCCAAAAATTAAATCGAAAAATCAACATCATTCAGCAAACACAAGAGGGAAATAGCAAAAAAAAGGAAAAACTGAAAATGGAAAAAACAACAAAGAACAATAATAAATACCCAAAAACTACAAATAAATACAAGTACAACAAAAATTGTCACATATGTTAGAGCAATTTAGATTAATTTTCATTAGAAAACATTTCAGTATTTCCGAAATCAACAACAAAACTCAAACATTTAAGAAAATACCGGAACCAGGAAATACAAGGGTTGTCATCAAATTACTCAGTCAGTCACTTACACAGTCACACAACTCAACTTAACTCTACTCAACTTGACATAATCACAATATTAAAACGCCCCTTTGATTTTCTGGACAAAAGCTAAATATTGCTCATTCTGCCAGATTTAATTGTCACCCTTAACTCCAGAAACAGACGAACACGGACCAACAGCGACAAATTGTCATAAAATTTTATAAATGCGGTTAAATGAAAATCGTTAGCACTAATACATGATAATATGTACAAGTGTATGAGTAATTTTTGGCAAACAGGTCCTTTTTGTGAGTCAAGTGGTCGCTATAAAATGTTGGAAGGGTATTTTGGACAAAACCATTTGTTGACGAATTTTTTTCTAATATTTCCAATATAAATGACTCTTTTCAAATATATTCGAAAAAATTGAATTTTTCAAAAATTTCCTAAAATATAAAAATTTCTTATGAAAATGAAATTTGTCAAAAATTTCCTATAAAAATTGAATTTTTAAAAATTTTGTATAAAAATTAAATTTTTTTAAATATTTATATAAAAGTTAAAACTTTCAAAAATTTCCTATAAAAATAAGAAATTTTTGAAAAATTTCCTATAAAAATTAGAAATTTTTGAAAAATCTCCTTATAAATAAGAAATTTTTCAATAATTTCATATAAAAATACGAAATTTTAGAATAAATTAATATAAAAACAAGAAATTCTTGAAAAAATTCCATTAACAATAAGAAATTTTTCAAAAAAAAAATTCCATTAAAATAAGAAAATTTATTAAAATTTCTTATAAAAATAAGAAATTTTTGAAAAACTTCCCACCAAAATAAGAAATTTTTGAAAATTTTCTCATTAAAATAAGATATTTTTAAATATTTCCTATAATATTAAGAAATTTTTGCAAAATTTCCTATAAAAATAAGAAATTATTAAAAAATCTCCTATAAAAAAAAAATCTCCTTATAAATAAGAAATTTTTAAATAATTTCATATAAAAATACGAAATTTTAGAATAAATTAATATAAAAACAAGAAATTCTTGAAAAAATTCCATTAAAAATAAGAAATTTTTCAAAAAAAAAATTCCATTAAATTAAGAAAATTTATTAAAATTTCTTATAAAAATAAGAAATTTTTGAAAAACTTCCCATCAAAATAAGAAATTTTTGAAAATTTTCTCATTAAAATAACATATTTTTAAATATTTCCTATAATATTAAGAAATTTTTGCAAAATTTCCTATAAAAATAAGAAATTATTAAAAAATCTCCTATAATAATAGGAAATTTTTGAAAAATTTCCTATAAAAATAGAAAATTTTTGAAAAATTTCCTATAAAAATAAGAAATTTTTGAAAATTTTCTTATAAAAATAAGAAATTTTTGAAAATTTTTTCATAAAAATAAGATATTTTTGAAAAATTTCCTATAAAAATTTTTGAAAAATTTCCTATAAAAATTTTTGAAAAATTTCCTATAAAAATAGGAAATTTTTGAAAAATTTCCTATAAAAATAGGAAATTTTTGAAAAATTTCCTATAAAAATACGAAATTTATAATTTATAATTGATAAAAATTATAAATTTTTGAAAAATTTCCTATAAAAATAAGAAATTTTTAAAAAATTTGCTATAAAAATAACAAATTTTTAAAAAATTTCCTATAAAAATTAGAAATTTTTGAAAAATTTCCTATAAAAATAAGAAATTTTTGAAAAATTTCCTATAAAAATAAGAAATTTTTGAAAAATTTCCTATAAAAATAAGAAATTTTTGAAAAATTTCCTATAAAAATAAGAAATTTTTGAAAAATTTCCTATAAAAATAAGAAATTTTTGAAAAATTTCCTATAAAAATAAGAAATTTTTGAAAAATTTCCTATAAAAATAAGAAATTTTTGAAAAATTTCCTATAAAAATAAGAAATTTTTGAAAAATTTCCTATAAAAATAAGAAATTTTTGAAAAATTTCCTATAAAAATAAGAAATTTTTGAAAAATTTCCTATAAAAATAAGAAATTTTTGAAAAATTTTCTATAAAAATAAGAAGTTTTTAAAAAATTTCTTACACAAATAAGAAGTTTTTAAAAAATTTGCTATCAAAATAGGAAATTTTTGAAAAATTTGCTATAAAAAAGGAAATTTTTGAAAAACTTGCTATAAAAAAGGAAATTTTTGAAAAATTTCCTATAAAAATAGGAAATTTTTGAAAAAATGAATACAAAAATTTGAAATTTTTTAAAAATTTCTAATAAAAATATGAAATTATTGAAAAATTTCTAATAAAAATATGAAATTTTTGAAAAATTTTTAATAAAAATATAAAATTTTTGAAAAATTTCATATACAAATAGGAAATTTTTAAGATAAGACATTTTTAAAATTTCAGTAAGAAATTTTTAAAAAATTTCTTATAAAAATAAGAAATTTTTGAAAAATTTTCTATAAAAATAGGAAATTTTTTGAAAATTTCCTATAAAAATAGGAAAATTTAAAAAATTTCCTATAAAAATAGCAAATTAAAAAAAAAAATTTTTTTTTACATTTTCTATAAAAATAGGAATTTTTCTAAAAATTTCCTATAAAAATAGGTAAATTTAAAAAATTTCTTAAAAAATAATAAATTTTTGAAAAATTTCCTACAAAAATAATAAATTTTTGAAATATTTCCTACAAAAATAGGAACTTTTTGAAAAATTTCCTATAAAAATAGGAAATTTTTGAAAAATTTCCTGTAAAAATAGGAAATTTTTGAAAAATTTCCTATAAAAATAGGAAATTTTTGAAAAATTTCCTATAAAAATAGGAAATTTTTGAAAAATTTCCTATAAAAATAGGAAATTTTTGAAAAATTTCCAATACAAATAGCTAATTTTTGAAAAATTTCCGTAAAAATAAGAAATTTTTTAAAAGTTTCCTCTAAAAGTTTAATTTTTCAAAAATTGCCTTCAAAATTTTATTTTTCAAAAATTTCCTGTAAAAATAATTGTTTTCAAAAATTTCTATAAAAATTAAATTTTTCAAAAATTTTATGTAAAAAATAAATTTTTTAACAATTTCCTATAAAAGTAATAAAATTTTGAAAAATTTCCTATGAAATAAAAAATTTTTGAAAAATTTTCTATAAAATAAGAAATTTCAAAAAAATTTCCTACGAAAATTAAATTTTTCAAAAATTACCTATAATAATTGTATTTATCAAAAATTTCCTATTAAAATTAAATTTTTCAAAAATTTCCTATAAAAATTAAATTTTTTCAAAAATTTCCTATAAAAACGAAAATTTCCTATAAAAATGAAATTTTGAAAAAATTTTCTATAAAAATCAAATTTTTCAAAAATTTCCTATAAAAGTGAAATTTCAACAACAATTTCCTATAAAAATGAAATTGGCAAAAATTTCCTATAAAAAATAAATTTTTCAAAAATTTCCAATAAAAATTAAATTTTTCAAAAATTTCCTTTAAAAACGAAAAATTTTAAAAACTTCCTTCAAAAAAGAAATTTTTCAAAAATTTCCTTTTATTTAAACGAAATTTTGTAAAAAGAAAATCCTTCAAGTATGAAATTTTTGAAAAATTTCTTTAAAAACGATATTTTTCAAAAATTTCCTCTAAAATTTAAATTTTTTTTAAATTTTCTTTAAAATTTAAATTTTTCAAAAATTTCCTATCAAAACGAAATTTTTCAAAAATTTCTTATAAAAATGAAAATTTTCAAATATTTCCTATAAAAATTAAATTTCCTATAAAAATTAAATTTCCTATAAAAATTAAATTTCCTGTAAAAATTTAATTTGGATAAATTTTCTATAAAAATGAAATTTTTTCTAAAACTTCCTCTAAAAATTAAATTTGCAAAAATTTCCTATAAAAATGAAATTTTTAAGAAATTTCCTATAAAAATAAAAATTTTCAAAAATTTCTTAAAAAAATTAAATTTTTCAAAAATTCCCTATAAAAATTAAATTTTTCAAAAATTTCCTATAAAAATGAAATTTTCTATTAAAATGAAATTTTTCAAAAATTTTCTTTAAACAAAATTTTTCAAAAAATTCCTTAAAAAACGAAAATTTTCAAAAGTTTCCTTAAAAAACAAATTTTTCAAAAATTTCCTTTTAAAAACGAAAATTTTTAAAAATTCCTTCAAATATGAAATTTTTCGAAAATTTCCTATAAAAACGAAATTTTTCAAAAATTTTCTATAAAAATTAAATTTTTTAAAAATTTCCTATAAAAATTAAATATTTTCTATAAAAATTAAATTTTTCAAAAATATCCTTTAAAAATTATATTTATTAAAAATATTCATAAAAATTAAACTTTTAAAAAAATAGTAAAATTTATCAGGAATGAGGAGGGTATTCTTTTAATTTGTTCCGACCCAACTTTTTGCTCTAAACTTGTTGTATTCGAATTTGATATTTATCCTTTATCCTACCACCATAAAAACGCTAAGGGCACTATTATCATCCCCTTTTTAATTTCTAGCCAAATTATTTAATTCATTTTCCTAAAATCTACATTAGAGAGATGAATGAATGTGTATACGAGTAAATAAATACAATAAATAAAACAATTTAACACTTGCTGGTTGTGCAGTTTTCGGTTATTTTTGCCTTTTCACTTTTCGCTTTTTGCCTAAATGAGATTATTAGTAAAACAAATATTTAAGCCAACTTATCCTCAATGAACCTGCATGTGCGTCAGTCAGTCAGTGCGTCCTTGTGTTTGTTTCACTCCAATGTATTTGGGGTGTAATTTAGCTTGATTGAATTTAAAATGTAACTAATCCCAGATTTTGTTCAAATATCCTGTTCAAGGGGTGAAATGAAATACATGAATTGATTGTTGATCCTTTTTAAATTGTCATCAATTATTGTTTTGAGGCTGATTTTATTATTGTTTACAGTTTTAAAGTCATAAAATCTAATTGGTTTTATGTTTTTGGGGACAGTGAATAATGAAAATTTAATATTTTTTAAAGAGTTTTGATTTTGTTGCAATTAAGAAAATAGGAACCCTTAAATATGACCTTTACTAACAAAACACACACACACGCATATGACCTTAGTAAAATGAATAATTTATAAAACTTTTCAAAATCCCTTTTTAATAATTAACAATTTAACAAACCATTTAAAAACTTTTAATTGCGCACAAAATTAAAATCTGTGTGTTTGTATAAACTACACATACATTCGAATAAAACGGAAACTGGAAAAACATGCAAATCTAAACAGGATACAAAATATAATCGTACATTCGTATAAATAATAGTAGTAATTTTAAAACTAATTAGCTTTGCAAACACTAATTAACAAATATTTTTCAACAATAAAATCTGCTCGTATTAAAATATGTAGACAAAATGTTAAATGGAATAAAGAAAAACAAGTAAAAACAATTATAAAACTCTTGTACAACAAATAAACAATATTAATTTTAGAAATATTAGGTCACATCTGAAGAAGAATTACCCTTCATTATCTAAGTATATAGGTATATAAAAACAAGTAAGAAAGCGCTATAGTCGGTCAAGCCCGACCATACTATACCCTTCACCACTAAGTGCCATCACACAAACATTTTCTCAAAACTTATATATTTAACCTGTTTCCGTCATTTGGACTTATATGAGAGCTAGGGTCAAATGTTGACCGATTATCTCGAAATTTAGCAAATTGATTACAGTTATTACAAAAATTATGTATGTAAAAAATATACTCAAAATTTTTATTATCTTTAGATTTACGAGCGTTTTAGTGATTTTTTGTCTCACTTAGTGCGTTTTTAAAGAAAAGTTTGTATTGGAGCTATAGTAAAATGTGGACCGATTTTAACGAAATTTGGTACATAATTTAATTTACATAAGCAGTATTTGCTTTAAATTTCATGAAAAAATGTTGATACTTGTGGCCAATATATCAATTCCGGGAAGTGGGACCTATGGGAGGTACCAGAAATAATGAACCGATTTTGACCAATTTCAATAGCCATGGTCCCATTATCAAAAAAATTATCTGCGCCAAATTTCATCAAATTATCTTTAGAATTGCGACCTGTAGTTTGATTACAAGGTTTACATGGGGGTCCAGCCAGCCGTCCAGCCAGCCAGACGGACGGACGGACGGACATCGCTAAATCGACTCAGAAAGTGATTCTAAGCCTATTGGTATACTAAAAGGTGGGTCTAAGACAAATATTTCTATGCGTTACATACATCAGCACAAACTTATAATACCCTTTCCACCTATGGTGATGAAGGGTATAATGAATGTTGGTCTGTCTGTATGATCTTTATAGAACATGCATTTGATCATGTTATGATCTTAAGAAAAGTTGTTGCGCCTGAGCCGATGAACATTACTAAGTTAGTATGACAAAGTTTCGACAGGTGGCGCCACGGAAATTTGTCTAAAACTAATTAAATAATAAACTGTGCATTTGGTCATCTTTATCAAAGTTGTTGCGCATGAGTCGACTTAGGTTTCTGAGTTTGCGCGACTAGTTCCCGACAGATGGCGACACTGAAAATTGTTAAAAACTAATTGAATCGTAAACTATGCATTTGAGAACCATTACATAAATGATCTTAAGCAAAGTTGTTGTGCATGAGTCGGCGAAGGTTTCTAAATTGGAGCGACTAATTTTCGCCAGATGGTGCCACTGAAAATTAATCAAAATCAATTGAATCGTAAACTATGCTTTTGATTATGTGTTAATCGGACAAAATCAATAAAATGATTCAAAATTAATTGGATACATTTTGATAAATATTGCGGGGACTCTACACTATCCATTTCCATGGTAAAAACAGTGGATTCTGAATTTCGATATGGTAGAACAAGCTTTGTAGATGCCGAAGTCTGACGCTTATTGAAGCCTCTGTTTATCTGAAAAATTTTTGTTAGCTTAAAAAGATTAAAAGTGGGAATGCTTTCAGCGAGATATTAGCCACATTTGCTCACAATCAACCACAAACGCATCAGTTTTCGCTTGAATGTTTGTCGTTGCCCCGATTTTTGGCCAATTTCGTAACCAAGGAAGAAACGTAGATCCACCACAACACCTTGGAGAACAAACGGTGCAATTGTAGGCCAATATAATATTAAATTTAATTAATATTAAACCAACTTATGGTGTCCATATAATGTCGAATTGAGTCCTAATTGCCTTTTCCACCTTGAAAGTGAACATATTTATTTGCAGTGAAAAAGTTTATAAATTGGGCTACGAATTGCCCCCTCACCTGCTACATTATTCAGATTTAGCCCCGAGTAACTATATCTTGTTCCCGAACTTGAAGAAATGGCTCGGCGGAAAGAGATTTAATACCAAAAAATTACTATATTAGATAATTTTACAAATCATTTTTTTTTTTCGAAGTGGATAAATCAAAAAGAAGACCAGGTTAAAACATAAATTAACTTTTTATATAAAAAACCTGGGTTTTAGCCAAAAGGACACTGACCTTTTAGTATAACAATGTTAACTCCACTAACGAAAACGACTTCTTAAATGTTAATACATATCAAATTATAATAGGTATAACGATTAAATTCAGAACCAAGAATATTAAATAAATATAAGGTGACAATTGGATTACACTTAACCATAGCTTCCATACAACCTCAGTCGTCATTTAACCATATCTCCAATATGAAACTCATATAATACCACGGAAACTAAATGATAACATTGCGCGACAAATTTATGGTCTTCGATTTTTTTCCCGAATTAGACCAAATGGAGATGATAGAAGGCCATATTAGAGCAAAATCCTAAAAGGGTTAGCTCGATTTATAGCTATTTAAAAATTGGTTTTGTTCGGAAAGTATTCTTTGTCGCACAGTGTAATAAATGTAAAATTTTACTAAAATTACAAAATTCGATATATGAAACATTATTGCGATCTAGTAACATTTACAATAAATGATAATATCTTAAGTTGACATAAGGAGCTTTTTCATTTTATAACATATTCTTATTCTCTAGATCAAGATCTATCACTCAGCTAAATTTCAAGTATAAAATGTCATTATTAATAAAACTTTATATTTTTATTTCATTGATATTTCAAATTTTTTATAAAAAACAAGTAAGAAAGTGCTATAGTCGGTCAAGCCCGACCATACTACCCTTCACCACTACGGTCAAAGGTATTATTTTTCCTGTATAAAGACAAATATTTGCTAAATTTTGCCATCACACAAACATTTTCTCAAAACTTATATATTATATATATATATATATATATATATATATTTGGACTATATATATATATATATATATATATATATATATTTGGACTATATATATATATATATATATATATATATATATATATATATATATATTTGGACTTATATGAGAGCTAGAGTGAAATGTGGAACGATTATCTCGAAATTTGGCAAATTGTTAGGAGGGGGACCATTAGCAGATCCTGAAAAAATATTTTGCTACAAATATTTTTGTAATATTTTCCTTAGTTTTTTGTTATCCTAAGAAATTATTCATTAGTTTAATAAACAATATTGTATTAAGAACAAATATTTTAAGTTTTTATCAATAAATCTATTTCTTATGTGAAAAATAGTTCCTTACATCTAACGACTCTACCTGGGGCACATTTGCCATACACATATAACAGAGCAACTCGTCGACATTTTTTTGAGTCCGACATTTGTAATATCCCTAAAAAGGATATTGTATTTTGGTTGCAAGGCCCAATCCATCTTCCATCTTAACATTTTTTATATAGTTACCTATGAAGAACAATAACTTGTGATAACTCTCACGGTAAGAAACCTAGAGCACTTTGAAAAAAAAGTGGCAAATGCTCCCCCTTCCACCCTATGCAAAAAATAAACTTAAAATTCCCATTATCTTTAGATTTATGAGCGTTTTAGTAATTTTTGTCTCATTTAGAGCGTTTTTAAAGAAAAGTTTGTATGGGTGCTATGGTCAAATGTGGACCGATTTTAACGAAATTTGGTACAGTGATTTAAGTTTACATAAGCAGTATTTAATTTAAATTTCATGAAAAAATGTTGATATTTGAGAACAATATATCAATTCATTCATTTGGATATATCCGTCCGTCTGGCTGGACGGCTGGCTGGACCCCCATGTAAACTTTGTAATCAAACTACAGGTCGCAATTCTAAAGACAATTTGATGAAATTTGGCACAGATCATTTTTTTGATAATGAGACCATGGCTATTGAAATTTGTCAAAATCGGTCTATTATTTATGGTACCTCCCATAGGTCCCACTTCCCGGAATTGATATATTGGCCACAAATATATCAATCTAAAACGAATACAAAATCACGTAAACCTAAATCACTGTACTAAATTTCGTTGAAATCGGTTAACATTTGACCATAGCTCCCATACAAACTTTTCTTTAAAAACGCACTAAATGAGACAAAAATCACTAAAACGCTCGTAAATCTAAAGATAATGAGAATTTCAAGTTTATTTGTTGCACACATAATTTTTGTAACAACTGTAATCAATTTGTCAAATTTCGAGATAATCGGTCTATATTTGACCCTAGCTCTCATATTGGTCCAAATGACGGAAACAGCTTAAATATATAAGTTTTGAGAAAATGTTTGTATGATGGCAAAATTTATCAAATATTTGTATTTATACAGGAAAAATAACACCTTTGACCCTAGTGGTGAAGGGTATCGTATGGTAGAGCTTGACCGTCTATAGCACTTTCTTACTTATTATTTTGTTTTTTTTTTGTTGAATTTGGTCCTCGGTGATATATGAGATATATTTTTAAATTTAACACAATTTGATGGTGGGAATATAAGATTCTGCATAGCCGAATATAACGCTCTTACCTGTTCGGTTTTTATATTTTGGTATCTACACTAGTTAAATTTTTAAATTAAAATATCAAGAAACCTACCCAGTAAAACTTTTCATTAGCAAATAATGAGTTAAACAGTTAAACTATTAAACACGAACTACTTACTCATTCGCTGTTTAAGTCATTACATTAACATGGGGATGTCATTGGAGGCAAGTACTTACCAATTGCAGAAAAGTAATGACTTGGGAAAGCAATTTGAAAGCAACAACAACAACAGCAACAACTTTTTTGTTGTTGTTTTATTAAAAACATATATTTTTAAACGAAATACAAAATTTTTTTTATGATCCCATGGGGGCTCGAACCCAGACCCTCCGACTGCTAGGCAGAGACTCTTCCACTGAGCTACTTCATATGTTGAAAACTTAGCAGCTTATAATTAATATAAACAATTTTTATTTTTAGATCCAAAATCATGTGAAAATAACTTTGTTTTTCCCTGCTTTTTTTTGCTTTGTTGTAATTTTTGGAAAAATATTCTTATACGATTTTTTGTAATTATTTTAAAACTTTTTTAAAATTATTTTAAAACTTAAACAATTTAAATCTTCTTTTTTCTATAAGTTTTTACATAAAATTGACTCTTACTTACTTAAATGTTACAACCTGTTAAGGTCAAAGTCCGAGCATATTTTAGAATTCCATGGATTTCGATCTTGTGCGAATATTCTCCAATTTTATAGGCCAAGCTTTGAAAAATGTTCCTCTACTTGGTCTTTCTATCGAAGTTTCGGACATCCTCCTCTAATATTAGGTAGTGGGACATTTCAATTCTAATTTTATCCTCTTCATTGTATTTTTTTTCAAGAGAGGGTTACTAGCCCGTAATCCTAACCCATTTTTATCGATCTTATGGGACAACTCTCGGAACATGTTAACTCACAATATTAATGGGTGTTAAACTAGCTCCCCGGGTGATACCATGAGGAGGTGTGTGTCCACAGTTGAGATGAAGGATGACCCAGATTAGTTGGGCTTACCAAGTTAAGACCAATTTGAATCGTGTTTGGTATTCAACATCCCCTACATAATTAAAATTGACTCATGATAGTATTTTTTCATTAACGTGAGTTAGTTTTACACATTTTTTTTACAGAAGATAATATTTAAGTTCTTAAAATTCAAAAATCATTTAAAAAGACTCTTTTAATAAAAAAAAAACTAAAAAAAAATTGTTGCCCTTGGTGGGATTTGAACCGGGGCCATTCAGTTTAAATTACCATCTTAATTACAAATAAGTACTTCTGTAATAAGTTATTATTTATTCGGATGGTATGTTGTAGTCGTTACAAGGTAACCAGTTATCAGAGTACTTGCCATTACCAAAGTTTTGCTGGGTATATACAAAATTTCATCAAAATCGCAGGTGATGAAGTTCAAAGTTCATATTTGTCGTTCGAAAAATTTTTGACTTCACTCAGCTATGAGTAGATCAGCAAATAGGCAGGTGTCAGAAAAAGTTTTTGTTCTCATCACTGACACCTATAAGATATCAACCACTCATTAAAGCAAAAAAAACTTTAATTTTGGTTAGAAGTACAGGCCCTATGCTCCACTGGGAGTCAAAGATAACTGAAGAAGCAGTACAGAAAATGGACCAAAAGAGAATTGCGATTTTTAAGAAATTAATTAGATCTTACTTTACTAGATTATTACGTCATTATTGCCCAAAATCTTACCGTAGCTCAGCAACTTTCAAAAAGTTCAGTACAATAAATAATAAAATTTTACTAATTAAAAAACAAATAAAATAAAGGTAATTTAATGGGTGGGGTGATGAGCTGTACTCAGATACACATGTATTTGTACATACACAAACTTATAATGAAATTCGCACGCATATATAGTTACCCATATATCCCAGATACAATTTTATTTTAGGATATATAAATATGCTAAATACCAACAAATTGTTGTACTTAAAGACACATTTCATCCTTAAAATATTTATTTTGCTTAATTACTTAAATAACAAAAAAAAATACAATAAAAATGATGGTAAAGAAAAGAATGAAGAGGAAAAAAGAAGACATAATCGGGTACAAAATTACTAAAAGAGTAGTTGGGGGTATCATAAAGATCAGGGGTCAGGGTTATGAGAGGAGTATGTGTAAGACCAAATGACTAAATTTTAAATAATAACAAGTGCTAAAAAAAAATAATCAGGAGAAAAATTAGGAGAAAAGGAACAGAAATGAATTTTTTTGAAGAAAGAAAAAGGGTATGAGTTTGTATATCCGGGTCTTAATGACTGAATGTTTTTTTTTATATATGTATCTTTAACAGTTGCTACTAGTAGCAACACTCCATAATGATGGTAATTATATCTCGTTTTGCTAACAATTTTAGGCTAAAAATGGAGTCTGGTCTAACACACAAACTAGCTAACAGCAACAACAACTACAACTCATACTTGTAGTTTGTTTTTTTAGTTCATTTTGTCTGAATGTTTGTATGTCGCTTGGTCGGATGGCAAGTGAATGATGATGAGATTTGAGAACTAAATGCCACACCTTTCCAATTACCAATTTTATTCTAATCATGGCTATATTATGAATTTTATTTCAAAAACACGCCCTCTAGTTTTTTAAACTATGGAACTCTTTTCTCTTCTGTGGGGGAGAAAGAGATAACGGTATATTCATATGTCATTACTCCATCTTTGTTAAATAACTGTATGAGAATGCGCAAATGAGAGTAGGAAATACAGTTAAAGGAAATAGAATGCGAACATATGAATTTGTAACTACTGAGAGTTTTGAGAGAGTTTTGTTAGGAGAGAGAGTTGAAAATCAGGTTTATTTTTTATAAGAAGGTGGTGGTATGTAAAAACTGAGTAAATTGGAAAAAAGGTGGTTGAGGCTCATTTGGTCTCAAGATAAAAGTTAAATGTTATAAAATTATTTAGACGAGGTATATGTTGGAGAACTGTTCACAATTTTATCACAGTCGTTGAAACGCGTTAGCACCGTGACAACGTTTAGACGGACTCATTCAAAAAGATAAAGTGAAATCAAAAGAAATATACAAAAATTTAAAAAAGAAGAAAAGATAACAAAAATGCTTTGAAAAAAGAAACTTATCGGAAAGATTTCGTATAGAAAATAAAAACAAACCGAAAGTGTTTAAATAACAACTAAGAAAAAAAGTAACAATTCATTTAAGATTAACAAAAACAAATACTTAAATTTCTAAATAAAAAATAAAACAAAAAAGTTTTGAATTACCAATTAAGTTCTTAAAACCAGTGAAAAAATTTTGAAAACCCTTTTAATTTAAGTTTAAAAACTAATAAAAAATGTCCAGTGCCCAAGTTTCACAGCCGCCCACATTGCAACAACTGCAGCAACATCAACAGCAGCAGCAACAACAACAGCAGCAGCAACAACATCTCTCACAATTCTTGAATCATATAGCAGCCGCTCAACAGCAACATCATCAGCAGCAACAACAACAACAACATCAACAAAATCATCAACATAGCCACTCTCCACCCCACAGTGATTATCAGCAAGACTCTAACACACGCTCTACCATTTCGCCCAGATCACCACAATCTCAATTAAGTCCCACACGTTCCACGGGGTCGCCACATTCCAACAGTAATTCTCCCAAACCTATAAACAATCCAAATCTTCATACGGAAGACTTTAATAACCAGCAAAATACTTCCTCCTCACAACTAAACAGTCCCTCTTCATCTTCCATACCTTTATTAGTGCAGCCCTTACCTATGCACAACCTCAATCAGCTAACACCGGCCCTGGCTAATGCCGCCAACCTCAGAGATCAGCGCATTTTCAATTCCCCTCTAGTAAATCAGCAGAGATTGTATGAAAGTCTGCCTCCACCACCACCAGTGGGTCATGTTTCGGGTGTCTATCCCATGCCTCGTTTACCTCTTCTAATGGCTAACTCCTCACAAAATTCCTCCTCTAATCCTCTAGCACAAATGCCTCTAACACCTGCGGTGGTACCCCAGTCTTTATCACCGACGGCCTCGCGATCACCTCCTCTAATGCAGCACAGTCAACCTAAGAAATCGTTTTGTATTGATGCTTTGCTGGCCAAGAATCAAAATGGTTCAGAGGGCTCCTCGCAATCCCCTGAAGTCATTAATGTCAAGGCTCCCCCTATGGATGATCGTTTGTCAATGGGTCTGCCCTATGTGAGAGATATGTCAGCGGTTGGTATGACGGAGCAGGAAGCTTTACAGAGGCTGCACGAGTCAAGGGAATATGATTCACCAAGTCCCGACGGCATGTCAAGGTAATTTTAATGCTCAACTTTTTTAGAAGTTTTAGGTCTTAAATATAAAAGTATTAAAATACTGGAATGAAAATTATCGGATTCCAATTCAATTATTGGACAATAAAGTTCCGATACATATCAATGGCGCCTATGAACCATTTTTATTTCTAAACGCTTTTTTTTTGGAAAACTGTTCTTTTATAAAAGAAATATTATAAAAATCAGATGGAAAAAATCTATTAAGACAGTTATTGGCTTAAATATATTGTAGACCAAATATTGATTTCTATTAAATATTTTGGATATTGAACACTTTTTTCTCTCCTTAAAAATTTTTTATTGGGTTCATAGTCGGTATTGAATATAGGCTTACGATATATGTGAAGTATATACATATATGTGACAGCGCATAGAGGAAGGAACCTAAGGGTGAAAGTAAAAAAAAAAATAATATTTAAATATTTAAAATGGCTTTCCCCAACCAAACCGGTTTTTACCCTTAGGCCCCTTTCTATTTTGCGCGTCACACACACACATATATATATATATATATATATATACATATATATATATGTATATATAGTTCCCACACAACGTTCCAATTGGAACATGGCGTACTTCACTCAGACAATGATCTGACAAATAACCATCAGACAAATTTGATGGTTATTCAATCAATTAAGATAACAGATCCGTCGGACATAGAACTAATGCATTCCTATTCGTATAATTCGGATATTTAAAGAAAAATCTTTCCCAAACTAATAAAAGTTAATACCGAAATTGGAAACATTATATCCGAGTTGTTACTCGGTTATTGATAGATTTTAAAGATTTCTTTATAGAAAATATTTGAGTCAAATTCTACGATTATTCGATCTATTAAAAGAACATTAGTTACACAAATGAATCCCTTTTTTAATAATTTTTATATGTTTAGAACAATCTTCGCAAAATCATTGGGCCAAATCGCCGCATTCGATATCGATTGAAAACTAAGACTTTAAAAAAAAAAATATTGTGTAACATACCTTAGGGATTTTCAAAATAATTTAGTTTGCAAAAAGTTTAATAAAATTTTATATCTAAACATATCCGTTTGTTTGTCAAAATATTTTGTTAAAATGAAATTATTTTACTATCAGGAAACTTTTGACAAATAAGTTACAATGCAGTAAACCTTATATGTTATATATTATTTAAATTATCCTCAAAGTATGCTACACAAATGTTTCTAAAATATCTTACATTTCGATCGATATCGAAATCAATTTCGACATTAGCTTATCTAAGTTTGAAAAATACTGTTCTTTAAATATCGGAACTATAAGGTTTATGTTCAACCGATCAGTTATCTTAAATGATCGAATAACCATTAAATTTGCCTGAGGTATCTTTGCTAAAGAAATTATTTGAATAGATCGAATAACCATCGAATTTGTCTTAAATATTTTTTGATAAAGAAATCATTTAAATCGTATACTGATTCCAATTTGGATATTAGCTTTTCTTAGTTTGGAAAAGATTTTTCTTAAAATGTCGGAACTATAATAAATGAGATGCATTAGTGTTATGTCCGACGGATCTGTCATCTTAACTGATCGAATAGCCATCAAATTTGTGTAAGAAATCATTGAAATCGGTCAGCGAATAACCGAGTTATCATCAGAAACATGGCGTATATTTTAAAGGTTTTCGATTTATTTTCGATGACAATATTTAAATAATTTACTGACTGATTTTAATGATTTTATAACATACTAGATGGGCCCGTCAGCGTTTTTGGAATATTATTGAACCAAGACCTATAATAGTTACAATAATACAAGAAAATAAAAAATATAACTTTGTTTGGGGGGTGGAACTTTGCCTGCATCGACAATTTTTAATGTCAATTTGGCCTTTGATAATACAGTCGATCCTTGGTTATCTTTTTGGTAATACACTTTTTTATAGTCTCTAACTATTCAGATATAAATAGAAGAATGAGAAGTGATTTTGAGGACTAGTCTATAGGTAATATTATTTTGATATTTCTAGAAAAGTATTTATTTTTTGGGACAACTATAGAAACCTATATCTGAAATTTCAAATAAATATACATATCTTAAACAATAATATTTTGAGCAAATATACCTTCGATATTGTTAGTAGAAAGAAGCATTCAATTTCGGTTTAATTTCAAGTCCAGTCTTTATAGAAAGTTTTGAAATTTTCTGACTATGCTCTAGATTCTAGTGCTTATTAACCATTTGAAGAACTTTCAAAACGACAATGTTTTTGTGGAAAACTCTAATGTGTGTGAATCCATCCGTCGACTAAACTATTCTCAATCTTATACCAAAGCTTCTTTAATACATCGTCCCCTCAATAAAACAATAGTGCATAGAAATGTACACTATTTTGTTTGCATAATAAGAATCTGCATAACTGATTCTATATGTGGTCAAAATTTGGTGAAATTTGACTTTTATAAAGTGGGTCACAAGATCAATTGAAATAGTAGCTTATAATTTTGTATTTGCAATTTTTCATTAATAATTTTGTAAGTGAAGGATACGTTGTTCTCTGAATATAATTTCAAAGAAAAATAATGTATAAAAAACAAACACTATTTTTATAATTAATTACACTGTGCTAGTGTGAAAAAGTAACAGAGACGAGATATATCTACCAAAGATGATTCAGGGACCGCTGATTTCAATGGAGGCATTAATTTTTCTATGTTAGCTCAGATGTTTGAATTTTTTGTTTGGGAAATCCATACCATATTATTATGATTAAAATAGTCGAAAATTGGAAGATAATTCAATGAAATTTGGCTCATATGCTTTTCTTGGAACAGGAAATTTGGTTTAATTCGGTCAATTATTTCGGGTAGCTTCCATATATACAATTTTCCTGAATTGAGTTTTGCAAATATTATGGAGCATACATTATAGCTGCGATCAAAATCGATTTCTGGAAACCTTTTATATGGGAAGTACTCAGATAATGGACCCATACAAACCAATTTTCGCAAACATTATTTTTATAGCAAAAAATACATATATACCAAATTTCATTGATTTATCTCCAAGTTTAAGACTACTTTAATCATTCCTAAACAAAAAATTTTAACTAATATCTTCCTTATCTGAGACAACATAGAAAAACGATTAAAAAAAATTAGAATCAGCGTTTCCGAATTATTTTTGATAGATATGTCTCGACTTTGTCACTAAAAAAGGTTCCAAATTCAAGCACACTTCAGTTCAAAATCTGAAGTATGTAGAATATTTTAATAAATTTTGCTTTTATTTTTCGAATGAAAAATATAAAATTTGAAACCACCCCAGTAAAACTTTTCATTACCAAATAATGAGTTAAACAGTTAAACTATTAAACACGAACTACTTACTCATTCGCTGTTTAAGTCATTACATTAACATGGGGATGTCATTGGAGGCAAGTACTTACCAATTGCAGAAAAGTAATGACTTGGGTAAGCAATTTGAAAGCAACAACAACAACAGCAACAACTTTTTTGTTGTTGTTTTATTAAAAACATATATTTTTAAACGAAATACAAAATTTTTGTTATGATCCCATGGGGGCTCGAACCCAGACCCTCCGACTGCTAGGCAGAGACTCTTCCACTGAACTACTTCACATGTTGAAAACTTAGCAGCTTATAAATTATATACACAATTTTTATTTTTAGATCCAAAATCATGTGAAAATAACTTTGTTTTTCCCTGCTTTTTTTTTGCTTTGTTGTAATTTTTGAAAAAATATTTTTATACGATTTTTTGTAATTATTTTAAAACTTTTCTAAAATTATTTTAAAACTTAAACAATTTAAATCTTCTTTTTTGTATAAGTTTTTACATAAGATTGACTCTTACTTACTTAAATGTTACAACCTGTTAATGTAAAAGTCCGAGCATATTTTAGAATTCCATGGATTTCGATCTTGTGCGAATATTCTCCAATTTTATAGGCCAAGCTTTGAAAAATGTTCCTCTACTTGGTCTTTCTATCGAAATTTCGGACATCCTCCTCTAACATTAGGTAGTGGGACATTTCAACTCTAATTTTATCCTCTTCATTGTATTTTTTTTTTCAAGAGAGGGTTACTAGCCCGTAATCCTAACCCATTTTTATCGATCTTATGGGACAACTCTCGGAACATGTTAACTCACAATATTAATGGGTGTTAAACTAGCTCCCCGGGTGATACCATGAGGAGGTGTGTGTCCACAGTTGAGATGAAGGATGACCCAGATAAGTTGGGCTTACCAAGTTAAAACCAATTAGAATCGTGTTTGGTATTCAACATCCCCTACATAATCAAAATTGACTCATGATGGTATTTTTTCATTAACGTGAGTTAGTTTTACAAATTTTTTTTACTGAAGAGAATATTTAAGTTCTTAAAATTCAAAAATCATTTAAAAAGACTTTTAATAAAAAAAAAAATAAAAAAAATTGTTGCCCTTGGTGGGATTTGAACCGGGGTCATTCAGTTTAAATTACCATCTTAATTACAAATAAGTACTTCTGTAATAACTTATTATTTATTCGGATGGTATGTTGTAGTCGTTACAAGGTAACCAGTTATCAGAGTACTTGCCATTACCAAAGTTTTGCTGGGACCATCTCCGATTTTGATAAATATTAGTACGTTGATGAAAAGAGCAAGTAGAGGAAAGTCTTTTAAAGCTGGGCCTACAAAATTGGGAAATATTCTCATAAGATCGAAGTGCTTGGAATTCTAAAATATACTTGGCCTTTGACCTTAACAGGTTGTAAATAAAGGCCATTTAAGTTAAATTGGGCTCCTATGTTCTATAGTTTCATGTTTTTTTAATTAATAATGTATTGGAGAAAAAGAAAAATCAATAATGTCGGAGAAGGTAAGGTTCAGTACGTATTCGAAAGTTTTTACTTGACTCTATATCAAATTGGTTCTTATTGGTAGCTACCACAGAGTTGTGTTCCAGAAATTTGATTTGTTTACAATAGTTATAACCTACATGAAATTTAATTAATATAATATATTTGCATACGTAAAACTTGGGATCAGAGAATCCGAGTTTATAGCACTCAAATAAGGTTCTCCTCCAAAATTACCGAATCTTCACAAAATCATATTTAGGTTATTTATTTTTTTTTTCTTGGAATTCAAATAAAATAAATAGTAGTTAAAACTTAGCTTCTTAATTGGATCTAGTACTTAATATGACAATCATATTGGAAGTGTCGGCAAAAATCGTTTCAAGGGGTCCATATATGACGAAAGCACCCAAATTAGATTTACTTTTGAAAATCCTAGAATTTGAAGAAAACCATGTCTTTTTTGGTTACTTTATTTATAGTTATGCTGAAATTCAAATAATATAAATAGTTATACAGTAATGTTTAACCTATCAACCCATGAAATGCTGCAAAATTGGACCTAATACCGGAAATCGCATTAATGCTTGCAAAATTCGAAAAAATTTAATGTATTGTTAAACTAGTGTAAATATACATTTTGTAAAATTAACAATTGTATTAGAAAATTTCCTAAAACTCCTTTTAAGGGGTCCATATTTGATCAGCAGGTCAAAATTTTTGGGAAAAGATATGTCCTATTTAAGTTATTTAATTTTATATTGCAATTCAAATAAAATAAATCGCCGTACAGTAATGTTTGAGTCCACTAGTCAAAATTTAGCGGTTAAATTGGACCTAGGACCGGAAATTGACTAAATGCTTATGAAGCTCGAAAACTTTGAGTGCACGACTATGACAGTTCGAATAAACTTTTTATACAAATATCAATCATATTTTAAAAATTGGTAAAAATCTGTCTAAGGGCCTCATACAAGTAGCGAGAGAGAATGGATTTAAATTGAAATAACCGTTAATATATAATTTTTTGGCTATAATATTTAAAAAATAGGGGTTTTGAAGCAATGTCGTCTTAGGAGAAGAAACGTTGGATTATCTTCTGTGAAAAATACCTTTTAAAGGGGTCTAGTTTTAAACTTCCAAAGAGTTGAAATATTTTTTGAAATAATTAGAAAATCTATTTCATATAGAAAGACTAATGAACAGTCAGACATACGCCTACGACTAAATCGACTCTCCTTTGGATTCCTAGACGTACTATAATTATACCCTTCACCACCATAGTTGGAAAGGGTATTATAAGTTTGTGCTGATGTTTGTAACGCATAGAAATATTTGTCTTAGACCCACCTTTTAGTATACCAATAGACTTAGAATCACTTTCTGAGTCGATTTAGCGATGTCCGTCCGTCCGTCTGGCTGGCTGGCAGGACCCCCATGTAAACCTTGTAATCAAACTACAGGTCGCAATTCTTAAGATAATTTGATGAAATTTGGCACAGATAATTTTTTGATAATGGGACCATGGTTATTGAAATTGGTCAAAATCGGTCCATTATTTATGGTACCTCCCATAGGTCCCACTTCCCGGAATTGCTATATTGGCCACAAATATCAATATTTTTTCATGAAATTTAAAATAGATACTGCTTATGTAAATTTAAATCACTGTACCAAATATCGTTGAAATCGGTCCATATTTGACCATAGCTCCCATACAAACTCTTCTTCAAAAACGTTTGTATGATGGCAAAATTTAGCAAATATTTGTCTTTATACAGGAAAAATAATACCTTTGACCTTAGTGGTGAAGGGTATCGTATTGTCGGCTTGACCGACTATAGCGCTTTCTTACTTGTTTTAAATTATATATGTAACTATAATTGTAAAAGTGTCTGAATTTATAATGAAAATATTATAAGTTAATTAACAAACTTTGAGTACTATAATTTTTTTAATCACTTATTGGTTAAGGGTATACAAATTTAAGTTTTGACTATAAATTGCAGCTTTTTAGTTTCATTTATAAACTTTCTCTTTGAAATTTAACTTTTTCCTATTTAATTTAGAATCATTATAATAAATTTGAAATCATCAAAGTCATTCAATTACCTTTTTTTTTTTGGATACACATCCATTTTTAATAAATTGGCAATTTAGGTTAATTCCCTTAGCGACAATCAATTAATTTTATAATTATAAAATACTTAAATAAATATTTTTAAAAAATATAATGATTTCATTATCCCAGAAATAAGTAAACAATTAGTAATACAGCAATTGAAAAAAGCTTTAAATATCACTTGAACAAAAACTTATTTAAAACAAAACAAAAAAATTAAATTTCACCTGGTGCCAAATCGTCGCATTCGATATCGATCGAAATGTAAGTTATTTCAGAAACATTTGTTTAGCATACTTTTTGGATAATCTAAATAGTATATAACTTATAAGCAAATACTCTATAATATAAAGATGTTGCACATACATACATTGATTTGTCGTATGGTTCATTTAAAAAGTCCCATAAAAAAGGGATTATACTGCTTTTACTCTAATTCAAAAACAACTAATGGTGAAGATTATCCAATGAGAGGAAGCTAAGGCACATACACGTGCTCATGAAATATATGCTTGTTTATGTGTTTTTCATTGTTTTTCATCAACTTAAATTTCACTTTAGGTGGAATTTTATCTAAACTAAATGTTTTGACAAACAGGCGAATATGTTTATATATCGAATTTATTAAACTCTTTTCAAAATAAATTATTTTGAAAATCCCTAAGGTATGTTACGCAATATTTGCTTAAATATTTGAGTTTTCGATCGATATCGAATGAGGCAGTTTGGCCCATGAATATTTTTCTAAGTTAAAAAATCGTTAAATTCCCAGTAAAACTTTTCATTACCAAATAATGAGTTAAACAGTTAAACTATTGAACACGAACTACTTACTCATTCGCTGTTTAAGTCATTACATTAACATGGGGATGTCATTGGAGGCAAGTACTTACCAATTGCAGAAAAGTAATGACTTGGGTAAGCAATTTGAAAGGAACAACAACAACAGCAACAACTTTTTTGTTGTTGTTTTATTAAAAACATATATTTTTAAACGAAATACAAAATTTTTTTTATGATCCCATGGGGGCTCGAACCCAGACCCTCCGACTGCTAGGCAGAGACTCTTCCACTGAGCTACTTCATATGTTGAAAACTAAGCATCTTATAATTAATATAAACAATTTTATTTTTAGATCCAAAATCATGTGAAAATAACTTTGTTTTTCTCTGCTTTTTTTTGCTTTGTTGTAATTTTTGGAAAAATATTTTTATACGATTTTTTGTAATTATTTTAAAACTTTTTTAAAATTATTTTAAAACTTAAACAATTTAAATCTTCTTTTTTGTATAAGTTTTTACATAAAATTGACTCTTACTTACTTAAATGTTACAACCTGTTAAGGTCAAAGTCCGAGCATATTTTAGAATTCCATGGATTTCGATCTTGTGCAAATATTCTCCAATTTTATAGGCCAAGCTTTGAAAAATGTTCCTCTACTTGGTCTTTCTATCGAAGTTTCGGACATCCTCCTCTAATATTAGGTAGTGGGACATTTCAATTCTAATTTTATCCTCTTCGTTGTGTTTTTTTTTCAAGAAAGAGTTACTAGCCCGTAATCCTAACCCATTTTTATCGATCTTATGGGACAACTCTCGGAACATGTTAACTCACAATATTAATGGGTGTTAAACTAGCTCCCCGGGTGATACCATGAGGAGGTGTGTGTCCACAGATGAGATGAAGGATTACCCAGATAAGTTGGGCTTACCAAGTTAAGACCAATTAGAATCGTGTTTAGTATTCAATATCCCCTACATAATCAAAATTGACTCATGATGGTATTTTTTCATTAACGTGAGTTAGTTTTACAATTTTTTTTTACAGAAGATAATATTTAAGTTCTTAAAATTCAAAAATCATTTAAAAAGACTCTTTTAATAAAAAAAAACTAAAAAAAATTGTTGCCCTTGGTGGGATTTGAACCGGGGCCATTCAGTTTAAATTACCATCTTAATTACAAATAAGTACTTATGTAATAATTTATTATTTATTCGGATGGTATGTTGTAGTCGTTACAAGGTAACCAGTTATCAGAGTACTTGCCATTACCAAAGTTTTGCTGGGTTAATACAACAGAAATAGTATGAAAAGTTTTATAAAAAATCGCATTGAAATACAAATAATTTTCGTATATTGTTTTATTTGTTAAGCACCTACAATTGGAAATGTAACTCCTAGACGAAACTTAACCTAATTACTTAAAATTTGATTCAGCTTTTATAACAAATTTTCTTTAATAACTATATTTTGTCTTTCTCTACTTTCAGATCTGAATCTCCTACATCATCTCATCGTTCTAGTCCCCCCATTAGTCCCGGCTGCGAAGATCAGCAACATCTTGGCATGCACATGGATTTGGGTGATGAATTCAAGAAACCTGTACCTCCTCATAGTCCCCTAAGACCCCAAGATTTTCCCTTATATGCCGGCGGTCATCCTTATCAGCTATTGGCCCAGGGTGGTTCGGCGTTTCATCGGCCCTTAGATCCTTCGGGCAAGCCCATACCGGTAAGTTGAGATTTTAAATAGGTTTTTGATAACAATTAGGCTTCTTAGACTAACGAACTCAAAAATATTTGCTTTCATGAAGAAATTTTGAAAATTTTTGATGCAGGACATCCCCATAATTAAACAATAGTGTATAATTTTGTTGCCATTTCGAGATAATCGAGTTTGAAATTTTTGTGTTATAAGACATCTGGCAAAAAAGTAATATTTCAGAAAATAATTTTAAGTTGTTGTCAGTTAAATTTTTGGCGGAATAATCAGGCTGATAGCAGATGATATTTAATTAATAGACAAGTGCTTTAATTTTTTGGAATTTTAATGGAACTCAAAGTGTCATGATGTCACTTAAGCTATTTTATTTATACTATCGTGTATATCATTATACGGCATTTTTCGATTTTATATTTTAATAAAATAATAAAAAAAGTGTATGATTTTATACACTATTTTACTTTGTAATTGTATTCAAAATAACTTATTATCACTTTCAGTTTTACTATTTAATCGGCTTTAGGGGAACTATCTTCCTGGGTCAGTAATAAAGGATTGGGGATAAATCCTGAGAAAACAGAGTTAGTACTCTTTAGTAGAAGGTACAAGGTTTGATAACTTCAAACTACCGATGATAAATGGTGTTGAGTTGAGACTATCGTCTGTGGCAAAATTTATAGGGATCCTTTTAGTAAGTTATCTTAGAAGAGGAGTACGCTAGAAAGGATGAAAAAGGGACTTAAAGCTTACTACTTATGCAAAGACACTGTAGGTTTAAAATGTGGCTTAAGACCAATAGTTGTGCATTGGATTTATTCAACCATTCTTAGGTCTGTTTTAGTCTCATTCTTGGTTTCTCCAAGCAAGTGTTGTCATTGTACCCTTTTGATCTTTTCGTAAAGGGTATGGCAACCAGAAGTCTAGTTAGGTTGTATGGGTCGAGTATACTAAGATATAGAAGTGCGAAATACACCAGAATACTGAGCTTAACAGATTCTTTGGGCTTGGAATCAGGTTTACCACAGTCTAAATATTTAGTCAAGGAGCTAGTGTTCAGAACAGCACCAGAGTTCGTAATGCCTGATAGAACTGAATGGAAGGGCCATTCATCGCTTTTTCAAGGCAATTTGATCTTTACAGATGGCTCTTAAATTGATTGCAGTACTAGGTCAGGCGTTTTTCTGATAGAACGAAGCATTAAGAAATATTATAGACTTGGGGACGCGTGCAGTATCTTCCGGCAGAGATATTTGTCATATGGAAGGTCACAGAGCTCATCCCTTATATCATAATTGAAAAAAGTCTTAGTATCATGACATATGTAGTTAGTCAGGCTGTGATTAATGCGCTACAAGGACTCACTAACACCTCCCAGCTTGTCAAAAAATGTAGACTGGCCCTATTAGATCTTTTACTCTGTTATGGGATTAGATTGTGCTGGGTTCCGGGTCATTGCGACATCGATAGCAAAGAAGAAGCTAACTAACTCGCTAGACAAGGCCCGATCCAGGATTTGAGTCAAAAAGTGATGGATATAGCTCCCCCTATCTGTTATTTCGATTTGGGTATCAGGTTTAAGATCAATAAGGAAACCTAAGGGACATTGAGAAAACATGATTAACTGCAGAACATCTAAGACTTTATAACCTAAACCGGATATTATCGGAACCAAATTTCTGCTAATTCTGAATAGGTCAAGTTTAAGAAGATGTATAGGTATTCTAAAGGGACACTGTGCCTTAAACTCTAGTTTAAGCAGGTGAGATGTAGCATTCCGGACTTCAGTAGACTATGTCTCGATGAGCAGTCATCTGAGTCGGTGGAACACATTCTTTGTAGCTGTCCAATGCTTTAAAATCAAGCATCTAAGCAAAATATTTCATGATGATATTATCAGAACCTAATCACTTCTAGGTCTGAATAGGTCAAGTTTAAGAGGATGTATAGGTATTCTAAAGGGACACTGTGCCTTGAACTCTAGGCTTAATAGGTGGGATGGTAGCATTCCGGACTTCTGCAGATTATGTCTAGATGAGGACTCGTCCGAATCGATGGAACACTTTCTTTGTAGGTATACAATGCTTCAAAACCAGAGGCTTTGATATCTAGGCAATATATTTCATGATGATATTATCAGAACCTAATCACTTCTAGGTCTGAATAGGTCAAGTTTAAGAGGATGTATAGTTATTCTGAAGGGACACTGTGCCCTGAACTCTAGGCTTAATAGGTGGGATGGTAGCATTCCGGACTTCTGCAGATTATGTCTAGTTGAGGACTCGTCCGAATCGGTGGAACACATTTTTTGTAGCTATCCATTGTTTCTAAATCAGAGGCTTTGACATTTAGGCAATAGATTCCATAATGAACTTTTGGAATCTGCAGCAGTACAATCTGAATGATAGATTTTATAAGTGGACTGAGGTGGCTTTAATAAGTCATACGTAACTACTCTATATTTACTCTCAATTTTTTTTATTAATCTTTTCCTAGACCCTTAGTCTCCTTTTGTTTTCGCTCTTTATCTTTCTTTGAAGGATCACAATGGACCCAATAGGTCGCCGAGTGAAGATGTCGTTTTGACACCGCCTTTTGCCTGCATTAACATGTGAAATAATAAAAATAATTAATAATAAAAATAGTGTATGCTTTTTATACACTATTTTTCTTTGAAATTATATTCAGAGAAACAACACCGTAAACTTCACTTACACAATTTTTAACGAAAAATTTCAAAGCGAAATTATAAGCTATTATTTCAATTGATCTTTTGACCCTATTTGTACAAGTAGAATTTCACCAAAATTTCACCAAATTTTGTTATATAGATTCTTATTATGCAAAAATAATGGTGTACATTAGTATACACTTACTTACTTAAATGGCCTGTATTTACAACCTATTAAGGTCAAAGGCCGAGCATGTTTTTGAATTCCATGTTCTTCGATCTTGTGCGTATATTCTCCAATTTTGTAGGCCAAGCTTAAAAAGTTTTTCCTCTACTTGGTCTTTTCATCGTTTCAAATGCCCTCTTCTAACATTAGGGGGGGCCTTTGTTATTATAATTTTTGATTCTTCATAGTAATTATTTTTCCAATAGAGGCTTATTAGCCCGACGTCCTAATCCATATTTTTTTATCGTTGTTATGGGAGAACTGGCGGCACATATTAGCTCGCAACATTAAGGGCTGTTAACGTATTTTCCCAGAAGACACCAAGAGGAGGTCAGTGTCCACAGTTAAGATGAAAGATAGCCAAGATAAGCCTGGACTAACCATGTTAAGAGCAACCAGAACCGTTGATTGGTGTCCAACATTCCTTATATCACCCTCACAATTACTAACGAAAAATGTCAGACACGAAATTATAAGCTATTATTTCAATTGACCTTTTGACCCACTTTGTACAAGTAGAATTTCACCAAATTTTGACCACTTATAAAATCAATTATATAGATTCTTATTATTCAAGAATAATGGTGTAAATGCGTATACACTACTGTTATCTTGGGGGACGATATAGTTGGACATTGATTTATTTCAAGTCGGTTAATTGAGCTGGATTTATTGCCGATGAGGACACTAAGGGAAAAATATTATTTAATTCAATCTTTTAAGCTTTTTATAACCGGGACAAATAGTAATTTTTTATCAAATAATTAAAACATTTAATATTTTCTTTCAAAAAAACCTTTTACTTATCACAACTTTTTCCCCATCTTTTTCTCTTCAGATCCCCATGGGTCAACACTTTATGCCCTCGCACTTACAATTCGAATTTCTCGCCCGTGCCGGTATGCTACACCATCGTATACCCGAACTAGCCGCCTATCCACATCACGCCATCTTGGGTAAGACACGTCGTCCGCGCACTGCCTTCACCTCACAACAGTTGCTCGAATTGGAGAAACAATTCAAGCAAAACAAATATCTGTCCCGCCCCAAACGTTTCGAAGTGGCCAGTGGTCTGATGTTGTCCGAGACGCAAGTGAAAATTTGGTTTCAAAATCGTCGCATGAAATGGAAACGTTCGAAGAAGGCACAGCAAGAGGCTAAGGAGAGAATTAAGCAGCAGCAACAATCACAATCGCAACAGAATTCATCGCCATCAACAGTCAGTTAGTTTTTGGCCAAGGAGAGCAGGGGTTTCTATTAGTATCACACCCTTTAAGATGAATACCCAACAAAAAATCAAAGAAAAAGGCTGTAGCAAAAGGATGCAAAACCACAAATGAACAGGAAATAAAAAGCCTTGAGAAGAAGCAACGAAGGGAGTTTGGTAAGGAAGTAAAGTGGGTTAAAAAATTTAGGCCCAACTCCCTTCAATTAACACACTTTATGTATAGTAACATACAGTATTAATGAACAAAACCGATAAAAATTTTGATTAAGTTGATAATGATGATGATGATGACATTGATTATCTTGATGATGCTGATATGCCTATGAGGAGGCTGCTAATCAAGAATGCTAGTCAGTTGGCTAAACAAACAGTTTGTTAATTTGGCCAACACCAAGATAGAGACAATGTTAGCAACTATTTATGTGTTGCTTGAATAGTAGACGACAACAGCAGCATATTAACAAAAGTTGCATCCGTCCTGTTGCAGTGAATGATTGAATAAATGCAGAGAATAATTAAATCCAGAGTCGATTGCTTTAGAATTTATTTATTTAACCCTACAAAGACCTCGTGAACTCCCAAGCCCCAAGATAAAAGTAGCTGATGTCTAATATTAACTAAGAAGTGAAAACAATTTCCGATTTTCAATCCAATTAGATATAAATGAAAAAAAAAAAAATGTTGTCCCCTCGAGACCTAAGGGTCGTGTAAGGGTTAATATTTGTTTATTTATTTATTTGGCACTTACTTCCATTTACTCGGTACTAATAGCAGCAGCTCTTAGAATTATAAAATGTACAAATATTTTTGGAGATATCACCTTAAATTGTGGTTTATTTTGGCAATTATTCCTATAATCGGCTGCTCCTGTTTCAATCAAAATTTAAGCCCAAAATGTTTTTATATTTTATATTAAAAATTCTCTTTATGCTAAATCGATTTTTGTGATTAAAAAAAATTGTTTTTATTTTTTTAGTTTTAAGAATTTTTTTCGTAATCCTATTTAAATTGTAGTTTTGTAAATGTCCTGTAAATATTTCGTGTAAAAATTCCTTAATCTTAAGTATTTAATAATTCTTGTATATTTAAAATATGAACATAAGTTTAGGAAGAATTTATTGAATTTTGAATAGAAAAACTTGAATAAAAACAAAATAATAATTTTATTAAAAAGAAATATGCGATTTTTACTTACAAATAAATATTTATGTATCATCAAATTTTCGTAGCACTTTTTCTGCTCCGATAGGGGACCTTCTAAACATGCATATAGAAATGCATTAACCTTTTTTGATTTGTCAAATTTGAAGCGGCAATTTAAAAAAGTAGAACAAAGTTCTTCGTGAAAAAACCATTCTTCATTCCGAGAACAGCAGAAAATGGAGTCTAATTTACGACGCGCACATCAAAGTAAACGACAAGCTGCCTTGAGCAGTAGAATTAGAAGATGAAGGAAATATAAGCATTCAGCCAAACGAGATCCCCAGTATACTTTGAGGGCTCATGACACCAAAGATCACCGAAGATCATAGAAATATTTCACTATCGAGCGAACGGCAACGCCAGTCAGCTTCAAAAGCTACGGAGACGGAGGGTGAAACAAATTAATGATGTATTACTTTAATGGCATATGAGACTGAAGATCATAGAAATATTTGACTATCGGAAGAGCAACAACCCAGCAGCAGGGACGGAGGATAAACCACTTTACGAAGTATATCGATATATCGATTTTTTTTAAATGTTTTATCGACAAATTTTATGTAGAAAAAGTTTTTACCGTAGTGTATTGCACTAAGATCCCAATTTATTACAATTATTTATTAAGGTTATAAATAGTTTTTTGATAAAACCAAAAAAATGTTGGTGGGCCATTTCTAGTTGGTTAGGCCATTTCTTCAGGAGGATTATCCCTAATTTTAGACAAAGCATTATATATATTTTAAACACGTATTATATCTTATTTGCGAGACAGAATAAATACGAATTATTGTGTCCAACAAATATCAACATAAAGCGAAGATTATCATCTGAACAGAAACGTACAACATTTTTAAGTTTTATTATACCCTTCATCACCATAGGTGGTTAGGGTATTATAAGCTTGTGCTGAAGTATGTAACGCATAGAAATATTTGTCTTAGACCCACCTGAGTCGATTTAGCGATGTCCGTCCCTCCGTCCGTCTGGCTGTCTGGATCCCCATGTAAACTTTGTAATCAAACTAAAGGTCGCGTTTCTAAAGATAATTTGATGAAATTTGACACAGATCATTGTTTTGATAATGGGACCATGACTATTATTATTTATGGTACCTTTCATAGGTCCCACTTCCAGGAATTGATATATTGGTCACAAATATAAATATTTTTTCATGAAATTTAAAACAAATACTGCTTATGTAAACTAAAATCACTGTTCCAAATTCCGTTGATATCGGTCAACATTTGACCATAGCTCCCATACAAACTCTTCTTAAAAAACGCACTAAATGAGACAAAAATCACTAAAACGCTCGTAAATCTAAAGATAATGAGAATTTTGAGTTTATTTTTTGCACACATAATTTTTGTGACAACTGTAATCAATTTGCCAAATTTCGAGATAATCGGTCCACATTTGACCCTAGCTCTCATATAAGTCCAAATGACGGAAACAGCTTAAATATATAAGTTTTGAGAAAATGTTTGTACGATGGCAAAATTTAACAAATATTTGTCTTTATACAGGAAAAACAACACCTTTGACCTTAGTGGTGAAGGGTATCGTATGGTCGGGCTTGACCGACTATAGCAGATTCTTACTTGTTTTTACTTCATTTTAAGCACTTTTGCTGTTGTTTTCTTGGCAACTAAGACAAAAGTGCTATGAAGGGGATTCAAAAAAAGATTAAAATAAACGAAAGTTTATTTTAAAACTTGGATGTATTTAAGCAGGTGGTTGGTTAGGCCATCTCTTCTAAGGTTAGGGATAATCCTGCTGAAGAGATGTGATGGTGGTATGACTTGCCTATTGCACATTTATTAAATGGCTTTAAGGAAACTTAAATGAAGGTCTAGAAGAGTGAAAATAATCACAAGATACTACATTAGGTTTTTTTTTAGGCAAAAGTGTCTAGAGGAGTTGTACAGTAGATTGGTTCGAAAAAAAAGTTATGTCAGTCACCCCCTATTATTAAAAGTAATGTTAAAACAATTCCAAAAAATATTTTTTACCACGCCTAAAAATACCGCCCATTTACTATTTTGTTCAAATCCGATCATAACATTTCGGTGTATCGGTGTTCGCGGCTCCGTAAGAGCTACATTTCTCTCCTTGATAGTTTTTTACAACCTCGTCAATTTCTAGTCATAACTTTTTAAAATTTGAGTCGTACCCACCCTAATCAAATCGAGTAAAAATCTAGTTTTTAAAAGTTATGACTATAAATTGACGTGGTAGTAAAAAACTATCAAAGAGAGAAATGTAGCCCTTACGGAGCCGCGAACACCGATATATAAAATGTAATGATCGGATTTGAAATGGCGACACAGTGAACAAAATAGTAAGAGGACGGTATTTGTAGGCGTGGTAAAAAAATAAAAAAATATATTTTTTGGAATTGTTTTAACATTATCTTTAATCCTAGGGGTGACTGACATAACTTTTTTTTTTGTATGGAAGGCGAACCGCTCTATTGTACAGTAAGATACCAACTATTAGCTCTTATTCCTTTCAGGACCTATGTAATTTGGCTAAAGTATATTTTTAAATAATCCGGATTATTAACAAAGATTTAATAACTAAAAAGTTTCGTTTTTTTTATTTTGGATAATGTTAAAAATTTTCTTTTGAATGTTACATTTTTTCCTTTTTAATTCTTATTCCCTTAATCAAAAATGTTTATCATCTGCCTTGAGTTTTCTTTCTTAAATCTTCTCATAAATGTCTTATCAAATTAACCAGATGTATATCATAAATAAACGATTTCCTTTTATTAATTGGGTTTATAATTCACACAATCATTTCACAATTGAATTTAACATTTTACCAGTTGCGGCAGTAGAAACCACTTGAAATATTTAAAATAAAAAACAAAACATTTATGCAACAAATGCCTTTAAGTGTTCAAATCCTTTGTTAATTTTATATAAATAGAAAAAATTGTGATAACAATAGTGACAAAGTCTTTAAGTGTAAATATTTTTATTTGACATTCGCACTCATCAAATTGAACATATAATAGAGATCCTTTTTATTAGTCCTTAATTTTTGAAAAAAAAAACAACAACAACCAACAAGGATAAATTCACACAAATACAACACAATAGAAATAAAATTCATCATTCGCACATCATCATCATCTTTTATTATTTATACCTTAAAGGGTGATCCAAAGAGAGATGTTACGATCTAGTTCAGGTCAACGAAATCATTTGCTGAAAAGTCTCTTTTCAAAGAAAGCTTTTCCTGTTAAGAGTTTATACAAATTTTCTTTACGATATTTCTTCTTAAGAAAGCTTTTTAAAGAAGCTCTTTGAGAAGAATTTTATATAGGAAAGCTATTATTGTTAAGAACTTTTCTATAAAAAACTTTTCTCAAAAAGAGCTAAAAAAGCTCTTCTACAGAAAAGTTCTTCTATTGACAACTTCTTCTATAGAAAAAAACTTTTTGAGAATAGTTTTTTTTATAGTTATTCTTCTTGAGAACAGTTTTTTTTTATAGAAATACAAAAGTCATCTTAGAAGATTTTGATACAGAAAAAATCTATGTGGAAAGAGCTTTCTGCAGAAAACCTCTTATTGAGAAAAGTTTTCTACAGAAAAGATATTCTTGAGGTAAGTTTCTGTTGTAGAAATATTTTCTATATAAAAGCCCTTTTTGAGAAGAGTTAATACAAAGGCTCTTCTTGAGATGAATTTTCTTTAGAAAAGCCTTTCTAGGGGAAAGTTTTCTTTAGAAAAGCTCTTCTTGAAAAGAGTTTTCTTTAGAAAAGCTCTTCTTGAAAAGAGTTTTCCTTAGAAAAGCTCTTCTAGAAAAGACTTTTCTTTAGAAAAACTCTTCTTGAGAAAAATTTTTATTAGAAAAGCTCTTCTGAGTAGAGTTCTCTTTAGGAAAGCTCCTCTTGAGAAGAATTTCTTTAGAAAACCTCTTCTTGAGAAGAATTTTCTTTATAAAAGCTCTTTATGAAAAGAGTTTTCTTTAGAAAAGCGCTTTTTGAGAAGAATTTTCTTTCGAAAAGCTTGAGTTTACTTTTGAAAAAGGCTCTTCTTGAGAAGAGTTTTGTTTAGAAAACCTCTTCTTGAGAAGAGTTTTCTTTAGAAAAGCTCTACTTAAAAAGAGTTTTCTTTAGAAAAGCTCTTGTTGAGAAGAGTTTTCTTTAGGAAAGCCTTTCTTGAGAAGAATTTTCTTTATAAAAGCTCTTTTTGAGAAAAATTTTCTTTAGAAAAGCTCTTCTTGGGAAAAGTTTTCTTAAGAAAAGCTTTTCTTGAGAAGAGTTTTCTTTAGAAAAGCTCTTCTTAAGAAGAGTTTTCTTTAGTTTTCTTTATAAAAGCTCTTCCTGGGAAGAGTTTTCTTTAGAAAAGCTTTCTTAAGAAGAGTTTTCTTTAGAAACCTCTTCTTAAGAAGAGTTTTCTTTAGAAAAGCCCTTCTTAAGAATAGTTTTCTTTAGAAAAGCTCTTCTTAAGAAGAGTTTTCTTTAAAAAAGCTCCTTTTAAGAAGTGTTTTCTTTAGAAAAGCTTTTCTTAAGAAGAGTTTTCTTTAGAAAAGCTCTTCTTACGAAGAGTTTCTTTAGAAAAGCTCTTCTTAAGAAGAGTTTTCTTTAGAAAAGCTCTTCTTACGAAGAGTTTCTTTAGAAAAGCTCTTCTTAAGAAGAGTTTTCTTTAGAAAAGCTCTTGTTGAAAAAAGTCTTCTTGATAAGACTTTTCTTTAAAAAAGGTATTCTTGAGAAGACATTTCCTTAGCCCTTCATGAGAAGAGTTTTCTTCAGAAAAGCTCTTCTTGAGAAAAGTTTTCTTTAGAAAAGCTCTTCTTGAGAAGAGTTTTCTTTAGAAAAGCTCTTCTTTAGAAAAATTTTCTTTAGAAAAGCTCTTCATGGGAAGAGTTTTCTTTGGAAAAGCTCTTCTTTAGAAAAATTTTCTTTAGAATTCTCTTGAAAAAAGTTTTTGTAGGAGAATAAATTTCTTCTTTTTTCACTAATCCTGATGAAACACCCTTTACCTTAGAGAATTATCAAATGAGTTTTTGTTTATGGTTAGTTACTTATGAATGTGTGTGTGGCTAAAGGTCGTGTGTTTGTGTATCTAAAAATTTTCTATTGTTCCCATACACGTTTTACCACTTTTGACACTTCCTCATCACCACTTCATCTCATCATCGAACCATCTAACCATCCATTCATCTCAACAAACATCACACAGTGGTTTACGGACGCTTTTTTTTGGAAATAATTCTGTAACTTTTGAACGACTGGAGATATTTGAATGAAATTTGACATGGTGGTAGTCAAGGAGTATTTGAGTTGGTTTTTAAAAGCACTGGTCCATGAGGGGTCGGGAGAGTGATTGATGGACCTTCAAAGTTGGTCACCTCGGGTGTTCGATTTTTTTAAAAATTCGCCAAAAATCCATTTATGTATGGATTGAAAAGAAATTTTAAACTTAAGTTGTCCTTGAGAAGATCTACAAAAAATATGCTTAAATGTGTAGGTTATCTCCTTTGGATTTCGAGATATTTGGGTAAAAAGGAATTTTTAGGTTGATTTTTTACCTCTTTTTTTAAGCTTTTTTTGATCTGGTGGACGCATCTGAGGACCAAAAATTTTTTAAGAATATTCTTTAAATTTGTAATAAAATTCTGAATAATTTTTGTGCAAGTTAGTTATAGAAATCTTCTTTTGTTTAAAAGTTAAAAATATTCAAAGTTGAAACTTACAAAAAATTTCGCTTTTTTTTTAGTTTTTCCCCAAAAGATAGCTATATTTTTTCACTAATAAAAAAATATTTTCTTAAGAAACATAAAAAGATTTTTAAAGTTTTTAAAAGAAAACATAATGAGAATGCGTATAAAACAAATTTCTTGCTAATTGGACTTTTGGTCCTCGCACATGTCATCTCCAAAAAATGGCAATTTGTAAAAAAAAAAATTAGTTTAAACAAAAATTTCTCAAAAGGCAAAGCACCGATTTGAAAAAAATTATAATGTTCATATTTTCCAATATATCTGTTATTGATTAGAAAAGTTTTTTCTGAAACGCGCTGCAAATAGAGACAGTGTTGCCATATTTGTAAAAAAACTCATTTTTTGAAACACCTTTTTCCCCAGTTGGGAATTGGGGAATTTTTAAGTTAAAATTGGGATTTTTTTTTAGTCTATTGCTTTTACATCTTATTGGTCTACATTACTACAAAATTTCATTGTAATATCTTTATCCATGTCATTTCCACAGAATATCAAAGATTAAAAATATTTTCCTTAAAAAAGCAGAAAAACAATTTTTTTTTGTTTTACGATACAAAGTGTAAAAAAAGTAACGCACTTAAAAAAAACTTTTACTTAGTGCTAATCTCCTAGTCTTTCCCGATCTAATGATACTAAACATGTATATAAAGCATTAATACCGAGTCTTAAAAAACTCTGAAAACTTTGGCCCCCGTAGCATTTTTACACTGTTTATTTAAATATAAGTGATGAATTTGTGCATATAAAATTAATAATCATACTCAAATATTTCACTATAAGATGACAATGATCCTTCGATAACAAACAAATATTTTTTTATTTTTTTAAAGAAAATATCATGAGGATTTATGAAATATCAAAATGTAAATAATAAGGTGAAATACATTTTATTGAAGTATTTGTAGTTAAAGTTTAAACTTACAGTTTTTATTACATATTTATATAAAAGTAGTTATTTACTTAATTTTTATTTTCAGTAAAATAATCAGTACAATCTATTATATCAAGAACCTCTTCCAGGTGTTCGTTTTCAGAAGTTTTTGTATAACTGCTCCACCATTTCTTTCTTATCGTTGATAGAGCAGGATCAGAAGACAACAAGAGATAATTTATTAGATCCTGATTTTGCGATTTTCTTGAGCATTTTCTGGTATTAAATAGTTGGATATACTTGAAATCTGAATTCCGCGCTTCCTGGGCCTCTTCTGTCAGTTCACCAAGTGGGAGAAGATTTGATTCAATTATTTCACGACCATGTTGAAGGACTTTATGAACTGTTGGTGTAATTTCTTTCCAGTGATACAAATGTCGTATACGAGTTAACGCGTTGAGGGCATAGCAATGAAATTTTTCAGCATTTATTTGATATTTGCTATTTATTGCCGATAATATTACGTAACATTTACGAAGAACTTCCTCATCAATTCCAGTAATCTTTGAAGTTGTTTCATAATTTTCAAAGAATCGCCTGGCCGTATTACCATCGTTTGTACTGCCATATCCTACAAGTGGTTTGTCTATGTTTAGACCCGTCATAGTTTTGAATTCTTCCTGAATCCTTTTTTTTTCACTGGATCTCATTTCAATCAGTTCCTTATTATTTCTCACGGATTTTAGCTGATTATCAGGTATATTCCTATATTTCAGATCATATGCTATATGTAGCATAAATTCTAAAAATCGGATACGTGCATGTAGGGGCGATATACCAAATTCCAGAACCTCTTGATTAATTGCAGTACTAGCTGATGCATCTTCTGAAGTTTGTAGAAATTCCGATTTCTTCTTTCCGCATAATGAGCATTTCCAAGTTGAATGGGTTTCCGTTATAGCGTTGCTTACTTTTCCATCTATCATTGTCAATTGAAGCTCAAAATTTACATTAATCAAATATCCATGTATGTCTATGCAGACTGGACTCAAATTGTCTATTGAATATTTGATATCATCAACCCAATTTTTTGTGCTTGCTGCATTTTCTTTTAAATATTCGAATCTGATCGGTCTGCAAAATGCCTTTGATCCTGGAGATGTGTTAACCCACACATATTCAGTACGCTCTTTTGATGTGGATGGTTCAGAACGATTCTTTCTTAATCTTAGTGGTACTAGGGATGCCATAAAAACGCTTCTGTAGTCATTTGTGTTCTGATGAGATGTTGATTGTTTGTATTCCGGTAATCCAGATAAACCGTCACATCCCCATTTACATATTAAAGTTAAGTCCTTGTTGTCAAGTTTCTTGGCTTCTTCTTCAGACAATGTAGTAGATATCAGCCTTGATGCCGTATTTTCCAATAATTTTGATAAATCCACAGATGCACTTTCGTCTCCTATCACGTTTGTTGGTATTAAGTTTTTTTTGGTTTTTAATAACGCATTATATCCTGGTAAAATTGAGTGTCCTTTGTCTCGTAATGCCTTACAGAGTTTAATATATTTATTTTTACTCAATTTCAACTCGAGCATAAGAGCAAGTGCTTCTTCCTCCGAAAATTCTGATTGAGAAGAAGGAGTTGGTATACTCTTAATAATTCGCTTAAGACGTTTAGGAGAAGCCTCTGGGAGAATATCTGCTATTTGTTTAGCTTCAGCTGGTTGATTATTTCGTTTGAGCACTTCCTTAAAGGAATCTTTGATTTCAGTATCCGAATGAGTAGAAAGAACTTCGGATAATCGCATCTTTTTAGATCTTTCTCCGAGATCATCATAGTTTTTTAGAGGGGCTCCAGCACCAGAAGTTTTAAGCTCAATTGAGTCCTTCAGCCAGTCTTTAAATTTAGATTCAAATCTTTTTAAACAGTAATTAACCGACTTAATTTTAAGTTCAAATAACTTTACAAATTTTACGACTTTGTCTTCCTCACTATTGAGAATCATGGAGTTAGTTTGACTTTTAGCATATCGCATGATTATTTTAATTTTTTCTGCTCTCGAACTGCTTGGTTGTTCAAAAAGAATATCGCACAACACTTTAAATTCCAATGTTATAGCCATGATGTTTTAACTGTTAATAGCAGTTACATTTAAAACTTTCTTTTTTATATTAAAAAAAAACATTTTTTATATATACCTGTATCCAAAGAATAATAAAGAAATCAATGAATTAATGTATTTTTTACCTCTAAAAATAGGTGCATATATAACTCAACCAATATGTGCGTCTCGTAAAACCTACCTGTATGGAGGTGAGTAACCATATCCTTTCTGACCATTATGAAAAACCCAAGTTGTAACAATTTTTACCTATTGCATTAACTTTCACATTAAAAAACATTTTATAACCTTAACATAATTTTGCAATTTTTTCAAATACACCAATTTTAAATACCGGAAAAATGCCTTTAAATCTTATTTTAAATAAATTGTCACACTGTTACTATAAAAGTACTCTTCTAATTAAACTTTTGCTACAAATTATGGATATATTACCTTTACACTGTTATCAAAATCGGTGCCTTACTCGTACTTACTTATTTAGAATCTTTTACTAAAATTTTATTTTTTAGCTTGGAACAAAAGGCAAAATCGAATAAAATTTTTTTAAGTCATTCTTATAATGTTTTCTTTAAAAAAATAAAAAACTATTTATATCTTTTTGAAGAAAATATTTGTTTATTAGCGAAGGATCATTGTCATCTTAAAAATAGTGAAATATTTGAGTATGATAATTAACTTTATATGCACAAATTCATCACTTATATTTAAATAAACAGTGTAAAAATGCTACGGGGGCCAAACTTTTCAGAGTTTTTTAAGACTCGGTATTAATGCTTTATATACATGTTTAGTATCATTAGATCGGGAAAGACTAGGAGATTAGCACTAAGTAAAAGTTTTTTTTAAGTACGTTACTTTTTTTACACTTTGTATCGTAAAACAAAAAAAAATTGTTTTTCTGCTTTTTTAAGGAAAATATTTTTAATCTTTGATATTCTGTGGAAATGACATGGATAAAGATATTACAATGAAATTTTGTAGTAATGTAGACCAATAAGATGTAAAAGCAATAGACTAAAAAAAATTCCCAATTTTAACTTAAAAATTCCCCAATTCCCAACTGGGGAAAAAGGTGTTTCAAAAAATGAGTTTTTTTACAAATATGGCAACACTGTCTCTATTTGCAGCGCGTTTCAGAAAAAACTTTTCTAATCAATAACAGATATATTGGAAAATATGAACATTATAATTTTTTTCAAATCGGTGCTTTGCCTTTTGAGAAATTTTTGTTTAAACTAATTTTTTTTTTACAAATTGCCATTTTTTGGAGATGACATGTGCGAGGACCAAAAGTCCAATTAGCAAGAAATTTGTTTTATACGCATTCTCATTATGTTTTCTTTTAAAAACTTTAAAAATCTTTTTATGTTTCTTAAGAAAATATTTTTTTATTAGTGAAAAAATATAGCTATCTTTTGGGGAAAAACTAAAAAAAAAGCGAAATTTTTTGTAAGTTTCAACTTTGAATATTTTTAACTTTTAAACAAAAGAAGATTTCTATAACTAACTTGCACAAAAATTATTCAGAATTTTATTACAAATTTAAAGAATATTCTTAAAAAATTTTTGGTCCTCAGATGCGTCCACCAGATCAAAAAAAGCTTAAAAAAAGAGGTAAAAAATCAACCTAAAAATTCCTTTTTACCCAAATATCTCGAAATCCAAAGGAGATAACCTACACATTTAAGCATATTTTTTGTAGATCTTCTCAAGGACAACTTAAGTTTAAAATTTCTTTTCAATCCATACATAAATGGATTTTTGGCGAATTTTTAAAAAAATCGAACACCCGAGGTGACCAACTTTGAAGGTCCATCAATCACTCTCCCGACCCCTCATGGACCAGTGCTTTTAAAAACCAACTCAAATACTCCTTGACTACCACCATGTCAAATTTCATTCAAATATCTCCAGTCGTTCAAAAGTTACAGAATTATTTCCAAAAAAAAGCGTCCGTAAACCACTGTGCATCAGTTGAACAATAATGACACTTGAAAATTGTTGCATTTAAAGACCAATTCATCCGTTCGTTCATTCATTGATTCAATTCCTAATTCAAGCCAACAGATACAACAACAACAACGACATACGACGTCACTATTTGTTCACTATTTATTCATTAATACGTTTCATTTATCCCTGATTCACGCTTCCATCTGACTTGAATCCATATTACGTGTTAAAGTGGTTTTTCTTTTCGAGGAAGGAGTGAAAATTGTTTTTTATTATTTTTGGATTTTTGTTGTTGCCTCAATGTTTGAACGTTCTTATGTTTCTTTAATTGTTTTTATTGTTGGAATTTGTGTTATTGTTCTTGTTGTTATTGCTGTTGCTGGTATTGTTGTTTTAATTTCAACCAAATGATCCAATCATCCATCCATCCCATCCAACCACTTAACCATTTAAACTCTAATTTAAGTTCTGGTTATATTCATATCTATTGGGTTTTCTTGTTGTAAATTTTATATTCATTATTGTTTTATTCTTGTTATTATTAATAATATTTGTTGTTATTATTGCTGTTGTTGTATTTAATGTTATTGATAGTGCGAAGGTTCATTTGTATTGATTGTTTTTCTTTTTCGTCGTTTCTGATTATGATTCAATTAAATTTGATAAACAAAATTATGTTTGTTAATAATTTTCATCTGCTTCCGATTTCCGAAAATTCAATCGGCTATAGAAGATATTGTTTATATATAATTAGAAAGGGTTTGAACACCTACACAATGGAATAATATTTAGATGCTTAGTGTATTTTTTTGTTTTAGAAAAGAGAAGTAACACTCAGACATCTTCTGTTATCCTTGACTCCCAGTGGAGCATAGGGCCTTGGGATGCAGTTACTACCTGGGTTACCGGCTAACAGGTAATAACTGTATTCAATTCCTACTCACACCTCCTCGTGGTACATCCTGGAAACCTGAGCAACCTAGTTGAAGAGGCGGTAAACAATCCAAGTGGGATTCTAGGTTAGGGCTAACGTGAGGGGGAGTTATCTTGGAGCCATTCCGACGTAATTGGTCTAAGGGCCTAAGGTAATTGTACTTGGTAAAGTACAAAACTTTAGCGTCTGTTCAATACTCGTATGTTAGTTGCGGCTACAAGCGGTCGTCTGTCTCGGATCGAGCGGGTCGCTTTACAAACGTGGCTCTTGTCTTTGGACTCATCATCCATCGACTTAGCACTTACGATGTTTTAAGCATGGAAAGAAACTACTTTTTAGAATATACTACTCCAATGGGTAATCAAGCGAGAAATCCCCCTGCTACGGCAGCTGGCACAAGGATTCTGGAGGTGCTTAATCTATGCAAGAACATCCTGATGAATGAAACCAACACTCAGACATAAGGAGATATAATGCTTTATATTATTCCACTGTATTTACACGTCATCTGTTGTTAGGAAGACACATTGTTTAAGCTTTATGTTCTACAGACAAATTTATTTCTTTTACATCGACAGCGTGTTAATGCTGTGGGCCTAACCGCAGATGGTAGATGCTGTGGTAATTAATAATAACATAAATTGATGTTTGCAGTGACTAGGGCTCGAACCCAGGTATAATATTATATGTTATACTAAGTAGTCGATATAATAACCCATTAAGCCATAGCGCCATATTCATAAAGAGCCTACTGCTCCTCCACGACGTTGAAAGCACAAAACATTGGCTCAAAATAGGGGCTTTTGTGCCCTCAAAAAGTCGAATATTGTATCCGCCGCATAGACTTGAGATTTTATTCTACTGTATAATACATTTTCATTTCATCTTTAAGATCTTAAACCAATTGATACCCCCAAAATCCAATTTCTTATGATAGAAAAACCTCAGCTGGGTTTTGAACAAGGCGAATTCATTACAGGTGGTGGCAAGAATACAACAAATACAACATGACAAAATGAAACCTCATGTTGTTTTTGTAGGTTTGCTTACATTTTGTCAAATTTTTGTATGTTAAATTTCCAGGCGAATTCATCAGCTGGTCAAAATGACAAAATGAAACCTCATGTTGTTTTTGTAGGTTTGCTTACATTTTGTCAAATTTTTGTATGTTAAATTTCCAGGCGAATTCATCAGCTGGGCTCTTGATATCACTTTCATAACTACACTATGGTTTTGAATATTATTATTATCAGGCATGTCACAAATTCCGTTCGGAATTGAAGCCATTCCGTAGTTGAATTCCGATCGAAATGGTTTTAGGTTCTATAGATTCCGAAAAATTCTAAATGTCCAAAATCATTATAAAACACGATTTTTTCAATTGAAATCAGTAACTCTGTCATTGTTTCAACAAACAACACTGAATTATTGATAAAATTATTTAAATATCAAATAAACAAAGAAAAACATACACATTCAATTTCACTTAAAAAAACGAATGTGGTTTCATTCCGAAAAATGTTTCGTTTTACTTTTTCTATAGAAGCAAAACTCGGAATTCATTCCACTTCCGAACGGAATTGAGTTCTGTGACATGCCTGTATATGGTAAAATTTTATTTTGATTTATTTTTTAAGTTTTCGTCTGGTTAGATTTTAGTATAATTTTCAAACAATATGTACTGATTTTAAAGTCCATATCTCGTGAACTATTCGAAATTTTGGTGTTCATTAAATTTGTATGTCTTAATTAGATCTAAAACTTTTGCCTTGCGATAAAATCAAAAACACAACAGCATCTTATTTAACCCTTATGTGTATACCAAGGTACCCCGGTACCTTTAGCACTTTCATCTTAACTTTTTTAATGGAAACAGATGGTTCACAAACCTCAAACTTCTTGAGAACTCCTAACTATTGAAATAGTTTAAATTATTATTACTTTTAAGCTAAAAAATTATATTGTATAGGCGCTGTGGTCCAATTTATATCTTATATACGTAACCGTACGGCAAGGTACCCGGGTACCTTCATACATTATATATGAAAAAACTGTAATAAAAAGTAAAATTTTATTGACAGATAACTAAAGCAAAATTAGACAGATTAGTTATAAATATTTTATATATGAATATTTATGTAGAAACAAGATTTACACTATTTTCTTTGTTTTATACATAGTTTCAAATTTTTTTTAAATTTTATTCTTGACCCTGGTTATAAAAGGGCTAGTGACATCCAATTTCAACCAATATTCTAAAATATATATTTTTATCCGTTGTAACAATCATAATTTCAGTTCTGCTTATAAAAACTGCTAATATATAACAACTTACGTGCTTTTTTATAACTTTGGTGAAAAATTATGTTTTTGTCGAAATCCTTTGATTTTAAGTCGCAGGTACGACTAAGCCGTTAAAGATATTGCTCTAGTTCTTTCTTTGTGGTAATCTGTAGGGGGTTCTAACTATAACGGGAACTTTTTTTTTACTTTTTTCGATTTCGTTTAACAATCTATTTTAAAAAACCAAAAAAGGAGTTTTTAAAACGGTATGAACAAAGTACTTTTTTTCGTCCTGTGCAAAAGTGACATATCGTTAGCCCATTGCATCAAAAATGGGTATTTAAATATCCTAAAGCCTTAAGAAAGTAAAACTAGTCAAACTTTTTAAAGTTTTTTAAAAATAATAATTTTTTTATAGCATATGCTCAGGAGAGTCTTCAAGGACATAGGATATTTTATAAAACCTTTGATAATTAGAAAAGTCTTCAACCGATTTTAAGGTTATATATCATGTATTTGAATTATTGGAGTCAAATGTAGAAAAAATGGAGGCTACATCTTCCTGTAGTACGAAACTTAATTTACTTAATACAAATTTATGGTATACATATATATTCGCCATGACTTGTATCCTTACAACCGCCATGTTGAATTCACCTTGAGATTTACTATTTACTATAAATGAACGTGCTTTGTAATTCTCAGAGTTATTTTCCGAGATCACGCATTTATTTTCTCCAAAAATGTTTGTTTACAATAATTTTTCCATATAGGTACCCGGGTACCTTGCCATTCTCTTAAAGGTGTTTTTTTTTGCCATACACATAAGGGTTAAAACAGCAAAACTACCAAAAACTTAAAATTTCGATTTTTATTGTCGATGACCCTTCACCTTTAAGGTCAAAAGTCAAAAATTTGCTAAATTTTTTCATCATACAAACATTTTCTCAAGACTCTATAATATTTAAGCTGTTTCAATCATTTGGACTTATATGAGAGCTGTGGACCGATTATCTTGAAATTCAGCAAATTACAGTTTGTACAAAATTTATGTATGCATAAACTAAACTTACATTTTCAGATTTATGAGCGTTTTAGAGATTTTTGTCTCATTTAGTGCGTTTTGACAGAATAGTTTGTATGGGAGCTATAGTCAAATGTGGACCGATTTCAACGAAATGTGGTACAGTGATTTCGGTTTACATAAGCAGTTTCTGTTTTAAATTTAATTAAATATTGATATTTGTGGGCAAAATATCAATTCTGGGAAGTGGGACCTATGGGGGATACCATAAACAATAAATCAATTTTGAGGTATTTTAATAGCCGTAGTCACAATAGCAAATAAATGATCTGTGCCAAATTTCATTAAACTATATTTAGACTTGCGACCTTTACTTTGGCGTTCAGCCAGACAGACGGACTTACATCGTTAAAACTAATCAGGAAGTGATTCTGAGTTTATTGGTACACTTAAAAGTGGGTCGAAGACCAATATTTCTATGCGTTACATACCCTTTTCACCTATGGTGGTGAAGGGTATAACAAGTAAGAGTGTTATATTCGTGTGCCGAATCTTATATACCCACCATAACATTTTATTAAATTTAGAAACATATCTCACATATCTATAAAGGTGCGAATAATTCAAGATGTGAACCAAATTCGAAAAAATAATCACGCTAGTTGGCATTGTTGGTAAAATGTTTGGACTTATGCATTAAACACATAGACAACAGCAGGCTACGGGCTACAACCTGTCAAAATTAGAATACATGCATTCAAATAGAAATAAATTTTTTAGAGTCGACACAGCTACACGACTACCGACCACCGTTGTAGCTGTAGCCAAAATTAAACTATTTTCTATTTTTGTTGGCGACAATAAAAGATTTAGTGCTGTCAACGCCATATAATATTGAAATAAATGAGCGATTCAAACCACTTGAATTTATTTACCACAAATACAATGGGGAGAATTTATGTAAACAATTTACATACTTATAAAATATTTATATATTTAATGTATATAATAATATCTAATAAAATATTATGTAAAAATTTATATTTATATAACTCTAACTCAATAGAAGTAAAATTTTAAAAAGTTATTTTTTAAACTATCTAACTCACGCGCTACGTGTGCTAGAGCTACATAGTTCATGTTATATAAAAGCCCAGTATGTCCTTTATAAAATTCATTATATAAAAAAGCATACTTATATCTATATTGTTTTAAGATATACGAATTTTTATAAAAAAAAGTCGGTTGCAGAAATAAGTTTATAGTATATTAGTTCCTTATCCATTATAAAGAATATTATATAGAATATATAAGAATATAAAAGATATTTTCGGTAGCTTTTATTTGATACCAAAAAAGTTAATATCGGATATAAACTTCTAAAGTTATACCGTATAATTCTTGAAATTTAAAAAGCCCATAACTCTTAAACTATTAGAGATCACACCAAAATCTTTCTGTAAATTTTTTTTTTGATATAGACATACTATCAGGTACAGAAAAACCGTTGATTTCGGAGGTTAATTAATAAAATGAATTTATGTCGTTTTTATCAAAATTTAAATTGTTATTTTGTCCATCTTATAAACGCGATATTGGCACCACTCATAAACAGGTGTTTCGAAATGTAGCTGCCGTCTTAAATGTAGCTGCCGTCCGCAAAATAATTAAGTAGCTGACTACGAGCCAACGACTTTTGTAGTCGGTGTTCGTGTAGCCTGCTGTTGTCTATGTGTTTAATGCATTAATTCGGTTGCAGTAGCTGTATATTTAGATATTGAAAAGTATCTAAAGGGTTTCCCTGGTATTTACTTTGCACAAAATTTGGTCTAATAACCGGGTATAGTTTCACATTATAAGCTGCTAAACACTTTTCTTTGAAATAGCTTTTAAGTTTCGTAGGTACAATCTTAATATGTGACCCGGTATATGAAAAGGGTGGGTTACGACTCAAAAACAAAATTTCGAAAAATTAGTTAAAAATTTCGAAAATTGGCTAATTTTTTAAATTTTGTTTTCGAGTCATACGCCACATTTTCATATACCGGGTCACATATACTGAATGTACCCACAAATCTTTTTGATTGTAGACATAACAAGTAAGAGTGTTATATCCGGCTGTGCCGAATCTAATATACCCACCATCAAGTCGTATTAAATTTAGAAATATTTCTCATATATCTACGAGGGTTCAGCTAATTCAAAATGTGGACCAAATTCGAAAGAAGTTGTTACGCTAGTTGGTATTGTTAGTAAAATATTTGGACTTAATTCTGTTGCAGGAGCTTTATAGTTCAACATTTAAAAGTATGTAAGTGGTTTCCCTAGTACTAACTTTGCCTAATACCGTGTATAAAGTCTGGATTTTGATTGTAGATATACAAAAGTGGATGTTATATATATATATATATATATATATATATAAAGAGTGTTCTAAAAACAATATGCATTTACTATTTTAGACAAAATTTATCCATAGTGCAAGAAATAATTTATTTTTTGATCAAGTTAGTTTCTATAGATATGTCAGATACTATATTTTAGAAATTATTAATTTTTAATAGTTATTTCAATCAAAATGAACTGCGAAAAAAAAGTTCGTGAAAATATAATTAAAACTTTTCAAAAAAATCCGTCATGGACTTTTAAAAAAATAGCTAAAAATTTAAAAGTTGACCCTCGAACGGTTTCTAATGCCATCAGACGGTATAAGGAAAACCTGAGCATTGAAAGAAAACCTGGATCAGGGAGGAAAAAAGGTCCTACAGATATTGGTAAGGCAAAAGAAGTCGAGCGACTCTTTCGAAGAGCGCCTAACACTTCTTTAAGAAAAGCAGCTCGTACGGTGAAATGTTCTACGAATTTTGCACATAGAGTCAAAGCTTATGCTAGACTGAAGACATACAAAGTCCAAAAGGTTCCAGATCGCAATGCTATAAAGAACTTAGAAGCAAAAAAACGAGCGAAAAAATTTAAGTCTGATTTTATAGAAAAATACACCTGTTGTGTGATGGATGATGAAACATACGTACTGGCAGACTTTTCTCAACTTCCTGGTCAAGATTTTTATGTTGCTGATAAACGGGGCAATGTTTGGCAAGAGTTTCGCACAAAAAAAACAAACAAATTTCCCTAAGAAGTTTCTCGTGTGGCAAGCTATTTGCAGTTGTGGCAAAAGAAGTAAAGTATTTGTGGCATCTGGCACAATAAACACAGAAATTTATATAAAGGAGTGCCTACAAAAACGGTTGTTACCCTTTTTAAGAGAGCACAGAGTGACTACATTTTTTTGGCCCGATTTGGCATCATGCCATTATGGAAAAAAGGCACTTGAGTGGTACTCAAAGAATAATGTCATTTTTGTACCACGAGAGGCAAATCCACCTAACTGTCCAGAACTTCGGCCTGTGGAAAGGTATTGGGCTCTGGTAAAAAAGGAATTGAAGAACACAGGAAAGATTTCCAAGAACATGTCCGATTTTAAACGCAGGTGGAACAAATGCTCCAAAAAGGTATCAGAAGCAACTGTAAAATCTTTAATGGGAGGGTTTCCGAAAAAAGTCGATAATTTTGCAAAATCCGAGTATTAAGTAAACATTTTAATGCTAAATGATTTTGTATAATATGTCATTATATTTGCGTATTTTGTAGAGTTTTTATATTAAAAGGTTTGATTTTTATTTAAGAAAATCCAACTACAAATTTTATTTAGAGCACTCTTTATATATATATATATATATATATATATATATATATATATATATATAAGAATTATAGCCAAATGTCGACCGATTGCACACTGGTATTTATATTAGGCTTGGTTTTCCAAAATTTACTTGTCATAGCTGTTATAGTTTGTAATTTAATAGCTTTTAACTGGCCTTTGCTACATTTCTTTGGTTTCCGGGAGTGTGTTTTATATGAAAGCTATAGTCGAATATGGACGGATTCATATAAAATTGCATATACTGACCAATAGTTGCATAAAATTTCTCTATTCTAAATTTAGTCGTCATAGCTATTACAATTGTATTCAATTTATCAGCATTCATATGTTTCCCGGCGCGAGGTTATATGGGAGCTCTAACTAAATGTGAACAGATTTCGTCTATTTTAAGTACACAACTTCCGTTACATATCAAACATACTTTTGTACAATTTTGTCTCTCTAGCTTTTGTAGTTAAGGGGATATAGCACTTTTATATGACGGACAGACGGACATAAACCCCCTTTTCTTTTTGTATTTTTGAGTTTCCGTAAGTTTTTATTATGGGAGCTATGGTCAAATGGTGACCGATTGTGACAAATTTTGCACACTGGCTGGCATTCACATAAGGGATTCCTTGCGCTAAATTTAGTGGCCAAAGCTATTACAGTTTATCGTTTATTGGCATTGGAGTGTATTTATGATGAATTTTAGGCTGTTTGCGTAAGTGTTTTGTATGGGAGTTATGGTTAAATGTGAACCGATTTCGATGAAATTTTATATGCTGCCTAGTGCTTATGTAAAACTTCTAGATACCAAATTTTGTCATCATAGTTGTTATAATTTGTCATTTATTAGCAAATAAGCGATAAGCCTAGACGAGGTTATACGGGAGCTTTGGTCAAATGTTAACCGATTTTGGCCAATTTCAATACCAACATTTTTTCATAGATGAAGATTGTTTTTACTAAGTTTCAGTGAGCTAGCTCCTTTCGTTTAGGCGTTATCGTGATTTCAACAGACAGACAGATACACAGACAGATAGACAGACGGACAGACAGACAGACAGACAGACAGACAGACGGACATCGCTCAAACGTCTTAGAATTTCATAAGGATTCCGAATATATATCGTTTTTGATTGAGCCAATATTAAGGAAATTACAAACGGAATGACAATCTTAATATACCCCCCATTCTTTTTGATGGTGGGTATAAAAATATACGCACGTCTCGACTATAATTAAACCCTTCACCACCATAGGTGGAAAGGGTATTATAAGTTTGTGCTGATGTATGTAACGCAAAGAATTGTCTTAGACCCACCTTTTAGTATACCAATAGGCCTGGAATCACTCTCTGGATCGATTTAGCGATGTCAGTCCGTCCGTCCGTCTGGCTGGCTGGCTCCCCATATAAACCATATAATCAAAGTACAGATCGCAATTCTAGAGATAATTTGATGAAATTTGGCACAGATATTTTTTTTTTTAAAGTGGGACCTTGAAATTCATCAAAATCGGTCCATAATTTATGATACCTCTCATGGGTCTCACTTCCCGGAATTGATATTTTGGCCACAAATATCAATATTTTTTCATGAAATTTAAAACAGATATTGTTTATGTTAACTTAAAACCACTGTATTTATCTTTATACAGAAAAGAGAACATCCTTGGCCTTAGTGGTGAAAGCTATGGTCGTATGGTCGGGCTTGACCGACTATAGCACTTTCTTGCTTTTATTCGATACGAATTTTGAGAAACTACAAATAATTAAACTTTAAAAATTATAATTTTATCTCTTAAAATACACGTTTTTAATAAAAATTGGCTGAACATTTAAAATTTAATCTTTTTTGACAGTATTTAAGCTAAAAAGAAAAAATAAACCTTCCCTATTAATTAAATATCCTTTATCTCAAATTCAATTGCCTTTTGTGGTTTCTTCACAGTTGTCTCCTCCCTAATTTCAAAAATATGATAAGTTCTTGACAAATATTTTTCTTTTTATTATATTTAAGTAAATAAAAAAAAGGAATTCTAAAATCTCTTGTAATTATAATGATGAATTAATTTGTCGCCCCTCTTACGGATACGAGTATTTACCGGCAAACAAAAATACAAATGACAAATGTTATTTGCCGCATCTGTTACAAATTAAATTCAATTTATAAATTTAGCTAATAAATCTTTAAAACTGAAACCCAAAGCGTTAAATTGTCGTCAAACAATTAAACCATAAAAGGGGGCGTCATGCGAAAACACCCTACAAATTACAAATGAATTGAGTTTAAATACTCGGAATGTCTGTCTGTCTATCTTTTTGAATGTCTGGTACTTTGGGTCGAGTAAATTCGCGACTTTAAACACGATGAAAACTAGGAAAATCAACTGCAGCAGCAACAACAATAACAACAAAACACACACACACACACAAACAATAATAAGGAAACAGGATTAATTGATGATCCTGTGCTAATAGCTGTAAATAATTAGAGATAGGGTAAGAGTTTCGCTTGTTCCCTTATCAAATGTACATACAAGTATTATTCCGATTGTTACACTTTGGTTTGGTGCTAAGGACACACTGACATACACAAATACTAGAGTATTCATAGATTTAAGGGATTTCTCCCTTCCGCTGCTGTTGTTGTTTTTCTAAACATATGCACGTTAAAGGACTTATAAAGATCCTGCTTGTATCTGGTCTAAGTTGTAGTTGCATTTAACAATAGAAATTGCCACCCTAATTTGTTTTTTTTTTTCTATACAAATTTTGTTTGTGTTTGAAAATTATGAATTTTCTGAAAATTTATTTGCATTTAAGTGTTGATCTCTATGTCAACACAGATGATCACATTTTTGTCCTAAAAATTTATTGTTGATTTTTGAGATTTAGAATTTGGTGGCAATTTATTTTAATGACATATGAATAAATTATAAGGTCCTTTGTAGCTGATTTTCTTTATCGTGTCATGTGTTCGTAATTATTGCGTTAATTTCTTTATTATCTGAGTATTAAGTTAGAAATTATTAAATAGTTTAATAATACCCTACACTACCTTGGGCAGTATTACAAATTTTTTGTGAAATAATAATAGAAAACAACAATTGTTATATGATCCCAACCAGCTTTAAAGAAATTAACTTTAAAATTGTTAAAAATTTCCAACTTCGAAAACCAAACACGGGAGGATGTCCGAAACTTCGATAGAAAGACCAAGTAGAGGAACATTTTTCAAAGCTTGGCCTATAAAATTGGAGAATATTCGCACAAGATCAAAATCCATGGAATTCTAAAATATGCTCGGACTTTGATCTTAACAGATTGTAACATTTAAGTAAGATTTAAATTGTTTAAGTTTCAAAATAATTTTAAAAAAGTTTTAAAATAATTACAAAAAATGGTATAAAAATATTTTTCCAAAAATTACAACAAAGCAAAAAAAAGCAGGGAAAAACAAAGTTATTTTCACATGATTTTGGATCTAAAAATAAAAATTGTTTATATTAATTATAAGCTGCTAAGTTTTCAACATATGAAGTAGCTCAGTGGAAGAGTCTCTACCTAGCAGTGGGAGGGTCTGGGTTCGAGCCCCCATGGGATCATAAAAGAAATTTTATATTTCGTTTAACCCTAACCGTACTGATAACATTTTTATACGTAGACTCCTGATAAGGGTACCCGGGTACCCGTGAATACTAATTTTTCAGTTACGATTAAAATATTCCGCGAAATATATTTAGACTAACTGCAGAGGATAATTTGAATAGTTCTTTACAGAAAATGGAATTAACATTAAATGTTTACTAGAAGAATTCAGAAGATATAACAGCTTTGAAATTGTTACCTTTGCATGGCTATTAATCTGAAATCAAATCTTAAAACACATAAAGTGCATGATGGTTGCCAAAGGCCAATATGTAATACACACAACCAAATTATTGCTTCACGCTTAACAGAATTGTAATTTTCTGAAGTTTATCTATTATAAAAGTGCAAAGTTAAGTTGTCAAATTATTAATTAAATGCACACATTTTAAACTAAAATAAAAAATAGAATCATATCCATTACTTTTTTATATATGTAATGCCTTAATTTTCGTACTGGTACCCGGGTACCCTTATCAGGAGGGTTAGGAATATTTGACTTTCGGTGAATCCACATCCTAAGCCAAAAGCTTTGGAAAGCTTAGAGAAACAAAAATCTTTAGAAAATAAATAGTTTTAGGAACTTACAAAACCTCAACTTTGTATCATTTATCGTTAAAGAGATATTTGACTTTAAAGTTCGTTCGGGTACCCAGGTACCCGTGTCAGGAGTGTTAGGGTTAAAAATATATGTTTTTAATAAAACAACAACAAAAAAGTTGTTGCTGTTGTTGTTGCTTTCAAATTGCTTACCCAAGTCATTACTTTTCTGCAATTGGCAAGTACTTGCCTCCAATGACATCCCCATGTTAATGTAATGACTTAAACAGAGAATGAGTAAGTAGTTCGTGTTCAATAGTTTAACTGTTTAACTCATTATTTGGTAATGAAAAGATTTACTGGCGAAGTTTTCAAATTTAATTTAAAATGTGTTTTGTCGTACGATTTTCAATATAAAGTCGACTTTTTCGGTCAAAAGCCGACTTTAAATTTTCTGTGGTTAGGCTGTTAATTTTTGGTGTAAAATTTACAAGAAAAGTTGAAAAAATTTGAGGCTAGGAAGTAAATTGGCTTAAAAACACTTATTTTTTTGACAAATTCAGTTTTTAGCGTAAAATCGCAAGAACGATTCATCTCCAAATTAGAAAAAAACTCGACTGGGAATTTTCTAATATTGTATTGCTTGGCAGCTGTATGGTTTGTGGCGCAGTCTTGCGGATGCACAGTGGAATGGCTTAAAAATAGAATGAAAATAACTCTGTAACTTCTAAGCCGCTGAGTGGATTTTAAAATATTATGTGGACATAGCAAAAGTATTGGGGAGCTTAAGTTTTGAACCTGGAAAGCCTAGATTGTACTGTGACGCCAAAGTCGGCCCCCAAAGTAGGACACCTTGGACTCATAAATCACTTATAATTGTCATTTCCTAAGCGATTTGAAAATCTTACTTTATAACTGTTTAAAAGATATTCGACTTAAAAAAAAAATAAAATTTTTAATTTTTTTTCCATACTGTACCGAGTTTTTACTAATATCAGACCTATATATAAACCGATTTTCCTGATTTGATGTTTTCAAAAAAAGAATAAAATTTTAAATATTTTACGAGCAAGAAGTGTATTCAAAGATTTACTATGTAAAAAATTATAAGTGCTTAAAGTAAATATATAAAAAACTAGTAACAAATTGCTATGTTTAGTCGGTCAAGCCCGACAATACGATACCCTTCACCACTAAGGTTAAAGGTGTTCTTTTTCCTGTCTAAATACAAATATTTACAAAATTTTGCCATTATAAAAACGTTTTCTCAAAATTTATACATTTAAGCTGTTTCCGTCATTTGGACTTATATGAGAGCTGGGGTCAAATGTGGACCGATTATCTCGAAATTTGGCAAATTGATTACAGTTGTTACAAGAATTATGTTTGCAAACTTACTTAAAATTCTCACTATTTTCAGATTTAAGAGCGTTTTAGTGATTTTTGTCCCATTTAGTGCTTTTTGATATATATGTTTGTATGGAAGCTATGGTCAAATGTGGACCGATTTCAACAAAATTTGGTACAGTGATTTAAGTTTACTCAAGCATAATTTTTTAAATTTAAATTTCATGAAAAAATATAGATATATGTGGCCAATATATCAATTCCGGGATGTGGGACCTATGGGAGGTACCATAAATAATGGATCGATTTTTCCATTATCAAAAAAATGATCGGTGTCAAATTTCATCAAATTACCTTTAGAATTGCGATCTGTACTGTGATTACAAGGATTACATGGGGGCCCAGCCGCCAGCCAGCCAGACGGACGGACAGACAGACATCGCTAAGTCGACTAAGAAAGTGATTCTAAGCTTATTGGTATACTTAAAGGTGGCTCCAAGACAAATATTTCTATGCGTTACATACATCAGCACAAACTTATAATACCCTTTCCACCTATGGTGGTGAAGGGTATGGTCCCATTATTTATGGTACCTCCGATAGGTCGCACTTCCCAGAATTGATATATTTTCCACAAATATCAATATTTTTTCATGAAAATTAAAACAAATACTGCTTATGTAAACCAAAATCCCATACAAACATCACAAAAATCACAAAAACGCTCATAAATCTGAAGGTAATGAAAATTTTAAGTATATTTTTTGCATACATAATTTTTGTAAACCAACTTTTATAATCAATTTGCCGAATTTCGAGATAATCGGTCCACATTTGACTCTCATATAAGTCCAAATGACGGAAACAGCTTAAATCTTTAAGTTTTGAGAAAATATTTCTATGATGGAAAAATTTAGCAAATATTTCTCTTTATTTTGGGAAAAGAACACCTTTGACCTTAGTGGTGAAGGGTATTGTATGGTGGGGCTTGACCAACTATAGCACTTTCTAGCTTGTTTTTTAATATTAATATCCTTTTAAAAAATAATCAAAATTTTGCATTTAACACGTTTTAAAACTAAACAACCATAACCATTGAAAATTTCATGTAAAATGTTATATATTTACATATTAGGAACTTCAAAAGTCGTATGAAAAAGGAACTTATAAAGAGTATGTATGATATTATTGTCAAAGATATATCGTCACTTAAAATGCAACAGGACTGAATAACTAAAAAATTCAAAATTGATTTTCTAATTGATTACACTGTGCCTAATTTTCAAGATATAGCTTTTTACCATCACCGAGGATTTTTTTTTCATTAAATGATGCATTTACCTTCATAAAGCAATAATCCACCAAAACTCGACCATAGACTAAGTCGTAACACTATGTATATATGTATATATATATATATATATATATATATATATATATATATATATATATATATATATAGATATATATCGCACTTGATCAACAAAAGGGTATTAACTCAAAATTTTTAAATTTTCAGAGGGGTAAAACTGTAGTTTTTTTTTTTTTGTGAAATTATAGTAAGAATGATGTGAGTGGGTAGATAATTTCAATTTCATCAATTTCTATATATATATATATATATATATATATATATATATATATATATATAAATATATATATATAATTCCCCGACAACATTCCAATGGGAACAAGGGGTACTTCCCTCAGACAATGAGCTGCATCCGATTCTATTTTTAGACTCATTGAAAGGGACCTACGTTTTAACTCCGGCTCCGAACGGCATTAGTTTGAGAAGATATACATAGCCTAATACTCAATAACCAGTGGCTAGCTTAGTTATGAGGTGAACCGCCGCTTTTTTGAACATTTATTTTTTCAAGTGGGTCTGACCGGGGATCGAACTTGGTACCTCTTGTATGCTAGGCGGATGACTAACCTGCTAAACCTGCGGTCAAAGATATATAGTCAATTAAAATGCAAAAGGGCATAATAACTAAAAATTCAAAATTTATTTTCTAATTGATTATACTGTGCCTTATTTTCAAGATATAGCTTTATTTTACCATCACCGAATTTTTTTTAATTTTAGCGGATCTTAACATAAATAAGTCTCCTGGGCCGGATGGCATACCAGCACTGGTCTTGAAGCAGTGCTCTTCGACGTTAGTTCGTCCATTAGCCAACCAAGGTGCTAACTTATACCATGCCGGTGAGTTTCCTATGTGTTGGAAGGTTGCTAATATAACACCAATCCCAAAAAAAGGTGAGGCTAGCAACCCCGAAATTACCGCCCAATAGCAATTTGTTCCGCCCTTTCCAAAGTGATGGAAAGTATGGTAAACTATCATCTAGTCAAATATTTGGAGTCTAATAACCTACTAAACGACCGGCAGTATGGATTTTGTAGGGGCCGCTCTACGGGTGCCGTTATATTCACCGTTTTGGCGAAAGTAAAATTATAGCTCTTGATATTTCTAAGACGTTTGATAGAGTGTGGCATGGAGCGCTTCTATCAAAACTTATTGCTTTTGCTGTTGGTAACAATTTCTCTAGGTTTATATCGAGCTTTCTCAGAGATCGCACTATAAGAGTTGTTATAGATGGGATATCGTCCGACGAGTTCAAGATTAATTCGGGGGTACCACAAGGCTCCGTTCTTTCTCCTACTCTATTTCTTATTTTTCTAAATGACCTTCTATGTCAAACTTCCAATCCTATCTACTCTTTTGCAGATGATAGCAACATCTGTCATTCGTATTCATTCAACTATAGGCCAAGCATGTTGGATATCAATTCCAAGAGGCAAACCATGAATGATAGCTAAATTCTGACCTTTCTACAATATCCAATTGGGGTCGTTCTAATAGGGTCGATTTTAATGCTCGAAAGACCCAATGTTGTGTGTTAACACACAAACGTGTTATGAACAATGTTGCATCATCTGTAATTATGGGTGGTATAAATATTGAGGAATCAGAAACTCTTGATGTTCTAGGCATGAAAATTCAGTGTGATGTCCGTTGGACTAATCACGTTTTTCAAGTGTCGAAAGAAGCATTCAAGTGTCTCGGCTTTTTAAAGCGGTGTAAGATATACTTTACTCCAACTGATCTCTTTAACATCTATATCAATTATTTATATCCCACCGAAAATGGAATACAACTCTCATGTATGGGCCGGTGCTTCAAAGTCTATTTTGGAGCTTCTCGACCGTGTACAAGAGAGGGCGAAGGTGCTTATCGGTGACAGTAGGGTAGCCAACTCTATTGCCTCATTGGAGCATCGTCGTAATGTGGGTTGCGTTCCACTGTTCTATCGCTACTACAATAGCATGTGCTCAAACGAAATTAGGGATCTTGTTCCAGAAACCCGTACATTTTTTCGTAGCACACGCAACTCAACAAGGGCTCATCCCTTTGTAATCGATTTTCCAGTGGATCGCACGACGCGCTATAGAGAAAACTCGTTTTTAAGCCGCATAGCAAGCACGAATGTGGAATAAACTTCCTGCATCAGTCTTCCCCTCTAATTATGATATACAAAAGTTCAAATCGAAATCATACTAATCTATGCTCAGTCACACGTCTGATCATAGTTCAGAAATATTTAATATTAAATATTTCCAACACAAACGTTTAACTTTTATTTTCTAATAATACTTTATGATATTATGGGATGATTTTTTGGATGATTTTAATGGTTTTCAACATAAATCGATCCAATAAAATACATCAAGAACAACAACAACAATCCCAAATGTCTAATAGTAACAAAATACCACCCCCTCGATTAGTGCAATAACTAACATTCCTGGACAATTGTTTGAATTCCTATTTTGGGTCCTTTGACTAGTGAATTATTGCGTGTTGACGCATATGGTGACAATTTACGCTTTCTTTCACTCATCCATGCAATTCATTCATTCACTCATTCTGTCAGTTCTATCAATTGTTATTTTTGTTGCTGAAATATTGGTCTATTGTATAATGCAGAAAAAATTGTTAATGCTCTTAGCAAGAAAAACACCAGCTTTATACTCGTAACAATTACGAGCGTCAATACCAGCTAAAGGAAATAGGACTAATAGTGCCACCACCATTTAGTGTTTGTTTACACTTTTTACATCCGTCTGCTAATATCCTGGATATTAGAATGTGTATTTTTGTGTTTTGTCGGGACCTTGTTTTCTCTTGCGCTGAGATCGCGAATGGTTTGATGTTCATCACATTAAAGGCAATTAGCGCAGAAATTAGGGAAAATGAAAATTTTTGAAATGTGCAAAATTTTCAAACGATTAAATTGAAATCACAGATAAATTTCATACATCAATTGCTATTATATACGAGTATTCTGTGTTTTTGTAATGATATGCGAGTGCGTCCATGTGTTCCTTTTAATGTTCCACACAGTTTGTCAAGATTAGCGTGTAATTTCGTTATGTTTGTTTCTGTGGGTTTGTTTGGAGATTAGATTTTTCTGTTGATTTGAACAAAAATTTGAACAGATGGATTGTGAAAACATTTGAAAATTTGTTTTTCTGTAAGATAATTGCAGCAAATGATAAATTATTACACTATCTGTTGTTTGTGATTAGGATTTTTGTTAAATTGTAAAGAGTTTTGAGGAAAAATGTTATCGGAAACTCTGAATTATTCTTTGATATTAGAACAAATTCAATTAGAAAAGTTAACGGCTTCACAATGGCGGTATAGACAAATTTAAGACATAACTTGTTACTTGACTATGAATAGGGCTAAGGCTAGTGCAGCTGGATAAAAAAAATCTAAAGAGATAGACCTAAAACTAAAATTTTGCTTAATTTACGTTAATATTTCATACTTAGGATCCTTTCTTGACTAATAAGAACCTGTTAGGAAAAAGGGTTCTTTTTTCGATTTTAAATTTTTTCTCTTATTTGCCCAAAATCCGTCATATCTGAAAAAATTTTTCAGTCTTCAATTTTTATACCCTTCACCACCATAGGTGGAAAGGGTATTATAAGTATGTGCTGATGTATGTAACGCATGGAGATATTTGTCTTAGAACCACCTTTTAGTATACCAATAGGCTTAGAATCACTTTCTGAGTCGATTTAGCGATGTCCGTCCGTCTGGCTGGCTGGCTGGACCCCCATGTAAACCTTGTAATCAAACTACAGGTCGCAATTCTAAAGATAATTTGATGAAATTTGGCACAGATCATTTTTTTAATAAGGGGACCATGGCTATTGAAATTCGTCAAAATCGGTTCATTATTTATGGTACCTCCCATAGGTCCCACTTCCCGGAATTGATATATTGGGCACAAATATCAATATTTCTTCACGAAATTTAAATCAAATACTGCTTATGTAAACTTAAATCACTGTACCGAATTTCGTTAAAATCGGTCCACATTTGACCATAGCTCCCATACAAACTTTGCTTAAAAAACGCACTAAATGAGATAAAAATCACGAAAACGCTCGTAAATTTTAAGATAATGGGAATTTTAAGTTTATTTTTTGCATACATAATTTTTGTTACAACTGTAATCAAATTGGCCACATTTGACCCTAGCTCTCATATAAGTCCAAATGTCGGAAGCAGCTTAAATATATAAGTTTTGAGAAAATGTTTGTATGATGGCAAAATTTAGCAAATATTTGTCTTTATACAGGAAAAATAACATTTTTGACCTTAGTGGTGAAGGGTATCGTATGGTCGGGCTTGGCCGACTATAGCACTTTCTTACTTGTTTTTTTTTTTTTTTTTTGAATCAGTTAGAAATGTTTCAGCTTATGATAAGAGCTTCGACTAGAGCTGTAACTATCGCTATGACTAGAGATATGTTAGGAGATATAAGATACAACAATAGCTATGAATAGATTTATGGTTCAAACTATGACTAGACTAGAGCTATTAATGGAGTTATTGCCAGAAGTATGAAAAGTGTGTTCCAACTAGAACGCAATTTTTAAATTTGGCGAGATTCGAAGTGTCATTGTTTGACATTTGAACAATTGTTATTGTTTGCTAGAAGAAGGTACGAGGCATAGATAAAACACATAGATTGAGAACATATGTTCTACTAAGGCACCAAAAAAATGTGGTGAATAAATTAACTAAGGTGGTGAACTCACATACAGGTACTGTGAATTCAACATAGTCATTTTGACAACTGTCAAATGAAAATGTAAACAAACAAAAATTATTTGTAATTGAAAAGGGTAAGTAAAGAAATTTTGTTTGTTTTTTTTTTAATAATATTAAATAAATATATTCAGGTATGTGATGGACATTTTTCGTTTTCAAATCGATCGATTTCAGACATATTTTTTAGCTAATTTTTGGTTATTTCCCCCAAATTTCCTTTTTAAAATGTGAAATTTTGAAAATTTCCTATATAAATGGGAAATTATAAAAATTTTCTGTAAAAATGGGAAATATGAAAATTTCACCTAAAAAAGGGAAATTTTGAAAATTTCCCATAAAAAAGGGAAATTTTGATAATTTCCCATAAAAAAGGGAAATTTTGAAAATTTCCCATAAAAATGGAAAATTTTGAAAATTTCACCTAATAACGGGAAATTTTCAAAATTTCCCTTTTTTATGGGAAATTTTAAAAATTTCCCTTTTTTATGGAAAATTTTGAAAATTTCCCATTTTTATGGGAAATTTTCAAAATTTTCTCTTTTTTATGGGAAATTTTACAAAATTTCCCATAAAAATGGGAAATTTTCAAAATTTCCCTTTTTTATGGGAAATTTTCAAAATTTCCCTTTTTTATGGGAAATTTTCAAAATTTCCCTTTTTTATGGTAAATTTTCAAAATTTCCCTTTTTTATGGGAAATTATTAAAATTTGACTTTTTTATGAGAAATTTTCGAAATTTCCCTTTTTATGGAAAATTTTCAAAATTTCCCTTTTTTATGGGAAATTTTCAAAATTTCCCTTTTTTATGGGAAATTTTCAAAATTTCCCTTTTTTATGGGAAATTTTCAAAATTTCCCTTTTTCATGGGAAATTTTCAAAATTTCCCTTTTTTATGGGAAATTTTCAAAATTTCCCTTTTTTATGGGAAATTTTCAAAATTTCCCTTTTTATGGGAAATTTTCAAAATTTCCCTTTTTATGGGAAATTTTCAAAATTTCCCTTTTTTAGGTGAAATTTTCAAAATTTCCCATTTTTACAGAAAATTTTTATAATTTCCCATTTATATATGAAATTTTCAAAATTTCACATTTTAAAAAAGAAAATTCAAAATTTCCCCTTTTTACAAGAAATTTTTAAAATTTCCCATTTTTATGGGAAAATTTCAAATACTACGATTTTATGGGAAATTTTCAAAATTTTCATTTTTATTGAAAATTTTTAAAATTTACCATTATTATGGGAAATATTTAAATTCTGTATTGATTTTTTCATTTTTGCGTTTTTATTTGACAAATACTTTTGACAAAAAAAAATTAAATCAGAATAACAATTATTTCTGTTTAAAATAAATAAAAATCAGATCTTGACAAATATTTTTGATAAATAAAATAAAAATCAATTTTTGACAAATATTTTTGCCAAAAAAAATATTTGTCAGAATTTGACAAATATATTTGACAAAAAAAATAAAAATCGTAAAATAAAAATTATTTTTGAGAAAAATAATAAAAATCAAAAATTTAAAAAGCATGTCATTTTCTGAAAATATAGTGGAAAACATGCAAAATGATGTTTTCAAATTAGTTCTGCGATATTTCCATATGATTGCTTTTTTTCTTTGAAAATTCAAGAATAATTATTATTTTCGGTCCCTGGTTTATTTTATAAACAAATAATTTATTGACATTTTATTGTTGAGTTTCTTTTTCTTGTGGGGAATTAAAAATCATTCAAACCAGTGTTGCATTTCTAGTGCAAATTCAAAAATAAAAATTTTAAAATCAACAATACCAAGCAACTCTGCTTTAGTATGTGGTGGATATTTTAGTATGCACTAATACCACTTAAACATAATTTTACCAATACAGTAATACTTATTACAATATGGCGCCTCTAAAATGTACCATGACGTCTCTTAAATGTACTTGACAGTTGCGTCCTCAGTCTATGTTGTTAGTTTATGGTACGAGGTTAGCAAAAATGGAGCGCTACACTAATGATCAACGCATTCTCATGGTGAAATTGTTTTACCAAAATGGTGAAAGTTTTGCGGCTACAGTTCGCAAATTGCCATCAATTTGGGGTCACAATAATGCTCCAAAAGAGTCAAATGTAATAAAATTAATGGATAAATTTGCGGAAACTGGGTCTGTTAGTGATGCAAAGACAACAACGCGCCTTCGACCAGGTCGATCGACCGAAAATGTCGCACCTGTTCATGATGATGTCGCTCAAACTCCATCTACCTCAATTCGACACCCAGCTCGGCAAATTGGCATCTCCAAATTCACTATGCAGCGAATTTTGGCAAAAGATTTGCATCTTTATGCATACAAAGTTCAATTGACTCAGGAACTGAAGCCAGATGACCATGGACAGCCAAGGGAGTTCGTTAATTGGGTATTGGGGAGACAACATGAAAATGCTGATTTTGCCGATAAAATCATCTTTAGTGACTAGGCCCATTTCCATCTTGATGGGTTAGTCAATAGGCAAAATTGTCGCATTTGCGGTGAGGAAAATCCTAGAGTGATTCACGAGAAGCAAATGCATCCTCAACTTGTCACTGTGTGGTGTCGTTTTTAGGCCGGAGGAATCATTGGACCTTTTTTTATGAAAATGAGGCAGTAAATGGTGTTCGGTATCGTGAAATGATAACTAGTTTTTTCTTGCCTATAATTGAAGAAATGAATGTGGAGCGCATGTGGTTTCAAAAAGATGGCGCCACATGTCATACAGCTAGAGAAACATTCTATGTCCGTCTGTCTGTCTATTGTCGTCACGATAAAACCTTAACGAAAGGATATAGGTCACTGAAAGTTGGCACAAATATTCTTCATTTCTTGGAAAATTTTGGTATTGAAATCGGGCAAAATCGGTTCACATTTGAAAATAGCTCCCGTATAATCTCGTCTAGGCTAATCGCTTATTTGCTAATAAATCGCTTATAAATAATCGCTTATTTGCTAATAAATTATAACAAAATATGGTATCTAGAAGTTTTACATATGTACTAGGCAGCATATAAAATTTCATGGAAATCGGTTCACATTTAACCATAGCTCCCATACAAAAAACTTACGGAAATAGCCCAAATTCCACCTGAAATACACTTAAATGCCAATAAATAATAAACTGTAATAGCTTTAGCCACTAAATTTAGCACAAGAAAGTCTTATGTGAATGCCTCCCATATAAAAAACTTACGGAAATACAAAAATACAAAAAGAAAAGAAGGTTTATATCCGTCAGATAAAAGCGCGATAGCGCCTTTTACGAAAAGGGCTACAGCAACAAAATTTTACAAAAGGAAGTCTTATATGAATGCCACCAGTGTGCAAAATTTTGTTACAATTGGTCACCATTTGACCATAGCTCCCATATAAAAAACTTACGGAAATACAAAAATACAAAAAGAAAAGGGGGTTTATGTCCGTTTGTCCGTCAGATAAAAGTGCGATAGCTCCTTAACTACAAGAAATAAAGAGACAAAATTGTACAAAAGTATTTGTGATATGTAACAGAAGTTGTGTACTGAAAATAGGCGAAATCGGTTCACATTTAGTTAGAGCTCAAATATATAATATACGCCGCGGGAAACACATGAATGCTGATAAATTGAATACAATTGTAATAGTTATGACGACTAAATTTAGAATAGAGAAGTTTTATGCAATTATTGGTCAGTATATACAATTTTGTAGGAATTGGTCTATATTTGACTATAGCTTTCATATAAAAAACACTCCCGGAAACCAAAAAAAATGTAACAAACGCAAACAAACTTGGGCCTCTGGTATGCTAGGCGGATGACTATATATATATATATATACACATAGTGAACCGCCGTGGTATAGCAGGTTATATATATATATATATATATTTATATATATATATATATATATATATATATTTATATATATATATATATATATATATATATATATATATATATATATATATATATATATATATATATATATATATATATATATATATATATATATTGTGAAAAGACGTAGTATAGCAGGAAAGTCATCCGCCTAGCATATACCAGAGGCCCAAGTTCGATCCCTGCCCAGACTCACTTGAAAAAATAAATTTTCGAAAAGCGGCGGTTCACCTCATAACTCAACTAGCCACTGGTTATTGAGTATTAGGCTATGTAAAACTTCTCTAACTAATGCATTTGCCGTTCGGAGCCGGCGTAAAAACGTAGGTCCCTTTCAATGAGTCTAAAAATAGAATCGGATACAGCTCATTGTCTGAGGGAAGTACCCCTTGTTCCAATTGGAATGTTGTAGGGGAATTATTTATATATATATATATATATATATATATAGATAGATATAGATTCGGAGGCACAAGCAGCATATTAACCCCTTGCGACACGATTTAATTTCGAAGAAACATTTTAATTTAATACTACTGCTTTTGAAACATTTAAATACTCGGCGGGCATAGCCCGTCAATTTCGAATTTGGCACAGAAAATTGCGGGCGACACTCGTCATTTCTCCTTAAGGGGTTAATTGAATTGAATTTTCTCTCAAATGTGTAGTTAAATAAATGATCATAACTACTGACATTCAACAGTGGGTGACTCGGTGTGCAGTCTTAGTCCGTAGCGGGACTTATGACAATAAATCTATCTAAATCGCAGGTACGTGTATACTTTTCTAGAGTTTGTAACCCATATTTTCTACTAAAACTATTTCTATACCATGACTCATATCAGTTCCCAAAAACATTCCATTATGAAATTAAAATTAAATCGTTTGTGTTTTTTTTTTTAGTCTAAAATTGTACATGTCCTTATTTTGGATTTTAAAATTCTAAATGTATAACATGGATTTTTGCTAATACTAAACAAATGATTGTAAAATTGTTAAACAACATGTAAATGAATTAAACAAATACAACATGAACATTAGATAAACAAATAAAATATGTATAACGAAATTGTTGAATAAAAAAAACTAAAAAAACAGAAACAAAACGAATACAAAAACAAATAAAAACATGAAAAATATTAAATTGTAATCCGCTTAAATTAAAACGAATTAGAGCTAATTTGCATAATTGTTTAGAATGGCAAAACCATATAACAAAAACGGAAAGGGAACTGGAAAATGTTTTCATATCCTTACAAAGCGAACAAAATTTCAAATTAACAAAAATAAAATACCACCCCGAAAGGCATTTGCTATAAAGTTGACATCAGAGGAAAATTAAAATACCAAGAGAAATTAAATTAAAACAAAAAATAATAAAACACAAACAACTTTAAACGTGATGACAATATTAAATGTTTGTTAATTTGCATAATTAACATTCAAATCTAAATGAGAAGTCACAGGATAAAACCAGAAAGGAGCAGAATCTAAACAGAGTTTCCAAATTAAGACAATTGTAGTGATAATGCCCGAAAAGATAATTGAGCTGAAACCCTAAAAAAATTAAAGGTATCTCGGTATTTAAACTACCGAGACAAAGGGAAATTGAACGTGTCTAATCAACCCTTAAATGAGGTTAAGTATTTTTATACCTTTGGGTTATTTATCATTGTTCTCAAACAATTTGTGAAGTACAAAAAAAAGTTTTTTTTGTTATATTTTCCTGCCTTATGGTTAAAATTATCACACTTTTTTCTCATTCTGTCAAAATATTGCACCATTTTCTCATTTGTTCATTCATTTAAACAACTTATCAACGAATGAGTAGTCAATTCAATTCATCCCATTCCCTAATACAATAATATTTTATTTGAAATTATTTGTTATAAACTTTTCGTGCCAGAGTGTCGGTTAATACCCTTGAGGTTTCAAATGCGTAAATTTCAATTTATTATTAGTTTGCCGCTAATTGGCTTACCAGCCGGAAGCCAGAAAAAATTGAATTTCCTTTACCGAAAAGCAAGAAAACAGAACTTGTTCCTTAAGTATTTACATGTTTTCTGTTTACCTTTAGCAAATTGTTTTGTTTCCATTTTTGTTTTACGTTTTCGGTATTTTCATTATGAAATTGTAGCCCTAAAACCATAAAACCACACATTTGCAGAATCAGGGACTTAAAAATATCAACTCTTTAAGTTGACTTGGAAGCTATGTCGTACAATACAATGTTAGGTTAGTGTGACAGACTGGTAATCAAATTTACTTAGACTATGAAGACCATTGTATTAGTAGTAAGTTTGAAAAATAAATATCTCCGGGGGAGAGCGACCCTCCGGATCGCTTTAAAAAGCTCTGAAGTCTGCCGACACATATCGCATGTGTCCCAGGGCACCAGCATAATACACTCGATCTTTTTCTTTCTTCGCACCCTGAAAAGTACGAAGTAGATGTCCTTGCACCTCTCGGTAACTCCGATCACTGCACCATTTCCGCCGTCTTTCCGTTCTCTAAACTTCGTAACGTTTCACCAACAGCTACGAAACGTAAAATTTTTATCTACGGGAAGGCACGTTGGGCAGAGCTCAACGATTTCTTTCGGCATTTTAATTGGAAACTGTGTTTCCTAGACAGTGATATCAATGCCATGGCGAAAATGGTGGAAAATATTATTAAGTTGGGGATGAATACTTTCATACCAACAAAAAAGTCTTCGATTAAGCCACGTCACAAAACGTGGTTTAATCAGACATGTAAAACTGCTGTCAGATCTAGGGAGGAAGCATTTAGAATCTGTAGAAATAATAAAACTCCAGTTACTAATTTGCTGCGCAAAAAGTCGAGGTCTTCATGTGCCAGGGTACTTAGTCGTGATAAATCTCTATACGAGCAGCGACTTCGTACCAAAGTTCTTGCTGCCCCTAAGGGCAGTAAGAGCCTCTGGTCATTCGTTAAAAGAGTAAGGAATAATGCTAGTTCATCAATTCCAACTCTTTTAAAGGATGATCAGTCATTCACTAACCCGGTTGATAAAGCAAACCTTATGGCTGAATTATTTGCAAGCAATTCACACTTGCCGGAAAGCAATCAACCACTGCCCGTGATCGAAAGAGTATCAGTAACTATGCCTAGCATATTCTTTCGATCACGTGCTGTTAAAAGGGTTTTAGCGGATCTTAACATAAATAAGTCTCCTGGGCCGGATGGCATACCAGCACTGGTCTTGAAGCAGTGCTCTTCGACGTTAGCTCGTCCATTAGCCAACCTTTTTAGCACCTTATACCATGCCGGTGAGTTTCCTATGTGTTGGAAGGTTGCTAATGTAATGCTTTCCAAAGTGATGGAAAGTATGGTAAACTATCATCTTGTCAAATATTTGGAGTCTAATAACCTACTAAACGACCGGCAGTATGGATTTCGTAGGGGCCGCTCTACGGGTGATGTATTAGCCTTTTTGTCGGAAAAATGGTGCCGTTATATTCACCGTTTTGGCGAAAGTAAAGTTATAGCTCTTGATATTTCTAAGGCGTTTGATAGAGTGTGGCATGGAGCACTTCTAGCAAAAGTTGTTGCTTTTGGTGTAGGTAACAATTTCTCTCGGTTTATATCGAGCTTTCTCAGAGATCGCACTATAAGAGTTGTTATAGATGGGATATCGTCCGACGAGTTCAAGATTAATTCGGGGGTACCACAAGGCTCCGTTCTTTCTCCTACTCTATTTCTTATTTTTCTAAATGACCTTCTATGTCAAACTTCCAATCCTATCTACTCTTTTGCAGATGATAGCAACATCTGTCATTCGTATTCATTCAACTATAGGCCAAGCATGTTGGATATCAATTCCAAGAGGCAAACCATGAATGATAGCTAAATTCTGACCTTTCTACAATATCCAATTGGGATCGTTCTAATAGGGTGTTGTGTTAACACACAAACGTGTTATGAACAATGTTGCATCATCTGTAATTATGGGTGGTATAAATATTGAGGAATCAGAAACTCTTGATGTTCTAGGCATGAAAATTCAGTGTGATGTCCGTTGGACTAATCATGTTTTTCAAGTATCAAAAGAAGCATTCAAGTGTCTCGGCTTTCTTATGCGATGTAAGACATACTTCACTCTAACTGATCTCCTTAATATCTATACCACTTATATCCGACCGAAAATGGAATACAACTCTCATGTATGGGCCGGTGCTTCAAAGTCTATTTTGGAGCTTCTCGACCGTGTACATGAGAGGGCGAATGTGCTTATCGGTGACAGTAGGGTAGCCAATTCTATTGCCTCATCGTCGTAATGTGGGTTGCGTTTCACTGTTCTATCGCTGTTCAAACGAAATTTAGAATCTTGTTCCAGAAACCCGTACATTTCTTCGTAGCACACGCAATTCAACAAGGGCTCATCCCTTTGTAGTCGATTTTCCAGTGGATCGCACGACGCACTATAGAGAAAACTCGTTTTTTAGCCTTACAGCACGAATGTGGAATAAACTTCCTGCATCAGTCTTCCCCTTAAATTATGATATCCAAAGGTTCAAATCGAATATCCACAAACACTACTCCCTCTATCCTCCTTCCCACAACCTTTTTTCCTAGTTCCATCACAATGCATATGCATACATAGGGGTCATCCCCTGAGTGTTGGTCCAATACAAAAAAAAATAACTCCGAATCTGTTGAGCATATCAAAAAATGATCTTAAAGATATTTGTACCTGTTATTCTATTCTGCAATTTTCAACAAAACCGAACAATACGTTTTAAAGATATGAAAAAATTGATGGATCAGCCTCATGAAAAATGGCAAATTTTATAAATTAATTTAAAAAAATAATGTATCCATAGAATTTTAAATTTCGACCGTTTTAATAATTAGGAGACCACAACAAATAAAAAAAAAATTGGGGGGGTCAATATTAAAATCGTTGTTTTTATATATTCGTAGTAAACATGGTTCTAGAATGATTCAAATCTAAATTTTAAGTCATTGCAACATTCACCCTATCTACAACAAAGACGAAATTTGTCTAATTTTTATGAGAATTTCTAAGTTTTCGAACAAATTACAAAAAAAAAATCAAGCAGATTTTTCTACTTTCGGAAATGCAGTTATATAGCCCCATATAGATTTCAAAAATAAAAAAAAAAATGGTTTTAAATTTTGTAAATTATATAGATCGTTTTGTATAAAAACTAAAATAAGATGAGATTAGGTTAGGCAGGCAGCTGATGTTAAGTCAGCGTTACTTGGGTCCCTTTGTGGTACCTGCTTGGGATAGACTGGGAAAGAAAAACATAGATAATTATTCTAGACCATCGGTAAGAGGGTTATTTAAGCCAGCCTGTAGCCCTGTCAATACTTGCTAGATCGAATAAATCATGCAGATTAAGCGTCCCCAGATATAGAGCCCTCAAAATTGAAAGAGTGGGGCAGTGGCAGAGAAGATGAATTACTATTTCATCCTCTTCGACATTGTGACAACTACGATAGTAGTCATGGTGTTGAAAGATAAGCCTTCTGGCATGCAGTCCAAAAACACAATGACCTGTTAAGGTTCAGATTAGGAGTCCGTGGCGAGGTAGAGAAACCAAACATTTTGAACGTTTATTGTAGATAAGCCATGTTTGCCTGGATATTGAACAAGTGGTTTCAAAGGACCATGTGTTCTGCACTGACTCGTAAAGATTTTGTCTAATTACTGATTTGCAGGCGGATAGCGTTAAGCTCGTAAATTGATCGATGTTATCCTGACTCAGGAGATCAGCGGATTTGGCAAGTTTGTCCACAGTGGAGTTACCAGATATTTTGTTGTGCCCGGGTGCCCAGAAAAATTTATATTGCAATGGCTCGCCATCTCGTTAAGAGATGCCCGGCATTCGCGGGTAAAAACAGATGTCGTGTGGAAATAAGACAGGGATTTTATGGCCTGACTGCCGATACAGAAAATAATATCTCTGTCGTATATTCTGTAGTATCTTAACCATTCGGCAGCTTTGAATATGGATGATATCTCGGATTGAATGATACTTCATTGATCAGGAAGCTTAAAGCAGATTTCTTTCCCTAAAAGTTGTATGAAGAAGCCCCCACGCCCATCTTTGACTTGGATCCGTATATACCTCCATACAGCCGTCATCAAGGGATGGTGGGTCTCCAGAGATAGTAACAGTAAAGGATTTATCAAAGAGTGGGGTGGAAATGCAGTGGTCAATGTTGTCAGGGATATCTATGATTTTATCCAGAATAGTGGAGTGTCCAGATTTCGAATGGGACCAGATTCCGATAGCGCTAAGTCGAACAGCCAAGTTAAGGGCGATCTGTTGTGCCATCAGTGCGAGTTAAGCATGACAAAGAGCGCCTAAGATTGTGTAGTTCGTAAGGCACCAGTAATCATTAGAGCGGACGATCTTAAAATTTTAATGAAAGAATCCCACTGGCTTGCATTGGTGAGTGCAGGCCGCCAAACAGACACACCATACATTAGTAAAGGCTTGCCAACCATGTCGAAGACCCAGACAGTGTTAGTAGGATTGAATCCCCAGGGTTTGCCTATGGCCGCTCTACATGAATAAAGTACAATGGATGCTTTGGGCACCCTATAACTTTACAAAACTACTTTACAAATATTCTTAGTCTCACTGTTCTTTTATACACGTCTCAATTAAAACTGTTCCCACAATATTCGTCTATCGACCTTATATAATAGGTAAGAGAGTTTCTAGCATTTTCTGCAGACATAAACAAGGAGCTGCTGTCGTTGATTATACTAACAATATGGCTTACGAAAGTTCAAGCATGTTCCAATACATTCTCACATGATCAAGAGCACTCTCACACGCGCGTTGTACAAAAAGATTATCTGAAGTTAACAGTAACATAGAGAATGAGAGAATGTAGATAAAAGAAAAAAATGTTGTTATACTCTTTATAGCAAATAAGAGATACATGTTGCTCTGCTTATAGACATAAACGGAATAACAACAACATCAATAGAAACATTCTTGAAATCTCAGGGATGAATTAAAGTAGTGAACTTTGTACAATGAGGCGAAATACTTAAAAATTCGTGACAATATGTTATATAGATACCTCCTCCTCTTCACCACAGCTTCTGCAAATACCCGCCATAGTGAATTTTAGTATAGATAGAGACTTGCTAGTCACTATGACATGTGAGAATGTTTTCTATCTAATGGGAATGAATACATCCTCGAACAGACACCCAACTATCACTTACAGAATTAAATACTCTCGCACTTCAGATAGGAGCCATATATGAAGATTCATAATTTACTGAGCTGCTGATCCAGAGAAAAATCTGAGCCAATTCAGGACTGATGCTACATTCAGGAAGACAGAACTCAGATACTTCATGACATCCCAAATGTTGTCAACTTCCTTCGCGCTGTAGCTTTAGAAGTAGACTCTCAAGCAAGACTGTCTAATGATTGAGTCGAAAATCATTTGTGTAGAAGTAACTTATGGTATAACTTCTTGTCAAACTGAGATTCTGCATGAGTGTAATCAATGCCGGGACGTAATGGAAAGCAGTTGTTTCTGGATGTCTCTAGCTTCCAATTAAGAACTGTATACAATTACTTGGAGTAGTACATTTCGTGGTACATTTTGGTGACCTGAGAAACCAAATTGAACATTAAACAATCCTACCGGATTAATGTCACTGATTGAAGGGCATAGTGAAACCAACCGTGGCAGTATTTTCATTCCTTCTAGAATCAAGGTATACTAGTCAAAATACCAAAAAAAAACTGACACTAAAGACTGTAACAACTACAGGGTAACAATACTTCTTTCAATACTGAGCAAGATACTAAGTCGATTAAATTTGAACCACCTTCAATTGTCTCAGAAGTTTGGTATCTACAAGAGGACGTTGAATGGCGTATTAATGGCGCATTCCCCGAAATATTAAAAAGTCTCGGCAAACGTGAACAACAACTTTTCAAACAAATGCCTACGGCAAGTCCCTAATATATGGTGGCCAAATCGCATAAGAAGTAAAAAATCCCTGCCTTAAACTCGAACCAAGTCATTGCCTTAAACTCGAATTATAATAATACTTCCCTAATACAACGAATTCATTCCTTTACAAACCTGACCTTCTTAGGGTTTAGTATTCTAACACAGTATGTAATTTGGCTGTTGAAATGAACAATATACAATTTAATGTTTTTTCATCTTCTATTTTGTTAACAAACTTTGACAAAGTTTTTGGTTTAGAGCCAACTCCCAACACTCACAGCTAGAGCTCGAAAAGAAGTTGCTATTTATTTGATTTTCAAAAAGTCGAGACGTAATAGAAACCCAACAATTAGGCTGCAATCAGCATAAATGTTTTGTTTTTTTTTTTTGTGTAATAATAACAAAAAGTTTCTTCTTTGTTATTTATTTTCACAGAAATATTAAAGAAGTGGTAATATTTAAAATAATATGTTTAAAATAATGTCTTACAAAAAAATTAGAGTGAATGAAGTAGACTTTTAAAACTTGGATAATTTAGATTTAGATCTAAATTTTATTTTTGACAACAAAAGTCAAGTCATTTTAAAAATATAAGATCTCTGAACCGTAATAGAAGACCAGATTTGCGCATTTTGATGTCTCTTATTCGTTTTTTTCACATTAGCTTGTACTTGCACGTGGTATCTGAATGCTTGAGTCATAGATGTTATATCTCATAAGAGGCTACTAATTACATGCAAAGCAATTTAATACAATTCAGAGAAGTCCGATTACATATAACCCTAATGGGCTAATATAGATCATTAGAACAGTACCCAATTATTATTGTCCACTAAATTCAAAAATACAAGTGATTAACCCTGATCTTTTTAATTATACTTAGCCCTAATATACATTTAAATTCACTTCCATGTTTTTCCTTTAAAAATGTGGAAGGATTTTTTTGCAAACATTCGAAAACAAAATTAGAACACTATATTCTTAGTCACACTGTTCTCTTATACGCGTCTCAATTAAAAACTGTTCCCACAATATTCGTCCATCGGTCTTATATAGTAGTGAAGAGAGTTTCTAGCATTTTCTGCAGACGTAAACAAAGAGCTGCTGCCTTTGATTACACTAACAAAGTTCATGTATGTTCCAATACATTCGCACATGATCAAGAACACGCTCACACATACGTACAAATATATTATCCGATGTTAATAGTAACAGAGAGAGGGAGAATGTAGATAAAAGAGATGTTGCTATACTCTTTACAGCAAATAAGAGAAACATGTAGCTCTTCTTATAGACATAAACAGAATAACAACTACAGAAACATGCTAGAAAACTAGGGTAAGAATTAAAAGAAGTGATCTTTGCACAATGGTACGGGTAACTTAAAAAATCGTGACAATATCCATCAGAACCTAAGGCTTTTACAAATCGACAGAACAATACCTTGCAAATATTTTTAGACTCACATAATCAGTTGACTAACTTTAAAGTTATACATTACAAAATTGTTTTAAAGAACAACAAATTCAAATTAAAAAAAATAAAAAATAAAATAAATAATGAAAAATTTTCAATAGAAAAAATTTGATATTGAAATTTTTTTAATAGAAAAAAATTGGATATTGAAATTTTTCAATAGAAAAAATTTTATAATGACAATTCACAATAGAAAAATTTAATATCAAAAATATTCTTTAGAATTTTTTAAAGACAGATTTCGATTGAAAAATTTCTATAAAAAATTTTCGGTAGAAAATTTATATAAAAAATTTTAGATCACAAATTTTCTATAAAAATTTTTAGATCACAAATTTTCTATAAAAAGTTCTAGATCGAAAATTAGATCGAAAATTTTCTATAAAAAAGTTTAGATCGAATATTTGATAAAAAAAATTCTAGATAGATAATTTTTTATATAAAGTTCTAGATCTAAAATTTTCTATAAAAAGTTTACATCGAAAATTTTCTATAAAAAAGTCCTGATCGAAAATTTTGTATAAAAATTCTATATTGAAAATTTTGTATAAAAAATTTTAGATTGTAAATTTTCTATAAAAATTCTAGATCGACAATTTTTGATAAAAAGTTCTAGATCCAAAATTTTCTATAAAAAATTTAAGATCAAAAACTTTTTATAAAAAATTTTGGATTGAAAATTTTCTATAAAACATTTTAGATCGAAAATTTTCTATAACAAAATTTTGGATCAAAAATTTTCTATAAAAATCTTTAGATCGTAAATTTTCTATAAAAATCTTTAGATCGAAAATTTTCTATAAAAAAATTGTAGATCGAAAATTTTCTATAAAAAAATTTTAGGTCGAAAATTTTCTATAAAAAATTTTAGATCGAAAATTTTCTATAAAAAAATTTTAGATCGAAAATTTTCTATAAAAAATTTTAGATCGAAAATTTTCTATAAAAATCCTTAGATCGAAAATTTTCTATAAAAAAATTGTAGATCGAAAATTTTCTATAAAAAATTTTAGATCGAAAATTTTCTATAAAAATCTTTAGATCGAAAATTTTCTAAAAAAAATTTTAGATCGAAAATTTACTATAAAAAATTTTAAATCGAAAACTTTCTATAATAATCTCGAAATTTTTCTATAAAAAATTTTAGATCGAAAATTTTCTATAAAAAATTTTAGATCGAAAATTTTCTATAAACAATTTTAGATCGAAAATCTTCTATCAAAAATTTTAGGTCGAAAATGTTCTATAAAAAATTTTAAATCGAAAATGTTCTATTAAAAATTTTAGGTCGAAAATTTTCTATAAAAAATTTTAGGTCGAAAATTTTCTATAAAAAATTTTAGATCGAAAATTTTCTATAAAAAATTTTGAAACGAAAATTTTCTATCAAATATTTTGAACCGAAAATTTTATATAAAAAATTTTAGATCGAAAGTTTTTTATATAAAATTTTAGATCGAAAATTTTCTATACAAAATTTTAGTTCGAAAATTATCTATAAAAATTTTAGATCAAAAATTTTCTATAAAAAAATGTTAGATCGAAAATTTTCTATAAAAAATTTTAGATCGAAGATTTTCTATAAAAAATTTTAGGTCGAAAATTTTCTATAAGAAATTTTGAAACGAAAATTTTCTATAAAAAATTTTGAATCGAAAATTTTCTGTAAAATATTTTGAAACGAAAATTTTCTATAAAAAATTTTTAGATCGAAAATTTTCTATAAAAATCTTTAGATCGAAAATTTTCTATAAAAAATTTTAGATCGAAAATATTCTATAAAAAATTTTAGATCAAAAATTTTCTAAAAAAATTTTAGATCAAAAATTTTCTATAAAAATTATAGATCAAAAATTCTCTATAACAAATTTTAGATCGAAAATTTTCTATAAAAAGTTTTAGATCGAAAATTTTTTATAAAAAGTTTTAGATCGAAAATTTTTTATAAAAAAATTTTAGATCGAAAATTTTTTATAAAAAAATTTTAGATCGAAAATTTTCTATAAAAAATTTTAGATCGAAAATTTTCTATAAAAAATTTTAGATCAAAAATTTTCTATAAAAAATTTTAGATCGAAAATTTTCTATAAAAAGTTTTAGATCGAAAATTTTCTATAAAAAATTTTACATCGAAAATTTTCTAAAAAAAATTTTAGATCGAAAATTTTCTATAAAAAATTTTAGATCGAAAATTTTCTATAACAAATTTTAGATCGAAAATTTTCTATAACAAATTTTAGATCGAAAATTTTCTATAACAAATTTTAGATCGAAAATTTTCTATAATAAATTTTAGATCGAAAATTAACTATAAAAAATTAATATCGAAAATTATCTATAAAAAATTTAACATCAAAAATTTTTTTTGGAAAATATTACATCAAATGTTTTGTAAAAAAGAAAAAAATAGATCGAAAATTGTCAATAAAAAATTTAGAAAAGAAAATTTTCTATAAAAAATTTTACATTAAAATTTTTTTAAGAAAAATTTTAGATCAAAAATATTCTATAAAAAAATTTTGAACCGAAAATTTTCTATAAAAAATTTTGAACCGAAAATTTTCTATAAAAATTTTTGAACCGAAAATTTTATATAAAAATTTTTGAACCGAAAATTTTCTATAAAAAATTTTGAATCGAAAATTTTTTCTAAAACATTTGATATCAAAATTTTTTATAAAAATTTTTAGATCGAAAACTTTCTATAAAAATTTTTAGATCGAAAATTTTATATAACAAATTTTAGATAGAAAATTTATATTTCTGCGAAATATCGAATATTATCGCAGTTTCAAAACAACGAATTTTCCCATGTGGGGTATTTTAAAATTATTTTGATTAAATTTGTTTCTGATGAAATCCCCATTGAGCTTTAAATACAAATATAATTTTTTGCAAATTTATTTAAAATCACAATTTATCACAATTCCACTTACAACATTAAAAAACATAAACTAATTACATAACATATTTGGGAAATTTGCACAAATTATATGATAATATGTGCAAAATATTTGTATACCTCAAATCAAAGTGAAAAGTGCATTTTTTCAACTCAACTATTTTTTTGCAGAAGTCGAGAACAAAAAAATTAAAATTATCATAAAAATACCATAAAAATTCATAAAGTACAAGTAGAAATAGTACAGGGGGAAGACAGCACAAAAGAAAACTGCAGCACTTGATTACGAACCGTTAAAGTGGAAAAACTTTCAATTTTCCAACCACAATTTCTGGCAACGAAACCCACCCACTTAATTTACTTATACGACTACATTTTATGTTGGAAACACAAACGGCAGCAAATATTTAATGCAAGGAATTTGACGGGAAAGGCTATGAACTTGGGTTATGGTGAACATTTTTCTTGAACCTGGCCGAATTTGGAGTGCTCTATAGGAAAAAAACTATAGATCGGAATTAGTAAAGTAATATAAAAAAGTCTGATATTCTCAATCTATTTCGAAGATATTCTATTCTATTACTCACTCAGTATTTGTTAAATTTCTATAATTTCCTGATATCTCATCTTCTTTTCAAGATATTCTTTTTTTCACTCAGTATTTGTTACATTTCAAGTTTTTTTTTTTTATCTTAAACTCTTAAATATAGACTTACATATGAAGACTTTATTTTGAAAGTGGAATAAGTCCACATTTCAAAAAAATTGAGTTAATGATGGGGAAAGGTTCGGCAATTGTGAATCTTACTAGGCGAAAAATAAGTAGTTTTAAATTTACAAATTTTTCAAAAATTTACATTTTATAGGAAATTTTTCAAAAATTTACTTTTTATAGGAAATTTTTCAAAAATTTACTTTTTATAGGAAATTTTTCAAAAATTTACTTTTTATAGGAAATTTTTCAAAAATTTACTTTTTATAGGAAATTTTTCAAAAACTTACTTTTTATAGGAAATTTTTCAAAAGTTTACTTTTTATAGGAAATTTTTCAAAAATTTACTTTTTATAGGAAATTTTCCAAAAATTTGCTTTTTATAGGAATTTTTTCAAAAATTTACTTTTTATAGGAAATTTTTCAACAATTTACTTTTTATAGGAAATTTTTCAAAAATTTACTTTTTATAGGAAATTTTTCAAAAATTTACTTTTTATAGGAAATTTTTCAAAAGTTTACTTTTTATAGGAAATTTTTCAAAAATTTACTTTTTATAGGAAATTTTTCAAAAATTTACTTTTTATAGGAAATTTTTCAAATATTTACTTTTTATAGGAAATTTTTCAAAAATTTACTTTTTATAGCTAATTTTTCAAAAATTTACTTTTAATAGGAAATTTTTCAAAAATTTTCTTTTTATAGGAAATTTTTCAAAAATTTACTTTTTATGGGAAATTTTTCAAAAATTTACTTTTTATGGGAAATTTTTCAAAAATTTACTTTTTATAGGAGATTTTTCAAAAATTTACTTTTGTAGGAAATTTTTCAAGAATTTACTTTTTATAGGAAATTTAAAATATGTAATTTTTCAAAAATTTACTTTTTATAGGAAATTTTTCAAAAATTTACTTTTAATAGGAAATTTTTCAAAAATTTACTTTTTATAGGAAATTTTTCAAAAATTTACTTTTTATAGGAAATTTTTCAAAAATTTACTTTTTATAGGAAATTTTTCAAAAATTTACTTTTTATAGGAGATTTTTCAAAAATTTACTTTTGTAGGAAATTTTTCAAGAATTTAATTTTTATAGGAAATTTTTCAAAAATTTACTTTTTATAGGAAATTTTTCAAATTTACTTTTTATAGGAAATTTTTCAAAAATTTACTTTTTTTAGGAAATTTTTCAAAAATTTACTTTTTTTAGGAAATTTTTGAAAAATTTACTTTTTTTTAGGATATTTTTGAAAAATTTACTTTTTTTTAGGAAATTTTTCAAAAATTTACTTTTTATAGGAAATTTTCCAAACATTTACTTTTTATAGGAAATTTTCAAAAATTTACTTTTTATAGGAAATTTTTCAAAAATTTACTTTTTATAGGAAATTTTTCAAAAATTTACTTTTTATAGGAAATTTTTAAAAAATTTACTTTTTATAGGAAATTTTTCAAAAATTTACTTTTAATAGGAAATTTTTCAAAAATTTACTTTTTATAGGAAATTTTTCAAAAATTTACTTTTTATGGGAAATTTTTCAAAAATTTACTTTTTATGGGAAATTTTTCAAAAATTTACTTTTTATAGGAAATTTTTCAAAAATTTACTTTTTATAGGAGATTTTTCAAAAATTTACTTTTGTAGGAAATTTTTCAAGAATTTACTTTTTATAGGAAATTTTTCAAAAATTTACTTTTTATAGGAAATTTTTCAAATTTACTTTTTTTCAAATTTACTTTTTATAGGAAATTTTTCAAAAATTTACTTTTTTTAGGAAATTTTTCAAAAATTTACTTTTTTTTAGGAAATTTTTCAAAAATTTACTTTTTATAGGAAATTTTTCAAAAATTTACTTTTTATAGGAATTTTTTCAAAAGTTTACTTTTTATATGAAATTTTTCAAAAATTTACTTTTTATAGGAAAATTTTTCAAAAAATTACTTTTTATAGGAAATTTTTCAAAAATTTACTTTTTATAGGAAATTTTTCAAAAAGTTACTTTTTATAGGAAATTTTTCAAAAATTTACTTTTTATAGGAAATTTTTCAAAAATTTTCTCTTTCTTAGATTTATCAAAGTAGCTATTAGCTTTCCCTGATTATTTCATATCTGCCTTGCCTTTTCCCTGGTGCAAACATGTTCCTTTTTTTTCCTGTTATTCTCTACTTGATTTTTCACCAGGAGGGTTGCACATTTTAGCCCCAACTCCCAACATGACTTCGTTTAGGGTTTCTTCTTAAACTCACACTCAGTCTCACATTATCCACTTACAACCGCATCATCTTCTTCAAAATTATTTTTCTATGTTCAGATTAGATTTCATTGTTATTTTCGACATTTTGTGTTTTCAACTTGTTTTTAGTGATTCTGTTGATGGCGATTATTACCATTATCATCATCATCATCCTCATCAGTATCACAGTAGCATTAGAATTATCATCCTCTTAAATGCTGCCATTTGCCATTTCGTTTTTTTTTTTTTTTGTTTAAGGATTTTTGTTTAGCATTTGCCCTTTTACACACGAAATCGTTGAAAGAAGACAGGACGAATAGACAACAATTGTTAAAAGGTTAGATTTCCTTTAAGAGTTTTTAAGGATTTGCTCGGTTGTTGTTTTTACTTTTGTGTTAACACCCATCAGAATCTATTTGTGGAAGAGATGTGTACGGGAACGTATCTATGTTCCTGCAACCACCCCCATACTTAAATACCTGCTATGTAACTTTCTTTTGTTATACTTTTTAAAAGTTGAAGAATAAATAACACTGAGGTTGTAAAGCAAAATGTGATGCCACCATTTTTAACGGATAACTCGAAAATCTAAGGGGGTCTTGATTATTGGGATGCCAACCTTTAACGCTGCAGATAAATCCAAACGCTCAAATATCGTTAAGGAAACAAAATATTTGATGAACTCTTTATGTCCTTCTTAATAAGGAAATAAATATTTCGTTTGATTTATCCATTCAATTTATATTTAGATTTAGGTAGTAAGGAACCTTTGGTTAGTTCGGGTTTGAAGCTGGGGTATAGTTGGCGACTAAGTTTGCGATGGTCTCCTTTACATAAAATTACTTTTACGAAGCCAAAATGTCCGTGTGATAGGGTGATTTAGGGGATATTGGATACCAAGCAACGGTTCTTTTTTATCCTTCTTCTCAACTGTGTAGATTGACCTCCACAATCTACCACAAGTATCACCAGGGGAACTACGATAATACCCGTTAATGTAGTAAGTTAACATGTGCCGCGACTTCTCCCATAAGAACGATTAAAAATATGGGTTAGGACGTCGGGCTAGTAACCCACTCCTGGAAAAAAAACAATTGCTATGAAAAAGCTAAATTTAGAATAAAAACGGTCAACTCTAATGTTAAAATAGGAAGTCCAAAAATTCGATGGAAAGACCAAGTAGAGTAAAATCTTTCAAAGCTTGGCCTACGCAATTGGAAAATATGCGCACAAGATCGAAGCACATGGATTTCTAAAATATGATCCGGTGTAATCTGCCAGAAAGTTATCTCCTACTTGTTGCTTGTACTTCACCTTCTTCTAAATCTTGACCCTCTATTAGCGTCTTGGCTTCTTTTTGGCGCCACTTGGCTTCTCCTTGCTTCTCCTCCTTGGCGTCCTACGGATTTGTTTAATGAAATGAAGGCTTTGCCAGTTGTGATCCCCATTGCAATGGATGTAATCTGTTGGCCCTCCAGGAAAACAACATACATATTTTCACGAATTTTTAACTTATTCGCCCCATTGTGCAAAGTTCACTACTTCCCCTAGTTTTCTAGAATGTTTCTGTTGATGTTGTTGTTATTCTGTTTATGTCTATAAGCAGAGCAGCATGTTCCTCTTATTTGCTGTAAAGAGTATAGCAACATTTTTCTCCTTTAACTACATTCTCTATCTTTCTGTTACTGTTAACTTCAGATAATCTTTTTGTACAACGTATGTGTGAGTGTGTTCTTGATTATGTGAGAATGTATTGGAACATGCATGAACTTTCGTAAGCCACAATGTTATTGTAATTAATGACAGCAGCTCTTTGTTTACATTTGCAGAAAATGCTAGAAACTCTCTTCTTTACTATATAAGGCCGATGAACGAATATTGTTTAACAGCTTTAATTGAGACGCGTATAAAAGAACAGTGTGACTAAGAATATTTTTAAAGCAGTTTTGTGAAGTTTGTTTACAGTTATTGTGAAAGTGTGTTTAAAGCGATTAACTCTAAAGTTAATAAAAATATAACTTTGTAAAGCTACATTAAGTGTTTTAATTTTGTTTTCGGTTATTTGCAAAAAGAATTCCTTCCACGTTTTTAAAGGAAAAACGTAACAATATATCTAAAATAAAAACACGTTTATTGAGTTGCCTGCCGAACATAATCACCTAGACTAGCTGGCAGCATTAAATATGCTTTTAGGGGCACCAAATAAATGCCCTCACTTCGTATTCTAAAAAGTATGAACTTAAGGTTTATGCACCATTTCTGCGACCATTCCGTTCTCCAAACTTCACCACGTTTCAAAAGAATTATAGCCAAATATTGACCGACTGTAACAAAATTTTACACACTGGCTGGTTTTTATATAGAGCTTATTCGTGCAAAATTTAGTGGCCATAGCCGCCTTTTCTAATTTAATAATAGCTGCTTTTTCTAATTTAATAGCTTTTAAATGCTACATTTTTTTGGTTTCCGGGAGTGCTTTTTATATGAAAGCTATAGTCAAATATGGACCGATTCCTATAATATTTGTGTTTTTTATATGAAAGCTATAGTCAAATATGGACCGATTCCTATAATATTTGATATACTGACCAATAGTTACATAAAACTTCTCTATTATAAATTTAGTCGTCATAGCTATTACAATTGTATTCAATTTATCAGCAATAATGTGTTTCCCGGATCGGGGTTATATGGGAGCTCTAACTAAATGTGTACCGATTTCGTCCATTTTCAATACACAACTTTTTCAAGATATCGAAAATACTTTTGTAAAATTATATTCCTCTAGATCTTTTCGTTAAGGCGCTATCTGACGGACATAAACCCCCATTTATATTTTTTATTTTTGTGTTTCCGTAAGTTTTTTGTATGGGAGCTATGGTTAAATGTAAACCGATTTGGATGAAATTTTATATGCTGTGTAGTGCTTATGTAAAACTTCTATATACCAAATTTTATCATCATAGCTATTATAATTTGTCATTTACTAGCAAACAAGCAATTAGTATAGACGAGGTTATACGGGAGCTATGGTCAAATGTCAACCGATTTTGCCCGATTTTAATACCAAAATGTTTCAAGAAATGAAGAATATTTATGCCCAATTTCAGTGACTGTTATCCTTTCGCTAAGGTTTTATCGTGCCGGTAACAGACAGACGGACATCGCTCAATCATCTAAGAATTTCATAAGGATACAGAATATACTTTAATTTTGGTTTTTGAGCTAATATTTAGGAAATTACAAACGGTATGACAATCTCAATAAAAAGGGTCAATAACTCTGATATTTATAACTACAATCTGGACCCTATTCCACGAAACAACTTATCAGCTTTTCACTTTGCACTTATCCAATTGTATTTTTTGGCAAAGTGATAACTGTTTTTGTTCCACAAAATTTTTGCTCTCTTTGCAAAGTCTTTGCGCGCTCTTGCAAAGTTTTTGCGCTCTCTTGAAAAGTGAATGTGAAAAGTGCTCCACAAAGCATTTAAGCTACTTTGCATCTGCGTGTTATCACTTTTCACTTTGCGTCAATGATTAATTGTTAAAATGATCCGCAAGATAAAAATGGAAAAACAAAACTTGCAGTGTATTAAAGAAAAATGGTATATTTGCTAGTTTTCAAAACAATAAAGTAAGTACTATTTTGAATAAAATTATTGCAGGAGAGAAGTAAGCCTTTCCATTCCTCTCGCATGATCCATATTAAGGTATTGTTCCCTTCTTCAGAATTTTCTAGATCTTATTCATCGATTTCACCGTCAGTGTCTTCAGTGGACGGCATGTTTTCACTACTTCTTCCAATACTGTGTAAGATGGCACAAACAATAACTACCTTTCCTGCAGACTCAGTTCTTAGTCGCAGGTAATTCAGACACGGAATGCCAAAACTATTTTCAATTATGAGCCGTGTTTTTTTGTGGCAACGGTTTCAAAGCCTCTTCAGCAGAGTTACCAGGATTCCGTCTCTATAATTTCTTCTTATAACCACTTCTACTCGATCATCGATCAAAAACTCATGTCTTATAATTTCACTAGTTATAATAATATGAATTTGCAAAGAGATCGTTCTTTACCTTGCAAATCTTTGATAAACTTATCGAAATTTGCTTTGCAAAAATAGAATTTACAGTTTTTGTGGAACGAAACAGCGTAATTATTTGCAAAGTCTTTGCAAACTACACTTTTCAATATTAACTTTTCACTTTGCAAAAGAGAACGTACATGGAACAGAAATTGCAAAGAGAATAACAAACTGCGAAGAGTTTGCAAATTATACTTATCAGTTTTAACTTATTACTTATTAAATTTTATAGTTCTGACGAACATAAAGTTTTGCTAATTGTTGAAAAATTTGATAAGTGCAAAGTGAAAAGTTGATAAGTTGTTTCGTGGAATAGGGCTCTGTTCTTCACTTTTTGAGACGTATCATGGATACATGGCTATGACATCGAAACAAAAGCCCAATCGTCCAAAAACATAAGTCAGGCATTAAACATTTCTGTTTAATGATGGTAGCTATTTTCTTATTAGCGAAATCATAGTTTTTTTTACTGATAATCTGTTAAATATTACATAGCCCTTTTTATGCAAATACTTTAGAAACTTCGCTTCGATTTTATAATTTAGATATTTAAAGAATATAGGACTCACGATGAAGAAATGTTGGACTTTTTCTAAAGTATTGTAAGATCTTTTGACCTTCCAGCTGTACAGCTGACAAAAAATGTTCTATCATGATCAAATCCTTACATGGTCGGTTGAGACGATAAGTAAATAATAGAACCTCGTTATTTCTCTTCAGTTTTCCAAAATATGGCAACTTTGTTTGTTGAACTTTATCCTGTTTAAAAAAAGGAATAAACTCAACCTCTCAAACATTTTCAGTTGCTCTCATCATTTTGTGGGTCGTTGCTTCCCCTGGATGTTAAATGTTACTTACATACTAATTCTTTAGTTGTAAATACACATACATATGTACATATGTATGTAAATAAATGTATCTGTGTATTAATGTTACAGGATTTTGTATGGAAAATATTTTATATGGATATATAATCTGATATAATATTGCAACAATTTGTTAAATGTGTTTTCTGTTGTTTTTTTTTTAATATTTCTATTTTTCTACTACTTATTCAAATGCTTATAAATGGCTTGTCTTGTCGTAAATCACTTTACAATTTGTATTAGAAGTAAAAGTAAAAAAAAAATTACTGCTAACATTTTTACAAATATTCTAGAAAATGTTTTCAAATAAATGTTAATGTGTTAGGATGTTTTTGTGTATGTGTGTGTGTATATAATTTTGAATAATATCAGGATATCGAATGTAAAAACATGAACAGATTTTGAAATTTTTATGGCTACATGTGTTTGCATAAGTGGTAGTAAATTGTAATTGTATTGTTAAATAATTAATTTTATTAATTTGCTAAATTGGTAGCGATTTGAAAATAGGATTGAAATAAATATTTTATTTATGAATTTTTAAATATAAGTTGGAAAAAAGATTTTGGGAACAGAGTGAAATATAAAACTCTAATGTGACTGACTCATCATCGCCCAGCCCAAACGGGCTGGGCGATGAAGGGATTTTTGAAGGGATTTTTAAAAATTCGACAGCTATGGGGGTAAAAAGGGAAAAAATCAGTAATGCACTATCTCCAGAATTAAACGTAATATGACCAAAATTGAAATTGGGACTTTTGGCAGATGGGACAAATAGGGGGTAAAAAGGTCAAACATAAATTTTTTGTACTTTTTTTAACCCATGTGTATCTTGTAGAGGAAAAAATGTAGGGTAGGTACGTTTTTCTTTATCTTTGTATATGAACCAATAAAGCTAGAAATAAAATTTATAGATAAGTCGGTTGCCAAGTAGAAAATATCAAACACGTATTTGGTACATTTTTCAATTTAGAGGGAAAAAACGGGAAAAATCGGTAACATTATATCTACCTAACCAAAAGCGATAGAACAGCAAATAAAATTGGTTTGAGATTCGAACTAAAAACTAAGGGACACATGTTAGATACTTTTTCAAAATTCGAAAATGGTAAAAACTATATTTTGGTACTTTTTTTTAACACATACCTATCTATTGAACCAATAATAATATAGACTCAATTTGCATCACAAAATATCAAACACGTATTTGGTACTGTTTTCAATTTACAGGGAAAAAAGGGAAAAATCGGTAACATTATATCTACCTAACCAAAAGCGATAGAAGTGCAAATAAAATTGGTTTGAGATTCGAACTAAAAACTAAGGGACACATGTTAGGAACTTTTTTTTTAATTCGGCCGCTAAGGGTGTAAAACAGGGTAGAAAAGGGAGAAGTTAGTAACATAATATCTCCGAAACCAACATCTATAGAAACAAAGTTGAAATTGCATTTTGATCGGCTAGAAAAATAAGGTTACAAATGTTTGGTACTTTTTTGTAAGTGGCACTAATAAGGGTGAAAAATGGTAAAAACTATATTTGGTACTTTTTTTTAACACATACCTATCTATTGAACCAATAATAATAGAGACTCAATTTGCAGAACAATCGATAAGCGATAAATAGGGTACAAAAGGGTAAAAATGGGAAAATATTCAACGGTAGGTTTTTAGTTTGAATCTCATATAATATAATGAAGCCAGAAGAATAATATATAAACGGGTCGATTGATATTGAAAAAATACACGTGTTTAGTACTTTTTTTAATTGAGGGTTAAAAAGGGAAAACCGGTAACATTTTATCTTTGAAACCGAAAGCAATTGAAATAAAATAGAAATTGGTCCTAGATCAACAGTTAAGTAGTTAGAGGGTAAAACAGGGAACAATTAGTAGCCTTCTATCTCTAAAACTTATATCGCTGTTTAAATTTAAATAATATTTTGATCTACTTTGAAATTTAGGGTTACATGTTTGGAGCTTTTTTCTAAATAGGACCAATAAGGGCAAAAAAGGGTAAAAACGTTTTTAGTGCTTTTTTAACATATGTATCTTTTGAACAAATATTGGTAATTTTTCGAAAATGAGACAAATATGGAGTACCACAAATTAAAAATAAAATGTTGGTACTCTTTTTGAACCCTATATATATGCAATAGGGTCAAATGATCTTTGTCCGAAATAAAAAACTGAACTATGCTTTCGGTGAATTTCAAAGCATTTGCTTCTGAGTTTTCGGGAACATATAAAATAGTAATTCTTAATATTCATGCTTTTACCTTTAAACGTTTAACCCTAAGCTCCCATAATAAAAAAGGGCCCATTATTACCATAAATCTCTTTTCCAAAACCCTTTATTTCGCCATTTCTTTTATTACCTCTCCCTTAATGTCTCACCAAAAAGTCTTTAAACCCAATTTTTACTTGATTTTTATTACGTTCTGATATCGAATTGATGAATGTGTTTTTTTTTGGTAGGAATGGGTTGTGTAATCGAATATTTTATTGTTGAAATCAAAGTCATTTTGGAAATTTAAACCAAATAAAAGAAACATAAAATGGCAGATAAATATAAATAATTTCAATAGACATAAACAATTTAAAGTTATGTTCTTAAGCCCTTTAGCCATTTACGAGTATAACCCAAACTCATACCCCAAGTAAATTACAAGTGTATAACAATTTTTCATATATTTACCCGAAAAAAAGGGAGAATGAAATGGATAAAAGGGTTGAAATTGATTGCAAATGATGGTAAAATATGTATTTGCATAAAAAATATAAAGAAAAAGTGTTAAAATGTTAAAAGTGTTGATTATAGGTGGAATATGGAGACTGTGAAGTACTTTAACAGATCTTGACTGTTTAGTGTCCAAGTTTAAAAGGAAGGCACCTATGTAATCTTTAAGTATATAACGTCCCTAATATATGTCCGACAGATACGGAAGTCACATTTTCGATATGGTGACAAAACGCTGCATTCGATATCGTTCAAAATGTAACATATTTCAGAAACATTTGTGTAGCATACTTTTAGGATAATCCAAATAATATGTTATTTGTCAAAAGTTCCATGATAGTAAAATAATTAAAAATTAAAAATAAATGTTTTGACAAACAGATATGGGCAAATCCTGCGTGACGGACGATACATTTGTACGGATTTTGTTTTACTTAAATGGATCTCATTGTCGTTTTACACGAGATATCTTTGCACAGATTTCGGAAAATTATAGCCCATCGATAGCACTCTCGAATGTCATTTGTTAATTTACATACTTGTTTTGGGCGAAAAAGATATTCGCTTTTAAAGTGCTGCGATGGACGCTACAAAAAATGGAAGTGACTTTTTTTTCAACACGTGTTTGTGTAATTTTTGTCAAATCGGTCATAGTAATACAAAAATTGTAAATACATCGAAGATAGAGGAAAATCAGAGGACTACAAAACAGCTTTCGTAAAATATTTTAAGTTTTCCAGTTGCGCCATAAATCCATAAATGAAGTGTTGCGGACGCTACGTGACGAAGGATACAGTTTTTACTTGAATGTTTCTTATTAGGACAAATTCATATTTCACATTTTTTTTTAAAAAGTTCGTAAATCAGTGAACCAAATGGTGTTATTTATCCCCGAATTACATCTCCTTCCTCTTTATTTTCGCGGTTAAAAATACGATTTTTGGTCACAATTTAATATTTTATAAAACTGCTAAAGACATATATTTATTAAAAGTTTTACACTTCTTAACATACTTTTTACATCTTATTTTTCGTCCCAAAAATGTTGCGTCTAGCTGTTAGAGTGTCCCAAAAATACAAAAATTTTTTTTTTCTAAAGTATCAAATTTGTCCCACTGTGTGTTTTTTTTAACACCTAATATCTTAAATTTAATCTGTGGATATAGAAAGTGTTATTGCTTTATGAATAAGACAGACATGTATTCGTAAATTTTGTCTTTAATAAATATAATTTTGGAAAAAATATATACTGTGACGGACGCTACACACTTTCCGATACATATTAACATCTATATATTTTTAGCCTAATGTAAAGCCTACTATAAGTTCTCTTTACGAACCAAGTTCAATTGGAGGAAAAAGCAAAATTGCACTAGTCAAATTAAAAAAAATCTTAATTTCTGTGACGGACGCTATTCACTGTGAGTCCTTTTTTACTTTCGCTATTTATATTACTCCAATTACTTTTGTAGGGTCTTCTACATCTAATTGAAGAAAATTAAGCAGACTTTGTTTTAGCGATTTTTATGAAATTTTAAAAAGCCTATTATTTAAAAAAAATTTATAAAAATTCGAGATGGATGCAAATAAAGACCTGCCATTCACGAAGAGACCAATCAAAAATTGTATCCATTAAATATTCTAAAGGATCAATATATGGTAAATTTTTTCATAAACACAAATACGCGATTTTGACAGTTTTAAAAATGTTGTCCTTGGTTTAATTTTTTTCGGATTTGCCCATATGTTTAGATATGACATTTTATTTTTTTTTTCAAAATTAATTCTTACATTTTAACAACTTTTTTTTTAAATTTTCCAACACTGCCCACAGTAGGGTACCCACTTCATATTACAAACAATAATAAAATTTATATTTTATTTTCTGTATCATCATTTGAATACAATGATTGTTACCAATGATTGATGATGGTTATGTAAATACCTAAAAAAAGGGGTAAAATACTTATAGACAATAACAGAAAAAAACAAAAACGTTTTAACATGAAATCAATACAATGAAAACAACAATGAAACCCAAAGTACAAAATACAAAAGAAAAAAAAAATTCTATCAATAAAAAACAGCAGCTAATGGCTTTATCTCAAAATTGCAACCATTAAAAAAAAAAGGTGTTAAACACAGCAACATTAAGTACCAACGAAATACTCTCAACTCATACCCATTTCAAGATAAAATTTAATGTTAATTAAATGATTTGTTTAATATCCAGCAAATACATGTTTTAGTACAACAATTAACCTAACTTGGGTGAACTATATTGTAGCGTTCCGTCAATGAAATAATACATGTATTAACTAAGTACTTAACTAGATGTTGACACTGTCACATACTCCTACTCCAGCTACAACATACCTTGTTTTGGGCGCGCAAATTAATAATTTAGGAACTTCCACTGCCCTCTCATATTTATACGCAACCCATAACACAATTCCATAGCTCTATTTAGGGGTGATGATAAACATCTAATAATGCCACTGATAAAGGTTTAATTATATCCCTACTACATGAACTACTTATTGTGAAACGTCTCATATACTTAGAATATATATACCTAATAGAATTTCTGCATATTTCATATCTTACACCCAGTAGGGGTGGCTGATGAAATCTACTACGAAAAAAAACGTAATAACTTTTTTTGTGTGTAACCAACCTGTTCCATTTTTATTTTATTTTATAGATTGACCTTAAGATTTCACGAAAACAGAGAATTTGGATAGTGCGTCTCTATCACTGTTTCGTCGTTGACATTATTGATTATAAAGATTTGATTTGTAGACATTTTTTAAGAATAATTATTCTTACATGATTGCTCGTCCACAATTTTGTTCAAAGTTCGGCGAATTTTTGATAGACAGAGTGTAAATTTAATTAGTTTATGGGTGCAGAGATTCCGCGCATCTGCTTCGTCTATAAATATTTCACGGCCAGGGTCCAGTCGACCTTTAAGGACTTTCGAAAATATTGAACTGGTTGAAGGCAGTTTAAGGAAAATCCGCGACTTTCAATACGGAGAAGGAGCAGCCTCTCTGCGGATTCCAATTCCTGAGGTCGAACGGTCAAAATTATCGACGGATAATTATGCTCTTTACATACATCGTTTCAACAGGATGGGGCGACTACATACACAGCCAGAGCTTCGATTAATTTTCCTCGGAAAATTTTCCCAAAAACTGATGTGTAGCTTTGGGGACATTCCATGTCCACGTAGGTAGCTCAATCTAACCTTCATGTGTCAGTTACTATGTTTTTTATTTAACCCATATCTTCCCAAGCAACCTTCCGGTCATTAAATTTCGATAAAAATTATAAGACGGTATATTCAGACCATCCTGATCAAATGTATATATCGAAAAACAAAAATCAGCTTCCCATTCTTATGTTTTAGTTACGTTCTAAAAATGGAACAGTAGGATAATTTTCCACTGTTAATACAAAAATATCACAAAAAGTGAAAACAATGGTTTTTATAAACTAACATTTATTCAAAATGATAAAAAAGATGAAATGTATTACATTTTTATACCCTTCACCACCATAGGTGGAAAGGGTATTATAAGTTTGTGGTGATGTATGTAACGCATGGAAATATGTGTCTTAGACCCATCTTTTAGTATACCAATAGGTTTAGAATCACTTTCTGAGTCGATTTAGCGATGTCCGTCCGTCCGTCTGGCTGGCTGGCCCCCATGTAAACCTTGTAATCAAACTACAGGTCGCAATTCTGAAGATAATTTAATGGAATTTGGCACAGATCATGTTTTTGATAATGGGACCATGGCTATTGAAACTCGTTAAAATCGGTCCATTATTTATGGTACCTCCCATAGGTCCCACTTCCCGGAATTGATATATTGGCCACAAATATCAATATTTTTTATATGAAATTTAAATCAAATACTGCTTATGAAAACTTAAATCACTGTACCAAGTTTCGTTAAAATCGGTTCACATTTGACCATAGCTCCCATACAAACTTTTCTTTAAAAACGCACTAAATGAGACAAAAATCACTAAAACTCTCGTAAATCTGAAGATAATGGGAATTTTAAGTTTATTTTTTGCATACATAATTTTTGTAACAACTGTAATCATTTTGCCAAATTTCGAGAAAATCGGTCTACATTTGACCCTAGCTCTCATATAAGTCAAAATGACAAAAACAACTTAAATATATAAGTTTTGAGCAAATGTTTGTATGATGGCAAAATTTAGCAAATATTTGTCTTTATACAGAAAAAATAACACCTTTGACTTAGTGGTGAAGGGTATCGTATGGTCGGGCTTGACCGACTATAGCACTTTCTTACTTGTTTTACCTTATTTTTGTCCTGTTACTGAGGGTATTTGAATTAAATTTTTTTTAAATCTTCATGAATTACTTTAATAACAACTAAGAGTGATATATACGCTGCGCCGAATCTTATATACCCACCATCAAGTTGTGTTAAATTTAGAAATATCTCTCATATATCTACGAGAGTTCAGCTAATTCAAAAATGGACCAAATTCGAAAAAAGTTGTTACTCTAGTTGGTATTGTTGGTAAAATATTTGGACTAAATTCGGTTGCAGTAGCTTTATAGTTTAACATTTGAATGTATCTAAGAGGTTTCCCTAGTATTTACTTTGCACAAAATTTAATCTCATAACCGGGTATACTTAAGGTTTAATAATCTCTTAAATACTTCTCGTTTAGCTTAATATATAGTTAGGATAAACATGTTGATAGTAATGCGACAGGTCCATACATTTTTTAGGAGTTCCTAATGCATCTACCGTATATAAAGTCGGGACATTGGTGCAATCTTAATATGCAGATTGTTCCTCCGAATCTTTTTGATTGTAGATATAAAAAAGGGAATGTTATATATATAAGAATTATAGCCAAATGTTGACCGATTGTAACAAAATTTTACACACGGGCTGGTATTTATATAAGCCTTCTTCCTGCAAAAGTGACCATAGCTGTCATAGTTTCTAATTTAATATGTTTTAACTGGCCTTTGCTACATTTTTTTGGTTTCCGGGAGTGTTTTTTATATGAAAACTATAGTCAAATATGGACCGATTCGTATACAATTTGATATAGTGACCAATAGTTGCATAAAACTTCTCTATTCTAAATTTAGTCGTCATATCTATTACAATTGTAATCAATTTATCAGCATTAATGTATTTTCCGGATCGTGGTTATATGGGAGCTCTAACTAAATATGAACCGATTTCGTCCACTTTCAATACACAACTTCGAAAATCGAAAATATATATATCGAAAATACTTTTGTAAAATTTTGTTTCTTTAGCTCGTTTCGTTAAGGCGCTATCGCGCTTTTATCTGACGGACATAAGCCCAATTTATTTTTGTATTTTTGTGTTTCCGTAAGTTTTTTATATGGGAGCTATGGTCAAATTATGACAAAATTTTGCAAACTGGCTGGCCTTGACATATAAGACTTCCTTGTGCTGAATTTACTGGCCATAGCTAATATAGTTTATCATTTATTGTCATTAAAGTATATTTCAGAATTTAGGCTGTTTCCGTAAGTTTTTTTGTATGGGAGCTATGGTTGAATGTGAACCGTACTAATGTTAAACTTCTATATATTTTATCATCATAGCTATTATAGTTTGTCATTTACTAGCAAATAAGCAATTAGCCTAGACGAGGTTATGAGCTATGGTCAAATATAAACCGATTTCAATACCAAAATTTTCCAAGAAATGAAGAATATTTATGTCAAATTTCAGTGACCTACAACAGACAGACATCCATACAGACAGACAGACAGACATCGCTCAATCGGCTTAGAATTTCATAAGGATTCAATATTTCTTTTGAGACAATATTAAGGAAATTCCAAACGGAATGACAATCTCAATATGCCCCCATTCTTTTTGATGGTGGGTATAAAAATCCGTGTGTATATAGATCAGATATTAGTAAAAAAATCAGTGCAGCATGGGACAAAAATTTAATATTTTATTTTTTGTAGTCGAATATCGTAATAACGTAAGAGATAGAATATGCATGTATCTATTTTTTTTTTGTAGATCTCGACCTATGTATTTGTTATACATTTTTTGATTTTTAAAATTGGTTGGGAAATGACAATTATATATCGTTTTAAGTGATTTATGAGTCCGTAAAATCTGGGCTTTCCAGGTTCTAAACTTAAGCTCCCAAACACTTCTGCTATATCCACATACATTTTTTTAAAATCCGCCCAACGGTTTAGAAGTTACGGGCTTTTTTCCATTATATTTTTAATCATTCCACTGTGAGATGATAGAAGAAATGCCCTAGATGTTTTTTTGAATTTTAAGCTAAGATTTTTTTCAATTCATTTTTGAAGTTTTTGACTGGAGTAGATTTTAGTACAATTTTCCGAAAACATGTACTGATTCTTAAGTCTATATCTTGTAAACTTTTCAAATTATTCCTTTGTATCTTTAGCAAATTTTAACCTATTTTTTAGATTTAAAATTTTTGACTTGAGATAAATAAAAAAAATTATTATTAGTTCGAAAAGGGCCGAACAAATTGCTATTGGATAATAATTTCCTAGATTGTTAGCCTTTTTATTGGCGTTACATTATCAACCTTCCAATACTTAGAAAATTCACCTACCTAGATTCTGTAACGGTTAGCTTGTGGTCGAGCAGGTGTCAAGAACCATACTCCAAGACCAGTGCAAGAGCACTATCCGACCCTACAGTATTCTTAATGTAAAGATTTGTTTTAACCTGTTTAACTGCACGAGCAAAAAAAAATCTGATATAGTAACAGATGAACATTTTCATCCCCATTGAGATAAGATTATTTACAGTGTATTTTCTGTACCCGATAAGTAGTTCCGTACACTCCTTTTATCGGTTTGTATTTTTAATTTATATCCTAATAAATTCAATTTTTATCGATTAAGTCAAGTGGCAACATATTCACTAATATTAGCACCTACTTCATTTCTGAATACCAAGAGTACGAGTAGATAAATATATGCAATACATGAGTGTAAATATTCATTATCGTTAATTAAGGAAGATTTGCTATAATGTAATTTAGAAATTTACAAGCATGAATGGATAGAGATAAGAGGAAATGGGTAACGATTATTATAAATATTTAAAGGGTCATATAAATAGATATAAATACTAAGATATTTATGAATTCCTGATTTCGAAAAGATATAAAAAATGCATAATCTAAAAGAAATTTTAAAATTTTTTTGCAAGAAATCAATTTTTTTTGAAATTTATTAGATTAGAAAAACTAATATAAATCGATTAGTTGCAAATGGCTGCAAGTAAATTTTCATTTTTTAGATTTAAAACCCTCAGAGCAATGATTCTTAAAATAAGATTTATCTATAGTATAAGAATAGACTTTTTAAAGGCCATCACAAGTTACCATTTTCATTTTTGTAAAATTCATTAAACTAGAAAAACTAAAGTAAATCGATTAATTGCAAATGGCTGCAGGTAAATTTTCACTTTTTAGATTTAAAACCCTCAGAGCAATGATTTTTGAAATGAAACTTGTCTATAGTATAAGAATACACTTTTTAAAGGCCATCACAAGTTACCAAATCATGCAAATTTCCTATTTTTATTGCCTTAACTAATTAAATCCCTTAATCTCTAAAATTTCCGATAAATGTTATCAAGTTTCTATTAGCTACCAAACAGTAGCTCGTCCATAATCTATTGTTACTGGATTTAATGAATTTCTAATTTATTTTTTTTTTGTTAATAATTCATTCAAATGAATTATAAATGGGCCATAAATTAATGAAGTTGATGATAAAACTTTTCTGTGTGATATTTATTTATAATGAAAACTAATTTATTTCTGCTTTCAATGCTATTAAAGTTATCGTCTGACTAAATTAAGCAAAATTATATGGTATTTAATTAGATATGAATATTCTATTAATTCTAATCTGTCGTTTGTTGAAGGCACAATAAATAACCTCAAATAAGTGAAATTACTTAATATTGTAATTAAATTTTATATTTTGAGACTGGCGTCAAAATATTTATATAGAAATAAGATAATTTTGTCACAAGTTTAAGCTATACTAAGTGTATTGCCCTAGATTCCCACAATAATAACAGTTTTAATGGAATTTGATTATTTAAATCTAATTAAATTAGACAGGAAATTGTACTTGATTAAAGAATTTAAGATAATTTTTTTCAATTATAATCTATTATTTTATTTAAAAAATTCTACTTTTTCTAGAAACCGTTTAAAACAGCCAATTCTTTTTTTATTGTATTATCTTTATTTTTAAATACGAGTAAAAAACATTTTAATTAATTTTAAATTTCCTATTTTTGGTTAATTTTTTCTGATTTCACAAATTTCAATAATTTTCATTTCAAGTGTCAGACAAATCCCTGAAATAATCTTTCATATACCCACTCTTATTTATTCGTATTCTAACAGATTAATTCAATATCTTATCGCAATAATAACAATTCAACATTAATTAAAATGTAATCATTTTTAAACTCAATAGATACTTACCTCAGAAAGTAGATAGAAGACACTTGAAATCGAAGAAAAATGTGGAAAACTGAAATATACTCTAAATTCTAGCCAATCGAGAAATTAATCAGAGTTTTGATAAGAAAATTTTTACATTATAAAGACCCAAGATTATTTTGGGTATTTTTGGATTTATTTCTCTAAAATAAAGTGAATAAAGTAAAAAATCTAAGATTCGGTATCGAAAAATTTTTTTATAAAAATTTTATATCGAAAAATTTTTCTAAAAAAAAATTTTAAATCGAAAAATGTTCGTATAAAAATTTTATATCGAAAAATTTTCATATAAAAGTTTGTATCGATTTTGTATCGTATAAAAATTTTATATCGAAAAATTTTCATATAAAAAATTTTAAATCGAAAAATGTTCGTATAAAAATTTTATGCCGAAAAATTTTTGTATGAAAATTTATAGGAAAATTTTATATACAAAAATTTTTTATAAAAAAAATTAGCGTATATAATTTTTTTTAGAAAAAATTTTCCTTTTTTCAAAAAGAACGACTATTCGCATTTGATCCCAAATCTGTTACATTTATTTATTAATGTAACAGACCAATTTATTGATAAAAAGCCAAAAATTGTTTGCGGAGAAACCAAAATTCCTCGACGCGTTTCGTTGGTTGGTAAGGCCATCTCTTCAGGAGGATTATCCCCAATTTAGACAAATCGAAAACCTGGCATTATTACTTATTTTACAAACAAAACCTTTAATTTTATATCGAAAAATTTTCATTTTAAAATTATACAACAAAAAATTTTTATATAAAAAACGCGTCGAGGACTTTGGTTTCTCCGCAAACATTTTTTGGCTTTTTATCAATAAATTAGTCTGTTACATTAATAAATAAATGTAACAGATTAGGGATCAAATGCGAATACTCTTCGTTTTGAATAATATTTACATCCCGACTATTTTGTTATTTTTTGATAAAAATTTTATATTACAATTTTTTGATATAAAAATTTTATATCGAAAAATTTTTGTATATAAAATATTTTATATCAAAAAAAATTTTCATATAAACATTTAATATCGAAAAATTTTAATAAATATTTAATATCGAAAATTTTAAGATATAAAATTTTTATACGAAAAATTTGTATATAAAATTTTTTTTTAGAAAAAATTTTCACATAAAAATTTTATATCGAAAAATTTTCATATAAAAATTTTATATCGAAAAATTTTCGTATACAAATTTTATATCGAAAAATTTGCATATAAAAATGTTACATCGAAAAATTTTTGTATAAAAATTTTTTATCGAATAATTTTTATACAAAAAAATTTATACCGAAAAAATATTGAAATTTCAAGATATAAAATTTTTATACGAAAAATTTGTATATAAAATTTTTTTTTTTAGAAAAAATTTTCACATAAAAATTTTATATCGAAAAATTTTCGTATAAAAATTTTATGTCAAAAAATTTTCGTATAAAAATTGTATACCAAAAAATTTTTGTATATTTGTAAATTTATCGAACAATTTTCATAGAAAACTTTTATATCCAACAATTTTTATACCGAAAAATGTTCGTATAAAAATTTTATATCAAAAAATTTTCATATAAAAGTTTTATATAGAAAATATTTGTATACAAATTTTATTTCGAAAAATTTTTATATGAAAATTTTATATTGAAACATTTTCATATAAAAATTTTATATCGAAAAATGTTCATATAAATATTTTATATCGAAAATTTTTCACATAAAAAATTGTATATAGAAAAATTTTTCAAATTTTTTTTCGAAAAATTTTGTATCGAACATTTTTCATATAAAAAATTTTATATAGAAAAAACTTTCATATAAAAATTTTATATAACAAAATTTTTGTATCAAAAAATTTCCATATAAAAATTTTTATTGAAAAATTTTCGTATAAAAATTTTCTATCTAAAAATTTTTGTATAAAATTTTATATCGAAAAATTTTTGTATAAAAATTATATATCGAAAAATTGTTATATACAAATTTTATAACGAAAAATTTTTATATGAAAATTTTGTATAACAAAATTTGTATATCAATTTTTTTTAGAAAAAATTTTATATCGAATAATTTTCCTATTAAAATTTTATATCGAAAACTTTTCGGTAAAAGAACTTTATATCGAAAAATTTTCATTCAAAAATTTTCTATCGAAAAATGTTTATAAAAAAGTTTTATATCGAAAAATTTTCATATACAAATTTCACATTGAAAATTTTCATCAAAATTTTCTATCGAAAAATTTTCATATAAAAGTTTGATATCGAAAAATTTTCATATAAAAAAATTTTAAATCCAAAAATGTTCGTAAAAAAATTTTAAGTCGAAAAATTTTATATCGAAATTTTTTTTTATGAAAATTTTATAGTAAAAATTTTTATATGAAAATTTTATATAAAATTTTTTTTATATGAAAATTTTATATAAAAAAATTTGTATATAATTTTTTTTTTTTAATTTATCATATAAATTTTTCATATAAATAAAAATTTTATATCGAAAAATTTTTGTATAAAAATTTGATATCGAAAAATTTTTACATAAAAATTTTTATATGAACATTTTCGTGTAAAAATATTATACCGAAAAATTTTTACATAAATTTTATTTTAATGAAAATTTTATATAAAAAAATGTTTCTAGAAAAATTTTAATGAAAATTTTATATCGAAAAATATTCATATAAAATTTTTTATATCAACATTTTTAAGGAAAAATTTTAGTATAAGTTTTCATATAAAAAAATTTATATGGCAAAATTTTCATATAAAAATTTTTGTATAAAAATTTTGTATCGAAAAATTTTCGTATAAAAATTTTGTATTGAAAACTTTTTGTATTAAAATTTTAAATTGAAAAATTTTATATACAAGTTTTTCAGTATAAAATTTTTATACAGAAAAATTTTCGAATAAAAATTTAATTCCGTAAGATTTTTGTATAAAAATTTTGAATCGAATAATTTTGTATCGAACAATTTTCATATAAAAAATTTTATATAGAAAAAATTTTCATATAAAAATTTTATATAACAAAATTTTTGTATCAAAAAATTTCCATATAAAAATTTTTATTGAAAAATTTTCGTATAAAAATTTTCTATCTAAAAATTTTTGTATAAAATTTTATATCGAAAAATTTTTGTATAAAAATTATATATCGAAAAATTGTTATATAAAAATTTTATAACGAAAAATTTTTATATGAAAATTTTGTATAACAAAATTTGTATATCAATTTTTTTTAGAAAAAATTTTATATCGAATAATTTTCCTATTAAAATTTTATATCGAAAACTTTTCGGTAAAAGAACTTTACATCGAAAAATTTTCATTTAAAAATTTTCTATCGAAAAATGTTTATAAAAAAGTTTTATATCGAAAAATTTTCATATACAAATTTTATATTGAAAAATTTTCATATAAGAGTTTTGTATAAAAATTTGATATCGAAAAATTTTCATATAAACAATTTTAAATCCAAAAATGTTCGTATAAAAATTTTAAGTCGAAAAATTTTATATCGAAAAATCTTTTTATGAAAATTTTATAGTGAAAAATTTTTATATGAAAATTTTGTATAAATTTTTTTTATATGAAAATTCTACATACATTTTTTTTATATGAAAATTTTATATAAAAAATTTGTATATAAATTTTATATCGAAAAATTTTCGTAATAAAATTTTGTATCGAAAAATTTTTTACAAAAATTTGATATCGAAAAATTTTTTATAAAAAGTTTTTATATGAAAATTTCCGTGTAAAAATTTCATACCGACAAATTTTTATATAAATTTTTTTTAATGAAAATTTTGTATAAAAAAATGTTTATAGAAAAATTTTATTTATATTTATAAATTTTATATCGAAAAATATTCATATCAAAATTTTTACCGAAAAATTTTAGTATAAGTTTTCATATAAAAAATTTTATATGGCAAAATTTTCATATAAAAATTTTTGTATAAAAATTTTGTATCGAAAAATTTTCGTATAAAAATTTTGTATTGAAAACTTTTCGTATTAAAATTTTAAATCGAAAAATTTTATATACAAGTTTTTCAGTATAAAATTTTTATACAGAAAAATTTTCGAATAAAAATTTTATTCCGAAAGATTTTTGTATAAAAATTTTGAATCGAAAAATTTTATATACAAATTTTTATATGAAATTTTTATATGAAAATTTTACATAAAAAAATTTGTATATGAAAATTGTATATAAAAAAATCTATATAGAAAATGTTCATTTAAAAATTTCATATCAAATTGGAATTCTAAAATATGCGATTCAGTTTTAACAAGATGGACGATATCGAGTGTCAAAATGCGGAAGTCCCTCTTAAAAGATACTTTGTTTAATAGGTCTTAAAAGTATCTTAATGTCTTAGTGCAAATGTGGACTTTTTTTATCAAAATAAATTTCATAGTTTGGAAATTTTGTTTCAATATTTTATCCAGACATACAGTAACCAATTGTTATCTCATTTAAAATAAATTTCAGATAAAAATGCAATAATACATTCGACATTATTGACAGTTTTAACAAATACTTATAACAGTTTAAATATTTTTTGTATAACTTTTCGAAACTACTAAACAAATATTTAGAGGAGTTTTAAGTTGAAATACTTGAACTCTCAGGTATATCAACTTTTACGAGTATATCCCTCCCTCCCTTTTTAACGATTTAATAATAATTTTAATTTTTTGGTCGTTAATAAAAGATAATAAATATTTTCATAATTTTAGGTGATAAGTTGTTGTTGTTTTTTTTTTCGTTTTCTTATCTCCAAATTGAAAACCACAAAATAATGAAAAAAAATATTTAATGTAACAAAACAAATAACGAAGAAACGCGTTTAATTTCTTAAATTGACAGCTACTGTTTGCAGTATCGAAGAGTAAATAATGGGAAATTGAGGCATTTGGAAGCAGAAAAAAAAATCCCCAAATAAAGCAAATGGAAATACCTAAAATGATATTGAAAGTTTACAATTTTGAGAAATAAGGTGGTAGATTGGTTTCTTGGGATACCCTACAGCTACTTATTTAGGTTGTGTGTGAACGTTTACTTCGAAAAGCTGAAACACAAATAGTTTAACAAAGTTTTCTGCCAAAGATCTTTTGCGACTCTTCCCTAGTAATAAAAAGCATTCCAATTAAATAAAAACTTATTCATAAATAATTAACAAACCCAGAAATCTGTATAACGGAGTACCTAAAAAATTAGCTTCAACCGTTTCTGAGACAACACAGAGTGCCTACAGTTTTCTAATTCCTCAATCTTTAAAAATCTAAATAGTTAAATCTCTTTGTCCTAAGTTTTGGAACTAGTTTCCTCATAAAGAATTTTAGATCGTGAAATAATATCTCATGTCCCTATTGCCATTCTCAACTCAACCAAATTATTTTTTTTTTTTATCATTTTTTTAGTTAAGAATAATTTTAAAATTTTTTTATATAAATAAGAAATTTTTAAATTTTAATTCCTATAAAAATTAAATATTTTTCATAAATTTCCTACTAAAACAAGAAATTTTTGAAAATTTTCCTATAAATATAGGAAATTTTTGAAAATTTTCTTACAAAAATAGGAAATTTTTGAAATTTTCCTATCAAAATAGGAAATTTTTAAAAATTTCCTATAAAAATAGGAAATTTTCCTATAAAAATAGGAAATTTTTGAAAATTTTCCTATAAAAATAGGAAATTTTTGAAAATTTTCCTATAAAAATAGGATATTTTTGAAAATTTTCCTATAAAAATAGGAAATTTTTGAAAATTTTCCTATAAAAATAGGAAATTTTTGAAAATTTTCCTATACAAATAGGAAATTTTTGAAAATTTTCCTATAAAAATAGGAAATTTTTGAAAATTTTCCTATAAAAATAGGAAATTTTTGAAAATTTTCCTATAAAAATAGGAAATTTTTGAAAATTTTCCTATAAAAATAGGAAATTTTTGAAAATTTTCCTATAAAAATAGGAAATTTTTGAAAATTTTCCTATAAAAATAGGAAATTTTTGAAAATTTTCCTATAAAAATAGGAAATTTTTGAAAATTTTCCTATAAAAATAGGATATTTTTGAAAATTTTCCTATAAAAATAGGAAATTTTTGAAAATTTTCCTATAAAAATAGGAAATTTTTGAAAATTTTCCTATAAAAATAGGAAATTTTTGAAAATTTTCCTATAAACATAGGAAATTTTTGAAAAGTTTCCTATAAACATAGGAAATTTTTGAAAATTTTCCTATAAAAATAGGACATTTTTGAAAATTTTCCTATAAAAATAGGAAATTTTTGAAAATTTTCCTATAAAAATAGGAAATTTTTGAAAATTTTCCTATCAAAATAGGAAATTTTTGAAAATTTTCCTATAAAAATAGGAAATTTTTGAAAATTTTCCTATAAAAATAGGAAATTTTTGAAAATTTTCCTATAAAAATAGGACATTTTTGAAAATTTTCCTATAAAAACAGGAAATTTTTGAAAATTTTCCTATAAAAATAGGAAATTTTTGAAAATTTTCCTATAAAAATAGGAAATTTTTGAAAATTTTCCTATACAAATAGGAAATTTTTGAAAATTTTCCTATAAAAAAAGGAAATTTTTGAAAATTTTCCAATAAAAATAGGAAACTTTTAAAAATTTTCCTATAAACATAGGAAATTTTAGAAATTTTTCTATAAACATATTAAATTTTTGAAAAGTTTCCTATAAACATAGGAAATTTTCGAAAAGTTTCCTATAAAAATAGGAAATTTTTGAAAATTTTCCTATTAAAATAGGAAATTTTTGAAAATTTTCCTATAAAAATAGGAAATTTTAGAAAATTTTCCTATAAAAATAGAAAATTTTTGAAAATTTTCCTATAAAAATAGGAAATTTTTGAAAATTTTCCTATAAAAATAGAAAATTTTTGAAAATTTCCCTATAAAAATAGGAAATTTTTGAAAATTTTCCTATAAAAATAGGAAATTTTTGAAAATTTTCCTAAAAAATTAGGAAATTTTTGAAAATTTTCCTATAAAAATAGGAAATTTTTGAAAATTTTCCTATAAAAATATGAAATTTTTGAAAAATTTTCCTATAAAAATAGGAAATTTTTGAAAATTTTCCTATAAAAATAGGAAATTTTTGAAAATTTTCTTACAAAAATAGGAAATTTTTGAAATTTTCCTATCAAAATAGGAAATTTTTAAAAATTTCCTATAAAAATAGGAAATTTTCCTATAAAAATAGGAAATTTTCCTATAAAAATAGGAAATTTTTGAAAATTTTCCTATAAAAATAGGAAATTTTTGAAAATTTTCCTATAAAAATAGGAAATTTTTGAAAATTTTCCTATAAAAATAGGAAATTTTTGAAAATTTTCCTATAAAAATAGGAAATTTTTGAAAATTTTCCTATAAAAATAGGATATTTTTGAAAATTTTCCTATAAAAATAGGAAATTTTTGAAAATTTTCCTATAAAAATAGGAAATTTTTGAAAATTTTCCTATAAAAATAGGAAATTTTTGAAAATTTTCCTATAAAAATAGGAAATTTTTTGAAAATTTTCCTATAAAAATAGGAAATTTTTGAAAATTTTCCTATAAAAATAGGAAATTTTTGAAAATTTTCCTATAAAAATAGGAAATTTTTGAAAATTTTCCTATAAAAATAGGAAATTTTTGAAAATTTTCCTATAAAAATAGGAAATTTTTGAAAATTTTCCTATAAAAATAGGAAATTTTTGAAAATTTTCCTATAAAAATAGGATATTTTTGAAAATTTTCCTATAAAAATAGGAAATTTTTGAAAATTTTCCTATAAAAATAGGAAATTTTTGAAAATTTTCCTATAAAAATAGGAAATTTTTGAAAATTTTCCTATAAACATAGGAAATTTTTGAAAAGTTTCCTATAAACATAGGAAATTTTTGAAAATTTTCCTATAAAAATAGGACATTTTTGAAAATTTTCCTATAAAAATAGGAAATTTTTGAAAATTTTCCTATAAAAATAGGAAATTTTTGAAAATTTTCCTATCAAAATAGGAAATTTTTGAAAATTTTCCTATAAAAATAGGAAATTTTTGAAAATTTTCCTATACAAATAGGAAATTTTTGAAAATTTTCCTATAAAAAAAGGAAATTTTTGAAAATTTTCCAATAAAAATAGGAAACTTTTAAAAATTTTCCTATAAACATAGGAAATTTTAGAAATTTTTCTATAAACATATTAAATTTTTGAAAAGTTTCCTATAAACATAGGAAATTTTCGAAAAGTTTCCTATAAAAATAGGAAATTTTTGAAAATTTTCCTATTAAAATAGGAAATTTTTGAAAATTTTCCTATAAAAATAGGAAATTTTAGAAAATTTTCCTATAAAAATAGAAAATTTTTGAAAATTTTCCTATAAAAATAGGAAATTTTTGAAAATTTTCCTATAAAAATAGAAAATTTTTGAAAATTTCCCTATAAAAATAGGAAATTTTTGAAAATTTTCCTATAAAAATAGGAAATTTTTGAAAATTTTCCTAAAAAATTAGGAAATTTTTGAAAATTTTCCTATAAAAATAGGAAATTTTTGAAAATTTTCCTATAAAAATATGAAATTTTTGAAAAATTTTCCTATAAAAATAGGAAATTTTTGAAAATTTTCCTATAAAAATAGGACATTTTTGAAAATTTTCCTATAAAAATAGGAAATTTTTGAAAATTTTCCTATAAAAATAGGAAATTTTTGAAAATTTTCCTATCAAAATAGAAAATTTTTGAAAATATTCCTAAAAAAATAGGAAATTTTTGAAAATTTTCTTACAAAAATAGGAAATTTTTGAAATTTTCCTATCAAAATAGGAAATTTTTAAAAATTTCCTATAAAAATAGGAAATTTTCCTATAAAAATAGGAAATTTTCCTATAAAAATAGGAAATTTTTGAAAATTTTCCTATAAAAATAGGAAATTTTTGAAAATTTTCCTATAAAAATAGGAAATTTTTGAAAATTTTCCTATAAAAATAGGAAATTTTTGAAAATTTTCCTATAAAAATAGGAAATTTTTGAAAATTTTCCTATAAAAATAGGAAATTTTTGAAAATTTTCCTATAAAAATAGGATATTTTTGAAAATTTTCCTATAAAAATAGGAAATTTTTGAAAATTTTCCTATAAAAATAGGAAATTTTTGAAAATTTTCCTATAAAAATAGGAAATTTTTGAAAATTTTCCTATAAAAATAGGAAATTTTTGAAAATTTTCCTATAAAAATAGGAAATTTTTGAAAATTTTCCTATAAAAATAGGAAATTTTTGAAAATTTTCCTATAAAAATAGGAAATTTTTGAAAATTTTCCTATAAAAATAGGAAATTTTTGAAAATTTTCCTATAAAAATAGGAAATTTTTGAAAATTTTCCTATAAAAATAGGAAATTTTTGAAAATTTTCCTATAAAAATAGGATATTTTTGAAAATTTTCCTATAAAAATAGGAAATTTTTGAAAATTTTCCTATAAAAATAGGAAATTTTTGAAAATTTTCCTATAAAAATAGGAAATTTTTGAAAATTTTCCTATAAACATAGGAAATTTTTGAAAAGTTTCCTATAAACATAGGAAATTTTTGAAAATTTTCCTATAAAAATAGGACATTTTTGAAAATTTTCCTATAAAAATAGGAAATTTTTGAAAATTTTCCTATAAAAATAGGAAATTTTTGAAAATTTTCCTATCAAAATAGGAAATTTTTGAAAATTTTCCTATAAAAATAGGAAATTTTTGAAAATTTTCCTATAAAAATAGGAAATTTTTGAAAATTTTCCTATAAAAATAGGACATTTTTGAAAATTTTCCTATAAAAACAGGAAATTTTTGAAAATTTTCCTATAAAAATAGGAAATTTTTGAAAATTTTCCTATCAAAATAGGAAATTTTTGAAAATATTCTTAAAAAAATAGGAAATTTTTGAAAATTATTTTAAAAGAATAGGAAATTTTTGAAAATTTTCCTTTAAAAATAGAAAATTTTCCTTTAAAAATAGAAAATTTTTGAAAATATTCCTAAAAAAATAGGAAATTTTTGAAAATTTTTTTAAAAGAATAGGAAATTTTTGAAAATTTTCCTTTAAAAATAGAAAATTTTTGAAAATTTTCCTTTAAAAATAGAAAATTTTTGAAAATTTTCCTATAAAAATAGGAAACTTTTGAAAATTTTCCTATAGAAATGTCCTATAAAAATAAAGAATTTTTCATAAATTTCCTATAATAAAAATAAAATAAGAAATTTTAAAAAGTTTTCTGCAAAAATAAGAAATTAAAAAAAATATATGATTTTTTTTTTAATTTTCTATAAATATAGGTAGTTTTGAACATTTTTAAGTAGAACTTAACATGTTTTTGTTCCTCAAAATCAAAAAAATAATTTGGTTGAGTGAAAGTTGGGTCGACTGGCAGACGACCAAACTGAGTTGAGTTGACAACGGCAATATCATCAAAATCAATTTAAAATTTCGGTGAGTTAGAGTATTTTCCAAGCCAGTAATACCCATTTTAGAACTTTTTAACAAAAATTAACTTCAATTTATTCCAAGTGGATGACTTGGCTTCCATGTAAAGCATTTTGTTGACATTAATAACGTGATTGGCGTCAATTTTCATGTCAAAATTTATTACAATTTTTTTTTCTTTTCATATCTTTTCGAAAAGAAAACTATAACTGACACATAACACAACCATTTAAAATATCTCAACAAATTCATGACAGTAGCTGCATTTTCAATTATAAACAGATGTAAGTTAGATAAAATTCTAAACTACGACGAGGTTTCACCCATGCACTTAGAGAGCCTCGGAACCCTTTTCTTATCTCTCTTCCAACCAAAGTGAAATGGAATTTTCTGAACAAAAATTACACAATGTGTGCAAACATCGTACAATCAATATTTTCTAATATTTAGTTAATTTTCAACAAAATGTTTCAGTTTTTTTTTTTCATCACGAAAACCAAGAAACTACGAGTAATGAGTCTTGTTTGAGAGCCACTGAATTTAGTTGCAACAGATACAAATTGTTTATTCTTCTGTTTTGTTTGGATTTTATTTTTTAATTAAAAAAACATTGAATTTAGTAAATAAATAATGATAAATAATTTAGAAAAAAAATTTAAGGTAATCAAAAGGTCTTTTACTCGAAAGATAATAAATAAAAAATATTGAAAATTGTTCATTAGGAAAGAAAGTTAAAGAGTCTATCGATTTTGTGATAACTTTTAAAGCAATTAAAATTTTATAATTATTATTTGCATAATCGTTGATTGTCTACCCAAAGAAAGATAAATTATATTTACTTTTTTTGATATAAAATTTGTATAGGAAAATTTTTCGATATAAAATTTTTTTATGAAAATTTTTCGACTTAAAATTTTTATATAAAAAAATTTTCGATATAAAATTTTTATATGAAAATTTTTCGATTTAAAATTTGTTTATGATTTTTGATATAAAATTTTTATATGAAAATTTTTGATTTAAAATTTTTATATAAACATTTTTCGACTTTAAATGTTTGTATGAAAATTTTTTGATTTAAAATTTTTATGTGAAAATTTTTCGATATAAAATTTTTATATGAAAATTTTTCGATTTAAAATTTTTATATGAAAATTTTTCGATATAAAATTATTATATAAAAATTTTTCGATTTAAAATTTTTATATGATTTTTGATATAAAATTTTTATATGAAAATTTTTTGATTTAAAATTTTTATGTGAAAAATTTTCGATTTAAAACTTTTCTATGAAAATTTTTCGATATAAAATTGTTACATAAAAATTTTTCGATTTAAAATTTTTCGATATAAAGTTTTTATAAGAAAATTTTTCGATATATTAAATTTTTTTTTAAATGAAATTTGTATGAACATTTTTTGATTTAAGATTTTGATATGAAAATTTTTCGATATAAAATTTTTATATAAAAATTTTTCGATTTTAAATTTTTAAATTAAAATTTTTCTATATAAAATTTGTATATAAAAATTTTTTGTTATAAAATTTTTATATGAAAATTTTACGATATTAAATTGTTATATGAAAATAAACTTTTATGAAAAGATTTCGATTTAAAATTTTTATATGAAATTTTTCGCATATTTATTTTAATAGGAAATTTTTTTTTTATAGGAAATATTATTTAACAGAAAATTTCTTATTTTGATTTTAAAATTTTCAAAAATTTCTTATTTTGATAGGAAATTTTTCAAAAATTTCTTATTTTTCTAGGAAATTTTTCAAAAATTTCCTATTTTTATAGGAAATTTTTCAAAAATTTCTTATTTTTATAGGAAATTTTTCAAAAATTTCTTATTTTTATAGAACATTGTTCAAAAATTTCTTATTTTTATAGGAAATTTTTTAAAAATTTCTAAATTTTATAGGAAATTTTTCAAAAATTTCTTATTTTTATAGGAAATTTTTCAAAAATTTCTTATTTTTATAGGAAATTTTTCAAAAATTTCTTATTTTTATAGGAAATTTTTCAAAAATTTCATATTTTTATAGGAAATTTTTCAAAAATTTCTTATTTTTATAGGAAATTTTTCAAAAATTTCTTATTTTTATAGGAAATTTTTCAAAAATTTCTTGTTTTTATAGGAAATTTTTCAAAAATTTCTTATTTTTATAGGAAATTTTTTAAAAAATTTCTTATTTTTATAGGAAATTTTTCAAAAATTTCTTATTTTTATAGCAAATTTTTCAAAAACTTCTTATTTTTATAGCAAATTTTTCAAAAATTTCTTATTTTTATAGGAAATTTTTCCAAAATTTCTTATTTTTACAGGAAATTTTTTAAAAATTTCTTATTTTTATAGAAAATTTTTCAAAAATTTCTTATTTTTATAGGAAATTTTTCAAAAATTTCTTATTTTTATAGAAAATTTTTCAAAAATTTCTTATTTTTATAGGAAATTTTTCAAAATTTTTTTATTTTTATAGGAAATTTTTCAAAAATTTCTTATTTTTATAGGAAAATTTTCAAAAATTTCTTATTTTTATAGGAAACTTTTCAAAAATTTCTTATTTTTATAGGAAATTTTTCAAAAATTTCTTATTTTTATAGGAAATTTTTCAAAAATTTCTTATTTTTATAGGAAATTTTTCAAAAATTTCTTATTTTTATAGGAAATTTTTCAAAAATGTCTTATTTTTATAGGAAATTTTTCAAAAATTTCTTATTTTTATAGGAAATTATTATTTTTACAGGAAATTTTTTAAAAATTTCTTATTTTTATAGGAAATTTTTCAAAAATTTCTTATTTTTATAGGAAATTTTTCAAAAATTTCTTATTTTTATAGGAAATTTTTCAAAAATTTCTTATTTTTATAGGAAATTTTTCCAAAATTTCTTATTTTTATAGGAAATTTTTCAAAAATTTCTTATTTTTATAGGAAATTTTTTAAAAAATTCTTATTTTTATAGGAAATTTTTCAAAAATTTCTTATTTTTATAGGAAATTTTTCAAAAATTTCTTATTTTTATAGGAAATTTTTCAAAAATTTCCTATTTTTATAGGAAATTTTTCAAAAATTTCCTATTTTTATAGGAAATTTTTCAAAAATTTCCTGTTTTTATAGGAAATTTTTCAAAAATTTCCTGTTTTTATAGGAAATTTTTCAAAAATTTCCTGTTTTTATAGGAAATTTTTCAAAAATTTCCTGTTTTTATAAGAAAATTTTTAAAAATTTCTTATTTTTATAGGAAATTTTTCCAAAATTTCTTATTTTTATAGAAAATTTTTCCAAAATTTCTTATTTTTATAGGAAATTTTTCCAAAATTTCTTATTTTTATAGGAAATTTTTCAAAAATTTCTTATTTTTATAGGAAAATTTTCAAAAATTTATTATTTTTATAGGAAATTTTTCAAAAATTTATTATTTTTATAAGAAAATTTTCAAAAATTTCTTATTTTTATAGGAAATTTTTCAAAAATTTCTTATTTTTATAGGAAATTTTTCAAAAATTTCTTATTTTTATAGGAAATTTTTCCAAAATTTCTTATTTTTATAGGAAATTTTTCAAAAATTTCTTATTTTTATAGGAAATTTTTTAAAAATTTCTTATTTTTATAGGAAATTTTTCAAAAATTTCTTATTTTTATAGGAAATTTTTCAAAAATTTCCTATTTTTATAGGAAATTTTTCAAAATAGAATTTTAGAAAATTTTCATATAAAAATTCTATATCGAAAAATTTTCGTATACAAATTTTTTATGTAAAATTTTTTACGAACATTTTTTTTTTTAGTTATAAAATTTGTATATGAAAAATTTTTATATGAAAATTTTTGATATAAAATTTTTATGGAAAATTTTTCGATATAAGATTTGTATATGAAATTTTTTCGACATAAAGTTTTTATATGTAATTTTTTGTTATAAAATTTTTTCAAAAAAAAATTTTACATAAAAATTTTCCGAAATAACATGTGAAATTTTTGTACAGAAAATTTTTGGATATAAAATTTTTATATGAAAATTTGTTGATATTTTTTTGTATAGAAAATTTTTTTATAGAAAATTTGTGTATGATATCTCATATAGTGGAATCTCCGTGGAAGTTTAAGAAATGTTTACCGACATGTCTACATGTCGCGACATCAAAATTAATGAGTTTTATGCTCAATGGCCCGAAATATCTTTTCCTCATTTGTAGGGTATAAACATAAGCCGACCTTTCTCAGTCGTTAAGAATCAAGATTAACCCCCTTCAATTTATTTAAATATCTTGGGCAAATAAAGCTCTTTTTCCTTAATTACCGCGATGATATGACAATAAACTCAAACAGAAGATGGTGGTAAATTATGAATTGAGTTGAATACTCGTATCTAGATGAGGATGACGACGTTGATGATGTTATGAACCCAACATTTGTATCTAGTTACTCTTCACACTTCCAGTAACGAGTAAATTGTTATTCAATTCATGTTATTTGCGTGCAATTTTCATATAAAATTTGTTTTGACTTTTGACTACTCCTACAATTCTCGACTCCCTCGTTTTGACGTTTGTTTTATGTTCATTTGAAATTGTTTGCTAATGCTATTGATGATGACTGTCTGTCTGTCTGTCTGTCTGTCTTTATATTCTCGTTTTAGTATTTTTCTGTTTGTTTTCATAATTTTAAAATCAATAGAAATTTATACGTTTACCTACAATAACGAAAACAACAGCAACATCAATATAAATATGAACAGATATGTAAAGATACTGTCAGACTACCAAACGGTAAGAATCATTTTGTTAGTCATTGACTAGGAGAGTGCTAAAAATCAATCAACATTAATCTGGTGGAGGATTAGGGTGGCCAGGTGTGATTTTTTCTTAATATAAAAAAATAAGTTAAAATTTCATTTAAATTCAAAAGACACCTGTTAATCACCTGATAAGTTTTGACAAAATAAGGGACATTTTTGAATATAAATTGACCAAAATCTTGTCCAGATGAGATTTTTCTTAAATACATCTGGTCACCCGTTATCATCATCCGGTTATTTACCAACAATTTTTATTTGATATTTATGTTCAATTTTAATCGTTTATTGTTTAATAGATTCTTATTGATATAAATATTTAAAATTGATGGTAAAGTGAGTAACGATGACTCCGATGATGATGATGATGATGATGATGATGCTACTGTTTGGCTACCATTTAGGTAGGCACAATTATTTAAATACCAGCAATTGCCTTGTCATCAATTGGTTAAATATTTTGATGAAAACATGACTTTTAAGTACCTTTTATACATTAAATGTATATTTGAACACCCACTCTATTAGGACTCCGAAAACCGACATCATTTAAAGACAAATCCAGTTTGCATGCCTATAAACTCGTATCTTAAATATTTGCAAAATAATTGTGAAGGAAATGCGGTATCTTTTTTGGAATAATACAAAAAGAAGCAATAAAAAGTGCAAATTATATTTATACTCAAAACCGTTTTGAAAACAACTGATATTGAAATAACAGTAAAGATAATATTTTGTTGATTTCTCAAAAATCATCAAATCAAATTTGTCAGCATTAATCCTAAATAAATATCACGTAACCGCAATAGAAATTTCAAAAATTCAACATTGATTGGAAAATTTATTTTAGCTTTTCCCTCGAAAGATTTTGTTGTTATTCATTATCATTTCGGATTATATAACAAATTTAACATTCTGTGACATCATAACAGAAACAATAAAAAATTTCATTAACCCTTGACAAAAAATCAACCCTTTTCTTTCCAAGTTAAAAGCACCCTATAAAAGGTCACAATAAACTATTACAAACACTAGACTATGACTAGACTATGACTAGACTATGACTAGACTATGACTAGACTATGACTAGACTATGACTAGACTATGACTAGACTATGACTAGACTATGACTAGACTATGACTAGACTATGACTAGACTATGACTAGACTATGACTAGACTATGACTAGACTATGACTAGACTATGACTAAACTATGACTAGACTATGACTAGACTATGACTAGACTATGACTAGACTATGACTAGACTATGACTAGACTATGACTAGACTATGACTAGACTATGACTAGACTATGACTAGACTATGACTAGACTATGACTAGACTATGACTAGACTATGACTAGACTATGACTAGACTATGACTAGACTATGACTAGACTATGACTAGACTATGACTAGACTATGACTAGACTATGACTAGACTATGACTAGACTATGACTAGACTATGACTAGACTATGACTAGACTATGACTAGACTATGACTAGACTATGACTAGACTATGACTAGACTATGACTAGACTATGACTAGACTATGACTAGACTATGACTAGACTATGACTAGACTATGACTAGACTATGACTAGACTATGACTAGACTATGACTAGACTATGACTAGACTATGACTAGACTATGACTAGACTATGACTAGACTATGACTAGACTATGACTAGACTATGACTAGACTATGACTAGACTATGACTAGACTATGACTAGACTATGACTAGACTATGACTAGACTATGACTAGACTATGACTAGACTATGACTAGACTATGACTAGACTATGACTAGACTATGACTAGACTATGACTAGACTATGACTAGACTATGACTAGACTATGACTAGACTATGACTAGACTATGACTAGACTATGACTAGACTATGACTAGACTATGACTAGACTATGACTAGACTATGACTAGACTATGACTAGACTATGACTAGACTATGACTAGACTATGACTAGACTATGACTAGACTATGACTAGACTATGACTAGACTATGACTAGACTATGACTAGACTATGACTAGACTATGACTAGACTATGACTAGACTATGACTAGACTATGACTAGACTATGACTAGACTATGACTAGACTATGACTAGACTATGACTAGACTATGACTAGACTATGACTAGACTATGACTAGACTATGACTAGACTATGACTAGACTATGACTAGACTATGACTAGACTATGACTAGACTATGACTAGACTATGACTAGACTATGACTAGACTATGACTAGACTATGACTAGACTATGACTAGACTATGACTAGACTATGACTAGACTATGACTAGACTATGACTAGACTATGACTAGACTATGACTAGACTATGACTAGACTATGACTAGACTATGACTAGACTATGACTAGACTATGACTAGACTATGACTAGACTATGACTAGACTATGACTAGACTATGACTAGACTATGACTAGACTATGACTAGACTATGACTAGACTATGACTAGACTATGACTAGACTATGACTAGACTATGACTAGACTATGACTAGACTATGACTAGACTATGACTAGACTATGACTAGACTATGACTAGACTATGACTAGACTATGACTAGACTATGACTAGACTATGACTAGACTATGACTAGACTATGACTAGACTATGACTAGACTATGACTAGACTATGACTAGACTATGACTAGACTATGACTAGACTATGACTAGACTATGACTAGACTATGACTAGACTATGACTAGACTATGACTAGACTATGACTAGACTATGACTAGACTATGACTAGACTATGACTAGACTATGACTAGACTATGACTAGACTATGACTAGACTATGACTAGACTATGACTAGACTATGACTAGACTATGACTAGACTATGACTAGACTATGACTAGACTATGACTAGACTATGACTAGACTATGACTAGACTATGACTAGACTATGACTAGACTATGACTAGACTATGACTAGACTATGACTAGACTATGACTAGACTATGACTAGACTATGACTAGACTATGACTAGACTATGACTAGACTATGACTAGACTATGACTAGACTATGACTAGACTATGACTAGACTATGACTAGACTATGACTAGACTATGACTAGACTATGACTAGACTATGACTAGACTATGACTAGACTATGACTAGACTATGACTAGACTATGACTAGACTATGACTAGACTATGACTAGACTATGACTAGACTATGACTAGACTATGACTAGACTATGACTAGACTATGACTAGACTATGACTAGACTATGACTAGACTATGACTAGACTATGACTAGACTATGACTAGACTATGACTAGACTATGACTAGACTATGACTAGACTATGACTAGACTATGACTAGACTATGACTAGACTATGACTAGACTATGACTAGACTATGACTAGACTATGACTAGACTATGACTAGACTATGACTAGACTATGACTAGACTATGACTAGACTATGACTAGACTATGACTAGACTATGACTAGACTATGACTAGACTATGACTAGACTATGACTAGACTATGACTAGACTATGACTAGACTATGACTAGACTATGACTAGACTATGACTAGACTATGACTAGACTATGACTAGACTATGACTAGACTATGACTAGACTATGACTAGACTATGACTAGACTATGACTAGACTATGACTAGACTATGACTAGACTATGACTAGACTATGACTAGACTATGACTAGACTATGACTAGACTATGACTAGACTATGACTAGACTATGACTAGACTATGACTAGACTATGACTAGACTATGACTAGACTATGACTAGACTATGACTAGACTATGACTAGACTATGACTAGACTATGACTAGACTATGACTAGACTATGACTAGACTATGACTAGACTATGACTAGACTATGACTAGACTATGACTAGACTATGACTAGACTATGACTAGACTATGACTAGACTATGACTAGACTATGACTAGACTATGACTAGACTATGACTAGACTATGACTAGACTATGACTAGACTATGACTAGACTATGACTAGACTATGACTAGACTATGACTAGACTATGACTAGACTATGACTAGACTATGACTAGACTATGACTAGACTATGACTAGACTATGACTAGACTATGACTAGACTATGACTAGACTATGACTAGACTATGACTAGACTATGACTAGACTATGACTAGACTATGACTAGACTATGACTAGACTATGACTAGACTATGACTAGACTATGACTAGACTATGACTAGACTATGACTAGACTATGACTAGACTATGACTAGACTATGACTAGACTATGACTAGACTATGACTAGACTATGACTAGACTATGACTAGACTATGACTAGACTATGACTAGACTATGACTAGACTATGACTAGACTATGACTAGACTATGACTAGACTATGACTAGACTATGACTAGACTATGACTAGACTATGACTAGACTATGACTAGACTATGACTAGACTATGACTAGACTATGACTAGACTATGACTAGACTATGACTAGACTATGACTAGACTATGACTAGACTATGACTAGACTATGACTAGACTATGACTAGACTATGACTAGACTATGACTAGACTATGACTAGACTATGACTAGACTATGACTAGACTATGACTAGACTATGACTAGACTATGACTAGACTATGACTAGACTATGACTAGACTATGACTAGACTATGACTAGACTATGACTAGACTATGACTAGACTATGACTAGACTATGACTAGACTATGACTAGACTATGACTAGACTATGACTAGACTATGACTAGACTATGACTAGACTATGACTAGACTATGACTAGACTATGACTAGACTATGACTAGACTATGACTAGACTATGACTAGACTATGACTAGACTATGACTAGACTATGACTAGACTATGACTAGACTATGACTAGACTATGACTAGACTATGACTAGACTATGACTAGACTATGACTAGACTATGACTAGACTATGACTAGACTATGACTAGACTATGACTAGACTATGACTAGACTATGACTAGACTATGACTAGACTATGACTAGACTATGACTAGACTATGACTAGACTATGACTAGACTATGACTAGACTATGACTAGACTATGACTAGACTATGACTAGACTATGACTAGACTATGACTAGACTATGACTAGACTATGACTAGACTATGACTAGACTATGACTAGACTATGACTAGACTATGACTAGACTATGACTAGACTATGACTAGACTATGACTAGACTATGACTAGACTATGACTAGACTATGACTAGACTATGACTAGACTATGACTAGACTATGACTAGACTATGACTAGACTATGACTAGACTATGACTAGACTATGACTAGACTATGACTAGACTATGACTAGACTATGACTAGACTATGACTAGACTATGACTAGACTATGACTAGACTATGACTAGACTATGACTAGACTATGACTAGACTATGACTAGACTATGACTAGACTATGACTAGACTATGACTAGACTATGACTAGACTATGACTAGACTATGACTAGACTATGACTAGACTATGACTAGACTATGACTAGACTATGACTAGACTATGACTAGACTATGACTAGACTATGACTAGACTATGACTAGACTATGACTAGACTATGACTAGACTATGACTAGACTATGACTAGACTATGACTAGACTATGACTAGACTATGACTAGACTATGACTAGACTATGACTAGACTATGACTAGACTATGACTAGACTATGACTAGACTATGACTAGACTATGACTAGACTATGACTAGACTATGACTAGACTATGACTAGACTATGACTAGACTATGACTAGACTATGACTAGACTATGACTAGACTATGACTAGACTATGACTAGACTATGACTAGACTATGACTAGACTATGACTAGACTATGACTAGACTATGACTAGACTATGACTAGACTATGACTAGACTATGACTAGACTATGACTAGACTATGACTAGACTATGACTAGACTATGACTAGACTATGACTAGACTATGACTAGACTATGACTAGACTATGACTAGACTATGACTAGACTATGACTAGACTATGACTAGACTATGACTAGACTATGACTAGACTATGACTAGACTATGACTAGACTATGACTAGACTATGACTAGACTATGACTAGACTATGACTAGACTATGACTAGACTATGACTAGACTATGACTAGACTATGACTAGACTATGACTAGACTATGACTAGACTATGACTAGACTATGACTAGACTATGACTAGACTATGACTAGACTATGACTAGACTATGACTAGACTATGACTAGACTATGACTAGACTATGACTAGACTATGACTAGACTATGACTAGACTATGACTAGACTATGACTAGACTATGACTAGACTATGACTAGACTATGACTAGACTATGACTAGACTATGACTAGACTATGACTAGACTATGACTAGACTATGACTAGACTATGACTAGACTATGACTAGACTATGACTAGACTATGACTAGACTATGACTAGACTATGACTAGACTATGACTAGACTATGACTAGACTATGACTAGACTATGACTAGACTATGACTAGACTATGACTAGACTATGACTAGACTATGACTAGACTATGACTAGACTATGACTAGACTATGACTAGACTATGACTAGACTATGACTAGACTATGACTAGACTATGACTAGACTATGACTAGACTATGACTAGACTATGACTAGACTATGACTAGACTATGACTAGACTATGACTAGACTATGACTAGACTATGACTAGACTATGACTAGACTATGACTAGACTATGACTAGACTATGACTAGACTATGACTAGACTATGACTAGACTATGACTAGACTATGACTAGACTATGACTAGACTATGACTAGACTATGACTAGACTATGACTAGACTATGACTAGACTATGACTAGACTATGACTAGACTATGACTAGACTATGACTAGACTATGACTAGACTATGACTAGACTATGACTAGACTATGACTAGACTATGACTAGACTATGACTAGACTATGACTAGACTATGACTAGACTATGACTAGACTATGACTAGACTATGACTAGACTATGACTAGACTATGACTAGACTATGACTAGACTATGACTAGACTATGACTAGACTATGACTAGACTATGACTAGACTATGACTAGACTATGACTAGACTATGACTAGACTATGACTAGACTATGACTAGACTATGACTAGACTATGACTAGACTATGACTAGACTATGACTAGACTATGACTAGACTATGACTAGACTATGACTAGACTATGACTAGACTATGACTAGACTATGACTAGACTATGACTAGACTATGACTAGACTATGACTAGACTATGACTAGACTATGACTAGACTATGACTAGACTATGACTAGACTATGACTAGACTATGACTAGACTATGACTAGACTATGACTAGACTATGACTAGACTATGACTAGACTATGACTAGACTATGACTAGACTATGACTAGACTATGACTAGACTATGACTAGACTATGACTAGACTATGACTAGACTATGACTAGACTATGACTAGACTATGACTAGACTATGACTAGACTATGACTAGACTATGACTAGACTATGACTAGACTATGACTAGACTATGACTAGACTATGACTAGACTATGACTAGACTATGACTAGACTATGACTAGACTATGACTAGACTATGACTAGACTATGACTAGACTATGACTAGACTATGACTAGACTATGACTAGACTATGACTAGACTATGACTAGACTATGACTAGACTATGACTAGACTATGACTAGACTATGACTAGACTATGACTAGACTATGACTAGACTATGACTAGACTATGACTAGACTATGACTAGACTATGACTAGACTATGACTAGACTATGACTAGACTATGACTAGACTATGACTAGACTATGACTAGACTATGACTAGACTATGACTAGACTATGACTAGACTATGACTAGACTATGACTAGACTATGACTAGACTATGACTAGACTATGACTAGACTATGACTAGACTATGACTAGACTATGACTAGACTATGACTAGACTATGACTAGACTATGACTAGACTATGACTAGACTATGACTAGACTATGACTAGACTATGACTAGACTATGACTAGACTATGACTAGACTATGACTAGACTATGACTAGACTATGACTAGACTATGACTAGACTATGACTAGACTATGACTAGACTATGACTAGACTATGACTAGACTATGACTAGACTATGACTAGACTATGACTAGACTATGACTAGACTATGACTAGACTATGACTAGACTATGACTAGACTATGACTAGACTATGACTAGACTATGACTAGACTATGACTAGACTATGACTAGACTATGACTAGACTATGACTAGACTATGACTAGACTATGACTAGACTATGACTAGACTATGACTAGACTATGACTAGACTATGACTAGACTATGACTAGACTATGACTAGACTATGACTAGACTATGACTAGACTATGACTAGACTATGACTAGACTATGACTAGACTATGACTAGACTATGACTAGACTATGACTAGACTATGACTAGACTATGACTAGACTATGACTAGACTATGACTAGACTATGACTAGACTATGACTAGACTATGACTAGACTATGACTAGACTATGACTAGACTATGACTAGACTATGACTAGACTATGACTAGACTATGACTAGACTATGACTAGACTATGACTAGACTATGACTAGACTATGACTAGACTATGACTAGACTATGACTAGACTATGACTAGACTATGACTAGACTATGACTAGACTATGACTAGACTATGACTAGACTATGACTAGACTATGACTAGACTATGACTAGACTATGACTAGACTATGACTAGACTATGACTAGACTATGACTAGACTATGACTAGACTATGACTAGACTATGACTAGACTATGACTAGACTATGACTAGACTATGACTAGACTATGACTAGACTATGACTAGACTATGACTAGACTATGACTAGACTATGACTAGACTATGACTAGACTATGACTAGACTATGACTAGACTATGACTAGACTATGACTAGACTATGACTAGACTATGACTAGACTATGACTAGACTATGACTAGACTATGACTAGACTATGACTAGACTATGACTAGACTATGACTAGACTATGACTAGACTATGACTAGACTATGACTAGACTATGACTAGACTATGACTAGACTATGACTAGACTATGACTAGACTATGACTAGACTATGACTAGACTATGACTAGACTATGACTAGACTATGACTAGACTATGACTAGACTATGACTAGACTATGACTAGACTATGACTAGACTATGACTAGACTATGACTAGACTATGACTAGACTATGACTAGACTATGACTAGACTATGACTAGACTATGACTAGACTATGACTAGACTATGACTAGACTATGACTAGACTATGACTAGACTATGACTAGACTATGACTAGACTATGACTAGACTATGACTAGACTATGACTAGACTATGACTAGACTATGACTAGACTATGACTAGACTATGACTAGACTATGACTAGACTATGACTAGACTATGACTAGACTATGACTAGACTATGACTAGACTATGACTAGACTATGACTAGACTATGACTAGACTATGACTAGACTATGACTAGACTATGACTAGACTATGACTAGACTATGACTAGACTATGACTAGACTATGACTAGACTATGACTAGACTATGACTAGACTATGACTAGACTATGACTAGACTATGACTAGACTATGACTAGACTATGACTAGACTATGACTAGACTATGACTAGACTATGACTAGACTATGACTAGACTATGACTAGACTATGACTAGACTATGACTAGACTATGACTAGACTATGACTAGACTATGACTAGACTATGACTAGACTATGACTAGACTATGACTAGACTATGACTAGACTATGACTAGACTATGACTAGACTATGACTAGACTATGACTAGACTATGACTAGACTATGACTAGACTATGACTAGACTATGACTAGACTATGACTAGACTATGACTAGACTATGACCAGACTATGACTAGACTATGACTAGACTATGACTAGACTTAGTGTAGCTCTCCCCTGCTTCGTTGTTTGCTCTTTTTATGACTTAGTACAATTATATCCTGTTTTGTTATTTTTCTTGATTACAAAACATTTATTTTATATTTTATTTTCCCTTTTGAGGACATCTACGTTTTGGGTGGTGTGGGCTATATCTGCTTGACTGGATAACTGGTAATAAATATATAGAAAAAGGTTCTTTTACAAATTCTTATTTACAAATGGTTTTTATAATTTTGCAATGAAAAGAAAAATTGTAAACAAATAGGACCTAAAATGCCATCAATTGTAAAAACAAAAAAAAGTAATGAAGTGAAAAATTGCTAAATAACCAAAAATTAAATGTGAAGTTTAGGATATTTATGTGGCACTACTTTTAAGTATTAGGGCAGTTCTGAAAAAATTTACTTTAAGGTATAAGTCTTGCAATCTTTAATACGGGATATACATTTAAAATCCACTTGCATTGCCCGAGTTAAGTTCCGAATTTTCTTTGGCATGTTACGATTATCTTAAATTCTCCATTGACACTGACGAAGGCCTTCATAAAATCGATAACCGCTAGGTAAATAAGGGTGCTGAATTTATTATGTTGCTCCAGTACTATTAGATTTAGTTTGTGGATTGTGCTGAAACAGCGACGGATGTTCTATTCATTACCCGACTTCGTATTTTGCTCGGTATTGGAGAAAGCGTTTTTACTAGTATACCTTCATTCCAAGAGGTTAGAAGAGCCTTCTATTCTTATGTTTTACTTACAAATGGGTGCCATAGTCTCGCCGATCTTTCAACATCACATAAAAGCATCTCTGCTGAGTTATTGTGATTGCCCGAGGCTTTGTTGCGCTGAAGGCTTTTAATGGTGTTCTTCGTTTCTTGTATTGTTGGTGGATTGTCTAAAATTTTGTTGAATAAACTGTCATTGTTGGTTTAACTATGCACTTCCGTCAGTGGTTCTAATACAATAGGATTGTTAAGTGTTGGCTTGAAGTGTTCCATCCAGCGTATTAATTATTCATCCGGGGTTGAGAGAAACACATCGCTACTACTCAGGATGGGACTGTTGGTATAGGTAGGTTTGTGACACAACGCCCTTGATATGTTTTGTAAGGCCTTCAAGTCGCCTTTACTTGCAGCTGATATAGATTGGCTCGCCTTTTTATCTATCCACAATTCTTTTAGATATCAGAAAGCCCACACCCCTACTAACTCATCGCAATCCGGGTGACCGGAGTAAAGAAACACAGTATTGTCCTGTCTATCTTGCTTCTTGCACCGCCAGCAAAACGATTTTATAACGCAACATATCACGCCTTAGCTATTCTAATTTGCCAGTTTCGTGTAACGTGCATGTCGCATACTTCAAACTTTCCTTCTTGCCTATAGTAGTATTTATAGTCCGATATCTTCGGATAGAATTGATTTCATTCATCATAATGTTCTTGCATAGATAAGGCACCTCCAAAATCCTTGTGCCAGCTGCTTAGCAAGGGAATTTCTCGCATGATTACCCCTTGGGGTGGTATATTCTTTAATATTGTTTCTTCCCTGCTTAAAACATCGTAAGTGCTGAGTCGATGGGTGATGAGTCCAAAGACACGAGCCACGTTTCTATAGCGAGTCGCTCGATCCGAGACAGACGCCCGCTTGCAGCCGCAACTAACATATTGAACAGGCGCTGCATTTTCGTACTTCACCAAGTACAATTATCTTAGACCCTTAGACCAAATACGTTGGAATAGCTCTAAGATAACTCCCACTCATATTAGCCCCGACCTAGAATCCCACACGGATTGTTTACCGCATCTTCAACTAGGTTGCTGAGGCTACCAGGATGTAACACGAGGAGGCTAGAGCAGATTGGATACAGTTCTTAACTGGTAGCTGGAAATGCCAGGTAACGGCTGCTCCTCATTACATCCCAAAAAAATGTTAAGTAATGAATACTTTTTTAAAAGGTGAAGTAATGATTATATTACGATTATATTCAGATTTGCTTGATTAGTAATTGATTATGATTACTAATAATGGAAAAGTAATCTGGATTACTTTTTGGATTACAGAAAAGACTCAAAAGTATTAAAAAAAATATTTCGATTATTTTTCAAGATTACTTTTTAGTAGTCTTTAAAAGAAGTCGGATTATTTTTTAATTGTTTTTGACAACTTTTGATTCCTTTTGATTACGTCCTGTAATCGTAAAGTAATCCAGATTACTTTTCGATTGTTAGTAATCGTAATCAATTAGTAATCAGAAATTGTTTAAAAGAGAATAATATATAATATTAAGATTCTTTTGAAAATATAATGTAATTGATTACTAATCGTAATCAAAATTTAACAGCTCTTCTTTTAAAAAAAAGAAGACCAATGCCGCTTTCTTCTCTTAGGTCTTTACTACACCATTTTCAATTGTAATTGAGAAATTTTCAAATTGAATTGAGAAATTTTCAATTTCAATTGGAAATGAGAAATATTCAATTGAAATTGAGAATTTTTAAATTTAAATTGAGAATTTTTCAATTGAAATTGAGAAAAGTCCAATTGGAAATGAGGTTGATTTTTTTAATTGAAATTGAGAAATTTTCAATTGAAATTGAGAAATTTTCAATTGAAATTGAGAAATTTTCAATTGAAATTGAGAATTTTAGAATTGAAATTGAGAAAACCTAAATTGAAAATGAGGTTGAAATTTCACTAGGGGGTTTCCCAAATTCAATTGAAAAATTCTCAATTTAAATTAAAAATTTCTCAATTTCAATTGAAAATTTCTCAATTTCAATTGAAAATTTCTCATTTTCAATTGGAAATTTCTCAATTTAAATTAAAAATTTCAACCTCATTTTCAATTGTGCTTTTCTCAATTTCAATTGAAAAATTCTCAATTTCTATTGGGCTTTTCTCAAATTCAATTCAAAAATTCTCAATTTCAACTGAATGTTCCTCATTTTCAATTAGGGTTTTCTCAATTTTAATTGAAAATTTCTCATTTTTAATTGAAAATTCTCAATTTCAATTGAAAATTTCTCAATTTCAAATGACAATTCTCAATTTCAATTGAAAATTTCTCATTTTCAATTGAAAATTCTCAATTTCAATTGAAAATTTCTCAATTTCAATTGAATATTCTCAATTTCAATTGAATATTTCTCAATTTCAATTGAAAATGGTGTAGTAATCGGGTATACATAACTATGAAATATTTTTCACCTTCTGGTTTTCAAAATAAAAATTTCAAAATCAAATTATACTCTAGTCATAATCGGGTAGACTTTGGGGCTCTCCAATATTAAAAAAAATATATACTTATGTACATTAGGGTGACAATTTTTTGTATGTAAGAAATTTTTTGTTTGAATTTTATTGCTTTTTCAATGGAATATTATGACACTAGGTCTAAAAGTTTAGTTCTGCAAAATTTGAGCCAAATCGGACAATGTTCTAGGGGCGCGCATCGGGTCCAAACTTCTAGGGCCCATTTGTATGGTAAAAAAGTGGGTTATTTTTCTTGTTTTTGAGAAATTTTAAACAAAAAATAAACAATTTTTAAAAGAAACAAGTAAGAGTGTTATATTCGGCTGTGCCGAATCTTGTATACCCACCATCAAGTTGTACGAGAGTGCAACTAATTCAAAATGTTGACCAAATGTCGTATTGTTGATAATATATTTGGACTAAATTCGGTTGCAGTGGTATAGTTACTATAGTTCAACATTTAAAAGTATCTAAGTGGTTTCCCAAGTATTTACCTGGTATTTATATAAAGTTTATTTGTGCAAAATTTAGTGGCCATAGCTGACATAGTTTATAATTTAATAGCTTTTAACTGGCGTTTGTGGCATTTTAGTCGTTACCGGGAGCGGTTTTATATGAAAGCTATGGTTAAAAGTGGATCGATTCCTATAAAATTTGACACACTGTCTGAAAGTTGCATAAAACTTCGCTGTTCTAATTTTAGGAGTCATAGATTTTACAATTTTATTCAATTTATCAGCATAAAGGGGATTCCCGGGGCAGGGCTATATGGGAGCTCTAACCAAATGTGAACCGATTTTACCTATTTTCGGCATGCAATTTCTACAACATATCGAAAATACTTTTCCAAGTTTTGTCTCTCTAGCTCTTGTAGTTAAAGAGCTATCGCGGACATAAACCGTCTTTTCTTTTTGTATTTTTGTGTTTCCGTAAGTTTTTTATATGGGAGCTATGGTCAAATAGTAACCGATTGTAACAAAATTTTCCACACTGGCTGGCATTCACATAAAACTTCCTTTTGTAAAACTTTGTTGCTGTAGCCCTTTTCGTTAAGGCGCTATCGCGCTTTTATCTGACGGACAGACGGACATAAACCCCCTTTTCTTTTTGTATTTTTATGCTTCCGTAAGTTTTTTATATGGGAGCTATGGTCAAATGTTGACCGATTGTGACAAAATTTGCACACTACTTGGCATTGACAATTTAGTGGTTATATCTGTTTTAGTTTTAGATTTATTGGCATTTAAGTGTATTTTAAGTGAAATTTTGCCTGTTTCCGTAAGTTTTTTGTACGGGAGCTATGACTAAATGTGAACCGATTTTGATGAAATTTTATATTCTGCCTAGGGCTTATATAAAACTTCTATATACCATATTTTATCATCATAGCTATTATAGTTTGTTATTTATTAGCAAATAAACGATTAGCATAGGCGAGGTTATGGTTTCATTCATCAGGATGTTCTTGCATAGATTAGGCACCTCCAAAATCCTCGTGCCAGCTGCCGTAGCAGGGGGATTTCTCGCATGATTACCCCTTGGAGTAGTATATTCTGTTATGTTGTTTCTTTCCATGCTTAAAACATCGTAAGTGTTAAGTCGATGGATGATGAGTCCAAGGACAAGAGCCACGTTTGTAAAGCGAGTCGCTCGATCCGAAACAGACACCCGCTTGTAGCCGCAACTAACATGTTGAACAGACGCTACAGTTCCGTACTTTACAAAGTACAATTATCTTAGACCCTTAGACCAAATACGTCGGAATGGCTCCAAGATAACTCCCTCTCACGTTGGCCCTGACCTAGAATCCCACTCGGGTTATTTACGGCATCTTCAACTAGGTTGCTCAGGTTTCCAGGATGTACCACTAGGAGGTGTGAGTAGGAATTGAATACAGTTATTACCTGTTAGCAGGAAACCCAGGCAACAACTGCATCCCTACTCTAAGTGGAGGCCCTATGCTCCACTGCGAGTCAAGGATAACAGAAGATAGGCGAGGTTATACGGGAGCTATGGTCAAATGTTAACCGATTTTGCCCAATTTCAATACTAAAATTTTCTCAGAGATGAAGAATGGTTTTACTAAGTTTCAGTGAGCTAGTTCTTTTCGTTTAGGCGTTATCGTGATTTCAACAGACAGACAGACTGACATCGCTCAATCGTCTTAGAATTTCATAAGGATTCAGAATATATATCGTTTTTGATTTTTGAGCCGATATTAAGGAAATTACAAACGGAATGACAATCTCAATATACCCCACATTATTTTTGATGGTGGGTACAAAAATAATGCAATATTAAAGAAAACTAACACATCTTTATTATAGACAAAAACAATAATTCATTAAGTAGTTTTGGAGTTATTCCATTTTTCCCCTGAAAATTCATGTCCCGCGCCTAAGGATATGCACAAACAATTTTTTCTTGTAAAAATTGTTTATTTTTGATTGAAATTTCTCAAAAATAAAAAATAACCCATTTTTCACCATACAAATGGGCTCTTAAACTTTGGACCCGATGCAAGCCCATAGAACGTTGTCGGATTTGGCTCAAATTTTCAGAACTAAACTTTTAGACCTAGTGTCATAATATTCCATTGAAAAAGTTATAAAATTCGAAAAAACATTTTCTTTCATACAAAAAATTGTCACCCTAATGTACATATGTATTTGTCTTTTACTTATGTATTTGTGATTTGTTTAGCTTTCAGCTTAAAAAAATAAATTATAAGAAATACAAGAAAAATGTAATACAATCCTGAACCTAAGATACATTTCTTAGATGCTACATCTATAGCATGAGTATGTGGATGTGTGTAAATTTACAAGGATAACCAGGAGCATGGGGACCTAAGAAAAGAAAACAAATATTATGTATTAAGATGATCCCTTTTGAGAAATCTAAAAATGCAGACAGACAAATTTTACATACAAATACATACAAGTGTTAAGACAAATAATACACAAATTTTGACATTTAGACATTTTTCTGATGTCAGATTTGAATGCGTGCTTATGATTTTTATTGTCTGTATTTGGCAAATATTATTCTTATATTTTCTTAACAGTGGGAGAAATTTGTGTAAGGTTAGGTTGTAGATGTATTTGTTACTTAAGACTAACAGGCATGAGACCACATCTGTTATAGGAATCTATGTAGTTTAAGTTATTGTAATCAAAATATGATGCCTAAGCCATATTTAATTTTCCTCTACTGTTCATCTAATTTCCTTTAAGATTAACATATTAGATTCCTTAAATGGAATTCTTTCATATACAAATAAAGAAAATCAAATTTTTTATTCTTACAAATTGTTATCTGGTTGTTTTTGTTGGCGTTATGATCCTTTACGATTATGTTGCCAATTGTCATTTTTCTGATGATTCTCGACAACTGACTAATATAAATCACAGTCTCATATAGTATTTGTTTTTCTTTCCCCCGATTCTATTTGATTTAGTTTTTTGTCATATTTTTTTATATAAGTGGCATTTTCACTTAAGTTGATGACAACATGATGAGATGATGATAATGATGAGATTTGTTAGATTCTATCACTGTTTGCCCCCAATGTCTGGGTTATTAATATCATTTTATGAAGCGAAAGTTATAGATAAATGTTAAGATGTTTATCAAGGATTTTGTGGTGACATCATGTGTTGGGGTTGTCAAGTTTATTTGGATATGAAGAAAAATTGAAAACTTTAAATAAATAATCTTAAAAAAAGTGGAAAAATTATGAAAAGTTATTAAAAAATTGTGTCACTAAAATTTTAAAACTCGGTACATGTTTTTCCCGTACTCAAAAAAAAACAAAATTTCCAATTAAAAGTAAATTTTTAAAAAATTTCCTATAAAAAGTAAATTTTTGAAAAATTCCTATAAAACGCAAATTTTTAAAACATTTCCTATAAAAAGTAAATTTTTGAAAAATTTCCTATAAAAAGTAAATTTTTGAAAAAATTCCCTATAAAAAGTAAATTTTTGAAAAATTTCCTATAAAAAGTAAATTTTTGAAAAATTTCCTATAAAAAGTAAATTTTTGAAAAATTTCCTATAAAAAGTAAATTTTTGAAAAATTTCCTATAAAAAGTAAATTTTTGAAAAATTTTCTATAAAAAGTAAATTTTTGAAAAATTTCCTATAAAAAGTAAATTTTTGAAAAATTTCCTATAAAAAGTAAATTTTTGAAAAATTTCCTATAAAAAGTAAATTTTTGAAAAATTTCCTATAAAAAGTAAATTTTTGAAAAATTTCCTATAAAAAGTAAATTTTTGAAAAATTTCCTATAAAAAGTAAATTTTTGAAAAATTTCCTATAAAAAGTAAATTTTTGAAAAATTTCCTATAAAAAGTAAAATTTTGAAAAATTTCCTATAAAAAGTAAATTTTTGAAAAATTTCCTATAAAAAGTAAATTTTTGAAAAATTTCCTATAAAAAGTAAATTTTTTAGAAAAATTTCCTATAAAAAGTAAATTATAAAAAGTAAATTTTTGAAAAATTTCCTATAAAAAGTAAATTTTTGAAAAATTTCCTATAAAATGTAAATTTTTGAAAAATTTTCTATAAAAAGTAAATTTTTGAAAAATTTTCTATAAAAAGTAAATTTTTGAAAAATTTTCTATAAAAAGTAAATTTTTGAAAAATGTTGCTATAAAAAGTAAATTTTTCAAAAAATTTCCTATATAAAGTAAATTTTTCAAAAAATTTCCTATAAAAAGTAAATTTTTGAAAAATTTCCTATAAAAAGTAAATTTTTGAAAAACTTGCTATAAAAAGTAAATTTTTGAAAAATTTGCTATAAAAAGTAAATTTTTGAAAAATTTGCTATAAAAAGTAAATTTTTGAAAAATTTCCTATAAAAAGTAAATTTTTGAAAAATTTCCTATAAAAAGTAAATTTTTGAAAAATTTCCTATAAAAAGTAAATTTTTGAAAAATTTCCTATAAAAAGTAAATTTTTGAAAAATTTCCTATAAAAAGTAAATTTTTGAAAAATTTCCTATAAAAAGAAAATTTTTGAAAAATTTCCTATAAAAAGTAAATTTTTGAAAAATTTCCTATAAAAAGTAAATTTTTGAAAAATTTCCTATAAAAAGTAAATTTTTGAAAAATTTCCTATAAAAAGTAAATTTTTGAAAAATTTCCTATAAAAAGTAAATTTTTGAAAATTTCCTATAAAAAGTAAATTTTTGAAAAATTTCCTATAAAAAGCAGAGACCGAATATTGTTTTATTTTTTAAATCAATCAAGTATAAATATCATTGCCGATGAAAATTTATTTTCATTTCGATCGATGAATAAAAATGAGGGATTTATATTTGAAATATAAATATCCCTCATGATGAAAATTTTAAATATCTTGAACGATAAATATCCGAACAGAAAAATATTTTATTGATTGTTTTATTTTTGAACTTCTGTTTTGACTTTGAAAAATAAAATATTTTTTAAATTATAAAACTTTTAACAATGAATGTATGAATATGTTTCCAATTAATTGCAATGTTTTAGGACATCAAAGTTAAACCTAATAGTCCTAATGGAACTATTGGTGGTTTCTTTGACTCGCAAAACCATTTCAACATAAAATTTACAACTAATTGAATTTATTGTTATTTAAACGTCCTAAAGACTTTTTATACCAGGACAAATCTTCTTCTTCTGTCATTCTTGACTCCCAGTGGAGCATAGGGAATGGAAGGATGCAGAATTGCCTGTCGTCTCTAGCTACCAGGTAAGAACTGTATCCAATTCCCACTCTAACCTTCTCGTGGTACATCCTGGAAACCTTAGCAACCTAGTTTTAGATGTGGTAAACAACCCGTGTGGGATTCTAGGTCAGGGCAAATATAAAAGGGAGCCATTCCAACGTATATGGTCTGAGGGTCTAAGATAATTGTACTTCGTAAAGTACGAAAATGCAGCGTCTGTTCAACATGTTAGTTGCGGCTGCAAGCGGGCCTCAGTCTCGGATCGAACGGCTCGCTATACAAACGTGGCTTGTGTCTTTGGACCCATCACCCATCGACTTAGCACTCACGATGTTTTAAGCATGGAAAGAAACAATATTACAGAATATACTACTCCAAGGGATAATCATGCGAGAAATCTCCCTGCTACGGCAGTTTCCTAATCTATGTAAGAACATTATGATGAATAAAACCAGGACAAATACAGAAATAAAATTTGAATATTTTCTATCAAATTTTTTTCATCGGATGAAAAAAGATGAAAATAATTTTGAACTGATAAATATCCCAAACGATTTTTTTATTTTTTATTTTCATCGGATTGAAAAACGATACAAAATTTTTCGAACAATTAAAAATCTTTAGGGATATTTATTATTTTTTAAACTTCAATGATTGTTTTTGTATGGATTAAAATATGAAAATATTGTTTTAAAAGTATTAATATTCGGTCTCTGATAAAAAGTAAATTTTTGAAAAATTTCCTATAAAAAGTAAATTTTTGAAAAATTTTTGAAAAAGTAAATTTTTGAAAAATTTCCTATAAAAGTAAATTTTTGAAAAATTTCCTATAAAAAGTAAATTTTTGAAAAATTTCCTATAAAAAGTAAATTTTTGAAAAATTTCCTATAAAAAGTAAATTTTTGAAAAATTTCCTATAAAAAGTAAATTTTTGAAAAATTTTTATTTTTAAAATTAAATTTTTGAAAAATTTCCTATAAAAAGTAAATTTTTGAAAAATTTCCTATAAAAAGTAAATTTTTGAAAAATTTCCTATAAAAAGTAAATTTTTGAAAAATTTCCTATAAAAAGTACATTTTTGAAAAATTTCCTATAAAAAGTAAATTGTTGAAAAATTTCCATAAAAAGTAAATTTTTGAAAATTTTCCTATAAAAAGTAAATTTTTGAAAAATTTCCTATAAAAAGTAAATTTTTGAAAAATTTGCTATAAAAAGTAAATTTTTGAAAAATTTTTATTTTTAAAATTAAATTTTTGAAAAATTTCCTATAAAAAGTAAATTTTTGAAAAATTTGCTATAAAAAGTAAATTTTTGAAAAATTTCCTATAAAAAGTAAATTTTTGAAAAATTTCCTATAAAAAGTAAATTTTTGAAAAATTTGCTATAAAAAGTAAATTTTTGAAAAATTTCCTATAAAAAGTAAATTTTTGAAAAATTTCCTATAAAAAGTAAATTTTTGAAAAATTTCCTATAAAAAGTAAATTTTTGAAAAATTTCCTATAAAAAGTAAATTTTTGAAAAATTTTCTATAAAAAGTAAATTTTTGAAAAATTTCCTATAAAAAGTAAATTTTTGAAAAATTTCCTATAAAAAGTAAATTTTTGAAAAATTTCCTATAAAAAGTAAATTTTTGAAAAATTTCCTATAAAAAGTAAATTTTTGAAAAATTTCCTATAAAAAGTAAATTTTTGAAAAATTTCCTATAAAAAGTAAATTTTTGAAAAATTTCCTATAAAAAGTAAATTTTTGAAAAATTTCCTATAAAAAGTAAAATTTTGAAAAATTTCCTATAAAAAGTAAATTTTTGAAAAATTTCCTATAAAAAGTAAATTTTTGAAAAATTTCCTATAAAAAGTAAATTTTTTAGAAAAATTTCCTATAAAAAGTAAATTATAAAAAGTAAATTTTTGAAAAATTTCCTATAAAAAGTAAATTTTTGAAAAATTTCCTATAAAATGTAAATTTTTGAAAAATTTTCTATAAAAAGTAAATTTTTGAAAAATTTTCTATAAAAAGTAAATTTTTGAAAAATTTTCTATAAAAAGTAAATTTTTGAAAAATGTTGCTATAAAAAGTAAATTTTTCAAAAAATTTCCTATATAAAGTAAATTTTTCAAAAAATTTCCTATAAAAAGTAAATTTTTGAAAAATTTCCTATAAAAAGTAAATTTTTGAAAAATTTCCTATAAAAAGCAGAGACCGAATATTGTTTTATTTTTTAAATCAATCAAGTATAAATATCATTGCCGATGAAAATTTATTTTCATTTCGATCGATGAATAAAAATGAGGGATTTATATTTGAAATATAAATATCCCTCATGATGAAAATTTTAAATATCTTGAACGATAAATATCCGAACAGAAAAATATTTTATTGATTGTTTTATTTTTGAACTTCTGTTTTGACTTTGAAAAATAAAATATTTTTTAAATTATAAAACTTTTAACAATGAATGTATGAATATGTTTCCAATTAATTGCAATGTTTTAGGACATCAAAGTTAAACCTAATAGTCCTAATGGAACTATTGGTGGTTTCTTTGACTCGCAAAACCATTTCAACATAAAATTTACAACTAATTGAATTTATTGTTATTTAAACGTCCTAAAGACTTTTTATACCAGGACAAATCTTCTTCTTCTGTCATTCTTGACTCCCAGTGGAGCATAGGGAATGGAAGGATGCAGAATTGCCTGTCGTCTCTAGCTACCAGGTAAGAACTGTATCCAATTCCCACTCTAACCTTCTCGTGGTACATCCTGGAAACCTTAGCAACCTAGTTTTAGATGTGGTAAACAACCCGTGTGGGATTCTAGGTCAGGGCAAATATAAAAGGGAGCCATTCCAACGTATATGGTCTGAGGGTCTAAGATAATTGTACTTCGTAAAGTACGAAAATGCAGCGTCTGTTCAACATGTTAGTTGCGGCTGCAAGCGGGCCTCAGTCTCGGATCGAACGGCTCGCTATACAAACGTGGCTTGTGTCTTTGGACCCATCACCCATCGACTTAGCACTCACGATGTTTTAAGCATGGAAAGAAACAATATTACAGAATATACTACTCCAAGGGATAATCATGCGAGAAATCTCCCTGCTACGGCAGTTTCCTAATCTATGTAAGAACATTATGATGAATAAAACCAGGACAAATACAGAAATAAAATTTGAATATTTTCTATCAAATTTTTTTCATCGGATGAAAAAAGATGAAAATAATTTTGAACTGATAAATATCCCAAACGATTTTTTTATTTTTTATTTTCATCGGATTGAAAAACGATACAAAATTTTTCGAACAATTAAAAATCTTTAGGGATATTTATTATTTTTTAAACTTCAATGATTGTTTTTGTATGGATTAAAATATGAAAATATTGTTTTAAAAGTATTAATATTCGGTCTCTGATAAAAAGTAAATTTTTGAAAAATTTCCTATAAAAAGTAAATTTTTGAAAAATTTTTGAAAAAGTAAATTTTTGAAAAATTTCCTATAAAAGTAAATTTTTGAAAAATTTCCTATAAAAAGTAAATTTTTGAAAAATTTCCTATAAAAAGTAAATTTTTGAAAAATTTCCTATAAAAAGTAAATTTTTGAAAAATTTCCTATAAAAAGTAAATTTTTGAAAAATTTTTATTTTTAAAATTAAATTTTTGAAAAATTTCCTATAAAAAGTAAATTTTTGAAAAATTTCCTATAAAAAGTAAATTTTTGAAAAATTTCCTATAAAAAGTAAATTTTTGAAAAATTTCCTATAAAAAGTACATTTTTGAAAAATTTCCTATAAAAAGTAAATTGTTGAAAAATTTCCATAAAAAGTAAATTTTTGAAAATTTTCCTATAAAAAGTAAATTTTTGAAAAATTTCCTATAAAAAGTAAATTTTTGAAAAATTTCCTATAAAAAGTAAATTTTTGAAAAATTTGCTATAAAAAGTAAATTTTTGAAAAATTTTCTATAAAAAGTAAATTTTTGAAAAATTTGCTATAAAAAGTAAATTTTTGAAAAATTTCCTATAAAAAGTAAATTTTTGAAAAATTTCCTATAAAAAGTAAATTTTTGAAAAATTTGCTATAAAAAGTAAATTTTTGAAAAATTTCCTATAAAAAGTAAATTTTTGAAAAATTTCCTATAAAAAGTAAATTTTTGAAAAATTTCCTATAAAAAGTAAATTTTTGAAAAATTTCCTATAAAAAGTAAATTTTTGAAAAATTTTCTATAAAAAGTAAATTTTTGAAAAATTTCCTATAAAAAGTAAATTTTTGAAAAATTTCCTATAAAAAGTAAATTTTTGAAAAATTTCCTATAAAAAGTAAATTTTTGAAAAATTTCCTATAAAAAGTAAATTTTTGAAAAATTTCCTATAAAAAGTAAATTTTTGAAAAATTTCCTATAAAAAGTAAATTTTTGAAAAATTTCCTATAAAAAGTAAATTTTTGAAAAATTTCCTATAAAAAGTAAAATTTTGAAAAATTTCCTATAAAAAGTAAATTTTTGAAAAATTTCCTATAAAAAGTAAATTTTTGAAAAATTTCCTATAAAAAGTAAATTTTTTAGAAAAATTTCCTATAAAAAGTAAATTATAAAAAGTAAATTTTTGAAAAATTTCCTATAAAAAGTAAATTTTTGAAAAATTTCCTATAAAATGTAAATTTTTGAAAAATTTTCTATAAAAAGTAAATTTTTGAAAAATTTTCTATAAAAAGTAAATTTTTGAAAAATTTTCTATAAAAAGTAAATTTTTGAAAAATGTTGCTATAAAAAGTAAATTTTTCAAAAAATTTCCTATATAAAGTAAATTTTTCAAAAAATTTCCTATAAAAAGTAAATTTTTGAAAAATTTCCTATAAAAAGTAAATTTTTGAAAAACTTGCTATAAAAAGTAAATTTTTGAAAAATTTGCTATAAAAAGTAAATTTTTGAAAAATTTGCTATAAAAAGTAAATTTTTGAAAAATTTCCTATAAAAAGTAAATTTTTGAAAAATTTCCTATAAAAAGTAAATTTTTGAAAAATTTCCTATAAAAAGTAAATTTTTGAAAAATTTCCTATAAAAAGTAAATTTTTGAAAAATTTCCTATAAAAAGTAAATTTTTGAAAAATTTCCTATAAAAAGAAAATTTTTGAAAAATTTCCTATAAAAAGTAAATTTTTGAAAAATTTCCTATAAAAAGTAAATTTTTGAAAAATTTCCTATAAAAAGTAAATTTTTGAAAAATTTCCTATAAAAAGTAAATTTTTGAAAAATTTCCTATAAAAAGTAAATTTTTGAAAAATTTCCTATAAAAAGTAAATTTTTGAAAAATTTCCTATAAAAAGCAGAGACCGAATATTGTTTTATTTTTTAAATCAATCAAGTATAAATATCATTGCCGATGAAAATTTATTTTCATTTCGATCGATGAATAAAAATGAGGGATTTATATTTGAAATATAAATATCCCTCATGATGAAAATTTTAAATATCTTGAACGATAAATATCCGAACAGAAAAATATTTTATTGATTGTTTTATTTTTGAACTTCTGTTTTGACTTTGAAAAATAAAATATTTTTTAAATTATAAAACTTTTAACAATGAATGTATGAATATGTTTCCAATTAATTGCAATGTTTTAGGACATCAAAGTTAAACCTAATAGTCCTAATGGAACTATTGGTGGTTTCTTTGACTCGCAAAACCATTTCAACATAAAATTTACAACTAATTGAATTTATTGTTATTTAAACGTCCTAAAGACTTTTTATACCAGGACAAATCTTCTTCTTCTGTCATTCTTGACTCCCAGTGGAGCATAGGGAATGGAAGGATGCAGAATTGCCTGTCGTCTCTAGCTACCAGGTAAGAACTGTATCCAATTCCCACTCTAACCTTCTCGTGGTACATCCTGGAAACCTTAGCAACCTAGTTTTAGATGTGGTAAACAACCCGTGTGGGATTCTAGGTCAGGGCAAATATAAAAGGGAGCCATTCCAACGTATATGGTCTGAGGGTCTAAGATAATTGTACTTCGTAAAGTACGAAAATGCAGCGTCTGTTCAACATGTTAGTTGCGGCTGCAAGCGGGCCTCAGTCTCGGATCGAACGGCTCGCTATACAAACGTGGCTTGTGTCTTTGGACCCATCACCCATCGACTTAGCACTCACGATGTTTTAAGCATGGAAAGAAACAATATTACAGAATATACTACTCCAAGGGATAATCATGCGAGAAATCTCCCTGCTACGGCAGTTTCCTAATCTATGTAAGAACATTATGATGAATAAAACCAGGACAAATACAGAAATAAAATTTGAATATTTTCTATCAAATTTTTTTCATCGGATGAAAAAAGATGAAAATAATTTTGAACTGATAAATATCCCAAACGATTTTTTTATTTTTTATTTTCATCGGATTGAAAAACGATACAAAATTTTTCGAACAATTAAAAATCTTTAGGGATATTTATTATTTTTTAAACTTCAATGATTGTTTTTGTATGGATTAAAATATGAAAATATTGTTTTAAAAGTATTAATATTCGGTCTCTGATAAAAAGTAAATTTTTGAAAAATTTCCTATAAAAAGTAAATTTTTGAAAAATTTTTGAAAAAGTAAATTTTTGAAAAATTTCCTATAAAAGTAAATTTTTGAAAAATTTCCTATAAAAAGTAAATTTTTGAAAAATTTCCTATAAAAAGTAAATTTTTGAAAAATTTCCTATAAAAAGTAAATTTTTGAAAAATTTTTATTTTTAAAATTAAATTTTTGAAAAATTTCCTATAAAAAGTAAATTTTTGAAAAATTTCCTATAAAAAGTAAATTTTTGAAAAATTTCCTATAAAAAGTAAATTTTTGAAAAATTTCCTATAAAAAGTACATTTTTGAAAAATTTCCTATAAAAAGTAAATTGTTGAAAAATTTCCATAAAAAGTAAATTTTTGAAAATTTTCCTATAAAAAGTAAATTTTTGAAAAATTTCCTATAAAAAGTAAATTTTTGAAAAATTTCCTATAAAAAGTAAATTTTTGAAAAATTTCCTATAAAAAGTAAATTTTTGAAAAATTTCCTATAAAAAGTAAATTTTTGAAAAATTTCCTATAAAAAGTAAATTTTTGAAAAATTTCCTATAAAAAGTAAATTTTTGAAAAATTTCCTATAAAAAGTAAATTTTTGGAAAATTTTCTATAAAAAGTAAATTTTTGAAAAATTTCCTATAAAAAGTAAATTTTTGAAAAATTTCCTATAAAAAGTAAATTTTTGAAAAATTTCCTATAAAAAGTAAATTTTTAATTTTTTTGCATATTTAGTACTTTTTTGGTACCAATTGAATTCGGTAAATTTTATTAAAACGCAGTAAACATTAACCCCCTAATTCATAACAAAAAAATTTAAATTATCAAATATTTATAATTTGAAATTTGTATGGAAAATTTGAATTATATGTTTTAGGGGGTTAGTTTCTTTAATTATTTTTTTATTTACTTACACCCAAAATAAAAAAGTACAAAATACCTATTCAATATTTTTTCACGATCTGTATTTTTTAGTTCAAAAGTTAAAAAAGGGTTAAATAAAGTACCAAAAAATATGTTCAGCCTTTTGTATCCGCTATCGAGCGAAGTTTCAAAAAAATACCAAACGTATTTTAAATTTTGTTTCTATACCTATTACTTTGGGAGATATAACGTATTCGATTTTTTCCCTTTTTACCCCCTTTCCAAAAGTCCCTACTTATTCAATCTATATGGTAAAAAAGGTATCCATTAGCTTCGAAATTTGTTTCAAATAAGAAAGAAGTGAAAAATGGTGACTTGATTATTATTGGCTTTCCCGTACGATAACGAAACTACCCATACGAGTCCGAAGTTACCCAAACCAGTCCGAAGTTACCCAAAACTCACCCAATTGTGTTCCCATACTCTGTTAAAATTGTTATTAAAAACTAAATACAGCAAAACTAAAATATTTTCAACAGTTTTAAAAACATTTCTTTGAATATTTTTATTTAGTAACTCTTAAATTATTTGCGTTTGTCCGAACTTACCCAGAAAGTAAAGTAACAGATCTATTATTGAATTTTCTCTAACACAAAATTTAAAAAAACATAAATATTTACTCAAACATTATAGTCCCATGCTTCTCTTTCTTCACGCTCTTCAATGACTTCATTCAAATAGGGTTCCAAGTAGTTAACATCCTCTTCGTATTTGGTCCATTGCTCTTTAGACAAAATAGTTTTTGTCATGGACAAATGCAAAGCACGAAATTGACGAAAGTTGCGTTCATCCATTAATTTTTGTGGAAGACGACGCAGTGCTTCCTTGACATCTGGAGTTTCGTTCAAGCAATCATCGCGGTACAAACCTTAATTAAAACAAAAGTTTAGAAACAGTTAATAGTTTGATTTCGAGGCCCTATGCTCCACTGGGAGTCAATGATAACAGAAGAAGAAGAATAACTTGATTTAAAGATTATTGCTTTTTTACCATAGCTTACCATATTGATTGAACCCAGACATTTCATAGGCCCATTTTCCCAACTTGGCTGCAAGGGGCATAATTTATTTGATATATTTTATATCTTTGGAAATCGTATACAATTTTTAAATTGCTTAAATACTTACAGCAAACCAATGGACCTATTCTGGCAGCGTATTCGGACATTCTATATTTCGTTATCTATTTTTCAAAACTTAAAATCGTCTATTAATTTTGCTCTCCAACCGCCTTTTACAAATTTTAGGCAAATTTTCTATTTTCCTCAATAAATTGTCAAATTTAACAAAAATGTAACAGATTGCACAGTGGCGCAAATGAGGTTTTTTGGTATCAATATCCGTATCAGTATTCGATCCGAAAAATTTTCACATTTTTGAAAATTTAAAAAAAAAAAATTAAGAAAAAACATGCTTACTGTACTCGTATTACTTTATCTCTTACAGTTTCAGAGATATTTGGCTCTAAACATCAACATTATTCTGCCAAAAATAAGATAAGGTAGATATGTTATACACCAATGAAAAAGGAATTTTATATACTTCTAAGTGAGGTTGCAAATTTTTAACAGTTTAGAAATTGATCTAAGACTTTTGGCAAAAAAGCGCAACAACAATAAATTAACATAATTTTTTAAAATTACTTTGTAATTTTTTGCAAAAATCTCTAAAACTAAACAAGGTATTGTGATAATTTTTGGATTCAGTATAGACCAATATATTAAAAATTCAGAAATATAAATTTCTGAACGAATTCTGAAATTTCTATTAAAATTTTTGAATACACAAAAGTACCATTTTTGTAATAAATTTATGTAAGTTTTTAACATTACTTTGTAATTTTTTCGCAAAAATCTCTAAAACTAAACAAGTTATTATAACCATTTTTGAACACAGTATAGACCAATATACAAGAAATTCAGAAATATGCATTTCAGAACGAGTGCCGAAATTTTACTTAACATTTTTGAGTACAGAAGAGTACCTTTTTTTTTGAAAATTTGAGTTTTTTTTTAGAAAAATGGGTCGTATGACTCCATTTAGGGCCGGGCCCACTCAGATTTTCGCACAACCCTTACAAATTTTATACTTAATATAATTAAACAAAGAAAAGTTTTAAAATCCATAATCAAAATTTTTGACAGTTACAAAAATCCTAAATTTTATACAAAAATTGTTGATTTTCGACCACCGCACAGTGAAATTATTATGTAACTTCTAAGCCGTTCGGCGGATTTTAAAAAAATTGTTTGTGGATATAAGTTTTGAACCTGGAAAGTCTAGATTGTACTGAGGCGGCACAATCGGTACAGTATGGGACAAAAATTGAAAATTTATTTTTTGAAGTCGAATATCTTTAAAACCGTAAGAGATAGAACGGAAATAATTCTTCTTCTAAGCCGTTAGGCGATTTTTAAAATTAATTAAATTTTATTTGGATATAGCAGAAGTGTTGGGGAGCTTAAGTTTTGAACCTGGAAAGGCTAGATTGTACTGAGGCGGTAAAATCGGTACAGTATGGGACAAAAATTGAAAATTTATTTTTTTAAGTCGAATATCTTTAAAACCGTAGGAGATAGCCTAGGCATGTAGCAATGTTTTTTGTAGATCTTGACTTATATATTCGTCATATAGTATGTTTTACCAAATCTGTTGGGAAATGACAATTATATATCGTTTTAAGTAATTTATGAGTCCGAGGTGCCCTACTTTGGGGGCCGATTGTTCCGCCCCAGTACAATCTAGGCTCTTTAGGTTCAAAACTTAAGCTTCCCAATACCTCTGCTATATCCACATATTTTTTTTTTAATCTGCTCAACGGCTTAGAAGTTATAGAATTATTTCCATTCTATTTTTAAACCATAGGGTGTATATCCAAAATTATTAAAAATATAGTTTACACGTATCCCTGAGACCTAATGTTTTAGAAAATGTTAAATAAAAATTAAGGATTTGAAAAATTTGTTCAAAAATATAAAAAAAAACAAGTAAGAAAGTGCTATATTTAGTCGGTCAAGCCCAACCACACGATACCCTTCACCACTAAGGTCAAAGGTGTTCTTTTTCCTGTATAAAGACAAATATTTGCTAAATTTTGCCATCATGCAAACATATTCTCAAAACTTATACATTTAAGCTGTTTCCGCCATTTGGACTTATATGAGAGCTAGGGTCAAATGTGGACCGATTATCTCGAAATTTGGCAAATTGATTACAGTTGTTACAAAAATTATGTATGCAAAAACTAAACTTATAATTCTCATTATCTTCGGATTTAAGAGCGTTTTAGTGAATTTTGTCTCATTTAGTGCGTTTTTAGAAAAGAGTTTGTATGGGAGCTATGGTCAAATGTGGACCGATTTCAACGAAATTTGATATAGTGATTTAAGTTTACATTCGCAGTATTTGTTTTAAATTTTATGAAAAAATATTGATTTTTGTGGCCAAAATATCAATTCCGGGAAGTGGGACCTATGGGAGGTACCATAAATAATAGACCGATTTTGACAAATTTCAATAGCCATGGTCCCATTATTAAAAAAATGATCTGTGCCAAATTTCATCAAATTATCTTTAGAATTGCGACCTGTAGTTTGATTACAAGGTTTACATGGGGGTCCAGCCAGACGGACGGACGGACGGACATCGCTAAATCGACTCAGAAAGTGATTCTAAATTATTGGTATACTAAAAGATGGGTCTAAGACAAATATTTCTATGCGTTACAAACATCAGCAAAAACTTATAATACCTGTTCAAATTAACATAATGAATTTTGTATTTTAAAATGAATTTTATAAATATGTTTTATTTTTAGCTTTAAGTATTTTAATGAATTAAAAATCGCTAAAACTGAATTTAATGGTTAACACTTATGTTAACATTCGTTAAGTTTTAATGTTAAGTTTTTAGATATATAAGTACCGTTATAACGTAGTTTAAAAAAGCCTTCGTGGCATAAAATTTGAAAAACATAAATCCTATTCCATTTAAAACTTCAACGGGTAAGCATCTCTTGCTAAACAATAAATATTTTTTAAACACTAATCTCTTTGTGTTTTTTATTTCTTTTTTCCTTATTTTCAAGCATCTCCTGCACTTAGAATTTCTCATCTCTGAGAAATTCTAAGTTTTTAAGTATTTATTAAAAAATAATAAATATTTAAAATTACATAGATTAACCCTAATCTATTCATGGTCCTTCGTCTCCTTCAGTGAACTGGTGTCCATCCCGTGGTCCTCTTCATCTCTACCAGAAGTCTTTTTCCCCAAAAGTTTTTCTACAAATCTCAACTTTCAATTTGCCGACGGCAAAACATCATCATCAAGCAAAAGCAAGTAAATTAAAGTATCCCGGAAAAAAGTGAGTATTAATGAAATAAATGCATTTACTCGCGTGTGCTAAAGTGGAAAATTTAGATAAAAAGCCAAAAATTAAATAAAAAAGTGCGAATCTCTTAATCCCTTAAGAAAAATTGCCAAAAAAAAAAAAATCTAAATTAAATAAATTAAAGATGGCCGGTAAAACCTTTAATTTTCCAATTAAAATGGCCAAAAAAATTTCCAATTTTAATATTTAAAATAAAAAAAAAGTGTCCAAAGTGCCAAATTCTACAAATTTAAAATGCCAATAAAATTTTAAAACAAAAGAGTTTTAAAATTTTAATATAAAAAAAACCAACAAATTGCCAAGTGAAAGTGCAGTGTTACTCTACAATTTGCCAATGTTCTAAAAAAAAAATTAAGCCAAATTCTCTTAATTTTATTCCAAAATTAAGATCAGAAAAATATTCGTAAAAAAAATTTTAAATTTTGCTCTAAAAAATTTGCATACAAAATCTCAAAAAATTACAAGTCCATAATAATTTAAAAACCACCACCTTTTTTACATTTAACAAAGCAAAGATCATCCAAAGAGAATAATCAACAGGAAAAATATACATACACACAAACATTACTAATTATCACTACGGCTGAATAGCAATACTCTCGTGCTCTTAATCTCGCTCCCATATATTACACCGTTAACATAAGCAAAAGCAAATAACCAAAACCGCACAGTGGGTCACATCAATAAAAATATTGGTGAAAATAAAAAATAAATTGTTTTCAATAAATTAAATGAAGGCGAACAAATTTAATTCTGGGAATAATAAATCAGGAAAATAACTGATGAAAAAATTGTTCTCAATAAAATACAGCAAATAATTTAAAAACTCAATAAATTATAAATCAACGGAATAGCAACGAAAAATAAAGTTAAAGTGGAGTTGGAATTAAGAGAATCTAATAAATTAGTAAATGCTCCGTGGTGATTTTAATCTCTTTGGTGGTGTGTTTTACATATATGAGAAAATTTTTTTATATTTTGAACATTGCGCTTAATTAAAATTCGCTTTAAAAGATAAATGATCCAAATCTCTTTGGTCATTTAAATCTTAAAAATAAAAAAATAAAATCTCTTTATTAATTGGCAATTTGTGGTGAAAATTATTTCGGAAAAATTGGCATTTATTGAAAATTCTCTCTTATTTTAAATACAGTGGATACTTTTGGCATAAATGGTTATGGAAAAAATTTTTTTTAATACTTTTGGAAATTTCTTCAACATAAAATAAAATAATTTTGGAATTTTTTCTGCGTTTTGAATTAAAGTTTCTCTAACTTTAAAATAATTTTAAAAAATTTTTAGTTGGAAATTTTACGGCTATTAAAATTATTTTTAATTTTAAGCAATTTCTTGCTTTTTAATATTACGAATATATCAAGTTGGAAATTTTTTTTGGCAAAATAAAATAGTAATTTGAAAAATTATAAAACAAAATTAATTAAACAAATTTTTGGCAAATAATTATTACATTTATATCAATTCCTTGATTTCAAATATTAACAAATATTTTGGCTACTAATAATTTTTTGAATATAAATCAATTTCTGGATTTTAAAAAATTTTCGAAATTTACAAACTTTTTGGAAATAATTATTGGAAGCAATTTCTTGCTATTAAAAATTTTTGGAAATTTACAAACCTTTTGGAAATAATTATTGGAAGCAATTTCTTGCTTTAAAAAATTTTTTTTGGAAATTTACAAACTTTGTGGAAATAATTAATAAATGCAATTTCTGGATTTTAAATATTTTGGAATTTTACGAACTTTTTGGAAATAATTGTTGGAAGCAATTTCTTGCTTTTTATTTTTTTGGAATTTTACAAACTTTTTAAAAATAATTTGGATGTAAATTTTGGAATTTTATAAAAACTTTTGGAAAATTTTTTGGAAAGAAACATTTGTTTGGAAAAAACTTTTTTGCGCTTCAAGTTTGGATAGCAACAATTTCTTGTTTGAAAACTTAAAATTTTTTGCAATTAAAAATTTGTTTTCAATAAAAACAATTTCTTGTTTTAGAAAAAACTTAAGACAATTAAGTTTGGCATTTACAATTTTGTTTTCTCAAACAAAGCTTGTTTTGAAAAATTTTAAAAACTTTTGAAAATTTGCAATTAAAAAATTTTTACAATTAAAAATTTCTTTTAAATAAAAACAATTTCTTGTTTTAAAACACAAAATCGTAAAACTTTAATTAATTTTTTCAAATAAAAGCAATTTCTTGTTTGAAACTTTTATAAGATTTAGCAAAGAAAACTTTTTTCCGAATTAAACTATTTCTTGTTTTCACAAATTTCAACTTTCGGATAAAAAATTTACAAATCTTTGGCGATTTCACTTAAAACCTTTTGGCGATTTCACTTAAAACAGCACAGTTGGGAAAGTACTTTACAAGAATTTGCGTTTACAAATACTAAAGCGAATCCGGGAGACAATTTCGGATTCCAATCATAAAAATATCTAGCGGCTAACTTTAAAGAAGTTTCTTTAAAGTAATTTATTTTGTTTTAAAGTTAAACAAAATAAATCTTTTTTTTTATATTACTTGCGTATATTCTTGCAAAAAAAAGGGCCCATTACTATCAATCACATCGCTCCTTATAAAAAAATTTTTTATCTCAATTTGAGGGTTTTCCGAACCTATTTCTTTTAAAATAAAATTTACTTCACATTTTAAGGATTTTCCGAATCCTATCTAAACAAAAGGCAAAGAATTGTTCTTGCTCCTGGGATAAAAATCCTAGTTTCTAAAAATCCAAATTAGGAAGGATTTAATACAATTGTGAATTTCCGATTCACATTTACAAAACTTTCTTCTATTTCAAATTTGTTTAAATATTTCAATTGGTTTACATTCCAATTAAACACACTTGATCATAAAAATGGAGAAACTAAGAAGGCGATTTACATTCGATACGAATAATTTAATTTCGTTATGTAATAAAACTAATGATCAAGATCTCACAAATCAATCTGAGGCGCTGTTAGACATCAGGCAAAAGGATATCGATTCTCGTTGGGATAAAGTAAGCAACTCTTATGAAGAACTTATGCTTTCCGAGCTAAGTGAAGAGATAAAAGCTACTGCCCAAGAACAGTACGATTCCTGCGTAGATGTGTACTACCTTACTATTTCAAAAATTCTCAACTTGGTGAAATCTACGAAAATCAGTCTGGATGCGCGAGAAAGTATCGGCCCGACACTTTCCCCCTTTCCCAATTTCAACTCTGGGTTAAAGCTTCCGCCATGTGATACCCAAAATTTTTCTGGAGGTTATGAGGACTGGCCGGCGTTCCGCGATATGTTTACCGCAGTTTACATCAATCATCCAAGGCTTACAAATGCGGAAAAGCTTTATCATCTTCGTAACAAAACGACTGAGACTGCTGGGGCAATTGTAAAAAGATTTACGTTGACAGATGACAATTTCGCATTGGCATGGCAAGCTCTGAAGTTGCGGTACGAAAACGTACGGGTACTAGTAGACAATCAAATTAGGAAGTTGTTCGATATTCCAGCAGCGTTAACAGAAGACAACGAATCTTTGCAAAGGATCCACAGTTCCGTCACCGATAGCTTGGCAACGCTGGAGACCTTGGGCGTTTCAGTAGAAGGATGGGACCCTATGTTAGTCAACTTAGTTTATTCCAAATTACCTCATGAGACTTTAGCGCATTGGGAACAATCTTTAAATGCCAGCCGAGATTTACCACCTTGGTCGAAACTAAGCGAATTTCTCCTAAAAAGAGTTGAAGTTGTAGAAAGAATTTCAAATATAAAAATTACAAAAGCTGCTTCTCACAGCAAAGGTGACTCCCGATCACAATTTCAAATGTACTCATCTCAAGAGAAAATTAATTCCACTAATTGCAAAATTTGTGATAAAGATCACAATCTTAGAGGTTGCTCACAATTTCGCAAGCTTACGATTCAAGAAAGGGTTGATTTTGTCTTCAAAAACAAGATTTGCAACAATTGCCTTTCAACATCCCATTTCAAAAAGCATTGCACGAGTAAAAATACTTGTATGAATTGTGGCAAACAACATCATACGTTGCTTCACATGAACACATTTAATCCTTTTCGGAAAAATGAACATGACCAAAACAAAAATGGTCAAATGAGTCAACAAAATAATAAAAACTCAAATGCTCCAAATGTAAATGAATCTGATAAACCTTCAACGTCAGAAGCTGCAAGATCAAAAATTATTGCAAATTATGCTACGAATAGCACAAACATTTTATTACGAACTGCATTAGTTCACATAGAATCAAGAGGGGAACTCTTTACAATTCGTGCCCTTATAGATCCTGGTTCTGAAAGAACATTTTTGTCGGAAAAAATAAGAAATCGACTTAATTTGCCATCAAGGAAATCATATGCTGAAATCATTGGAATTGGAGGGCAGAGTCAGACTTCAGAGAAGGAATGTGATATAGTCCTAGTTTCAAAAGTAAACAACTTCAGGCTTCCAGTCACAGCTATTGTTCTGCCCAAAGTAACAAATAAAATCCCTTCAGCTTCATTTGACGTAAAGAGCAGTGCAAATCTATCTGATCTCGATCTTGCTGATCCTCATTTCAACATAGCATCACCAATTGACTTGGTCCTGGGAAATGACAGTGAACGTTATATTAACTTGGATGGAATAAGACGAGATATCTGCGGTTCGGCTACAGCATACAAGACGGTATTCGGATGGGTTCTGAGCGGGTCAATACAGACGAAACCTATATTTTCTTGTTCAGCAAATATCAGCTCATCAGTAGACACCAGCCTAGACAAGTTGATCAGAAAGTTCTGGGAACAAGAAGAAATACCCTCGGCCCGACCAACCTCTTCTGAAGATAAATACTGTGAAAAGTATTACGAAGAAACTACAAAGCGTTTGCCAAATGGTCGATATATGGTCAGATTACCATTTCGACAGGATTTTCCTGAGGATAGATTTCTTGGTCCCTCAAGATTTACCGCTCTAAGTCAATACGTTCGGATGGAACAAACTTTATCAAAAGACCCTTTGCTTCAGAAGCAATATAATGATGTTCTCACTGAATACATTACCTTAGATCACATGGAAGAAACTACGTCGAAAGAATTCTTTTCACGTGAAAAGTGCGAATCATTTTACCTTCCACATCATGCAGTCGTTCGTCCTGAAAGTAAAACCACAAAAGTAAGAGTAGTCTTCAACGCTTCCCGTAGAACAAAATCTGGATTCTCTCTGAACGACATTTTATATACTGGTCCAACACTCCAGGCTGATTTAATGACTATTATATTAAACTGGCGATTTTACAAATATGTCTTTAGCGGCGACATGCAAAAAATGTACCGGCAAATTTTAATAGATCCCAGGGACAGGCCTTTCCAGCGAATACTTTTCCAAAAGTCCCCCCGGGAGGCAGTTAAAGATTACCAAATGAAGACTGTTACGTTTGGTGTTAATTGCGCACCATTTCTTGCAATAAGAACTTTACTTCAATTGGCTTCGGATTCAGAAGAAAGATTTCCGAAAGCAGCAAAAATTTTACGGAAGGAAACATATGTGGACGACATTCTTACTGGAGGTCATTCTATTGAAGATTTATTAGAATCACAAGATCAACTTCTAAAAACTCTTGAATCGGCTGGACTTATACTAAAAAAGATCACAGCCAACAACTCTCAGTTGTTAACTTCTTTTCCCAAAGAAGACTTATACGATTCAGACTTTCTCAAGTTCCATGACGCAAGTACAATGAAAGCTCTCGGCATTCGTTGGAACGCATTAACTGATTCCTTCAGTTACTTTTTCGAGCCGATCCCTCAGGCTTCACAAATTACGAAAAGAAAAATAGTATCTTCTGTTGCCAAGTTATTTGACCCAGCCGGCTGGATTTCTCCAGTCGTAATAAAGGGAAAAATTTTAATACAACAACTTTGGTTAGAAAAAATAGATTGGGATGATGTAGTAAGTCCAGATTCTCTCCGAATCTGGAACGAAATTATCACCGACTTACAAAAAATTCAAGAAATTCAAATTCCACGTTGGATTCAGTTCACTCCCGTGAACAAGGTTCAAATTCATGGGTTTTGTGACGCCTCAAAACTTGCGTACTGTGCAGCGATTTACCTTCGGATAGAAACTCCGTCCTCAGTAGTTTTCTCCAATTTATTAGCTGCTAAAACAAAAGTTGCTCCACTAGCCGCAATCACTCTACCAAGACTTGAGCTTTGCGGTAGTGTAATGCTTGCCAGACTTGCACGTCATACCATCACATCACTCAACTTAAATAAGGCGGAGGTAACTCTTTGGTGTGATTCATCAATTGTATTAGGATGGCTAGCAAAACCACCAGCCAATTGGAAAGAAATTTACGTATCTAATCGGATCGGACAAATTCACACACTATTACCAAATGCAAAATGGCGTCACGTGCCGACACACAGTAATCCAGCAGACATAGGTTCAAGAGGTTGTAGACCCCAAGATCTGGTTAATAATAATCTCTGGTGGCATGGTCCTCCTTGGCTTACAAATCCCAAATCTGAATGGCCACAGAACGACCCATTGAATTCATTTAAATCCTATGAAACCCTTCCTGGAAATTATATTGAAAATACAAGCGAAACTACAACTGTCAGTAGCTTACATGTCTCTATCTCGTCAGAGGATATACTGAAAAGATTCTCTTCATATACTCGAGCCTTAAGAGTTCTAGCTTACGTGTTCCGGTACGTAAGACGATTTAAACCATCATTTGCAAACCCAAATTTTCCCTTGCAATATAATAATACTCAGCTTGGTCAAGGTGAAATCAACTCGGTAAAATCTAGACTTCTTATGCTGTCTCAGCAGATAAGCTATCAAGAAGAATATAAAGCACTTTCCAAATCTGAGCCAATTCCTAAAAATAGCGCTCTATTTACGCTTAACCCATTTTTGGATCCAGACGGTCTTCTACGTGTCAATGGTCGATTAGCTAATTCGTCATTACCAGTTAAAGAACGATTTCCAATCATACTACCACGTGATTCCCGCTTTTGTGAACTATATTTGGTCAACTTGCACATAATTCTTGTCCATGGCGAATGCAGTTTGATGTGCCGTATGATCCAAACTGAGTTCTACATTCCTCGGTTAAAGCTCCGAGTTAAAAAGGTCATAAGATTCTGTAAGACCTGCATAATATATAAAAAACAAGCATGCTCTCAGATAATGGCTGCTCTTCCTTCAGATCGATGTACCCTTTCATTCCCGTTCAACATTACAGGCATCGATTTCGCAGGCCCATTCGAACTTAAAAGTTCTAGCCTAAGAAGTGCATCGATCATCAAAGGCTATGTCTGTGTTTTTGTCTGCTTTGCGACAAAGGCGATTCATTTGGAACCCTGCTCAAGCCTTTCTACGCCAGCTTTCCAAGCAACCTTTTCTCGCTTTATAGGACGGCGTGGTCTACCACAAAGAATAGTTTCAGACAATGGTAGAAATTTCGTGGGTGCAAATCGAGTCTTGCGGAAAGAACTTAATATTTTCTTAAAAACTACATCAGAAGACATAGCTCAAAAATACCTTTCCCATGGGTTCGAGTGGTCATTTATTCCCCCGCAGGCTCCTCATATGGGAGGCCTCTGGGAAGCGGCGGTAAAAAGTTTTAAGTTCCACTTAAAACGTGTAGCCGGAGCTTATCGTTTCAATTTTGAGGAGTTTGCCACCATACTCGCCCGTATTGAAGGAGTATTAAACTCTCGACCGATTTCCCCTTTATCTGAAGATCCTAACGATCTAACTGCGTTGACACCGGGGCATTTCCTGCGAGGTGGTCCAATTATGTCTTTCCCTGAGCAAACTAATGACCGTTTATCTCTAATTTCCCGATGGGAAAAACTCAAATCTATTCATCACAAACTCACCCTTCAATGGAAAGAAGAATATTTAAAATCCCTGCATAAAAGATACAAGTGGAAATTTTCCACACCCAATCTCAAGATAGGAGACTTCGTGATAGTAATGGATGATCTTTTACCACCATGCGAGTGGCGGTTAGGACGCATAGAAAACGTGCATCCTGGGTCAGATCAACATATTAGAGTAGTCGATGTTCGTACTAAAACTGGGACAATTACTCGACCCATCACCAAATTATGCTATTTGCCTTATAATAATTCATTTGACCAATAATTTTTCCATAATTATGCGGTTTGTGGCAAATATATATCAACTGTAAACAAATATTTATCATTACATACAAACCCTTTTTCAAAATATATTCCTATATTTCATAAACCAACTTTTATCCAAACTATCACTAATAAAATATCTATTCCAGAATGATGACTCCCCGTGATCCCAGCATTCACCAGTGCCAACTATGCTATAAGTATCACTCGATACGGTTCTGCCGGAGATTCATAGACATGGGTTATGATGAACGCAATCGGGTGGTTAGAGAGCACAATTACTGCATCAATTGCTTTGCTCGAACGCATAACGTGTACAGCTGCGATAGTCCTGACTCGTGCATGTATTGTGGCCAATTGCATCATACTCTGCTTCATCCGGGCAGAAACCAACGACGACGCGTACATGAGAGGTTGGGAGAACGACCACGTGCGACAGAAAATCGCACGCCAAGACGACATCCATCGTCACCAAGAAGTCACAGGCACTCAACAGGTTCTACAATGCGACCTAGCAGCTCAACCACACGCAACCCACCAGTACGTGCTCGAAGACCAACAGCACCAAACCCTATACCCAACCGTCCAACCGATGTACGTACCCCAAGGTCAACTGCCAGAAACAGTAGCCGTAGTCGTCTCAACAACAGCAGCAGCCGTAGTCGTCTCAACAACAGCAGCAGCCGAATCATCAACCAAAGTGACCGGGTAGTCACCACTCGCCGTATAAAAAAGGCCAAACGGCTCCAGCGGTCTACCACTGTCAACAGGCCAACTCATCAAATACTGTCAGAGGCAATCCGATCCCTAGCCACAGTACTATGCGCCACACCTTCCTCTTAATAATTGCGCCAGCGCAACGAGGGGCGCCATGTTCAAATTAACATAATGAATTTTGTATTTTAAAATGAATTTTATAAATATGTTTTATTTTTAGCTTTAAGTATTTTAATGAATTAAAAATCGCTAAAACTGAATTTAATGGTTAACACTTATGTTAACATTCGTTAAGTTTTAATGTTAAGTTTTTAGATATATAAGTACCGTTATAACGTAGTTTAAAAAAGCCTTCGTGGCATAAAATTTGAAAAACATAAATCCTATTCCATTTAAAACTTCAACGGGTAAGCATCTCTTGCTAAACAATAAATATTTTTTAAACACTAATCTCTTTGTGTTTTTTATTTCTTTTTTCCTTATTTTCAAGCATCTCCTGCACTTAGAATTTCTCATCTCTGAGAAATTCTAAGTTTTTAAGTATTTATTAAAAAATAATAAATATTTAAAATTACATAGATTAACCCTAATCTATTCAATACCCTTTCCACCTATGGTGGTGAGGGTATAGGGCCTCAATAATAATATCATCATGTGTATCTAGGGGCTCGAAATTTTGTCATTATTTCATTAATTCTGATAATTAAAAGTTCGTTAATAAATTAATTTTTATTTGCTTTATCTTTCGAACAAAATATAAATATTCTTACCCCACTCACTTATGTCCTTGATATATCATTCCGTTCTCTATAATTTTCTTTAGCATCCTTTAATTCCCTTATCCTTATTTTATACACAAACCACTCACAAATGATCCAATTAGCAAAATTTAATTACATACATCAACAACCCGTTTAACTTTTTTTTCCCCCATTTCTGTTGTTTTCTCTGTTATTTTGTGCTTTCCGTAATTTTATGCCACCATTATAACATCGTCATTGTCAGCATCAGCATCTAGAGCAATTTCCACCCATAAGTTGATATTTGCAACTTGTACAATATTTACCACCACTTGATAAGTAGATATGAATGTACGAGTATGTATGAGTTATTCCAACCAACCAGTCATTGTAATCCAAAGAATGTAGCAGTAGCATCATCAAGGATAGCATCATTCGGTTGGTTGTTGTTGGTGTTGTTGTTGTTAACTAAATGGAGTACGAGTATTTTTATACTTAAGGGAGTAATCAATTTCAATCTTCGACATTTTGAGGAAAATTACAAAACATTTTCAACGCATTTATATTCCAAATGAGCATTTGCTACAATAAAATATACTTTTGATGCGATCCAATTACTCAACAACAAACAGTAGCTACAACAACAACAACAACATTAGCTGCTACAGAAACGATAAATGAAATGGATTAAGTGTAAATAAGAGAAAAAGAAATTAAAGTATCTAGTAAATACAATTATTCCAAATTGTAAAGAGCTGGATACACTTATCGGTTGCTCAATAGACAAATAAATAGACTAACCCATTTAGACCTTCTTTAGACATTTCTCTTATACATACTCTGACTTTAGTCTTATACTTAAAATGTCTTTAAAGTTTCTACACTTTCTTGTCAAACTATAATATCATAGTCTAAATAAAGGGTCCACGAACAGGAACCCCCACACTGTGACAGTTAATAACGGTTGTTTATCCTGTCTGTTTTCCCAATCGCCGTAGACGAGTATTCTTGCAAATAATTAGCCTATATTAACAACCTATTAAGGTTAAAGGCCGATCATATTTTAAAATTCCATGCGCTTTCATGCGATCGTGTGCGCATATTCTCCAATTTTGTTGCCAAGCTTTGAAAGGTTTTCTTCCACCTGGTCTTTCCATAGAAGTTATTTAGGTTTTTTTATAATAAGCTTGAAAAAATACAAAAATAATATGCATAATATGCATTGCAGGTGAATAATGTACGTTTCAATTCAATTTAAATCATTTTCAGTCTCGCCATCTATCGGAACTTAATCGTACCAACTTGGAAACCTCCGTCGACTCATGCGCAACAATTTTTGCAAAAATCGTAGCATGATCAAATGCACAGTTAACGATTTAATTAATTTCAAGCAATTTTTAGTGGCGCCACTTGTCGGAAATAGGTCGCTATAACTTAGAAACGTTCTTCGGGTCATGCGCCACAACTTTGCTAAAGATCATAGCATGATCAAATGCACAGTTTCTTTCCATCGAAGTTTTGGGCGTCCTTTTCCACGAGTTCCTTTGGGATCATTTTCGAACACTTGTCCATATAAAATTCACTGTTATTATCTCTTTGAAGGCTTTTGTCAATTCTGAGCTCTTTAGGTCGATGTTCTATTATGAAGGTGATGTAAACTGGCCACCGAATTTGAGCGATTTGACTCCTCTACATTTTTTTTATGGGCTTTTTTTAAGTCGCAGGTGTATACGAAGAAACCAAAATTCATAGCTAATGTCAATATCAAAATAAGCCAAATTCATTTTGAATTATGCGTCAGATGTTTACAAGTAGTACAAGCTTTTCACAGAAGATCAAGAAGATGTAAGTGGACGCCCCAGCACATCAACAACCGATCAAAATGTTATGGAGAATCGGATCACTATTAGAGAAGTTTCTGAGGATGTCGGCATCAGTTGGCTTATGCCATGCAATTTTTTTTTGGAAATTTTGGGCATGAAACGTGTGGCAGTGAAGTTGGTTCCAAAATTGCTAAATTTTGACCAAAAACCCGTTGAATGAACATAGCTCAGGAAATCTTAAATGACGTCAACGGTAATCCAGATTTGCTTAAAAGGATCATATCTGGTGACGAATTATGGGTATATGGTTATGACATCGAAAGCTTAGGAGATCCAAGGCCAAAAAAAGGACGCCAAGTTCGATCAAATGTTTAAATGTTTTTTTCGATTACTATAGCTTAGTACATAAGGAGTTCTTACCACATGGTCGTACCGTGAATAAGGAGTAAATATTATCTTGAAGTTATGCGCCGCTTGCGAGAAGCAATAGGAATCACAATAATGCACCTGCTCTCTCGCCATTGCTTGTATTCACCAGATTTAACCCCCAGCGACTTTTTCCTGTTCCCAAAATCGAAGATACCCATTCGACGTTTTGAGGCGATAGACGTGATGCAAACCGAATCGGTGAGAGAGCTCAAGAGCATTAAAGAGGGAGTATTTATAAGTTTCAAGTTCATGTTATGATGTACGACTATAGCCTGAGTCAGAGTGCAAAGTCATAGTGTAGATACTTATAGTACAATAGTCGAAGTATGTTGACTATAATGTGGGGTTTATATAACTCAAGCGGCTGACGATTGAGTGAAATTTACATGTGTTTTGTTATTGTTACAAAAGCAAAATACATGTAAATTTCATTCCACCGTCAGCCGCTTGAGTTATATAAACCCCACATAAGACAGTAATCAGATAATAACCAAAACATATCTGAACAAATCAGAAAAAGGTTTGAGCAAACCGGCTGACAACAGTACATTCATGATTTAGCCTGACCACAGGTTCAGTTATTCGATTTTTCCTTGCGAGGCTGGTACTTTGCCGGAAGCTTTTGTGCCGAAAGTTAAAAACCTTCTTAAAACACATGTAGTGGCAGCTGATCTCTATTGAGATCAGCGACTTCTTTGAGTGCCAAGTAAGAATCTCTGAAATGACCCGGATACATTTCGGTGTTACTGGTTATTCCATATACTTCTAAAGAAACCAAAAAAAGACAGCCAGAAGTTTTTGAAAAATGGGTGACAATAGAAGATTACACTAAAGCGGGATCTGTTATTCCATTCCATTATTTGAGATTGTTCAGTGACAGAACGTCAAGGAAGAGAAGAGCGGAAACTTCTCTGACTGACAAGTAGTAACAGTATTTAATTCATCACGCCCAGAGGGGCGTGTATTTACAACCTGTATTTACAACCTGTCAAGGTCAAAGGCCGAGCATATTTTAGAATTTTATGCGCTTGGATCTTGTACGCATACTCTATAATTTCGTTGGCCAAGCTTTGAAAGATTTTCCTCTGCTTCGTGTTTCCATCGAAGTTTCGGACGCCCTCTACTAACATTAGGCGAAGCCATTTTTATTCTTATTTTATATTTTTCAAAGTAACTGTTTTTCCAGGAGTGAGTAACTAGCCCGATGTCATTACCCATATTTTTTATCGTTCTTATTGGAGAACTCGCGGCACATATTAGCTCGTTACATTAACGGGTATTAACGTAGTTCCCCGGGTGATACCACGAGGAGGTCAGTGTCCACAGTTGAGACGAAGAATAACCAAGATAAATCTGGGCTTACCATATTAAAACCAATCATAATCGTTGCTTGATATCCAACATCCCCTACATCACCCATCATTCTACTCTGAGTATGCCAAAAGCGATTGCTGTCGACAAGTATAACATTCCTAAAAGACCCTTGGGTGCGTGGGGAATCACCTTATCACAATATCAAGCAAAGAGCTACGTAAAAAGGAGGTTCTGATGCTTGAAGAATATCTGAATGATACTAGTTTCTCATCCTGTTGGGTACATGGAGTATCTTTATATCACAAAACCTGGGGGTAAGGGGAGCTTTTTTTAGAAACTGATGAGAAAAGAAAAAAATCCGAGTGTACTTTTTTTCAATCTAGGGATGTACTAGCATCCTCGAAACCATAGTACAATAAAAACTAGGTAAAATCACTACACACTTCGTTCTCAATTTCAAATCCCTGAAAAGACAAGCAAAAGAAAATAAAAAGAAAATATTTTTTTCATTGTATTTTTTTTTTATTTGTCTAAAATAAATATATTAAAATATTTTTTAAAAGTTCATTAAGAGAAACATTTGTAACGCATTTTATCATAAAAAAAACTCGTGAAGTTTAAAAAAGGTCCAAAAAGTAAGATTAAGCAATGGAGTGACGTGCGCGGTGCAAATTTCAAATTCAAGTTATTCAATATTTTCTTTTACTTCGACTTTCATTCTGCTTTCTTGACATTACAGGGTCTAAGAAATTGACAACTCTCCCTAGTGATTTTACCTAGTGTAGTTCTGCCATGCTCGAAACTACTCTTAAAGTTTTTGTACGGAAACTCTGGATAAGATGTGGCATAGATTTGTCGATGAATGATTCCTACCTTTATATTGATTTGAAGTAGTAGTTGTAAGTAAAATATACTCCGTATGAAACAATTGATGAAGAGAGTCGGACTATAGAGAACGTGTACTGTAGTGGGAGGATATTGTCAGAATATGAGGTTATAGTCGGGGTACAAGACATAATAAGACAGGCATTAGTTGTAGTAATAATCGAAGCGTAAGACCAATAAATAATATAAAGATGTTGCACTTCCATACATTGATTTGGCGTATGGTCCATTTGAAAAGTCCCATTAAAAAGACAGTATAACGCTTTTACTCTAATTCGGAAACAATTAATGGAGATGATTTTTCAATAAGAGAAATCCAAGGCACACACACGTGCTCTTGTAATATATGTTTGTTTGTACGTTTATGTGTTCTTCATTGTTCTTTTACTTTTGGTAGAAAGAAAATGTATAACATAAAGTATGTATAATCGTATTTGGTAAGACTATTGCTCAAATATACGATCATTTCGTAATAGAAGTCGAAAGTCTTGAATTAAAGTCGCGTAAAAAGCTACGTTGTTTCGAAGATTTTAAGTTTTTTTTTTACAAAATGTAGGAATTTTGTATAGAAAATTTTAATAAAAAGCTTGATATAATTTTATTTTTGATTTATGAATTAGGAGGTTAGTATTGTTTAATCTGATAACACTACACAACAAATGGACATCTTTTGAAAAGTGCAAGGTCGTGACTCAGTTTCTCCAAGTTAGTGACCGTTTTGTTTTTATGGGCCTCCAAAGTTTCCCAATATTAGAATGATGCCTAAAAAAGGTGTCATCAGTTTTTACCAAATAGCTAACCACCTCCTAAAAGTATTGTTTAACTATGTTCGGCAAAAATGTACCCAAGAGTATGGCAAATATTTCCAGCTTAAAGTTAATGATAAATATGTATTTTATCTTAGACTTAAAAAAAAAGTTAAAGATTATTTTTTTTTTGTTTTTAATTTTCCGATCATAATTTTTTGGAAACGGTGATTTTTCTTCCATTATATTTGGGAAAATTGTAGCCACGGTAAAGCTAATTGGCAATATCGCAAAAAGCCGTTTTTGAGATATTGCCACTTATAAAATTTGAGTTAAAAATTTAAATTTGTTGACCTGTTTTTGGTATCGAGACACGTTCAGATTATATTGGTGTATTCACAAAGGTTGTTTAGCTTTACTGTGGCTACAATTTCCCCAAACATAGTGTGGGAAAAATCAGGATTTCCAAAAAGTTATGAAAAACAAAAAAAATTCTTTAACTTTAAAAAAAAAATCTAAGATAAAATACATTTTTATCATAAGATTTAAGCATTCGCCATACTCTTGGCTTTAGGGTTTGCAGTTCGGTTTTGACCGAAACCGAAACCTCGGTTTTTTATGCCTCAAAACCGAAACCGAAAACCGTAGAAAAAACCGCAGTTTTAGCTATTTATTTTTCATAATTTTTTGTTGATATTATTCAGAAATAACATTAGCTTATCATAAATTTGCAAGTAATTTGTCTATTTAATAAAGTAGAAGAATGAAACAAGCAAAAGGTGTTTACAATGGACGAATGGACAGGTAAGGGGAAGACGGTATATGAACGTAAATATTCACGATTCTCATGGTAAATTTTAAAACCTGGGCTGTATTTTAGGAACGTATAATTTCAAGCAAACGCAAGAAACCATTAGACAAAGGCTAATGGAGTTTAATATTTCACTTGATACATCGCAGCATCAACTATAGATGGAGCAGCAGCTAATATCAAATTTGTATCTGAAAATCAATTTTGAAGACGGCGACGACGAAACTTTGACTCATTTAAAACCGATTGCCCATATACATTTGAACCTAAAGGCTGTAAGAAAAACTGTTCGGTATTTCAAAAATTCGTCAGTTCGTTATAATATTTTACAAACAAGCGTTAAAAGGCATTATAATCGTGAATTAAGTTTACTCTTGGATTTCTGCTTCTAAAACAAAGTATTCATGAGAGTTTAGAAATGCTGTCGACCTTAGATTTGCTTCATTCTATCGACTTTGAAATTGTAAATTCTTTAAAATCGTTGCTATTTGTAAAAATTACTATTGAAGCAATTTGTCGCTCGGATACAAATATTATTCACGCTAAAGGGGCTCTGCAGTTTCTCCAAAAGAAACAAGACTTATTTAAGAAATCCCTCATATTTAAAAAACCTGAATTATTTTCCTGAATCTTAATATTAAATTATAATATGTTTTAATGTAGTTATCTAAATTTTCCTACAAATTTAAACTGAAATAGTTTTATTTAAAAAACCGAAAACCGAACCGAAACCGGCCGGTTTTGGGTGTTTTAAGTAGGGTTTTTGCAAACCCTACTTGGCTTGCTTAGGTATTAGGTTAAAACTGATTACACCTTTTTAGGCATCATTCTAATATTGGAAAACTTTGGAGGCCCATAAAATTAAATGGTCACTAACCTAGCCATACTAAGTATAGGGTTTTACTACAATTTGATAGTAGAATATAACCCATATAGTCACGAAGTTGCACTTTTTTCTCTGTTGTGCAGTGTAATTGTCTTTATTTCTTATCTTTTACTCTTTGTACATTCAGATTTTTTTTTAATATTTGTTCTATAATCAGATTATTATCTTCTTAAAAGATATTCTGTCTTCTATATAGTCAAGCATTTGTCTTTATTTATAATCAGATTTTTGTCTTACAATTACATTTTTTCGGCACTTGTCATGCAATAGTACTTCTGACAAAATTAGAAAGTTGCCAGACAAAAAGGACAAATTTATAAATTTGTATGATCATTGACGTTTTCTGAAAATATACTCCAATATTTTTGTCTCTATTTAAAATTCCATATCTGCTTGAAATTAAACAAAAACAAGTAGGAAAGTGCTATAGTCGGTTAAGCCCGACCATACGATACCCTTCACCACTAAGGTCAAAAGTGTTATTTTTTCTGTATAAAGACAAATATTTGCTAAATTTTGCCATCATACAAACATTTTCTCAAAACTTTTATATTTAAGCTGCTTCCGACATTTGGACTTATATGAGAGCTAGGGTCAAATGTGAACCGATTATCTCGAAATTTGGCAAATTAATTACAGTTGTTACAGGTTAAGGTCAAAAGTGTTATTTTTTCTGTATAAAGATAAATATTTGCTAAATTTTGCCATCATACAAACATTTTCTCAAAACTTTTATATTTAAGCTGATTCCGACATTTGGACTTATATGAGAGCTAGGGTCAAATGTGGACCGATTGTCTCGAAATTTGGCAAATTGATTACAGTTGTTGCAAAAATTATATATGTAAAAAAACTTAAAATTCCCATTATCTTCAGATTTACGAGCTTTTTAGTGATTTTTGTCTCATTTAGTGCGTTTTTAAAGAAAAGTTTGTATGGGAGCTATAATCTACTGTGGACCGATTTTAACGAAATTTGGTACAGTGATTTAAGTTGACATAAGCAGTATTTGATTTAAATTTCATGAAAAAATATTGATATTTGTGGCCAATATATAAATTCCGGGAAGTGGGACCTATAGTAGGTACCATAAATAATGGACCGATTTTGACGAATTTCAATAGCCATGGTCCCATTATCAAAAAAAATGATCTGTACCAAATTTCATCAAATTATCTTTAGAATTGCGATCTGTAGTTTGATTACAAGGTTTACATGGGGGTCCAGCCAGCCAGCCAGCCAGACGGACGGACGGACGGACATCGCTAAATCGACTCAGAAAGTGATTCTAAGCATATTAGTATACTAAAAGGTGGGTCTAAGACAAATATTTCCATGCGTTACATACATCAGCACAAACTTATAATACCGTTTCCACCTATGGTGGTGAAGGGTATAAAAAATCATTAAAACAATGAGAATCATTTCATTTGTACAAGTAAACAAGATTCAGAACAAAAACAATTCTGATTATAACCAAAAAAAGACTTAAAATAAATACAACTTTCAGCTTTCAGAAAAAAACAAAAAAATGAGAAATTGAGTAGAATTAAAACAGAACCGTCTGAAAACAACTAATGTGGGGTTTATGTAACTCAAGCGGCTGACGATTGAGTGAAATTTACATGTATTATGTTTTTGTTACAATGACAAAACACATGTAAATTTCACTCAATCGTCAGCCGCTTGAGTTATATAAACCCTACATAAGACACACAAAAAAAATCGTTTAAAATAACTTACAAATTGTATTCAGCTGCTTTTTAAAACGTTAAAACGAATAACATTCACAATAACAAAAAAGTTCCTCATCATTTATTTGTACATTCCGATTTCTGCTCAGCAGAATCATTGTTTTTATCTGACAACAAACAACTCGTTCCACTAGAAAAACTGATTAAGTCTGGTAAAAACATTCAAATATATAGCACAACTCGTGTCATTATGTTCCCCCACTATGTCCCACAAAAATAACCCCATTTTCATTCTGGGAACAACTGACTCACCATTTTGTTAGCTCGAGTTTATTTCCTCCAAAGCAGATACGAGTTCTCCACTAGTAGTCGCAGTCATTAAATAATTTGGTAAACGTATTAAAACACCCCATCATTGCCTTAATTAAGAGCCATAAAAGGACATTTACTTGCATTTTGTGAGACGCATTTGTAAATGATTTTTATTTGTTGTTTCGTTTCGTTTGTCTTTTTTTTCACAAACTGCAAAAATCCTTATTTACAGACATTAACAGACAGAAGGACGGACAAATGAATTAAACAAATGGACGGACAGACAGACAGACTTTTGTATATACATACAAATGTAGAGGCAATTGTCCTTTTATTTCATTTAACGACTTGCAAATACTTATACTAATATTGTACATGGATGACTACAGTAGAGAGCAAAACTTTAGTGATAGTTGTTAAGTGGCAGCGTAAGAGATATTGTCGCAGTATAAGATAATATTCCCAGCGTTACCGTTATGCGACTAAAGTCGCAATTTGCGACTTTTTAGGTGGCCTGCGACGCAACCTGCGACTTTTCTTCCATGGCCCTTTTTTGCCACTTTTTCGAATTTTGTGCGACTTTTGACACCTTTTTAGAAAATTATTTAAAATTTTTATTTTTAGCCCATATTCAATATCTCAACTAAAATTCCCAAAAATTATTGTAACTTAAGTATAAATGCCATCACTTTGGTCTCAGTTTGCTATCTAAAACCATTAAAAGCAATATTTATATTTTGCACGATTTTCAAAATCTTCATATAATTTTAGCAAAAAATGATTTTTTGGTGCGCTTTTGCTTATAGGTGTTAAATGGCAAAAACTCAGTTTACGAGGTAGTTTGGAATTTTTATACATATTTGTCGTATGTTATATCAACATGCAGCACATAAATGAGATATATATCAAACGATGCACAACTGAAAGATCTACCAATCCTTATCCATTTTTTAGGAATTCATTGAGGGGGCCGAAAAATATGCGAAAAAAATTTAAAAGTGGCGAAAACGTGATTAAATTTTGGCAGCCATTAAGTAGTATTTGAATGACGAAATTAAAACTTAGAGTGCAATGATTTCATCTTCCAAGTATGGTGTCTATTTCATAAAATAACGACTGGGTCCAAATGAAACGAAAAAAGAAGACGAAATATGAAAAAACGTAAATGCTTCATTCGATTTTTTTACGTTTTTGAAATTTGCATGCCAATTACGCTAAGAAGTAAAAACTTGCGCTACTAAGATTTTGCGTTCAATATACCTGTAGACTTAGGAGCTCAAATCTGTAATTAGATTTTCCGAACACCTAAGAGAACAAAAGTTATTCGAGTTGAAAGTCGGTTTTATAGGAATTAAAACTGTTTGATTTTTGCCTATATATAATATCTTTTCAAGTATGAATTGTTTTATAATCTTTTGTTCATTGTTAAAAAAAATGTTATAAAAAAGTGTGCGACTTTTTTTATTGAAAGTGACTTTTTGTGCGACTTTTTTTTGTAAAAAGCGACTTTTTCTGCGACTTTTTCAAATTTGTCAGCGGTAACGCTGAATATTCCGAGTAAAGACAATACTCAATAAACCAAAACGATTTAGTAATAACTTGTAGCAAGCTTACTAACATAAGCGTAAAGTTTAAAAAGGTGTTGTGATTACTATTGTAAAAGGCTTAGTAGAAATAATAATGAAAAATGAACCCTTACTATAATTCTTGTATATAATATAAGCTTTGAAGTCTAATTATAGAATAATCTTACAAAAGAATTGTTTTCAAATATTATTCATACAACGAAATTCCATTCGTTATATTCTTCACGAAGATTTTGTTTAAATTTATAGGGCATATTTTAGTCATAGTCTTTTATTTTTAAATATTTAATTAGTTTTTTTGTTTTTTATTTTCCACTTAAAAATACTTCACTCTTTACCGAAAAAAATACAAAGACTGAAAACTTAAACTGATGATACAAAACGCTATACACCAAATAACGCTACTTCATTCTTAGAAACACTTACAAAACTATTGCAAGAATAAGTCACTTTCAGTCAAACTTGTTTAATTGTTATCTAAACAAGTGTTTAGGAAGTATTTATCGAAATGGTATTATTATTCTAAGCGTCTATTAAACAGCATTAAAAAACTGTTAATTTTTTTTTTTACAAAAATATGCTTATATAATAAGAATGCTTGTAAAAAGTTGCAGGATATCACTTATAATAAAATTCCCAGCAAAACTTTGGTAATGGCAAGTTCTCTGATAACTGGTTACCTTGTAACGACTACAACATACCATCCGAATAAATAATAAGTTATTACAGAAGTACTTATTTGTAATTAAGATGGTAATTTAAACTGAATGGCCCCGGTTCAAATCTCACCAAGGGCAACAATTTTTTTTAGTTTTTTTTTATTAAAAGAGTCTTTTTAAATGATTTTTGAATTTTAAGAACTTAAATATTATGTTCTGTAAAAAAAATTGTAAAACTAACTCACGTTAATGAAAAAATACCATCATGAGTCAATTTTGATTATGTAGGGGATGTTGAATACCAAACACGATTCTAATTGGTCTTAACTTGGTAAGCCCAACTTATCTGGGTCATCCTTCATCTCAACTGTGGACACACACCTCCTCATGGTATCACCCGGGGAGCTAGTTTAACACCCATTAATATTGTGAGTTAACATGTTCCGAGAGTTGTCCCATAAGATCGATAAAAATGGGTTAGGATTACGAGCTAGTAAACCTCTCTTGAAAAAAAAATACAATGAAGAGGATAAAATTAGAATTGAAATGTCCCACTACCTAATATTAGTAGAGGAACATTTTTGAAAGCTTGGCCTATAAAATTGGAGAATATTCGCACAAGATCGAAATCCATGGAATTCTAAGATATGCTCGGACTTTGACCTTAACAGGTTGTAACATTTAAGTAAGCAAGAGCCAATCTTATGTAAAAACTTATACAAAAAAGAAGATTTAAATTGTTTAAGTTTTAAAATAATTTTAAAAAAGTTTTAATTACAAAAAATCTTAAAAAAATATTTTTCCAAAAATTACAACAAAGCAAAAAAAAGCATGGAAAAACGAAGTTATTTTCACATGATTTTGGATCTAAAAATAAAAATTGTTTATATTAATTATAAGCTGCTAAGTTTTCAACATATGAAGTAGCTCAGTGGAAGAGTCTCTGCCTAGCAGTCGGAGGGTCTGGGTTCGAGCCCCCATGGGATCATAAAAAAAATTTTGTATTTCGTTTAAAAATATATGTTTTTAATAAAACAACAACAAAAAAGTTGTTGCTGTTGTTGTTGTTGCTGTCAAATTGCTTACCCAAGTTATTACTTTTCTGCAATTGGCAAGTGCTTGCCTCCAATGACATCCCCATGTTAATGTAATGACTTAAACAGCGAATGAGTAAGTAGTTCGTGTTCAATAGTTTAACTGTTTAACTCATTATTTGGTAATGAAAAGTTTTACTGGGTTATTTTACAATTAATTTAAAATTTGCTTCTGCTACGGTCCATGTCTAGTTCTTTTCTTCTTCTGCTTTGGCAGAAGATAACCTTAAATCGCGGAGTTGTCGGCGTCTCTATGAAAGTTGTTTAAAGCTGCCATATGCGAGGTATGATCTAAAGGATCAAGTACATATCTTCGTAGCTATCCTCATACACGCGAAGATCGTCCCTGACATGTCTCGATGAAGATGCCAACTGTGTGAAGTTTGGATAATTTCTCGGATGTCATACCAAAAAGAACTGCTGAGATAGCATAATGTTGTATTTCCTTACTGTTTCCTCGTGAAGATGGTATGGTTAGCTAATTTGTAGGCAGCCAGTTCTTAGAGCTTCATTTTGGCAGCACTGAATATTTCTCCACTAAGTATCATTTAGCGACGCCGACCACAACAGAGCAGCATAATTTCCCACTGACCGGCCAATCGCTTAATAGGTAGACAACAAGGTTTATCTGTCCATTTCCCAAGTATTGCCGGCTAGTGCTTTAATGACCTTGTTTCTACATCGCAACTTATGCTCGATAGTTGTGGAATGTGCCGATGAAGTAAAAAGGCTTTCGAATGCGACTTGCAAGATTTTCGGGTGGTTCACGGTCGGCTTACTTCTTTTGACCAGGTGTCAAACATGGTCGCTGAGGATTTAGTTAATTGTAAATTCAGGTTATTCATTATGGCTTGTCGCCATTATTATCACTTCAACGCCTTGCGGTAGAGCTGGGAGTTTAGAGAGGTTGAAGTTAAATAGGAGTGCCTACAGTGTTTTGAGCATTGGTCTCTAAACTCTACGAATAATCGCCCAGAAAATTAACTATTCATCTCTTCAAATTTGTAGACATTGTGGACATTAGAATATCCAAAAGAGGGTGACATGGCTTACCGTGTCAAAGGCTTCTGACAAGTGGAGCGCCACAAGGACCGTTCTTTGACAAGGCCTATGCTGGAGTGAAAATTGTGCGATCTCAGTGGTAATGGCTGTTAACGATGTGGTGCTGCTGTGCATTGGGATCACTCTACCAAATTTTTAAACAACGGGTATAATTAGGATAGTCATAGACAGATTGAGGACACCTGTCAAGAACTCGACTCATCTCCCTCCTAGCTGTTTTAGCATGAGCATGAAAAATTCCGTTAGGGTTAACTGAATTCGAATGCTTAGCTGCAGGGATGGCCTTTGCAACTTCAGCTGGCGTAAAAAGTTGCCGTGGGTCCGAGACTGGGAGATCATGCAGCTTGCGAACAATACTCCTTTTTGCCTTGTACTTCTCAGGGAACTCAAAAAATAATCGGCTAAGGGTACGCGAGCACGCTTTCGGGTCAGATATGGTATTGACGGCAAACTTTATCGAGACCTGATCATCGTTTTTCGTAGGAGTCGAGAGAGATCGAATAGTGGACCACAACTTACTTATTCCTGCGTTGAATCGATCGATCGACATTAGCCATTGATTGATTGGCCTTTTTGAAGGTAGTCATTGTGTTTTATACTAATTTCATCCCAAAAAAAATGGTAATTTCTTCCATTCTCCAAAAAAAACCCACTGTTTTGAGTGCTGTTTGGTATCCGGTATATTGTGCTCATATTGTAAACAATATCTCGTACTGTTAGTATCTAATCGATATCGTCGTCAATTTTGAAATTGTTGATTTAAAGACTTTAATTAGGTATCAATAACTTTCGACATCTTTCGTGCTTGTAAGGCCAGAAATGGATTGTGTAAAGTCCCCGTAATATTTATTAAGCTTCACCTTGGTTGGAGTGATAATTTTTTCCGCAATAACTTATATGCACTTATAATGCACTTATATCACAATTTCTCTCTTCTGAAAATTCAACTCAATGCTGCGGACTATCTTATGACATTTATATGTTTGGTACTTAACTTTTAACCCACACTGTACATATCGTTTTTCCTCTTTTCTTCTACTAACTATATAAATACTTGTAGTATTCATTTTATTTGTATGCGAGTTTTTACGAGTATTTTCACATTAATTTTATAGAGTGCGGTGGATTTAATTCTCTGCCAGAAAATTGGAATTAAGTGAAATTTTACGTTCATTAAATGCTAAAGCGGTTCTTGCTTTTTGAATGTTTAATTATCATCTTGTTTGGGGGTATTTGTAGGACAATTATACAATAAATAGACAGTTTTCGGGGGTGTTTGAAAGATATTTAGTTATGGCGGTAGAGGGTAAGGGGGTGATGATAATTAGTTCATTGTACGAATTGTAGTTAAATAATCACTCGGTATTTTTGGAGTCATGAGATATTTTTTGTTAAGGATTAAATTTTGGTAATTATAAGAAAGTAGACTGACATTGTAAATTTTGAATAAAGATAAATTTAGGACTTTGAAGGCTAAATATGATATTTTCCCTAAAGAACTCAAAATATCATTTAAAAAACTTTTAGACTACTTACAGTTAAGGTTTCTGAAGACTATCGGGCTTTTTGAAAGACTCCATTTTTAAAATTTCCATCACTAGCAACTCAACTTCATATCAGTTGCAACTTGTTATTCAAACAGTTTTACTTCTACATCCTTGTCCAAATGCAATTTGTAGTTATAAATATTTTATATTCATAAGACACAATACAATTAAATATTTAAACTTGATTACTTATATCTCACACATTAGGACTGCAAATGAATTCATATGTTTTCATGTAACGAGAAGATATCTATCATCCTCATATCCTTAGGAAAACATTGGGAAGGACATTGAAAGTTGTTACATACTCATACATTAAACAATAAAATTATAAACTCTACTAATAACTTCGAAGTCCTAAAGCAAGACAAATAGACAAAGCCTTGAAGGCAAATAGAAAATGCACAGTGGGATAGGATTATGAAAAAATAAAATTATGGACTTTTAAGTTTCTTAACAGAATTTCAAATTTAATATAATTTTGGTAAGAATAGATGACGTAGGGTATGTTGGACAACATGCAACGGTTTTGATCCTTCATCTTAATTGTGGACACTTAGTTCCTAGTGGTGTCATCTTTATAGCTACTTTAATAGCCGTTAAAGTAGTGAGCAAACAAGTGCCGCTTGTTCTCACATAAGAACGATAAAAACATGGGTCAAGGACGTCGGGCTAGTAACCCACTCCTGGAAAAACTTACTATGAAAAAGCAAAAAATAAGAATCAAAACGGCCCACCCAAATGTTGACGACTATGGCAAACGACAAAAGGTCCATGATTTAAGGATCAGCACCTGGAACATCCCAACCCTCTATAGAGGAGGTGCTCTGATCCAGTTAATGGATGTTCTCGATATGATGTGACTGCTCTCCAGGAAATAAGATGGAATGGCAACGGTGTCGCCAAGACATCAAAAGGAGACCTGTATTAAAGCTGTCATGAGAGTAGACAGGAGTTTGGTTGCGGTTTTTGGTTAACAAAAGATTGCGAAATCTTGTTTCCAGGTTTACCCCAGTAAGCGAAAGACTAGCGGCAATACGCGTCAAAGCTAAGTACTTCCATCTGAGTTTGATTTGTGCTCACGCTCCAACAGAGGAGAAAGATGATGATGGAAAGGAAGCCTTTTATGAACAACTTGAGGAAGTTTACGATAGCTGCCCTAATCACGACGTTAAAATAATACTGGGTGATTTTTACGCAAAGTTAGGGCATGAAAGTTGTTTTGAGCTTATTGTTGGTAAAATTAGTCTACACAGCGTAACCATTGACAATGGTTTGCGGCTGCACGCAATATGGTCGTGAGCAGCACCAGATTTCCACACCTTAATATACACAAAGCTACTTGGGTGTCTCCTGATCAACTAACGAAAAATCAAATAGACCCTATTTTAGTTGATGGAAGGCACTCATCAAGTGTGTTAGATGTGCGTTACATGCGAGGAGCTAATATAGACTCCGATCACTAGCGCAAAAGTATGACGTGAAAAAACTAAAATCTCAGCAAATTGCCACTGATTACACCAAACGGACAACTCAATTGCTAAAAGAGAATAACTCTGGCTCAAACGATATATACACGCTATGGCAACATATTGCCAACTCCATGAAGTCTACTGCAAAATTGGCAATAGGGTACCCAATCCCTCATGCTAAAAACTCTTGGTATGACGAGGAGTGCCGCAACGCCACTGCTGAGAAAAATCAGGCCTAAAGGGAACTCCGCAGTCAGCAGCTACTCGTAGTTCTTAAGAAAGATATCGAGAGAAAAAGAGGGAAGAAAAACGACTATTCCACAGAAAAAAGAAAGATATGGAGCGACGTGTGTTTGAGGAGATTGAGTTGTATAAGACACAAAATGAAATCCGTAAATTTTACCAAAAAAAATAATCATCAGACGGATGGTTATAGCAACTGTATCCTTTCCCGTAAGGACGACCAAGGAAATCTGGTTACAGATACAGAAAGCGTATTGAAACTGTGGAAGGAGCACTTTTGCAAGTTGTTGGTTGCAAATGGAAGCTACCAATATGACACGCCTGAACAAATCAACGATGACGGCGTTATATGTCCCAACCTGAACAAGGTTAGAACTGCAAAAGCGCGATTAAAAAATAATAAAGCTGCTGGTGCCGATGGTTTGCCAGCAGAGCTTTTTAAGGCTGGAGGTGATGAGCTGATAAGGTATATGTGCCGGCTCCTAGAATACATATGGTCAGAAGAACGCATGCCGGACGATTGGAATCTCAGTGTCCTTTGTCTAGTCCACAAAAAAGGAGATAAAAATGTATGTGCAAATTATAGAGGAATAAGATCCTCTCAATTGCATATAAGACTCTATCGACCATACTGTGTGAAAGGCTAAAGCCCAAAGTTAACGAAATAATTGGGACATACCAATGTGGCTTTAGACCAGGTAAATCAACCACTGACCAGATCTTTACTCTACGTGAAATCCTAGAGAAGACCCAAGAGAAACAAATAGATATCATCTCTTTGTTGACTACAAAGCAGCTTTTGACAGCCCGATACGGAAGAAGATGTTTGTGTCTGTTTGTTTGTTTATCTGAGTTCGGCATCCCTACGAAGCTAGTAAAGTTATGCAGGATGACACTAATAATACAACATCATGTGTTAAGAAAGGTAAGAACCTATCAGAGTCCTTCATAACTAAACGGGGATTCAGACAAGGTGACAGTTTATCTTGTGACCTCTTCAATATTGTGTTAGAGAAAATCTTTCGAGATGCAGGAGTTAATACAACAGGTACAATTTTCAATAGAAAACATATGCTACTAGCGTTTGCCGATGACATTGATATTATGGGACGCACTTTACGCGAGGTAACTGCCGCCTTTTCCAATATCGAGAAGGAATCAAACAAAATGGGTCTAGCTGTAAATGAATCAAAACAAAACTGATGGTTTCTACAGGCAGACAGACCACTAGAATTGGATCACATGTGTCCGTTGAGAACTATAGCTTCGAGGTTGTAAAATAATTTGTATACCTTGGTACCGCTGTGAACATCCACAACGATATTAAACGTAGAATCATACTTGCCAATCGATGCTGTTTTGGATTAAGCAAACAGCTAAGAAATAAAGGCTCTTGCACAGACAGATGAAGCTATCCTTGGAGTGTTTGAGAGGAAAATTCTACGAAAAATCTTTGGACCAGTCTGCGTCAACAATGAGTATCGACATCGAATGAACCATGAGCTGTATGAGTTATACACTGACATAGACATAGTAAAACGCACAAAGCAACAGCGTCTGCGTTGTCTAGGACATGTTGTGCGAATGGATGAAAATTCTCCGGCAAGAAAAGTGTTCGATAATGATCCAGAGAGAACGTGTAGAAGAGGGCGTCCAAAACTTCGATGGAAAGACCACGTAGAAGAAAATCTTTCAAAACTTGGTACACGAAATTGGAGAATATGAGCACAAGATAGAGGTGCATGGAATTCTAAAATATGCTCGGCCTTTGACCTAAACAGGTTGTAATTACAAGCCATTTAAGTAAGTAAGTAAGAGCAGACTTATCTTAGTTATCCTTTATCTCAACTGTGGACCCAGACCTCCTTTTTGTATCACCCGTTAACACCCGTCATGTAGTGAGCTAACAAGTGTCGGGTTAGGACATCGGGCCAGTAACCCACTTCTGGAAAAAACAATTACTATAAAAACTTTCCATGATACACCGAACTCCATTGACCTAACGAATTTGTTTTATACAACCATAACGCAAAGAAACTTTGGACTTAGACTTACCTTTAAGTATACCCATCGACTCTGAATCTAGCAGTCTTGACCGACTTTTTTTACTTGTTAAAGATTACCTTTGTCGCCATATATTGAATTTTACGTCCTAAACAATTGTCCTATTTGTTCAGAAGTTTTAGAATTATATATATCATATTTTTAATCACCCCACTGTGCGCTATACATCTCTGATATGTATCTGATCTAAGGATGATGAAGTATTTTCTTTGTGTTGAGATGATGAAGCTGATGAGGATGATTAAAAGTCTTCGGGTTATATAAAGAGAATTTTGGAATGATGTATGAGGGTATAATGGAACAATTTATATGCGTATACCAACAGCGGAAGACACACAATTTTAAACACAAACTTACTATTTATGTACTAAGAACTTGATGATTTCAAAAGTCAAATGCAATTTAGAAGCTGTTCCGTTTTCTTTGTTCAAAGTTTTTAGATAGATGAAGTAGTTGAGCAAATATTCTAATACTACAATCTATGCACTTTTACAATTTTGTGTGTTTTTTTTAATTTTGCTCAATACACTGAGAGAAATTGGAAAAGATTTAAAAAATAAGGATGAAATGCTACTTAGAAGAAACATATGATATTTTATCAAAACTACCCCGAAACATATATAAGAAGCTAAAGCACACTTAGTCGAAACAACGAGGAAATAGTTTTGAAGGAAGCCAAAACAATCCCCGGGTTTAGGAGCTAACTGATAATGATATTATTTCTAAAACTTAATTAAGAATGTGTCCTAATATTTCTTTCAGTGTATATACTAAACTTCTCTACATAATCTACAACAATTGACTACTTTGTATAGTATTTGCTTTTGGATGCCTTTGTCTGCACTTGCATGTATGTATTTCTAACTTTTCCGACATTTCTCCTATATGTCAGTTAAATTTGAAGAAGAAGTGTGAAAAGTCAAATTTGTTAAAAAACTTTATTGTTGGGGAAAACATTTCTGCATAATAATGATCCAAAAGCTTCCAGGCATTTTCAACTTAAGGCTTTTGATATTAGTGTGGGTATATTAACATCACTTTAGATACATTCACAGATACTCACAGTTATATAGTTTGTAAATATTTGGGTATATCGATTTGCTAATACAAATTGAAATCGTTACAATAAAAAATGACTTTTTTAACGAGGGTGTATTAAAGCAGTTTAGAATAAATGAAATTTTAATTCAGATGTAATAAAATCTATGCCATTATTCTAATTTTAGCTTTTCCATAGTAATTGTTTTTTTTTCAGGAGTGGGTTACTAGCCCGACATCCTAACCCATATTTTTTATAGTTCTTATAGGAGAACTCGCAGCACATGTTAGCAAACTACATAGACGGGTGTTAACGTCGTTACCCAGGTGATACCACAAGAAGGTCAGTGTCCACAGTTGAGATAAAGGATGACCAAGATAAGTCTGGGCTTACCAAGTTAAGACCAATCAGAACCATTGCTTGGTATCCAACATCCCCTACATCACCCGCTTAATATTTATCTACACTTAAATAACGTAACAGGAGAACTTCGTTAACACCCGTTAAGGGTCAGCACCAACTCTCTACAAAAGGTTTTTTCCGAACTCTCTACAAAAAGGTTTTCTGTTCTAGTTGATTGATGTTCTTAATATAAATGTGGCGATTCCTCGCCACACATGGAATCGCCACATTTATATTAAGAACATCAATCAACTAGAAGAGAAAACCTTGTTTGTAGAGAGTTCGGATGTTTCAGGTGCTGACCCTTAACGGGTGTTAACGTATTTCCCCTGTTACGTTATTTAAGTATAAGTGTCCTTTCCAGGAAATAAGATGGAATGGCCAAGGCAATAAGATGGAATTTCCGATTTACCCTAATTGAGGAAAAGCTAGCGACAATACGCGTCAAATCTTTTTGACTTTCATCTGAGCCTGAGTTGTGCTCACTTACCCAAAGAATGGAAAGGTGCGTCTTGTGATCATCTTAAGGAAGTCTACGATAGATGTCGATAGATCATAACGTTAAAATAATCCTAAATGATTTTAACGCAAAGATTAGACGGGAAAGTTGCTTTGAGCTCACTGTTGGTAAATTTAGCCTCCACAATATAAGCCGCCTTGGTCTTGCAGGTTAGTCAACCGCCTAGCATACCAGAGGTCTCTTGACCCACTTGAAAAAAATAAATTTTCAAAACAGCGGTTCACCACATAACTCAACTAGCCACTGGTTATTGAGTATTAGGCTATGTTAAACTTCTCTAACTAATGCATTTACCGTTCGGAGCCGGAGTTAAAACGTAGGTTCCTTTCAAAGAGTCTAAAAATAGAATCGGATTTAGTTCATTGTCTGAGAGAAGTCCGTTTGTTCTAATTGGAATGTCGTGGGAATTACGTATGTATGTACAACGTTACATCTGACAATGGTATGAGACTGATTTCCTTTTCTGTGGCTCGCAATATGGTGGTGAGCAGCACCACATCTTAAAATCCATAAAGCGACATGGCTGTCTCCAGATCAAATAACAAAAAAAACAGATAAATCATATTGTAGATGTAAGTAGACAGTCATCAAATGCGCCTAATTCCAAGAGCTAATATGAACTCCGATCATTACCTTATTGCAGACCGAAGCCCAAAGGAAGTTTGACATCACAAAACTAAAATCTCATCAAATTGCTTCCGATTACTCGCAGCGAAAAGTTAATTATCTCAAAGAAAACATTTTTGATTCCAACGACATCTAAGAGCAATGTCAACACATTGCCAATTCCATTAAGGAATCTGAGAGGGTCCCACTTCCCCCTCCATAAAAACTCTTGGAATGACGAGGAGAGCCGCAATACCACTGCTGAGAAAAATTAAGCCTACAGGGCAACTCTTCAATTAGTATTTACGTGTCGAACTTTTGGAGAAATAAGAAGACAAGAGAAACACCTATTTCGAAGAAATGTTGAGACATGTGTTTGATGAAACTGAGATGTCTTAGAGTCTAAATTAAATGCGTAAATTCTACTAAAAATTTAAGCACCTATCAAAGGGTTTTGGCAGTTGTATCTTTTCCGGTAAGGATGACAAAGGAAACCCGGTGATATATATAGAAAGCGTACTGAAGGAGCAATTTTGCAAATTGGGGATATCAAATTTAAGTGACCAAGATAACACGCCTGAATATGTGTTCCCATGGTAGTCTGTTCTTCGTACCGGAACAACTTGGAATTCTATAGATTTCGACCATAGACACTTCTGCGATATTAAACTCAACTAAAGAATATCAAAGTTTCGGGTGCTAATAGATTGTCAGCAGAGTTTTTAAAGGCCAGAGGTGATTTTTTTTTTAAATTTAGGACCACCACTCTGGGGATGACCCCTACTTATGCTATATATTATGTTGGAACTAGGAAAATAGGTGGATTGTGTTTATGGACATTTGATTTAAACTTCCTTATATTGCAACTGGCAGGGAAAATTTCTGCGGGAAGTAATTTCCACATACTGTACTCATAGTGTTTTGTTCTGTCTATTGGCCAATCGACAACGAAGGGCCAATCGACAACGAAGTAGTAACGATAGAACAGTGTAACACAACCCACATTGCGATGGTGCTCCAGAGAATCAATAGAGAGCCCATGCATGAGAGTTATATTCTATTTCCAGTCGGATATATTTAGGTGGTGTAAATAGTAAGGAGATCAGATGAAGTGAAGTATCTCTTACACCGTTTTAGAAAACCGAGACACTTGAAAGCTTCTTTCGACACTTGAAAAATGCTTAGAACATCAAGAGTATCTGATTCCTCGATATTTGTAATACCCATTAATACAGATGAAGTAACATGATCCGCCGTGCGTTTATGCGTGAGCATACAACATTGAATCTTCCGTGCATTAAATTCGCACGACCCCATTCTGAGATTGCTTCAAATCGCGGTTTAATGATTCATTTATGTTTTGCCTAATCTATGTGCCAATCTCTAAAGAATTTGGTCTATAATTGAATTAATGCTACGAACGGCAAATATTACTATCATCTGCAAAAGAGTAGATAGGATTGGAAGTTTGACGTAGAAGATCCTTTATAAAGATAAGAAATAGAGTAGGAGAAAGAACGGAGCCTTGCGGTACTCCTGAATTTAGCATGAACTCATTTGATGAGATCCCATCTACAACATCACTTATAGTGCGATCTCTGAGGAAGCTCGATACAAATCGAGAGAAGTTTACCGACACCAAAAGCAATAAGTTTTGATAGAAGGGCTCCGTTGCACACTCTATCAAACGCCTTGAAAATATCTAGAGCCACAACTTTACTTTCGCCAAAACGGTGTATTGAATGACACCATTTTTCCGAAAGGAAGGCTAGCAGGTCTTCCGTAGAGCGTCCTCTACGAAATCCATACTGGCGGTCGCTTAGTAGGTTGTTAGATTCCAGATATTTAACAAGATGATGGTTTACCATACTCTCCAAAACTTTGGAGAGTGCAGAACAAATTGCTATTGGGCGGCAATTTTCTGGGTTGGTATCCTCACCCTTTTTAGGAATTGGAGTTACATTAGCAACCTGCCAACACCGAGGAAATGTACCAGCATGGTACAAGTTGTCGAAAAGGTTGGCTAATGGATGCGAAAGCGTCGAGCAGCACTGCTTCAAGACCAGTGCTGGAATGCCATCCGGCTCTGAAGACTTGTTTATGTTGAGATCTACTAAAACCCTTTTTACAGCACGGGCGCGAAAGAATATTTTTGGCATAGTTACAGATACTCTTTCGATCTAGGACGGAGGTTGAGTGCTTTCCGACAAGCGGGAATTACTTGCAAATAATTCAGCTTAAAGGTTAACTTTGACAACCGGGTCAGTGAATATTTGACCATTCTTTTAAAGAGAAGAAATTGTAGAACTAGCATTATTCTTAACTCTTTTAACGAATGACCAGAAACTCTCACTGCCCCGAGGAGCAGCAAGAATTTTAGTATGAAGACGCTGCTCGTAAAGAGCTTCTTCACGTATTTTGGCAAATGTACGCATCGCACGTTTGCGTTGCAAATCAGTAACTGGATTTTGCTTATTACGCCAGTTTCTGAAAGCTTCCTCTCGGGATCTGACTGCTAGTTTGCACGCCTGATTAAACCAAGTTTTTAACTTTGTTTTAATCGAAATGTTTTTCACTGGAATAAACATTTTCGTTCCCAGCTTAATAACATTAGAAACCAATTCCGCCGAGGCACTGACATTACTGTTGAGGAAACACAGTTTCCAGTTAAAATGCCTATAGGATTCGTTAAGCTGTGCCCAACGACCTTTTTCGTATAGAAGAGTTGAATGTTTCGTGGCCTTCAGGAGTTGTGGGGCTTGAATGGTGTGGCTTGAAACCCGAAGTACAAAAGATGCGCCCTGATTCTGAATTTAACTCAGAGACAGTTTATCTAGATATAGTTTATCAGAGTTGGGAAACTGAATTTACTGCAGCAATTCAAATAGGTAGTTAATGGTTTTTCAATCAATAAAAAGGTGGGATATTGGATTCGATTGGATCAAATTCTATCATAGGAATATATTCAGAGGAAGGTGCATTTGATAATATCTAATTCCAGAAAAGGGTTCTAGTTTCCCAATCAGTACAAACAACGATAAGGAGCTAACTTTCTCGAAGTTACTCTCGAAAATAAAAGGGGCATTTTCCTAGGATACAGCTAGTGTAACTAGTTTGTGTCCTGCAAGAAAATACTCGGAACGAAGCTTGTGTCTACAAAGAGAAAAGGGATTCAAGTGTTTCAATTTTATGTAAAGAAGCCGGGACGCGACTGAGCTATACCCCAGCCTCGAACCCATAGGCCATTTAAGTAAGTAAGTAAAAACCAGTTTTTTTTGCTTTTAATGAAAATTCACATGTCTTTTAAGAAGAGTACTATGTGTCAAAGTATTAGATATGGTAAAAAAACTTAATTTTATAGGTAGGAGCAGCCGTTTAAATGCAATTTTCTTTAACACTCCATTCATATTCAGATCCTTCCTATAAGCAATTTAAATGCAACATCTATCAACATCTTAAAATGCAGCAATAACCTCATACCAATCTCTAACGATTCCTCATATTTCAGTTCATCAGTTACTATTTGATTAGAAGACTATCATTTACATATTAATTACACTTTAGGGAATGCATTTGAAATCCTTCATTCCAAAATAAATACGTATAAGATAAATAAGAAACTAAAGTGAAATGGTTGGGTTTGAAAGCAATTAAATGTAGCCAGTTTGCAACTCTAAAGTGGTCAAGTATTTGTCTACAAAATTGACTACATTTTATGGTCAAGTTGTAGAGTTAAGTACTTACTCATACTTTCTGGTATTTTAAAATAAAATGTGTTGCAATTGAGTTCTATTTGCAACAAGGATATGTTGACATTTAAGCTTAAATAATTTGTAAATAAACAAATAGAAAAAAGGAAATATCTAAAGGAGTTGGTTTAAATATGAGAAGGAGAAGTGTGAAAATGGATTAGATAGGGAAGAACTTGAAGAGGGTGATTAAACAAATCATTTATGAAAGGGATTAAAATTCTTTATTTAAAATTTTAAAGGGAATCGATATATTTCACCGGGTGATAACACTAGAAGGTCAGTGTCCACAGTTGAGATGAAGGATATCCAATTTAAGTCTGGGCATACCAAACAGACACACCAATCAGATCCGTCGCCTGGTATCCAACATCCTAACTTTCACCATAAATATAGGGTAAACTAATTACATATAGCAACTGAAACCTTTACATTTTATGTATGAAAAATTAAGAATCCCAATTTTGGGTCCTCAAAAAAAACTTTTTTGGTAATTTTTTTCATTTAGATAATTTTGTATATAAGCCCTTAAAATACCCCGAAATTCAGTTAACTTTAATTTTCTTTAATTATCTCTTTATCTTCGTAATAATATTTTCATATTATATAAGTCTTTTTTTTTTGCACATTTCCTCTAAATAGATGTTAATACCATAATATAGTCGATATAAAGTTTTCTGATTTTATTTCACACCCAACAAATTTATTCGACATCATAACCGAAAAATAAAGAAAACATAAAAAACACCACAAAATTGTAACATTTATCCATAAAATACAAGTTAAAGTCAATACAACAAACATGAAAAGAGAAATAACAAATAAAAAAAAAACTTATTTGATTTTTTAGCCTTGTAGCCAATAAGGGAACAGTGGCTACGTTCCATCCAGGAATTAAGAAAAATTATAATATAAAATTTCAATTGAATAAATATTTCTGATTCGCTGGCTGCGCCCTGGTCGCCCATTCAGATCGCTTTAAAGGCTTTTTCACATCGTCTAGGTCTTCAAACAAAAAAGGTCAGAATTAGTTCCTTTTTACACTACAGGGTCGGGCAAATCTGGGGTCAAATTACGGCATTCGTTATCGATCGAAATCTTAGATATTTTCAAAATATTTGTATAGCATACTTTAAGGATAATCAAAATTATTTAAAAGATGCACAGTTTACTATATTTTTTTTGAAGTTATTTCCCAAAAGATGAACAATAGTAAAAGAGTTTTAATTGAACTATATGTTTTTAAAAACAAATCAAAATGGATACCAAATTTCAATCAACTTTTTGCATCGAAGTAACTTTGAACATCCCTAAAGTATACTTCACAATATTCGCTTAAAAGGTCTGAGTTTTCGATCAATATCGAATGCGGTAATTTGGCCCCTGAATCTGAAAAAACATTCGTTGCAATTTTTATCCTAACCTTATGACTTTCTATCGCACAGTATCCTGTCATGGCAGACACAAAAAATAATGAATGGGGACTTAATAGTGACTCCAATGAGACAGACGTCCACCTTTTAATTGCTTTCTCTCTCGCAGCACCTATGCTAGAGACTACGCAGCAGACTTTTTTTTATCTACATGTAGGATAGGTTAGGTTAAGCGACATTAGAGTCCGCTTTACTTGGGTTCTAGAAAATGGTCCCTTTGTGTTAAGTGCAGAGGAGAGAAAATAATATAATTTTTATTACAGATGCAACAATATATGAGTCCCTAAATTAGCAAAGGCTGGGCAGTGACAGAGGAGATTAGTAACAGTTTCTTTCTCCTTGACGTTAAAACAACTTCTACAGTAGTCGTTGCTTTGAAGATTAAGGCTTGTAGCATCTAATCGTATTATGCAGTGCCCTGTGAGGATTGATATAAGATTTCCTAATTGTTTTTTTTTTTTCAGAAATGAGGATTGATATAAGATTTCCTAATTGTTTTTTCCAGAAATGAGTTATTAGCCCGATGTTCTATTTTTATAGTTCTCATGGGAGAACTCGCGCCACTTGTTGGCTCACTACTTTAACGGGTGTTAAGGTAGCTAACCAGGTGATAAGTCTGGGCTTACCAAATTAAGACTAATCAGAATCGTTGCTTGGTAGTCAACATCCCCTACATCACCCAAGACTGCAGAATGCTCATCGTCATAAGTTGGCGAAGTTAGTCTTGAGTCAGAGCAGGTTGTTTCTGTGTTCATTATTTGAATGTCTCACCGTCTAATTTAGGGATGCCCGGCATTACCGATTACGAACGGATGTCGTAAAGACTAAAGATAAGGCGTAAATGGCGGCAGTACTGTCTGAAAACGAATCTATGCAGCATATTTTGTGGAACCTTATCCATTTACTCACTTTAAATAAATTTTCGTCCCTAACTTTCGAATGAATAAGTCCCCATCCATCGGTGTATATCTACAGGGTCCCAACTCTAAAGTCGATTATCTATAAGTAAGGCAGTCCTAGAGCTTACTAACTCGTATGACTAACTATTCCCTGGTATGTGCCGGCACCAACATAAGATGGATACTGAACTGTAGAGCCATTTCATTGATAGATTTATCAGAATCTATGGCTTATAATTAATTTATGAAGAATGAATCCAGAGACTTAATAACAGCTTATATATCAGAGAATATATTTTTCCCAACTGTTGTGATCATTACAACTCGGACAATTTGTTTCATACAAGTAAAAATTATCTGTATCTATCTTTTCCTGTACTAAGAATTATCTTTATTTACATCACGCATTCAAGTTTCCTGGATAAGATCTACAACGGCTCCTCCTTTCATCAGGGGGAGAGTTAATGATGCGAATGTAGCCTTAGGGTGTTAAAAATTGATCTGAAGAAACTGAAGAAGCACAGAATTTTTTATCACCGCGGCTTCTTTATCATCATTAGTATCTTTGTGTTAAAATTTTTCCAGATTAGAATCATCTTAATCCTCAAATCTACCATCACTCATTTAAGTTTCCTGGATATGAACAACATCGGTTCCAATTTTCATCAGAAGAAGTGTGAATGATGATAATGTAGCCTTAGAATGGAGAAGATTTATATGAAGAAAACGAAGAGGCATACGATTCTTGCACCATCGTAAGGTCTGTATCGAGAAGAAACTCTTGCCTAAAAAGCACTTTGTTTCGTTTTATGATCAAGATCTTCTTTACTAAGCTGTTAGGAATACAACCCGCAATCCCGGATGTAATGGATTTCGCGTTCTCTGAAATCTATTTAATCCATGCCTATGATTTTATTCTTGTCAAGAACATCCAGAGCCGCTTCTTGCCATACCTCAACGATTTTCCTCAGACCTGCCTGAAAGCAGTCAACAGAATATGATTTATTTTTTCCTGGAAACAGCCTGCATTGCTTCAAAATGCCAAGTTTAATGAGTGGATTTTATTAGATTCATACATGAGCAAACCCTTGGATTTGACGAATCTCGTTAGGATCTCAGCATTCAGTGTAAATATTATGTAACTACGATCTCTATCTACCTCCTTCAAACGGCCAACTTTCCAGTTGTAATTTGGAAAGTTATGATTACAATCCTAGAACCCGATATTATGGATTTCTCGTTTTCTGAATTCATGTAATCCATGCATATGATTTCATTTAAGAACGCCCAAAGCCACTCCTAGACATATCTCAACCTCTTCCCTCAGAACTGCACGAAAGCAATTCAACAGAACACATTTCCGAAGGCAATCCGGGCTATTTTTCCCTGGAAACAGTCTGCTTTAAGTTGCCTAGTTTTATGTATGCACTTCATAGGATCCATGTATAGACAAACCTGGGCTTTGCAAAACTTAATAGGAACTTTGGCATACCAACGATCTCCATCTACCTCATCTAATCCACCAACTTTCAGTTGTGAGTTCAAAATTTAGCATTTTAAGCCTTGAGTCAGCTGATTATGGCTTTCGCGTCCTCTGGAATTGAAGGAATGCAAGCATGTGCCCATCAACATCCAGAGCAGCCTCTGGTTGTAAACAATCCATATTAGACATGCACGATCAACGGAATGCTTGTCGCAAAAGACGACGGTTTGTGACATATGGCAGGTATACTTGGCTTCTCTATGTGGACTTGAGAATATACAGAAAACTTTGCATTTTTAATGATACTCCACTTCTTTTGAGGAATGATACCGTCTGCCTTTCTTCTGCAATTTGCCTTTGACAGCCTTTGCAAAAAGTTTTGAACAAGTGCGGCCAATATATGATCCCAATATTTTATTAGTTTTCTTGCAAGAAGGGTCATTCTGTTTTTCAGAAATACCTCTTCTCAATTTTAGAGACTCTCTCGGCTTGTAATCTTGTTTGTCAGAAATGACTCCCTGCTCATTCATTCTCGGCCTTGCAGTCCGAGTTTTTTGATAGTCTTTATCAAATCTTTTTATGGTTCTGACAACATTTCGCATTTACACTTCTTTGAAGGTCTAGAATGCTTACCTTAAAAGATCCAGGACTTAGATAAGGTAGCAGTTTTGGAAGAAGAGGTCAAATTATTGAGTCTGCGGTCAGGCTTAGTCTTCCATCTACTGTTGTTAGCTCTCTTAGTGCTAAATGGAAGATATGTATAGAAAAACCTCCCAAGGGAACAAATGGAGCTTCTAACGATTTACTAACTATCGACGTGTGTGCAGCTTTTAAGCGATTGCTTCCTTTAAACGGTCTAATTATTGACAGTAAATGATCGAATTAAGAGATATACTATAGGAGAGTAGCACGTAGTAGATAATTCCTCACCAATCCCACCAGGTTTGAAAGATGGTGTCAAAACGACACCTTAACTCTGAGATTTGTGATTCTTCAAAGACAGATATAAACGGAAGGAGATTAAGAATCTGAGGAAAGATGGAGAAATAGGAAGAAGTATAAGAAGAGAATCGAGAAATGATATAGCCATTACGAATGACCTATCTAAGCCAACTAAGTTTATTAATAGACTCAGTTGGCTTTGATACCAAACAGTTTGCACTGTTGCAAATCCTGAAGTTCATCATGAAATCTACTGGCTAGATGTCTGCGCCTCTAATTTTGGTGCATTGAACAGCGACAGAGAATATGTTCTACCGACTCGATTGATCTAGACATAGTCTACAGAAGTCCGGAATGCTGTTGTCCCACATACTAAGCCTTGAATTTAAGGCACAATGTCCCATCGAAATGCCTATACGTCTTCTTAAACTTAGCCTTCTTAAGGCCATAACGCCCTAGATAATTTCCTATATCCTTGTAGTTTTCTTACTGTTCCAAGACATGATATTCAAATAGATATTGGCTCGAGCTTTGTCCAGCGACTTTCTTAGCAAATTCATTGTCATCCATGTCGCAATGACCAATTCAGCACAATCTAATCGTATAACTAAATTTTAGATCTAATAGCGGTAACCTACATTTATTGTCACGTTTGAAAGTGGTTCTGTTTGCTTGTAGCGCCTTAAGGGCAGCCTGGCTATAGACGTTTCATTATTTTCAGTTATGGTACCAGGGATGTGCTCTGTTCCCTTCCATGTGGCAAATATTTCTGCATGGAAGTCATGGCATTCGTCCGCAAATCTAAAATATTCCTTAATGCCTAATTCCCATTTTAGATCCAACTATAAAGACCGAATTGCCTTGAAATGCAATTTTATAGCTTCTTAATTAAAAAGTCAGACTAATTTAATAGTTAGTCCTACCAAACGCAAGGCAAAACCTTCTTGACCTGGACACCAGCGCACCAAATTGCCATTCGAATACTACCGCTTTTACTTGATTTTGTCGTAAATGGTGCATTTTCGGCACCAACTTTAATAAAAATTCATAGATAAAAATTAGGTTCATGAGATTACTCTGTATTAACTTCCATGGCACTCACAGATGGAGGTTTTTGAGCAATTTTAAGATACTGAGTACTTAAGCTATCTATTCTTTTTTGTAAGATATGAAAACTGTCTTTTCTTGACCACTGTGCCAAAGTTTTCCAATAATCCCAAGGAAAGAATATTACAATAAAATGTTATAAAATCTACTACCAATACCATAACTACCACTACCACCACTCGAAGTCATTTTATGGAATTGAAATTGCCAATTTTTATGTTTTTTCCTTATTTTTCTCTAAATTCAGATATCGAATAAATATAAAAAAAAAACGACAAGAGATAATAAACCGACAATAAAGTAAATGGACATATTTTATAGTTGATTGATTTTTATCGCAATGTTAACAACGTAAATTTGGATGAACATTTTGCACTTTCACGAATTTGTAACGATAACAACCCCTCCTGCCCCCTTCAAAAACCCTAGTCCACAGCCATTTATCTGTCTTTTCATACAGATAAATGTCATATTGAAAATTCCTTAGTTTGAACTTTGAAATAGAGCATCATCATGATATTGATAATAAAGCTTTCGCTGTCGCTACCTCTGCTGCAGCTGATGGTGGTGGTGATGGCTTTTAGCCAAAAAGTCTTTTTAAGTTATTTCTTAAATTTTTATGATTTGTAAATATTTATCTTATTTTTGTTATTAGATTTTTACGCTTTTGTTTTTGTTAACAAATTGATTTCAATTTGTCTTTTTCGTTTTGACGGAGGACAAAAGTCGTTTGGAGGCGTCTAAAATTGTTGTGTAAATATTTAAGGTAATTTTGGTTAAATTTCAAAGAAATTAATCGTAAAATTTAATTTTGTTGAGTTTTATTGGAATTTTACATATGGTCTGAATATAAAAGAAGTAATATAATATCTATAAAATTAGGGAAATTATTAAGATTTTTATGATGTCAGTATTAGGAAATAAAAGAAAATCGTTTAATTGCATGTCAAAACTTTTGAGGGTTATATAAAATTATTTATAGGCTTAAATAAAATTCTTCGATATTGATAAATTTTCGATACTAAAAATTTTCTATAGAAAATTTTTCCGTGTTAAAATTGTTTATAGAAAATTTTTCGGTGTTAAAATTTTTTATAGAAAATTTTTCGGTGTTAAAATTTTTTATAGAAAATTTTTCGGTATTAAAATTTTTTATAGAAAATTTTTCGGTATTAAAATTTTTAATAGAAAATTTTTATAGAAAATTTCCTATAGAAAACTTGTCGATGTTTAAAATTTTCTATAGAAAATTTTTCGATGTTAAAAAGTTTTTATAGAAAATTTTTCGATGTTAAAAATTTTCTATAGAAAATATTTCGATGTTAAAAATTTTCTATAGAAAATTTTTCGAAGTTAAAAATTTTCTATAGAAAATTTTTTGAAGTTAAAAATTTTCTATAGAAAGTTTTTCGAAGTTAAAAATTTTCTATAGAAAATTTTTCGAAGTTAAAAATTTTCTATAGAAAATTTTTCGAAGTTAAAAATTTTCTATAGAAAATTTTTCGAAGTTAAAAATTTTCTATAGAAAATTATTCAATGTTAAAAATTTTCTATAGAAAATTTTTCGATGTTAAAAATTTTCTATAGAAAATTTTTCGAAGTTAAAAATTTTCTATAGAAAATTTTTCGATGTTAAAAATTTTCTATAGAAAATTTTTCGATGTTAAAAATTTTCTATAGAAAATTTTTCGATGTTAAAAATTTTCTATAGAAAATTTTTCGATGTTAAAAATTTTCTATAGAAAATTTTTCGATGTTAAAAATTTTCTATAGAAAATTTTTCGATGTTAAAAATTTTCTATAGAAAATTTTTCGATGTTAAAAATTTTCTATAGAAAATTTTTCGATGTTAAAAATTTTCTATAGAAAAGTTTTCGATGTTCAAAATTTTGTATAGAAAAGTTTTCGATGTTAGAAATTTTCTATAGAAAAGTTTTCGATGTTAAAAATTTTCTATAGAAAATTATTCAATGTTAAAAATTTTCTTTAGAAAAATTTTCGATGTTAAAAATTTTCTATAGAAAATTTTTCGATGTTAAAAATTTTCTATAGAAAATTTTTCGATGTTAAAAATTTTCTATAGAAAATTTTTCGATGTTAAAAATTTTGTATAGAAAAGTTTTCGATGTTAAAAATTTTCTATAGAAAATTTTTCGAAGTTAAAAATTTTCTATAGAAAATTATTCAATATTAAAAATTTTCTTTAGAAAAATTTTCGATGTTAAAAATTTTCTATAGAAAATTTTTCGATGTTAAAAATTTTCTATAGAAAATTTTTCGATGTTAAAAATTTTCTATAGAAAATTTTTCGATGTTAAAAATTTTCTATAGAAAAGTTTTCGATGTTAAAAATTTTCTATAGAAAAGTTTTCGATGTTAAAAATTTTCTATAGAAAAGTTTTCGATGTTAAAAATTTTCTATAGAAAAGTTTTCGATGTTAAAAATTTTCTATAGAAAAGTTTTCGATGTTGAAAATTTTCTATAGAAAATTTTTCGATGTTAAAAATTTTCTATAGAAAAGTTTTCGATGTTAAAAATTTTCTATAGAAAAGTTTTCGATGTTAAAAATTTTCTATAGAAAAGTTTTCGATGTTAAAAATTTTCTATAGAAAAGTTTTCGATGTTGAAAATTTTCTATAGAAAATTTTTCGATGTTAAAAATTTTCTATAGAAAATTTTTGATGTTAAAAATTTTCTATAGAAAATTTTTCTATGGGAAATTTTTTTGATGTTAAAAATTTTACTTTTTATAATAAATTTTTCAAAAATTTACTTTTTAAAGTAAATTTTTCAAAAATTTACTTTTTCTACTAAATTTTTCAAAAATTTTCTTTTTATAGTAAATTTTTTAAAAATTAACCTTTAATAGTAAATTTTTCAAAAATTTACCTTTTATAGTAAATTTTTCAAAAATTTACCTTTTATAGTAAATTTTTCAAAAATTTACCTTTTATAGTAAATTTTTCAAAAATTTACTTTTTATAGTAAATTTTGAAAAAATTTACTTTTTATAGTAAATTTTTCAAAAATTTACTTTTTATAGTAAATTTTTCAAAAATTTACTTTTTATAGTAAATTTTTCAAAAATTTACTTTTTATAGTAAATTTTTCAAAAATTTACTTTTTATAGTAAATTTTTCAAAAATTTACTTTTTATAGTAAATTTTTCAAAAATTTACTTTTTATAGTAAATTTTTCAAAAATTTACTTTTTATAGTAAATTTTTCAAAAATTTACTTTTTATAGTAAATTTTTCAAAAATTTACTTTTTATAGTAAATTTTTCAAAAATTTACTTTTTATAGTAAATTTTTCAAAAATTTACTTTTTATAGTAAATTTTTCAAAAATTTACTTTTTATACAAAAATTTACTTTTTATAGTAAATTTTTCAAAAATTTACTTTTTATAGTAAATTTTTCAAAAATTTACTTTTTATAGTAAATTTTTCAAAAATTTACTTTTTATAGTAAATTTTTCAAAAATTTACTTTTTATAGTAAATTTTTCAAAAATTTACTTTTTATAGTAAATTTTTCAAAAATTTACTTTTTATAGTAAATTTTTCAAAAATTTACTTTTTATAGTAAATTTTTCAAAAATTTACTTTTTATAGTAAATTTTTCAAAAATTTACTTTTTATAGTAAATTTTTCAAAAATTTACTTTTTATAGTAAATTTTTCAAAAATTTACTTTTATAGTAAATTTTTCAAAAATTTACTTTTTATAGTAAATTTTTCAAAAATTTACTTTTTATAGTAAATTTTTCAAAAATTTACTTTTTATAGTAAATTTTTCAAAAATTTACTTTTTATAGTAAATTTTTCAAAAATTTACTTTTTATAGTAAATTTTTCAAAAATTTACTTTTTATAAAAAAATTTACTTTTTATAGTAAATTTTTCAAAAATTTACTTTTTATAGTAAATTTTTCAAAAATTTACTTTTTATAGTAAATTTTTCAAAAATATACTTTTTATAGTAAATTTTTCAAAAATTTACTTTTTATAGTAAATTTTTCAAAAATTTACTTTTTATAGTAAATTTTTCAAAAATTTACTTTTTATAGTAAATTTTTTAAAAATTTACTTTTTATAGTAAATTTTTCAAAAATTTACTTTTTATAGTAAATTTTTCAAAAATTTACTTTTTATAGTAAATTTTTCAAAAATTTACTTTTTATAGTAAATATTTCAAAAATTTACTTTTTATAGTAAATTTTTCAAAAATTTACTTTTTATTGTAAATTTTTCAAAAATTTACTTTTTATAGTAAATTTTTCAAAAATTTACTTTTTTTACAGTAAATTTTTCAAAAATTTACTTTTTTTATAGTAAATTTTTCAAAAATTTACTTTTTTTATAGTAAATTTTTCAAAAATTTACTTTTTTTATAGTAAATTTTTCAAAAATTTACTTTTTTTATAGTAAATTTTTCAAAAATTTACTTTTTTTATAGTAAATTTTTCAAAAATTTACTTTTTTTATAGTAAATTTTTCAAAAATTTACTTTTTTTATAGTAAATTTTTCAAAAATTTACTTTTTTTATAGTAAATTTTTCAAAAATTTACTTTTTTATAGTAAATTTTTCAAAAATTTACTTTTCTTATAGTAAATTTTTCAAAAATTTACTTTTTTTATAGTAAATTTTTCAAAAATTTACTTTTTTTATAGTAAATTTTTCAAAAATTTACTTTTTTTATAGTAAATTTTTCAAAAATTTACTTTTTTTATAGTAAATTTTTCAAAAATTTACTTTTTTTTATAGTAAATTTTTCAAAAATTTACTTTTTTTATAGTAAATTTTTCAAAAATTTACTTTTTTATAGTAAATTTTTCAAAAATTTACTTTTTTTATAGTAAATTTTTCAAAAATTTACTTTTTTTATAGTAAATTTTTCAAAAATTTACTTTTTTTATAGTAAATTTTTCAAAAATTTACTTTTTTTATAGTAAATTTTTCAAAAATTTACTTTTTTTATAGTAAATTTTTCAAAAATTTACTTTTTTTATAGTAAATTTTTCAAAAATTTACTTTTTTTATAGTAAATTTTTCAAAAATTTACTTTTTTTATAGTAAATTTTTCAAAAATTTACTTTTTTATAGTAAATTTTTCAAAAATTTACTTTTTTTATAGTAAATTTTTCAAAAATTTACTTTTTTTATAGTAAATTTTTCAAAAATTTACTTTTTTTATAGTAAATTTTTCAAAAATTTACTTTTTTTATAGTAAATTTTTCAAAAATTTACTTTTTTTATAGTAAATTTTTCAAAAATTTACTTTTTTTATAGTAAATTTTTCAAAAATTTACTTTTTTTTATAGTAAATTTTTCAAAAATTTACTTTTTTTTATAGTAAATTTTTCAAAAATTTACTTTTTTTATAGTAAATTTTTCAAAAATTTACTTTTTTTATAGTAAATTATCCAAAAATTTACTTTTTTTATAGTAAATTTTTTCAAAAATTTACTTTTTTTATAGTAAATTTTTCAAAAATTTACTTTTTTTATAGTAAATTTTTCAAAAATTTACTTTTTTTATAGTAAATTTTTCAAAAATTTACTTTTTTTATAGTAAATTTTTCAAAAATTTACTTTTTTTATAGTAAATTTTTCAAAAATTTACTTTTTTTATAGTAAATTTTTCAAAAATTTACTTTTTTTATAGTAAATTTTTCAAAAATTTACTTTTTTTATAGTAAATTTTTCAAAAATTTACTTTTTTTATAGTAAATTTTTCAAAAATTTACTTTTTTTATAGTAAATTTTTCAAAAATTTACTTTTTTTATAGTAAATTTTTCAAAAATTTACTTTTTTTATAGTAAATTTTTCAAAAATTTACTTTTTTTATAGTAAATTTTTCAAAAATTTACTTTTTTTATAGTAAATTTTTCAAAAATTTACTTTTTATAGTAAATTTTTCAAAAATATACTTTTTATAGTAAATTTTTCAAAAATTTAGTTTTTATAGTAAATTTTTCAAAAATTTACTTTTTATAGTAAATTTTTCAAAAATTAACTTTTTATAGTAAATTTTTCAAAAATTTACTTTTTATAGTAAATTTTTCAAAAATTTACTTTTTATAGTAAATTTTTCAAAAATTTACTTTTTATAGTAAATTTTTCAAAAATTTACTTTTTATGGTAAATTTTTCAAAAATTTACTTTTTATAGTAAATTTTTCAAAAATTTACTTTTTATAGTAAATTTTTCAAAAATTTACTTTTTATAGTAAATTTTTCAAAAATTTACTTTTTATAGTAAATTTTTCAAAAATTTACTTTTTATAGTAAATTTTTCAAAAATTTACTTTTTATAGTAAATTTTTCAAAAATTTACTTTTTATAGTAAATTTTTCAAAAATTTACTTTTTATAGTAAATTTTTCAAAAATTTACTTTTTTATAGTAAATTTTTCAAAAATTTACTTTTTATAGTAAATTTTTCAAAAATTTACTTTTTATAGTAAATTTTTCAAAAATTTACTTTTTATAGTAAATTTTTCAAAAATTTACTTTTTATAAAAAAATTTACTTTTTATAGTAAATTTTTCAAAATTTACTTTTTATAGTAAATTTTTCAAAAATTTACTTTTTATAGTAAATTTTTCAAAAATTTACTTTTTATAGTAAATTTTTCAAAAATTTACTTTTTATAGTAAATTTTTTCAAAAATTTACTTTTTATAGTAAATTTTCAAAAATTTACTTTTTATAGTAAATTTTTCAAAAATTTACTTTTTATAGTAAATTTTTCAAAAATTTACTTTTTATAGTAAATTTTTCAAAAATTTACTTTTTATAGTAAATTTTTCAAAAATTTACTTTTTATAGTAAATTTTTCAAAAATTTACTTTTTATAAAAAAATTTACTTTTTATAGTAAATTTTTCAAAAATTTACTTTTTATAGTAAATTTTTCAAAAATTTACTTTTTATAGTAAATTTTTCAAAAATTTACTTTTTATAGTAAATTTTTCAAAAATTTACTTTTTATAGTAAATTTTTCAAAAATTTACTTTTTATAGTAAATTTTTCAAAAATTTACTTTTTATAGTAAATTTTTCAAAAATTTACTTTTTATAGTAAATTTTTCAAAAATTTACTTTTTATAGTAAATTTTTCAAAATTTACTTTTTATAGTAAATTTTTCAAAAATTTACTTTTTATAGTAAATTTTTCAAAAATTTACTTTTTATAAAAAAATTTACTTTTTATAGTAAATTTTTCAAAAATTAACTTTTTATAGTAAATTTTTCAAAAATTTACTTTTTATAGTAAATTTTTCAAAAATATACTTTTTATAGTAAATTTTTCAAAAATTTACTTTTTATAGTAAATTTTTCAAAAATTTACTTTTTATAGTAAATTTTTCAAAAATTTACTTTTTATAGTAAATTTTTCAAAAATTTACTTTTTATAGTAAATTTTTCAAAAATTTACTTTTTATAGTAAATTTTTCAAAAAATTTACTTTTTATAGTAAATATTTCAAAAATTTACTTTTTATAGTAAATTTTTCAAAAATTTACTTTTTATTGTAAATTTTTCAAAAATTTACTTTTTATTGTAAATTTTTCAAAAATTTACTTTTTATAGTAAATTTTTCGAAAAATTTACTTTTTTTTACAGTAAATTTTTCAAAAATTTACTTTTTTTATAGTAAATTTTTCAAAAATTTACTTTTTTTATAGTAAATTTTTCAAAAATTTACTTTTTTTATAGTAAATTTTTCAAAAATTTACTTTTTTTATAGTAAATTTTTCAAAAATTTACTTTTTTTATAGTAAATTTTTCAAAAATTTACTTTTTTTATAGTAAATTTTTCAAAAATTTACTTTTTTTATAGTAAATTTTTCAAAAATTTACTTTTTTTATAGTAAATTTTTCAAAAATTTACTTTTTTTATAGTAAATTTTTCAAAAATTTACTTTTTTTTATAGTAAATTTTTTAAAAATTTACTTTTTTTTATAGTAAATTTTTCAAAAATTTACTTTTTTTATAGTAAATTTTTCAAAAATTTACTTTTTTTATAGTAAATTTTTCAAAAATTTACTTTTTTTATAGTAAATTTTTCAAAAATTTACTTTTTTTATAGTAAATTTTTCAAAAATTTACTTTTTTTATAGTAAATTTTTCAAAAATTTACTTTTTTTTATAGTAAATTTTTCAAAAATTTACTTTTTTTATAGTAAATTTTTCAAAAATTTACTTTTTTTATAGTAAATTTTTCAAAAATTTACATTTTTAATAGTAAATTTTTCAAAAATTTACTTTTTTTATAGTAAATTTTTCAAAAATTTACTTTTTTTATAGTAAATTTTTCAAAAATTTACTTTTTTTATAGTAAATTTTTCAAAAATTTACTTTTTTATAGTAAATTTTTCAAAAATTTACTTTTTTTATAGTAAATTTTTCAAAAGTTTACTTTTTTTATAGTAAATTTTTCAAAAATTTACTTTTTTTATAGTAAATTTTTCAAAAATTTACTTTTTTTATAGTAAATTTTTCAAAAATTTACTTTTTTTATAGTAAATTTTTCAAAAATTTACTTTTTTTATAGTAAATTTTTCAAAAATTTACTTTTTTATAGTAAATTTTTCAAAAATTTACTTTTTTTATAGTAAATTTTTCAAAAATTTACTTTTTTTATAGTAAATTTTTCAAAAAATTTACTTTTTTTATAGTAAATTTTTCAAAAATTTACTTTTTTTATAGTAAATTTTTCAAAAATTTACTTTTTTTTATAGTAAATTTTTCAAAAATTTACTTTTTTTATAGTAAATTTTTCAAAAATTTACTTTTTTTATAGTAAATTTTTCAAAAATTTACTTTTTTTATAGTAAATTTTTCAAAAATTTACTTTTTTTATAGTAAATTTTTCAAAATTTACTTTTTTTTATAGTAAATTTTTCAAAAATTTACTTTTTTTATAGTAAATTTTTCAAAAATTTACTTTTTTATAGTAATTTTTCAAAAATTTACTTTTTATAGTAAATTTTTCAAAAATTTACTTTTTATAGTAAATTTTTCACAAATTTACTTTTTATAGTAAATTTTTCAAAAATTTACTTTTTATAGTAAATTTTTCAAAAATTTACTTTTTATAGTAAATTTTTCAAAAATTTACTTTTTATAGTAAATTTTTCAAAAATTTTATTTTTTTATAGTAAATTTTTCAAAAATTTACTTTTTATAGTAAATTTTTCAAAAATTTACTTTTTATAGTAAATTTTTCAAAAATTTACTTTTTATAGTAAATTTTTTACAAATTTACTTTTTATAGTAAATTTTTCAAAAATTTACTTTTTATAGTAAATTTTTCAAAAATTTACTTTTTATAGTAAATTTTTCAAAAATTTACTTTTTATAGTAAATTTTTCAAAAATTTACTTTTTATAGTAAATTTTTCAAAAATTTACTTTTTATAGTAAATTTTTCAAAAATTTACTTTTTATAGTAAATTTTTCAAAAATTTACTTTTTATAGTAAATTTTTCAAAAATTTACTTTTTATAGTAAATTTTTCAAAAATTTACTTTTTATAGTAAATTTTTCAAAAATTTACTTTTTATAGTAAATATTTCAAAAATTTACTTTTTATAGTAAATTTTTCAAAAATTTACTTTTTATAGTAAATTTTTCAAAAATTTACTTTTTATAGTAAATTTTTCAAAAATTTACTTTTTTTATAGTAAATTTTTCAAAAATTTACTTTTTTTATAGTAAATTTTTCAAAAATTTACTTTTTTTACAGTAAATTTTTCAAAAATTTACTTTTTTTATAGTAAATTTTTCAAAAATTTACTTTTTTTATAGTAAATTTTTCAAAAATTTACTTTTTTTATAGTAAATTTTTCAAAAATTTACTTTTTTTATAGTAAATTTTTCAAAAATTTACTTTTTTTATAGTAAATTTTTCAAAAATTTACTTTTTTTATAGTAAATTTTTCAAAAATTTACTTTTTTTATAGTAAATTTTTCAAAAATTTACTTTTTTTATAGTAAATTTTTCAAAAATTTACTTTTTTTATAGTAAATTTTTCAAAAATTTACTTTTTTTATAGTAAATTTTTCAAAAATTTATTTTTTTATAGTAAATTTTTCAAAAATTTACTTTTTTTATAGTAAATTTTTCAAAAATTTCTTTTTTATAGTAAATTTTTCAAAAATTTACTTTTTTTATAGTAAATTTTTCAAAAATTTACTTTTTTTATAGTAAATTTTTCAAAAATTTACTTTTTTTATAGTAAATTTTTCAAAAATTTACTTTTTTTATAGTAAATTTTTCAAAAATTTACTTTTTTTATAGTAAATTTTTCAAAAATTTACTTTTTTTATAGTAAATTTTTCAAAAATTTACTTTTTTTATAGTAAATTTTTCAAAAATTTACTTTTTTTATAGTAAATTTTTCAAAAATTTACTTTTTTTATAGTAAATTTTTCAAAAATTTACTTTTTTTATAGTAAATTTTTCAAAAATTTACTTTTTTTATAGTAAATTTTTCAAAAATTTACTTTTTTTTATAGTAAATTTTTTAAAAATTTACTTTTTTTATAGTAAATTTTTCAAAAATTTACTTTTTTTATAGTAAATTTTTAAAAAATTTACTTTTTTTATAGTAAATTTTTCAAAAATTTGCTTTTTATTATAGTAAATTTTTCAAAAATTTACTTTTTATAGTAAATTTTTCAAAAATTTACTTTTTATAGTAAATTTTTCAAAAATTTACTTTTTTTATAGTAAATTTTTCAAAAATTTACTTTTTTTATAGTAAATTTTTCAAAAATTTACTTTTTTTATAGTAAATTTTTCAAAAATTTACTTTTTTTATAGTAAATTTTTCAAAAATTTACTTTTTTTATAGTAAATTTTTCAAAAATTTACTTTTTTTATAGTAAATTTTTCAAAAATTTACTTTTTTTATAGTAAATTTTTCAAAAATTTACTTTTTTTATAGTAAATTTTTCAAAAATTTACATTTTTTATAGTAAATTTTTCAAAAATTTACTTTTTTTATAGTAAATTTTTCAAAAATTTACTTTTTTTATAGTAAATTTTTCAAAAATTTACTTTTTTTATAGTAAATTTTTCAAAAATTTACTTTTTTTATAGTAAATTTTTCAAAAATTTACTTTTTTTATAGTAAATTTTTAAAAAATTTACTTTTTTATAGTAAATTTTTCAAAAATTTACTTTTTTTATAGTAAATTTTTCAAAAATTTACTTTTTTTATAGTAAATTTTTCAAAAATTTACTTTTTTTATAGTAAATTTTTCAAAAATTTACTTTTTATGGTAAATTTTTCAAAAATTTACTTTTTATGGTAGATTTTTCCAAAATTTACTTTTTATGGTAAATTTACTTTTTATGGTAATTTTTTTTAGTAGTAAATTTTTGATTTTTGGAACCCCTTAATAAAAATTTGTTTAAATATCTAAATTGGATTCAAATCACGTAAAGAGTTCTGAAAACACAAACAAAAATCATAAAATAATGTTTTAACATATTACATAATATTCATATGAAAAAACGAAAAAAAAGACATGAAAGCCATTTTTAAGTCAACAAAAATTTGTATAATTTTACGCGCTATTGCTCTACAGATTGGATACTTTTGAAATCATATCCATTTATTGGTAGATATAACCATATTTTTTTTCATAGGAAGGGGTAGTTTTAGATGAAAATATAAAAATTTTAATATTTATTTAGAAAACGTGATATTATAGAATGAATTGATACATTAACAAAAAATTGTGTTTAAAATAATTTGACAGTTTTTAAAGTCAAATAAATCTAAATTTTGTAAATTTAAAATTCCACATGCAAAATATAAAATATCCAAAAAAGATAACAAATTCAACAAAAATTTTAAAATCAACAAACAAACAGAAAAAAAACTAACGTTTATAAATGCATTTGAATTTGATGATGACAGACAGACGGAAACGCATTTGACAGAATGTCAGCAAATAAATCAACATCAATTTATCTATGAAAAGGTGGAGTTGTGTTTTCAAATAAAACATAACCAAAAACTGAAATAGTTTAAAAATATAAAAAATAAATTAAAAAAAAAATATTTAAAAAAAGTAGTTGGAGATGCGGGGCATCGATCCCCGTACCTCTCACATGCTAAGCGAGCGCTCTACCATCTGAGCTACATCCCCTACATTTAAAAGACCAAACAAATCTACACACAATTTCCATACATTTGTACAATCGTATGTGTATGTATGTGGCCTCTGGCTATAAATAAATTTTAATCAATGATATTATGTTGTTGTACAAGTATCACTGATATTTTCTGTTGTTGTTGTTGCTGTAATTTCTTTAGATTTCCATTTGGCCCACAGCTCGATTTCTGTTTAGGTGTAAACTAATTGTATCGAGTTCGGGTATGTGTGGAATTTATAATAAGATTAAATAGATAAATTTATACAAATACATTCAAGTATTTAATCAGTTGTTGGGCTGAAATAAATAAAGTAGAGTGTATTAACTAATAACGAAAACATTTCAGTTCTAAATATGGACTTACGGAATGTTCGGTATAAAATTGTTAGTTGGAATAAGTTAAAAAAAAACTTAATATAAAAATTCATAAAAATACGGAAATATATTGAAATTGCACAAATTCATCTGGCTTAAAAATATTGACAAATTATACGTAATTTACAAAATTAATACACTTTTTTCGGAAATCCTTCCATTAATACCAAAGTTCTGGGCAATTGGATATGATGCTAAATTAAAGTAAAATGCGAAAATATCGTTACGTAGATTTTTATAACCTAAGCCGGATATCGGGTGGTTAAATTTCAAGGGCCGATGTTGATTTTGAATAAAACACAAAATATTTAGGAAATTATTGTAATTTTATTTTATTATGATATATTGGTATTACTCAATTATGTATGGAACAAAATATCGGCCAAAGGGGCGCCACGACCACGGCGGCGCACCTCCATCCGATGGTCCAAATTTTCGATGACCCTGAGACATAATGGAGGTTCTATGCCGTTTATACCAAAGTTCTGGGCAATGTGATATGATGCAAAATTAAAGTAAAATCTGCGAATATATCGTTACGTAGATTTTTATAACCTAAGCCGGATATCGGGTGGTTAAATGTCAAAGGCCGATGTTGATTTTGAATAAAAAACAAAATATTTAGGAAATTATTGTAATTTTATTTTATTATGATATATTGGTTTTACTCAATTATGCATGGAACAAAATATCGGCTAAAAGGGCGCCACGACCACGGCGGCACACCTCCATCCGATGGTCCAAATTTTCGATGACCCTGAGGCATAATGGAGGTTCTATGCCGTTAATGTGCCGAATTATCTTATCCTTTAGCTCTTGAATTGATGCTGGCTTATCGACGTACACCTTTTCTTTCAAATAACCCCAAAGAAAAAAGTCCAACGGTGTCAAATCACATGATCTTGGCGGCCAATTGACATCGCCATTACGTGAGATAACACGGCCATTGAATTTGTTGCGCAAAAGAGCCATTGTTTCGTTAGCTGTGTGGCAAGTGGTACCGTCCTGCTGAAACCACATATCGTCCACATCCATATCTTCCAATTCGGGCCATAAAAAGTTCGTTATCATCTCACGATAGCGAACACCATTCACAGTAACTGCCTGACCGGCCTCATTTTGGAAAAAATACGGCCCGATGTTGCCGCCAGCCCATAAACCGCACCAAACAGTCACTCTTTGTGGGTGCATTGGTTTTTCGACAATCACTCTTGGATTTTCATTTGCCCAAATGCGGCAATTCTGTTTATTGACGAATCCACTGAGGTGAAATGTGCCTCATCACTGAAGATGATTTTCTTCGAAAATCGATCATCCACTGTTGCCATTTCTTGCCACTATTCTGCCCATTCATGACGTTTGGAATGGTCAAGAGGCTTTGGTTCTTGACCTTGTAAGCGTGTAAATGCAAGTCTTTATGCATAATGATCATCAACGACGAGCGTCAGAGGTGCAATTGTTGGGCACGACGACGAGTTGAGGTGCAGGGCACTTCAGCCACACTATCGCGAACAGCAGCAATATTTTCAGCAGTACGAGCTGTACGAGCATGCACTGGTGTTCTCACATCTTCTACAGACCCGGTTTGCTCGAATTTTTCCACGATTTTTGCGATTGTACGCACATTTGGACGATCAAATTGACCAAAAAAATCACGAAGTGCACGATATGCATTTTGATTTCAACGCCCAGTTTCATAATAAGTCTGGATAACTTTAACACGTTGTTGGATTGTGTATCTCTCCATGGTTCAAATTGAGTAAGTCTGAAATAGAGAAATGTCAAATAAAATTCGGAAAAAAAACTTGGCGTTTAGGTGTGGTTCACATAAGCTGAATCAAAACTTTGCTAGATCTTGATAGGACAAATCTAAGAAGATTTATAGGCATACTGACAGGCCACTGTGCCCTAAATTCTAATGGTGTAATAGAAACATTATGGTCATTTGCAGATTGTGTTTTGATGTGGACTTATCCCAAATCTGTGGAACACTTCATATATAGGTAGTAGATTCCATGAAGAACTTTAGGACAGGAGTATAAACTGATTGATTTTGCAGGTTTTATAAAGGTACAGGGCCAATACAAGCGGCATGCGGCTGTGGGCGGTCGTAGTATTGCCAGTACATAAAATTTGCGCTTGTTCACAAAAAATGTTCATATAAAAAAATATTTGAGTAGAATATAATTAAATCTGGCAGCACTGAAAAAATCTGCCACGCGGAAAATTAGAACAAAGTTCTACTTTTTTCTATTGCCGCTTGAAATTTGACAAATCAAAAAACAGCTGATTGGCGCCCGCAGCCGCTTGCCGCGTGCATTGGCCTTCTACCTTAAATGAAATCAGCTGACTTAGATAAGCCACGTCTTCTCTAGGTAGCAATAAACTGAAACCTAAATATAAAGCAATTATTACTATTACAATATTTTCTCTATAATCTATTTATTTTTCAGCCTCTAGTCTTCTCCTTTTTCTGATTTGTATCTATCATTGAAGAATTTATCCGAGTAAAGTTATCATTTGACATTAACTTTCAAACCTAAACTTATCTTGCACTAATAAGTGTTTTGCAAAAATAAACTGATTATTACTACAATTTGGTAATAATTGGTACACAATTGACCTGGCTCCTGTATCAGAGCCTTTGCCTGAAATTACATAAATGTACATAAATCTCGAAATTTATAAAAAAAAAACAAGTAAGAAAGTGCTATAGTCGGTCAAGCCTGACCATACGATACCCTTCACCACTAAGGTCAAAGGTGTTATTTTTCCTGTATAAAGACAAATATTTGCTAAATTTTGCCATCATACAAACATTTTCTCAAAACTTATATATTTAAGCTGCTTCCGACATTTGGACTTATATGAGAGCTAGGGACAAATATGGACCGATTACGACGAAATTTGGTAAATTGATTACAGTTGTTACAAAAATTTTGTATGCAAAAAATAAACTTAAAATTCCAATTCTTCAGATTTACGAGCGTTTTAGTGATTTTTGTGTCATTTAGTGCGTTTTTAAAGAAAAGTTTGTATGGGAGCTATGGTCAAATATGGACCGAATTTAACGAAAATTGGTACAGTGATTTAGGTTTACATAAATAAGCAGTACTTGATTTAAATTTTATGAAAAATATTGATATTTGTGACTAATATATCAATTCCGGGAAGTGGGACCTATGGGAGGTACCATAAATAATGGATCGATTTTGACGAATTTCAATAGCCATGGTCCCATTATCAAAAAAATGATCTGAGCCAAATTTCATCAAATTATATTTAGCCAGCCAGCCAGATGGACGGACATCGCTAAATCGACTCAGAAAGTGATTCTAAGCCTATTGGTCTACTAAAAGGTGGGTCTAAGACAAATATTTCCACGTGTTACAAACATCAGCACAAACTTATAATATCCTTTCCACCTATGGTGGCGAAGGGTATAACAATTGTTTAATTAAATTTAAGTTGTATCCCCTAATAATATGAATTTTGTATGGAAAATTAACTTGTCATATCTATATTTTCCGTTTATGAATAAGAGGTTTTTTTAGAACCTCAAATAACTATTAATAATTTTCTAATTTATATACACTAATATATCTGTGGCAATATGGAAGAATAGCTTAAGTCGAAAATTGTAGCTTTGAGATATCATCAATTTTGTGTAATTTTCCTTCGGCTTGATTACTGCGAATAATTTATGAATTAATATATTGGTAACATGTTTATTAGAGAAGAAGGATACAAATTTAAAAAAAATGTTATTAAATTCGGAAGATTTTACGTTTTTTCTATTTAAGCTCTTTTTCGAAACTGAAATTTGCGTTGAACTTGACTTTAAGTAACTTTAAGCGACGCCGTTTAAATAAAATGTATGTATATTCAGGGGTGTCATAGAAACCAAGTCGGTTTTTAAATTTCTCGGTTTTGAAAACCAATACTGGTATTATTTGGTGTTATGAAACCAAGTCGATTTTGTTATTATTGGTTTGAAATCAATTGTTTATTATTTCATTTGAATTTTTTGTGAAACATCAAAAATCAAATAAAAATAAAATAAAAATTATTAAAAAAAATAATTTAAAGAAAAATTTTAAATTTTTTGCGATGTTTGTGGTATAGGTATAAAAAATGCTGCTATTTGGACAACATAATGGAATGACCGAATTCCGGACTGAAAAAAATTTAATCTACCTACACCAAGAAACAAACCACAGCCACGGACGATTGTCACTTACATGGGATATTAGTTAAATTGATATGCATTTGCTTCGCCAGTACCTTTACACAAAGAATATTCTAGCCTTACAATTTTCCCCATTTTTGAAATTTTTTATGTTTGTCGAAGTACCAAAACTTGCTTTTATCTTATTACATGATAAAAAATTCTACATAAGCTTTTCACCCATCTCTCTTTATTTGAAAGTTAAAGCTAAAAAGTACCAAAAATATTTTTTCTCTTTTTCTCCCCTTTTTTTCGAAAATTACTTACCAATTGTACTGTTATTTTTGTAGCTGATCCAAACTCGATTTAAATTTTAGTTTGGGAATCATATCGTTACTGAATTTACCCTTCTTTTTATCCCCCACAAGGCCGAATTATCAAAAATCCGTTCTTAGTGGATCTTTAAATCGAAAAAGGCACCAGCTGGCCAGTAACGCCTTTGTTTTAAATAGAAATACCAATTTTGAAATGAAATCTGTTAACTGCAAGTTGCTTGGTTTATTTCCAATACTAAACCAATTATATTATTTTCTGTGACTCATAAAACCAATAGAAAATGTAGTTCGAACATTAATATTGGAATTCATGACACCAATTTAATTTTTTTGTCGTTTTCAAAACCAAGTCCAATGAAATTGGTTTCTATGACACCCCTGATTGTGTTTTTTTTTTAAGGTCAACATTTTTCGTTTTATGATGAAAGAAAAATATGAATATATACAAAAAAGTATGTGCACATAAGTTGTTTTGATCAATGCATTATTAATTCAAAAAACTTAAGCTAAAAAGTAAACGTACATAACATTGTCAAAAACTCGAATTTTTTAGATCGGACTAAACACATTTATGTGCCTTTGCTTCTGTAATGCAATAAACGCCTTAAGTCAATTCTCTCTTATGTCGAATTAAGCTACTCTTCCATATTGCCACAGAATATAATCAAATTATAAAATTATCAAAAGTTTATTGTCATGAGTTTATTTTTCGTTTATGCATAAGGGGGTAAATCTTTACAATGATATATATTTGTGATCAGAAATCTTTGAAAATTTTCGACAATACGAACCCAACAAACACTACAACCAAGAACTAGAACGACATAACCTAAGTCTATACGTTCCAGAAGAATTAATTAATTTTCAAAATTTTTAATTTTATATTATCATTTTTTATACCCTTCATAGGTGGAAAGGGTATTATAAGTTTGTGCTGATGTTTGTAACGCATAGAAATATTTGTCTTAGACCCACCTTTTAGTATACCAATAGGCTTAGAATCACTTTCTGAGTCGATTTAGCGATGTCCGTCCGTCTGGCTGGCTGGCTGGACCCCCATGTAAACCTTGTAATCAATCTACAGATCGCAATTCTAAAGATAATTTGATGAAATTTGGCACAGATCATTTTTTTGATAATGGGACCATGGCTATTGAAATTGGTCAAAATCGGTTCATTATTTATGGTACCTCCCATAGGTCCCACTTCCCGGAATTGCTATATTGGCCACAAATATCAATATTTTTTCATGAAATTTAAAACACATATTGCTTATGTCAACTAAAATCACTGTACCAAACTTCGTTAAAATCGGTCCACATTTGACCATAGCTCCCATACAAATTCTTCTTTAAAAACGCACTAAATGAGACAAAAAATCACTAAAACGCGCGTAAATCTAAAGATAATGGAAATTTTGAGTCTATTTTTTGCATACATAATTTTTGTAACAACTGGAATCAATCTGCCAAATTTCGAGATAATCGGTCCACATTTGACCCTAGCTCTCATATAAGTCCAAATGACGGAAACAGGTTGAATATATAAGTTTTGAGAAAATGTTTGTATGATGGCAAAATTTAGCAAATATTTGTCTTTACACAGGAAAAATAACACCTTTGACCTTAGTGGTGAAGGGTATCGTATGGTCGGCTTGACCGACTATAGCGCTTTCTTACTTGTTTTTACTTAACTTTAACTACTTCTTTCCTTTTTAACCTACATACGTACAACATTTCCCAACTCCTCAAAAAAAAAAAAAATAAATAAAAATAAAAATGTATCTCCTTAAGAACGAACTAATCTCCACATAATTGTTCCACCTTACAAATACTTAAATAAGGGAAGATGGCACAAAAAAAAAGCAGCACAAGAAACTTTTTTAATTTTGAAAACAAAATAAAGAAAAAACTTTAGCCATTAATTTTAAGACAAAACTGTGTAGCAGTCAGCCATTATCAATGGCATACCAAACTAATCATCGTCATTATTATCATCATCTGTGTCATCACTAATGGCTCGAAATGCTTGAAATACAAAAAAAAAGAATATGAATAAAAAAGAAAAATTAAACGGTGAAAAAATTAAAACAAAGAAAAAAGTTTCAAATTGAGAGCTTAGAGGGCAAATGTGATAACTCTTAAATAGTGAAATTTAGATAAAAATCAAAGATAATTAAAATTATTTCGTAATATCTGAATTGTTAAAAAAATCATTGCTATAGTTGAAATGTTGCAGTTTTACCTTGTGTGGACCTATTAAAAGGTGGGTCATTTAAGAGATAACGTAATTATTTCTAAATTAATATTTTGCCCGATCTAATAGACTTTGCCATCATAAAAAATATAAAAAGATGGCAAATATCAGTCTGCTCAGCATTAGATTTATCATACGATCACTCACCCTATATTTTTTACAATTCCAGTGGAATCGAAGAAGAAAGACAATTTTACCCAAACAAAAGGAAAAACTGGTTAAAATACAAAATGTATGTGAGTTCCCATCTTCCACTGAATGTTCCTCTAAAGACCTCTACAGACATCGATTCCGCAATAAATTAATTTACAGATGTCATCACAAATGCGGCTTGTGTGGCAACACCAATTTTTAAGACCAAAAAAAGGTATTCCAGAATACTTGGCAAGAATGTCGATTCCCTGCCTTAAAAAGTCGTTTAAATGATTGTCAGAGAAAACTAAAAGCCGCACTGAAGATTAATCAGCAAAAATATCTTGACACATATTTAAAAAACTTAGATTCCTCTAAGGAAAAGAACTACAGCCTGTGGAAGGCAGTTAAACACATGCAATGTCCAATTGCATGTGAGTATCCAATTAGTTAGTACCTGGTTGACCGAGCCTTGCTTTATCATAAGCATTTTGAGGCAAATTTTAAAGTTTTTATATAATTTATTTTATAAAGTACTAAAATGAATTTAGAGGAAAGACATTGTACAAATATTCAGTTAATTTTGAATTATTTTTTTTTAACTCATTTTGAATAATTTTGGAAATTGACGATACCAACAGAAACCCCCGTCGACTCATGCGCAAAAACTTTGCTAAAGATTATAGTCTCATCAAATGCTCAGTTTACGATTTAATTCATTTTGAGTAGTTTTCAGTGGCGCCATCTGAAGTTCTTCATACCAACTTAGAAACATTAGTCTGTTTATGCGTAACAACTTTGCTTATGATTATAACATGATCAAATGCACAGTTTACAATTTAATTCACTTTGAGTAATTTTCAGTTGTGCCACCTGTCGGACTTTGGTCATGCCAATTAATAAACCTTCGTCGGCTCATGTGCAACAACATTGCTAAAGATTATAGCATGATTAAATGAACAGCTTACGACTAAATTGACTTTGAGTAAGTATCAGTAGCGCCACCTGTCGGAAATTATTCACACCAACTTAAAAGCCTTCGCCGGCTACAACTTTGCTAAAGATCATAGCATGGTCAAATGTACAGTTTACGATTTAATTAATTTTTAGTAATTTTCAGTGGCGCCATCTGGCGGAAATTAGTCTTACCAACTTAAAAACCTTCGCCGGCTTATTCGCACCATCTTCGCTAAAGACCATAACATGATCAAATTCACAGTTTACTATTCTATAAAGAACATATTTACAGACGAACATTTATTTGTTTCAAAGTTATAACATTATTAATTTTTTCTCCCTTTTTATCCCCTACTTTCAAAAAGTTCCATATGTATATTTGGTACTTCTTTGGTACCAAATGAATTCGGCACATTTTATTAAATCGCTGTTAACATAATGTTTCTAATCATATTACTTTTTGAGATGTTAAGTTATCAGTTTATCCCTTTTTACCCATTTTGGCCCCAAAATAGAAAAGGTACCAAATACTTGTTCAATATTTCTTTCACATCTAATGACTGCAGTACAAAGTTCCTTTCTATATTCTTTTTTTTTAAATAAGAGTGGGTTAAAAAAGTACCAAAAAAACTATTTTCAACCTTTTTTACCCCCTATCGGACATAGTTTCAAAAAAGTACCAAGCAACTGTCCGCTTATTTTTATAGCTGTTTAAAACGTAATTTTAATTTTTTTTCTATACCTATTACTTTAGGAGATATAACGTTTTTTTCCCCTTTTACCCTCTTAAAGGCAAAGGTTCCAGAAGTCCCTTCTTCTTCGACCTATACAAAAAAGGTACCCACAGTCCAAATTTATTATTATTTATTTATTAAGTCAAAATTTTTAAATTTTAGCTTTTTAGAAGAAATTGATGTGTAGTGGCCTTATCTACCCATTGTAAAAATCTGACATTATTTTAACTAATATCCCAAAAAACTACAGTTTTACCCCTCTTCTTTATATGAAAGTAGTAGTAAAATAAAATAATTTTTTGACTCTACTGAAAATTTTTAAATTTTGAGTTAATACCCTCTTGTTGATCAAGTGCGATGTATATATACACACAATTATTGCTCGTTTAAGAATATAAGATTTGTCCAATAGAACCTTCCGAGTTCGATCAAAAGATGAATATTCTTCTCGTAAATGGGTATAAAATAAGTCAATTATTTGGTGCGCTCATACCGGATGACCAACGTGGCCGACACGAGCCACACCACAAGCTACCGATGCAAAAGTATAATGAAGTAATTGAACACATCAATACCCAGGTGAAAAATTCGAGTCTAGGGGTTCGTTGGATTCGATACGAGAAAAACAAACTTGGAATTCTACAGTACAAGACATCACTATACCCAGAAGAAGATTTTTAGCAGCTAGACATTAATTCTCGTCGTCAAAAAGTCCCAGCTCCAGAATTGATCGCAAGTTACACGTCTCCATTGGCCATATCGCAGAACAAAAAATGTGATATGCTGCCACTGATTAGTACTCATCTACATAGTTTTTATGAAAACATAAAGGCCGAAGGAGAACGTTCTTTTGAAATTGATCCGGATCTTGAAGAAGAAGAAACTCAACAATAAACTAAGTGTAAAAAACACAAAATATGGATTTTTACTGTTTCCATGAATTATTTTATTCTTTTATTTGAAAGTGAATTTTAATGTTTTAATTAAATTTAATGAGAAATGTATTATTTGTAACCATGTTTTTGTATAATTTCCATATTGTAACGAAAAAGCGAATAATTTTTTCTAAATGTAACCGAAATATTTTTTCCAGATCAACTTCTTTCAAATTTATTTTCATATTCCATTTTAACAAAATAACTTCTCTTGACTTAAGCGATTAAAAACATTTTATAATTTAATCAAAAAAATTTTGACAAAACGACTTGTATGATAGAAGCTATTTTTTTTATTAAAATCCATTTGACAAAACGTCTTAATTTTAATTTTTGACGTTTTAAAGAAAACGATTGCTTTTAGAAGGAAAAAAAGGGTCGCATATTGTTTATTGAGTATTTGTGTATAATATCCAAGTTCGAAATTTCTTTAACTTTCTTAGCAATAACTTCTATTAGTCTTTTTAACTGTTTTTTCGCTCTACTGAAAAGTTGTGGATTTAGAAAGAAGACGTTTTGTCAAAAGTCCACAGATATTATCTTTACAGCAGATATGCCAACGAATGCTGAAACATACACATCCATTTTCGCAGATGATACAGCATTCATTAGTACTCATTCCGAACCTCAAAATTGCTTCTGCATTATTACAATCCCATATTCATGAGCTTCAAGCATGGCTGAAGTAACGTTTACTCTAAGGAGAGATAACTGCCCTGCAATTAAAATTTACAACGTGACCATCCCCGAGAGTTCTTACGTTAAGTATCTTGGTGTTCATTTGGATCGCCGCCTTACACGGTCCCATCACATTGACAGCAAGATAACTCAGATAAAATTAAAATCCGCTGAACTAAACCGGCTTATTGGCACACAATCTGCTTTAGAGTTAGACTACAAGGTCCTTTTGTATAAAACGATAATTAAACCAATATGGACCTATGGTATTCAGCTATGGGGAACGGCTTCTACCTCGAACATCACCAAATTACCGAGACGACAATCCAAGTTGTTACGTTTAATAACCTGCGCCCCTTGGTATATACGAAATAACAACATTCAAAAAGACTTGAATGTTCCTCTTGTCCAAGAAGAGATTAGAAGGTTCTGTACCAAATACATCTTCAAGCTGCACGTTCAGCCAAATCATCTAGCAAGGCAGCTTTTGTACTTTAAAGGTCATCAACGTCTAAGAAGGATGGATACCTTGGACCTGGTCAGCTAGGACCTATTGTCACTGAACAATTTCCTATTAATTCAAATAAATAACAAATAGAGTTGCACTGGCAATCTCTTTATATATTCGTTAGATTAAGATTTGATTACTTATTGTTATTTTCTTAACAGAAAAAGATTCAATAATAAAATACTGGCTTAAAAAAATATTTTGCCGCCACAGTGTCAAATCTCATATTAAATTATAAATGGATTTAGCAGGTTTGGCCTCCACACCTACGAAATATGTATTAACGTTGGCTGGCAATGGCAGAGCCATTACCACCATTAAATGAAATGATTATGAAGCTGAGAATGATGACGATACTTTATACTTAAAAACAGCTAATAATGGCGCACGAAAGTGAGCAACTAACTCATACACACAAACACACATATACAAATATCAACTTCCATACACTTCCATTTCCTTGCACTTGTTTTTGGTGTAGTTGTTGCTATAAAAACTGTTATTTTGTTTCAAGGCACGAACACAAAATATCACAACAACAAAACCAATAAAAGAATAAAAAAAAGAAAATAATGAATAAAAAACTTAAAAAAGGACTCGTTTTTTTGTTTTAAAAAACTTCTTTGTTTTTTATTAGATTTTTCTTTTTGTGTTTTTGCTGAAGTTTTTTTTAGTTAAACAAGTTTTTAGGCGCATGCGATTTTCTCAAAATACTCACCACCCCTTATCTGTTTCCTGTTTCTGTTCAAGGAGTGTTTTCCTTTAAGACTCTGTTTCTCTCTCTCTCTTACACTCTCTTTTTGTGAAGGAGGAGCCTGTTCAATAGAATCCTGTTTTTGTTCCTTATTATTTAATTTTAATTCTTTTTATTATTTCTTTGTTGAACTTTTGATTGTTTGTTATTTACCCATTTAAGTTTTCGTCCTTTTTTCTCTACGGCTAATGTCCTTTTTTTATTATTGCTTTTATTTTTAAAGGTTTTTCTTGTTTTTTAAAATTTTCTTTTTCTTGTTTTTCATTATCAATGTGTATAAAATGGCATGAGAATGATAATTGTTGCAATTATAATATTAAATTGTAAAGATCATTCCCAATAGGGAATAAACAACGAAAATTAGTTTGTAGGTTTCTGCTGAAGGATGTTGAACAGTGACTCGAAAAAGGATTTGAAAAAAATAATAATTACACTCTATTACACTAAAAAAAAATGCTCGGGAAACGATCTAGCTTAGGTTCTAGGACTTATTGAGTACATGACAAAAATTTCAGAAATACATACAAGTTTAAGAGTTATACGAAAAAAAAACCGAATTTAACTAGATTCGTTAACCTATAGACCATAGCTAAGCCAGTTTGCATCCGATTTTTTTTTTAACAGCAAAGAAGAGAAAGAAAAGGGTCGAATTACCGCATTCGATATCGATCGAAAACTCAGACTTTTAAGCAAATATTGTGAAGTATACTTTAGGGATGTTCAAAGTTATTTCGATGCAAAAAGTTTATTGAAATTTGGTACACAATTTAATGTGTTTTTAAAAACATTTTTTTTTCAATTTAAACTCTCAATTGTAAGGTCATATTTTGGCAAATAACTACAAAAAAATATAGTAAGCTGTGCATCTTTTAAATAATTTTTATTATCCTTAAAGTATGCTATACAAAAGTTTTGAAAATATCTAAGATTTCGATCGATATCGAAAGCGGTAATTCGGGCCCAGATTGCGTTTTAAAATATCACATCATTTTTGTTATTTTTGTAAATCAAAAGTATTTTTTTTGCTATGAATATCTAAAAAAAAATGTCCACTTTTTGACTTTAGTAGCTTTTCATTGCTTATTCTTATATGAAAGCTCATACAAGTTTATATGAATGTAAAAAGAGAATTTAGTTCTTCATAAAACATGATTTTATTTTTTTAAATTAGACGAAAAATCTAAAAGTTATTAAGCTTTTGATAAAACGACTAATCCATGTACTATGTACTAACATGGCAATATGGCATATAAACATTTCAATCGAAAAATTTTAACTTTGGAAAAAGTTCAATAACTTTTGTAAATTTAAACCGATATCAATAAGTAATATCTCGTTTTTTTCTATATAGTTTTAGCCATGAAATAAATACTAAAGGAAGTGCCACTTCAAAATTTTTGACTATAAAGAATATCTTTGAAGTTTGTGTATTTTGTCAATATTAAATACACAGATCGTTGCCACACTCGTAGATTATTTTATGGAAATTTGTAAACTAAAATGTGTAGTTTGAAAAAAAAAATAAATAATATTTAAAATAACTAATATTATCAATAAATAGTCTAATAAAATTTGTAGTTTGTAGCTTTGTAGATGCTAAAATACATAAGATCTCAATTATACCATTAAATTAAAAAAATATTTCGTGTGTGTTACTGAATAACGAATTACGGACAAACTGCTGTGGCGTTTGAGATAATATTCACAGCTTGTGTTCCTAAAAGTTTAGGGAAGGACTCGATAGACTTTGAAAACATGACTGACATGAAAACACCCACTAGGAGCAATTTTGTGGATCTCAGTTCATAAACTTTACTTACTTAGTTTTCCCAAACTCTACAAGAAAAATAGAGGGGACTTCTTTCAGTCAAGCACACGTACTAGATTCTATTTTTAGTCTAATTGAAGAAGACCTACAGTTTGACGCTGGCTCCTAATGGCAAATAACTCAATACTCAATAACCAGTCTCTACCTGTATTACAGACCTTATGTCCACAAAATTTTTAACATTCCGATATAAAAGAATGGTTGAGGCCCTATGCTCCACTGGGAGTCAAGGATAATAGGAAAAAAAGTTAAGGAATATTAAAAATTACCAAACAATTTTGATACTTAAATGGGATTTTTTTTTTTTAAAGTAAGGTAGCCTCATTTTTTGTGTAAACTTCAGATATTCTTTCTTGTCAAATGGTTAATGTTTACAAAATAAAAAGTAAGTGGCACTTCCTTTAATATTTATTTCATGGTTTTAGCTTTTAAAGACTGTATAAAACAAAGTAGGTTTTCATAGAAAGAAGTTTAAATAATTGCTTTTGAATTTTAAAGATTACAAAAAAATTTAAAAGAAGCAAAACTTTAGATAAAAACTCACATAATTTCTTTGAATATAAGCCCGATGTATCAGCTTATAAAAGCTTGATCCCTTGACATTCCAAAAATTTTAAAATCGCTCTGCAAATGTGAGAGTTTGAGTTACTAAAGTACTACGACCTACTGGAAAACAATTTTTTGCGAATATGTATCTCGAATTTTGATCTTGCTTCGAAATCTTTGAAAATGGATTTTATATATCCTTACCTAGGCCTTAAACCCCTACTTGGTCGCTTTTCAAGTTTTAACAAATGTTGCTCATTTGTGGCACTTACAATAATTTCCAAATACATATCAAAATTAATTTTTAATTATTTTCAATTTTAAAACAAGTAAGAGTGTTATATTCGGCTGTGCCGAATCTTATATACCCACCATCAAGTTGTGTTAAATTCAGAAACAGGGAGCAGCTTATTCAAAGTCTGGACCAAAAATGAAAAAATCGCTAAGCTAATTGGTATTGTTGGTAAAACCTTTGGACTAAATTCGGTTGCCGTAGCTTTATAGTTCAACATTTAAAAATATTTTAGTGGTTTCCCCAGTATTTACTTTGATCAAAATTCGGTCTTATAACCGGGTATAGTTTTAATAAGTTATTAAATACTTTTTGTTGTGCTTAATATGTAGATAGGCTAAACACGTTAATAGTAATACAGCAGGTCCATATATTTCGTTAGGAGTTCCTAATGCATTCATCATATATAAAGTCTGGGCTGAACATTGGTTGAATATAATGAATGTACCTCCAAATCTTTTTGATTGTAGATATAAAAAGGGGATGTTATATATATTAGAATTATAGCCAAATGTTGACCGATTGTAACAAACACACTGGCTGGTATATATATATAGCTTATTCTTGCAAAATTAAGTGGCCATAGCTATCATAGTTTCTAATTTAATAGCTTTTAACTGGAGTTTGCTAAAATTTTTGGTTTCCGTGAGTGATTTTTATATGAAAGCTAAAGTGAAATATGGACTGATTCCTATAAAATTTGATAAACTGATCAAAAATTGCATAAAAATTCCCTATTTTAAATTTAATCGTCATAGCTATTACAATTGTATTCAATTTATCAGCATTAATGTGTTTCCCGGGGCGGGGTTATATGGGAGCTCTAACTAAATTTGAACCGATTTTGTCCATTTTCAACACACATCTTTTTCAAGATATCCAAAATACTTTTGAAAAATTTTGTCCCTCTAGCTCTTTTCATTAAGGCCCTATCGTGCTTTTATCTGACGGACAGACGGACATAAACAACCTTTTCTTTATGTATTTTTGTGTTTCCATAAGTTTTTTATATGGGAGCTATGGTAAAATGGTGGCCGATTGTGACAAAATTTTGCACACCGGCTGACATTGACATAAGACTTCATTGTACTTAATTTAGTCTTACTAGCTTTTGTAGTTAAGGAGCTATCATAATTTTATCTGACGGACAGACGGACATAAATCCCCTTTTCTTTTTGAATTTTTGTGTTTTCGTAAGTTTTTTATATGGGAGCTAGGTCAAATGGTGACCGATTGCGACAACATTTTGCACACTGGTTGTCATTGACGTAAGACTTTCTCGTGCCAAATTTATACTTTTAGATTTAGTGACATTAAAGTGTATTTTAGATGAAATTTAGGCTGTTTTCGTAAGTTTTTTGCATGGGAGCTATGGCTAAATGTGAACCGATTTTGATGAAATTTTACACGCTGTCTAGGGCTAATGTAAATACCAAATTTTATCATCTTAGCTGCTATAATTTGTCATTTATTAACAAATAAGCGATTAGCCTAGACGAGGTTATACGCGAGCTATGGTCAAATATGAACCGATTTTGCCCAATTTCACTACCAAAATTTTCTCAGAGATGAAGAATATTTTTACTAAGTTTCAGTGAGCTAGCTCCTTTCGTTTAGGCGTTATCGTGATTTAAACAGACAGACATAATTTCATAAGGATTCAGAATATATATCGTTTTTGATTTTTGGGCCAATATTAAGGAAATTACAAACGGAATGACAATCTCAATATACCCCCCATTCTTTTTGATGGTGGGTATAACAAGCCCGACCATACAACACCCTTCACCACTACTGTCAAAGGTGTTCTTTTTCCTGTATAAAGACAAATATTTGCTAAATTTTGCCTTCATACAAACATTTTCTCAAAACTTATATATTTAAGCTGTTTTCGTCATTTGGACTTATATCAGAGATAGGGTCAAATGTAGACCGATTATCTCGAAATTTGACATATTGATTACAGTTTTTACAAGAATTATGTATGCAAAAAATAAACTCAAAATTCTCATTATCTCATTCATATCTTTATGAGCGTTTAAGTGATTTTTGTCTAATTTAACGCGTTTTGACAGAAAAGTTTGTATGGGAGCTATGGTCAAATGTGGATCGATTTAAAATTTGGTACAGTGATTTAGGTTTATATAAGCAGTATTTATTTTAAATTTCATGAAAAAATATTGATATTTGTGGCCAAAATATCAATTTCGTGAAGTGGGACCCATGGGAGGTACCATAAATAATAGACCGATTTTGACGAATTTCAATAGCCATGGTTCCACTATCAAAATGATCTTTGCCAAATTTTATCAAATTATCTTAAGAATTGCGACCTGTACCTGTTTCTGTATTTCTCGCATCGAGTAATTTCTCACATCGAACAGTGAAAATATGCGAAAAGCAATGTTAGCTGAAACGATTAGTTGGCAACACACATTATTTTTATAACAATTTCACTGTTCGATGTGATAAATAACTCGATGCGAGAAATACAGAAACTAGGCACTGTACTTTGATTAGGTACATGGTTTACATGGAGGTACAGCCAGCCAGCCGTCCAGACGGATGGACGGACTGACATCGCCAAATCAACTCAAAAAGTGATTATAAGCCTATTGGTATACCAAAAAGTGGGTCTAAGACAAATATTTCTGTGCGTTACATACATCAGCACAGACTTATAACACCGTTTCCACCTATGGTTTCTTCTATTGATAATCAAAATGATCGATAATTTTTATATAATAAATGAAAATTACCAATGACTTTTCGATAACTTCCTTTAGAATATCAAAAAATTACAATATTTTATTACACATCTCTATTACTTCTTTGAAGTGGAGAGTGCAGAAATATTAATAATTGAGCGATAATGTTCACGGTTCGAATACAAAGGAAATTCGGCGGCACTTAAAGACCAGTGCCGGAGATTTATTTATATACATATTTACTTTCATAGTTGTCACAAAGTAACAAATTACAATTTTTGTGATTAGATCAATTATTTTATTAATTAAAATGATGTATTCTATTTCAGTTGTTACATATTTAAAGAAATATGCCAACATTTGTGCCTAAATCTCTAATAATTGTTAGATAAAAATAATCCATTTGATTTTGTGTCTCCTAACAATGATTTTTAATACAATACAAACATTTTATCTAAATGCCAATAATTTCTACATGTTTTTTGTGTACTCGTCGACTCGTATACATATACACAAGTAGATACTCGTATTTACCTGTCAATTGAAGTAAATTTTTACATGTGTCATTTGATTTTGGCTTTGACATTTTTCTCTCCCCTAGAGTTTTGTTATATTTTATTTGATTAATTTGTTTTTATCTCCAGCAAATTATGTGTTATTATATTGTTATTTGCGTATATTTAAAAAATAATGTATTTGTTATTTTTTTGTACATTATTTTTGTACTTAATAACTAATCAATTAAAGAGTGACATTAAACATATGTACGTTAAATGCATTTCTATTAACTTTCATTAAATATTTAATTGACTGTTTTTAGTTGCGACTAATTGCAGGGGATTCATTTCGGAATTAAAAACTAAAGGCAATTTGACTTTATTTCTAACATGAATAATATTATTTTTATTTTCAATATTTAATTTAAATTTTTTTTTTTATGTAAAATTTTCTACAAAAATTTCAAATCAAAAATTTTGTAAAAATTTGATGTCGTAAATTTTTCTATAGAAAATAAATCAATAAATTTTTTAAAGAAAAAAAATAATATCGAAAATTTTTCGATAAGAAAAAGTAATACGAAACATTTCTCTATATAAAAACATATTAAAAATTGTCTTTATAATTTTTTTAACAGAAAAATTTATGGTTGTATAGAAAATGTTTCTTTAGATAAATTGGAAATTTTTTAAGAAGATTAATTTAATATGATATAAAATATTTCCATAAAAAAAAAAACATTCGAAACCAGTCGAAATAAGGTTGTCCCACAAACTTTTTTTGTTTTATCAAAAATTTTTTTATAACAATAAACAATCATTTTAATGAATTTGGATCAGAGCTTCGAAAGGCTTAATTAAATATTAGCTTAATTCCTAGGAATTCAAAAATGATTTAACAATACCTTAAGTTTAATTCCCATAAAACAATTAAAAAAAATGTGTTGATTTTTAATTCATAGTGAATTGATTCACATGGGAATTTAAAATCAACTTGAATGAATAAAATGTTTCTTCATTCCTCTACACCAATTTGAATTAACATTTTTTATTCTTAATTAAAACCAGTCCAAATTGAATTAAAATATTTTTTGGTAATTCATTTTGTGCAAATCATTAGGGTGGATAAAAACTAAAGTTACTTGATTTTAAATCAAAAACTTAAATTCTGACTTTTTCGAGGGAAAAGTTTTTTAAACTATTCCACTCATTGAATAAAAGTATATCAAACCTTTTGGTAAAATTGAAGTTTTAATTTAAAGGGTATTATTATATCAAGTGCGATATACATTGTTTGTAAAAACCCTAGATATAAAATAGAACAAAATTTATCATAACCTATTAAAATATTCTTATGTTTTATCAGAAAGCATACACATTTAATAAAAGTATGCATGTATTCTTTAATGTTCGTTCAAAAAACGGAACTACCCTAATGTGGCTATTTCACCGCAAACTTGTGTATATTTTGCATTTATTTGTTAAACTATAACTTTTAAAAGATATTTAGATATGCAGGAATATAGTAATATTAATGGTCCAGTGAAGGAATCTGCTTAATTAAAAATTTTTTCTAAAAAAATTTATAAAAATAATTTGTTTTTTGTGACATTAGTTTTTGTAAATACATACATATACATGTAAAATGTGCTAATATGTAAGAGTATATTATCTCTGGTTTTGGAAATAATGGATTTTATATCTTTTCGAATCTGGATGATATTATAGATTATGTGTACAAAAAATCTTTAGTTTTATGTGTATCTATATTTTATTTTAAATAGTTTTTCTGATCTTATGACCAATAACAAAGAATTTTTTTATTTTTTTTAAATTTCGCCTAAGTCAACTTAATAAACTTTTGAATTTTTCCACAAAAATGTTATTTGTATATGCCCTACAGGTCTAAAAAACATTAGTCTTTTAGCAGAAAGATATATTACATAGCTGAGATACATACACAATTATGATGGAATTAGAATAAAATTACAAAATTCAGTACAATTAGAAAATGTAAATATACATATGTATGTATGTCGATAATGAATAAATCACATTTTAATCATATGACTTTTCATACATGTTTTTTAGACAAAGTGGACTTGGTTTTGTTAAAATCGAGATCGAAATCATCTCAGCTTAAAAACCCTTTTTTAACCCAATAACTTAAGAAAGAGTCATTTCTTTATCCTCTAAAATGGGGACATTTTTTCATGGGTATTAAATGATATTTAATCCCTAATGCAATCCTAAAACTTATTTTATGGTTAAGGACTTGTTTCGTTGAGATTTATTTTATTCCGCTCTTTTATAGGTATTATATATTTTTGAACTGTAGGGTTCGTTTGAATACATTTATTTTTGTATGCCTTTACAAAATGATTTGTTTATAAAATTTTTAATTATTTTTGTATAAGATTAAGAATTGAAATAATTTAAATTAAATCTAACTGATTTTAAATTCCCTAAGAATTAATTCTTAAAAGTTAAGGCTTATGACTTCATTCAGGTGAATGTATTATGGGAATGATATAAACACTAAAATAAATTTGATTTTAAAATATGGAATTAGGAATTGAGCCTTTCGAACCTCTGATTTGGATCCTTTGGAAAAAATTTATTATTGAAAATTTTTCGAGTAAAACTTAATTTTTGGAGAAAAAATTTATATCAGTTTTTTCAAAAAATTTTATATAAAAAATTTTTCTAAAAAAATCTTATATCGAAAAAATGTTTATAAGAAAAATTTAACTTGTATTAAAAAAAAATATTTTAAAAGCAAAACATAAAAATTTTTGATAAGATTTAATTTGTATTAAAAAAAATATTTTAAAAACAAAACATAAAAATTTTTGATAAGAAAATGTCATGTCAAAAAATTTTTATCGAAAACTTTTTTTTACAAGAAAGAAAAAAGTTTATAATCCACTTATCAAAATATTCTTCTTGGTACAATTTTTACTTCCGTTTTTAATATATACCAAATTTACCAACTCTGTGCTTAGTTTCTGCAAGAACCCTAAATAGTTAACACAGCGACTCCTAGATGTCAGTAGTGCAAATTATTAGATAATGCCGTGCAAATCGATAATTCGGTGACAGTTAATTCTTATTACACTGAGAGCCAAACATTCTTTTCACGAACAATACCAAATGGTAGTCTAAGTAGGCCATCAGTTAACAAGAGCCTCCAAAGGGGTTTGAAAAGTTAGCTCCAGCCCCTTGAAGTATGGCTTTTTTAACAAATTTTGTTTACATATTTTGTATTTGAAGAAAATATCAGTAAACAAATAAAATGTTATTATACCCTTCACCACCATAGGTGGAAAGGGTATTATAAGTTTGTGCTGATGTATGTAACGCAAGGAGATATTTGTGTTAGACCCACCTTTTAGTATACCAATAGGCTTAGAATCACTTTCTGAGTCGATTTAGCGATGTCAGTCCGTCAGTATGGACGGTGAGCTGGCTGGACCCCTATGTAAACCATATAATCAAAGTACAGGAGGCAATTCTAATAATAATTCGATATAATTTGGCACAGATAATTTTTTTGATAGTGGTATCTCCCATAGGTCCCACTTCCCGGAATTGATAAATATTTTTCCATGAAATTTAAAACAAATACTGCTTATGTAAAAAAAATCACTGTACCAAATTTCGTTGAAATCGGTCCACATTTGATCATAGCTCCCATACAAACTCTTCTTTAAAAACGCACTAAATGAGACAAAAATCACTAAAACGCTCGAAATTCTGAAGATAACGAGAATTTTGAGTTAATTTTTTGCATACATAATTTTTGTAAAAACTGTAATCAATTTCCCAAATTTAGAGATAATTGGTCGACATTTGACCCTTGCTTTCTTATAATTCTAAATCACGGAAACAACATTAATGTAAATTTTGAGAAAATGTTTGTATGAGGAATACAGGAATATGAACACCTTTGACCTTAGTGGTGAAGGGTATCGTATGGCGGGCTTGACCGACTATAGCACTTCCTTACTTGTTTTTAATTTCCTTGGACAATTTAACGCCTCAAACACTTTGAGCGAATTTCCAATAATCTGATGAAATTTTCACTGCATTGGTCCACAAAGAATTATATATTTTCTTACAACTATAATTATTATATTATTTACATAGAAAAATTTTCGTTACAAATGTTTTTCAATAGAAAAGTTTCGATTTTATTTTGTTCTATGGAAAAATTTTTATTATAAAAATTTTTCTATAGAATTATTTTTGTTATAAAATTTTTTCTATAGAAAAAAAATTTCGATTTAACTTTTTTCCACTGAAAATTTTTCAACAAAAAAAAAAATAATAGAAAAATTTTCATTATAAAATTTTTTCAAGGAGAAAGTATATTCGCATTTGATCTCAAATCTGTTAGATTTATTTATTATTTTGTTATTTTTTAATAAAATTTTTCATATAGAAAAATTTTCGTTATAAATTTTTTTCCTTAGAAAAGTTTTCGTTATAAAATTTTTTCTATAGAAAAGTTTTTGTTATAAATTTTTTTTCTACAGAAAATTTTCGATTTTATTTTTTTCTATAGAAAAATTTTCATTATAAAATGTTTTTAATAGAAAAATTTTCATTTTAAAATTTTTTTAATAGAAAAATTTTCATTATAAAATATTTTCAACAGAAAAATGTTCGTTATAAAATTTTTGTATTAAAAAAGAAAGTTCGATTTTATTTTTTTCTATAGAAAAATTTTCATTATAAAATTTTTTGAACAGAAAAAAAGAATAGAATGTGGGAAGTGAAGGAAGATGAAATCTGAAAAATGTTTGTATTTTATTCCGTCGATAATCCGAGCTTTTAATTATGGCTTATAAACATAATGATTGTGTTTGTAAAATAGGTAATAATGCGAGGTTTTCGATCGGTCTAAAAGTAGGGATACTGCTCCTGAAGAGATGGCCTAACCAAATTGGAATTGGTTTCTCCGCAAACATATTTTGGCTTTTATCAATAAATTGTTTATTACATTAATAAATAAATGTAATAGATACGGCTCATATGCGAATACAATTTCTTTTTTGAATAAAATTGTTTCTATATAAAAATGGTCATAAATTTTTTTTAGTTACAACCTGTTTATGTCAAAGGCAGAGCTTATTTTAGAATTCAATGCGCTTCTATCTTGTGCGTATGTTTTACAATTTCGTGTGCCAAGTTTTCAAAGATTTTCTTCTACTTGGTCTTTCTATTGAAGTTTCAAATACCCCCTTCTACGAGTTCCCTCAGGATCGTTTTCGAACACTTTTCTTACCGAAATTTTTCATCCATTCGCACAGCATGTCCTAGCCAACGCAGTCTCTGTTCCTTAATACGTTTTACTATGTCTATGTCAGCGTATAACTCATACAGCTCATGGTTCGTTCGATGTCGATACTCATTGTAGACGCAGACGGGTCGAAAAAAGAGAGCAATCAAAAATTGTATCCATATTATATATTCTAAAGGATCAATATATAGTAAATTTTCCATAAACACAAATACGCGATTTCGACAGTTTTAAAATTTTGTCCTTGGCTCAAGATTTTTCGGATCTACCCAAATGTAACAAGAATAATAGTTTTTCAATAATAACTAACAATCTTATACAAATTTTTGTTGATTTTAATTTGCAGTTTGCTCTTGGCCGGACAGTCCTCTCGTACGGACACATTTTAGCGGTCCCTTAGGTGTCCGCTTAAGAGAGATTCCACTGTATATTTAATTGACTCTGCTGACGATTCTGAGTCGATCGGTATAATTTTTATAAGGTCTAAGGCGAATAATAAATAAACTGAATGACAAACTTTTAATACAATTTCACCTATTGGTGAAGATATAAAAAAGGTGATAACCTAGAGTTGTTAGTTCTCCGTGGCGAAATGTCACGGGATTATTCGTTCAAGTGCTGTCAACTTTAATACACTTCTTTGAGTTTCTAAATCAAACTTCGGCTACACTGTGCGCCAAATTAGCGGTCATCGATTTTTTCCCGAATGAGAGATGATAGAAGGCAATTCGTAGACCAAAACCCTAAATGGGTTTTGAAAAGTTAGCTCGAGTTTTGAAGTTACAGCTATTTGAAGTTTGGTTATTTGGGTACAAAATTTCCCATATAAGTTTCATGTAGAATAAATCAGTGAATAAATTTTACAGTTAAAACCATGACTTAATAATACTGAAGGTTGTTCCATTCTCTCTTTTTGTCGCCATGATAACTTTCTGACGTTTGTTAGGATAGTGAAAGTTTGTGCTACCATATTTTTGCCGACAATCCCACTTTTCTAATATTGTATGATGACAAAATTTTTGTATAAAAAACTTATAAATATTTACTACAAATGTTCAATAAACAATCATACAATCATACAAATTTATTTCTTTAATATTGAATGTCTTCATTATATGTTTAACTTCAAAATTATACATTTTTGATAATTATTCCCAATGTATTTCGTACCCCTTTTCTTAATGTGGCAACATTTTTCTTTCATTTGTTTTCAAATATCAAACTTCAAAAACCCAATATACTTCAAAATAATTTTGAAGAGAGAGAATGAAACTTCCTTGTTATTATTATTTCATGGTTAAAACTGTATATTTTAGTCTTAATACAATTTTATAAATTACTTTTTATAATTTTTTGAATGTGTATTATACTTTATTCCCCATTTTTCCATATTTATACTTAAATTAGGTAAAATTTACAATATCGAGTATTAAACTTTTTGCTGAAAATAGTAACATTTAATATTTTAATTTGTTTAGTGTGTGTTATATTAATTACGGAGGGGTCTAAAGTAGTTCCTTATTGTTTAAATATAATTTACTCCAAATTTGCTAACCAGAATCGATTCAGAAGACAAAAACCTGGTGAACTATATAAGTTTTAATGTATTTTTTCTCTCCGGAAACATTTTTTCATTTTAAGAATAAAGTCTAATCCTACTAAATTATAAACGAATAATAAAATTATCAAAGCTTTATAGTAGGAAATTTCTATGGAAAATTTGATTAATAAGCTTGTTATATCATTAGGAGGTTACACTTAAGACAAAATTTTCTAATTTTATGTAATTTTCTTAACAAAAAAAAAAAAGAGTCAATACATGAAATAATAAAACTGGAAATTACTGCTATACTATTCATTAGTTTTTAACGTTTTATTTATTTTTTATTGACAGATATATTTTGTCAGTAATATAAAACTTTTTTTCCAATTCAATTAAATATTTCTTAATAAAGATTTTTTTGAAAATTTAAAAAAAGTCCTAAAAAAGTTCCATTTTCAGTTCTGGTTCCGACAAATCTATTTACATAAAATTTCGGGTTTATTTGATTTAGAAACTAATATACAAAATATTTTCATTCTAAGGCCAATTTAACTTTTTGTGGGCCGTTATAAAGGGTGGTTAAATTGTAAGGGCCGATGTTGAATATGAACTACACCTAAACGCCAAGTTTTTTTCCGAATTTTATTTGACATTTCTCTATTTCAGACTTACTCAATTTAAGCCATGGAGAGATACATAATCCAACAACGTGTTAAAGTTATCCAGACTTATTATGAAAATGGGCGTTCAAATCAAAATGCATATCGTGCACTTCGTGATTTTTTTGGTCAATTTGATCGTCCAAATGTGCGTACAATCGCAAAAATCGTGGAAAAATTCGAGCAAACCGGGTCTGTAGAAGATGTGAGAACACCAGTGCATGCTCGTACAGCTCGTACTACAGAAAATATTGCTGCTGTTCGCGATAGTGTAGCTGAGGCCGGTCAGGCAGTTACTGTAAATGGTGTTCGCTATCGTGAGATGATGGCCCAAATTGGAAGATATGGATGTGGACGATATGTGGTCTCAGCAGGACGGTGCCACTTGCCACACAGCTAACGAAACAATGGCTCTTTTGCGCAACAATTTCAATGGCCGTGTTATCTCGCGTAATGGCGATGTCAATTCGCCGCCAAGATCATGTGATTTGACACCGTTGGACTTTTTTCTTTGGGGTTATTTAAAAGAAAAGGTGTACGTCAATATTCCAGCAACAATTCAAGAGCTAAAGGATGAGATAATTCATCACATTAACGGCATAGAACCTCCATTATGCCTCAGGGTCATCGTAAATTTGGACCATCGGATGGAGGTGTGTCGCTGTGGTCGCAGCGCCCATTTGGCCGATATTTTGTTCCATACATAATTGAGTAATACCAATACATCATAATAAAATAAAATTACAATAATTTCCTAAATAGTTTGTGTTTTATTCAAAATCAACATCGGCCCTTGAAATTTAACCACCCGATAGTAAAGATTTTAACAATTTATTGGAAATTCTCCCAAATTTTGCAAGAAAATGAGCTAGAACTTAAAGTTAAATTCATGAAAATTATAAAAATTAATAAATATGATTCAAATACGATTTAAATACTCAATTATAACATTTAAATTTGTTTGCAGATTAACTCTACATAGAATGTTTGTTCCCGCACTTTAACAAAACAACCCGAACTTACTCAAACGTGTTCCCGTACAAATTTTTCAATACAAATTAGTGTTTTTTTGAGTAATTTCTGACAACTTCGGACTGTTTTGGGTAGTTTCGTTAAAGTACGGGAACAAACATAGAAAATATATTGAAAACATTTTTTAAAATAACCCAACTTCAAAGAGCTATAACTTAAAAATTCGAGCTAACTTTTCTAAATCTTTAGGGGTTAAGCTCTATTAATTGCCTACTTTCACTTACAATTGGTCTCCATTCGGGAAAAAATTCCTTGGCGCACAGTGCTATCAGCATATCAAGTTTCATTCCATTTATTTTAACCGTAAACCACTGTTTGTGGTTTGTGAATGAACTGAAACAACACTTTAGTTGAGACAACAACCAGTTTCTAAGTTTTTTCTTTCTCTTTTTCTCATCCACTCATAGAATCATCTACTGTTATAATTTTGCAGACGTTTTTATTTGTTTGAAGATAGTGTTGATATTAGAGCGGCATTAACTAAGAAGACATTAGTGAAGCACTAAACAAGTACGAAAAAACACAACACTAAAAGCAAAAACAAACAAAAATAGAAAAAGAGAAAAAAGACAGCAGTTTGACATGTTTTTTTTTTACTGTGATATACGAAAATAACAACAAAATGAAAAAATAAAGAAAAAACGAATAGAAAATAACAAAATAACGCAAAAATATTTTAATAGTCCAACTAAATTCAGTCGTAATAGCTGAAAAGAAGAAGCAAATACTAAAATAAAATAAGAAAAAATAACACAATTGTATTATCGTGGAAAAATTATTGGAAAATATCAAGAAAGACTGCAAATTTATTATATAAATAAAAACAAATAAACTAAGGCAAAGTAAAATTGAGAAACGATTTAAAGATTAATCAAATTGAAACAATAGAAAAACTGAAATGCAACCTAATTTATTTTCTAAAACTGATTACTAAACATTTTTCTAGAGTTTGTTGTTTTTGTTATTATTTAAACAAAGACAAATAATTAAATTGACAAATTATCATTATTATTGTCTTCATTAACTATTGCATTAAAATTAACCAACACCAGCGGCAGTAGCAGCAACAAAAGTGTCACCATTTAATTATTTCTTGGAGCAGAGTGAGATTAAACGCAAAAAAAAACAGGAAAGGAGAACGGCATTACCGCACGGCATAAACCTTGAAACGAAATCAAAGAAAATACAAACGAAAGAAAATGTTTTAAGTTTTGGAAATTCATCAAAAACTATTTGAAAATCACGTAAAATTGTACAACAATTTTTAGTTACAACAGTAGAACAATTGCTGCTTCCATTGCTGCGAAATGTTGCGCTTTATGGGGAACATTTTCCTAATCTTTTGGCTGAGTTTATTTGGTGATTCGTTGGTCTTAAGGTAAGTTAAAGTGGATATACAACTATAGGGAATACATATACATTAGGGTGAGTCGAAAAATGTTTGCAAAAAGTCTAGAACAACTGTATACGAGTATCACGTTCCCACGGCAGTCGGTTCTTCGTACCGGAACGACTCGGAAATCTTAGGATTCCGACCAAGGACTGCCACTTCTGCGATATTACCAATAATATCGCAGTTACAACAACATCACCGTTGTTTTTAGACTTGTCACCAGTGTTGCCACGACAAAATTTTTTTTGTAACCAAACTTTCAGATAAAAACAAGTAAGAAAGTGCTATAGTCGGTCAAACCCGACCATACGATATCCTTCACCACTAAGGTCAAAGACAAGTATTTGCTAAATTTTGCCATCATACAAACATATTCTCAAAACTTGTACATTTAAGCTGTTTTCGCCATTTGGACTTATATGAGAGGTAAGGTCAAATGTGGACCGATTATCTCGAAATTTGCCAAATTGATTACAGTTGTTACAAAAATTATGTATGCGAAAAATAAACTTAAAATTCTCATTATCTTGTCTCATTTAGTGCATTTTGAGGAAAAAGTTTGTATGGGAGCTATGGTCAAATGTGGACCGATTTCAACGAAATTTGGTGCAGTGATTTAAGTTTACATAAGCAGTATCTGTGGGACCTATGGGAGGTACCATAAATAATGGACCGATTTTGACGAATTATAATAGCCATGGTCCCATTATCAAAAAAATGATCTGTGCCAAAATTAAATCAAATTATCTTTAGAATTGCGACCTGTAGTTTGATTACAAGGTTTACATGGGGGTGCAGCAAGACGGACGGACGGATGGCTCTAAGACAAATATTTCTTTGCCTTACATACATCAGCACAAACTTATAATACCCTTTCCACCTATGGTGGTGAAGGGTATAATAACCAAATTTCGAAAAAAGTAACCAAAATTTGAAGTGTCGATGCTTTTTAAATAAATTAATTGCGAAACATTTGCGTGAGAAGCGGCAATAAGAAGTACATACGTTTGATCACAATATTAAAGTGCAAAATGTTACAATATTTCAAATTGGATATATTGAAATTTTTCAAATTAGCGCAAAAGATTCGACCAAACAGTTATATAGAGAAATCAGGGCTTTTAATTATATTTGAAGCATTGAACCACTTGCGTCATCACTTTTAAATGGAAGATCATCAAGTTATCAAAATAGCAATGGTTTGGATTGCAGAGGTTAGTAAAAATATGACTAAAAAAATATAATTATTTTTAAACTTCACGACCCACCCTAATGTGCATACGCTTTATATGTATGTAGATCATAGGCACAAGATATCGGACAGGCTTGGGGATTTAATAACAACAAATTGGAATATAAAGAAAAATAAATATTTATACCTAAGAATATACTACACATGTAAATTGTTGCTAAATTCTATTCAAATGTGTACGAAAATAAACAAATACTCATTTTGTCTTGTGCTACAAACAAAAACATATTAATAATATTTTTATATGAACAAATCTTTGGCCCTGCTGGATATCGTATTACTCGGCATTTTAATGAAAACAGATAATGCAAATTACTAATATTAATAACTATTTGACATTAAATTTATTACAATTGAAAAACATTGATTGCAAAGTGGAGAAAATAGTTGAGAATTTAAAACGGATGATTCACTAGAGGTCTTTTAGGCTTTGAACCGTCATTTAAATGGAACGGAAATTTTTGATACACTAAAAAGGGAGTTTTTGAAAATTTCGTTATCTATAGTTTTCGAGATATAAAAAAATGGAGGAGGTTGCGCAATAAATATTCGCGTAACTCGAAAACTGTTTATTTTCTTGAACTAAGTAAAAAAATAGAAACTCGGCAACAATATTATCTTTCAGGAACACTAATTATTTTTTTTTAATCCGAGCAGTCGTTTTGTTTGCAAAAAAATTATTTATTTTGAAAAACCACAAAAATTTTAATTTTCAAAAATTTATTTAAAATTCCACAGCTTTCGAGTTACGAAAAACGGTTAGCACCACTGAATTCAGCGTGCACTAATTATCTTTACCTAATAGGTCTCCCTTTTGTCGGTTTTTTCAACTAGCACAATGTTATGAGGACGTTAGATTGCGCTACAAAGCACACAACTGGTTCCATTAATATTTATAAACTATTTAAACTATTTACAGTGTTATATAATTTTTATACCCTTCACCACCATAGGTCGAAAGTGTATTATAAGTTTGTGCTGATGTATGTAACGCATAGAAATATTTGTCCACCTTTTAGTATACCAATAGGCTTAGAATCACTTTCTGAGTCGATTAAGCGATGTCAGTCCGTCCGTCTAGCTGGCTGGACCCCCATGTAAACCATGTAATCAAAGTACAGTTCGCAAATCTAACGATAATTGAATGGACTTTGACGCAGATTATTTAGTTGATAGTTGGACCATGGCTATTGAAATTCGTCAAAATCAGTCCATTATTTGTGGTACCTCCCATAGGTCCCACTTCCCAGAATTTATATTTTGGCCACAAATATCAATATTTTCATGAAATTTAAAACAAATACTGCTTATGTAAACTAAAATCACTGTAACAATTGTAATCAATAGGTCCACATTTGACCCTAGCTCTCATATAAGTCCAAATGACGGAAACAGATTAAATATATAAGTTTTGAGAAAATGTTTGTATTATGGCAAAATTTAGCAAATATTTGTCTTTATACAAGAAAAAGAACACCTTTGACCTTAGTGGTGAAGGGTAACGTATGGTCGGGCTTGACCGACTATAGCCCTTTCTTACTTGTTACAATTGAAAACCATTGTTTGCAAACTTGAAAAAAAAGTTTGCGAATTCGAAACGGATGATTCACTAGAAGTAATTAGGGGATAAAAAACTTTGTTTTTGTAGCTTTTTGGTACTTTTTTTCTTTGAAAATTATGATAAAAACATGTGGACATTTAGATGGCTTTACAAATTGCGCAACAGGTTTCATCAAAACTATTTAGTTCATTTAAAAGAAATATTTTACTTCAATTGAGTCCTAATACTTATTACTTTTTCTTTCCAGCGCTTCCATTGGCACGGATGATTTACCACCAGAGACCGTAGATCGTCTGAGAGAGATCAAACAAAATATATTCTTTTCCGATGAACTGACCTCATCAGAATATCGTGATGACTTAGATATTGAATTGAGTCCCCGAGAAAATGTGCCCGATCACGATTGGGATGTTTTGATTTTTACCCAACAATGGCCCGTAACAACTTGTTATCACTGGAGAGAAGAGGACAAGAATCACGAATGTAAACTACCAAGTGCTAAGGAATTCTGGACTATTCACGGTGTCTGGCCCACGAAATTCGGACATTTCGGTCCTTCGTTCTGCAATAAATCCGCGGATTTTGATGTCAATCAATTGGAGGAAATAAAGGATAGTCTCAATGAATATTGGCCAGATATTGATGGTGAATCAAAGGGTGATTGGTTGTGGAAACATGAATGGCTTAAGCATGGCACCTGTGCCAGTATAGTCGAAGAGTTGAATAATGAATTCAAATACTTTAACCAGGGCGTTTTGTGGCGTGAAAACTTTTTGATAGCAAATATTCTGGGTAGTGCCGGCATACATCCTGATTCGAATAATACTGTGGTGGCCTTACATGCAGCTCTGCTGAATGGCTTGGGTAAAAATCCCTCCATACACTGTTTGTATGATAGTAAAAACGATGTTAGCTATTTGTCAGAGATACGCATGTGCTTCAATAAATCACTCGATGCCACAGATTGTGATGGTGTTAAACATGGCGATGGCGTGTCGGTGTCCTATCCTGGGGGTACTGTCATCACCAATTGTCACATATCGAAACCTGTGCACTATCCCAGCCTAGTGCCTAATCGTTCCAAGACACACGCTAAGAAATGGAAATTCCCCATTGTCAATATCTACAAACTTTTGCAGTTTATCATGTGGTTTACCCTCTGAACTGATGAGGCCGGTGGAGAAGAAAGCCTTGAAGCTTAAAAAACACACAATTAACTATTTAATTTCTAGCGTAAACGAAGAGGCATAATAATAGAAATAATGGTCATCCAAACATCTAGGGAAAAAACGTAAACTAAAACGCCAATTACTCAGTAAATACTGGAAAACGAAGCAAAAAAAGTATTGGAAATTTTTATTTTTTTATATAACGATTAATCAATAAAATTTATCCAAATGAATTGATTAAAGAAATGAAAACGAAAACTGAATACCCATTCAGAAAAATATCATCGATGGTTAAAGAATAAGATTTATTATGATTTCATATTTTACAACTAATAATTATTAATACACAATTCTAAATATTTATACCTTTAATTATTAAATCAATCATTCAATATTTTTTGCAATTATCGTAATTTACACTTATTAACAACATTTTACATTGTTTTTTTTCTTTCTTTGTTTATTATATATTTTTTTCAAAACAAATTAAAAATTAAACTAAAATTAATTAATTCAATTACAAACCAATTGATTAGTAAACCTAAACGAAAAAATTTTGAAATTATTGTTGTATTGTTTAATAAATTAATATAATTTAAGTAAAGATAATTATACATCGTATTAATTATATAACTTTAAAAATTAAATATTATTGTATACATATGAAATAAAATAATTAATAAAAATCATAATTTATATGTATAATAAATATTTGAAAATTTTGTTTTCCAACTATTCCTCCTAAAGGACTTGTTCTGTAAATTTTGAAGATATTCGGAATAAGATGATTTACTCGGCTGTAATTTTAAAACTATAGATGTAACAAAAGTCTAATTTTCTTAAAGAAATTTTTCTTTTAGAAATTTTTTTACAAAATTTTTAAATAGAAAAAAATTTTCCACAAAATTTTGAAATAGAAAAATTTCGAAAATTTTTTATTGAATATTTGTATTCAAAAGAAAAATTATTAGCACTTAATCCCAGTATATTATATTTATTATTTAATGTAATAGACAATTTATATAAAAAAAAAGCCAAAAAATCTTTGTGGGGACAATCAATTCCTAGAAGCGTTTAGATGGATGGTTAGGCCATCATCTTCCTTCAATAATCAAAGCATTTACCTTTGATTTACAAACATAATTCGTAATGATTGCATTTGTAAAATAGGTAATAATGCGATTTTTTGATCTGTTTAAAAGTAGGGATACTCCAAACATCGAAACGAGTCGAGGAATTGGTTGTCTCCACAAACATTTTTTGGTTTTTATTAATAAATTGTCTATTACATTAATTAATAAATATAACATACTAAGTGCTAATAATTTTTCTTTAGAATAATATTTACTATTCCGACAATTTTGTTATTTTTTTTAAATTTAAGCGTAGTTAAGCGTAGTGCAAGGGAAGATAAGCGGAGATGGGCTGATAATTTAGCTAAAGAAGCCTAAATAGCCAGTGAAACAGGTCGGTCCAAGGACCTATACCGTATCACCAAAGAAATAGCTGGCCATAACCACTACAACTTGAAGCCATTAATGAACGAGCAGGGCGATTTGATCTACGCTAAAGATCAACGATGAAAATGTGGGAAGACTATTACTCAAAATTGCTGTCAGCCAATCTAGCTGAATACTCCAAAATATGTGATTGCGAGCCTATGCGTCACATAAATAATATTAATAATGAGTTTGATACGTTACCACCAACATCCCAAGAAATAACAGCTGCAATCAAAAGGCTAAAATCTGGTAAGTCCACAGGTCCCACAGGACCACCCGAATTACTAAAAGTTACAACAATGTTGTTAAAGCCTCTAATAACTAAGTATTGGTCGGAAGAAATTGCCGAATGATCTCAGAGAAGGTCTTATTATAAAACTGCCAAAAAAAGGAAATTTGCAGGACTGTTCGAATTGGAGGGGTATTACCCTTCTTAACATGGTAAACAAAGTTATAGCCCATATTTTACACAGCCGTATAGCGATCATTGACGAACCGCAGCTAAGACGCGAACAAGCAGGCTTTAGGCCAAGCAAATCATGTATTGATCACATCAACAGCTTAAGAGTCATTGTTGAGCAGTCGGTTGAGTGAAGATCCCCCCTCTATCTAATATGTATAGACTTCAAACGCGCATTTGAAACACTAGAACACAGCGCGATCTGGGAAGCTCTAAGATGTAAAGGAGTCCCTGAAAAGATTATACGACTCGTCAAGGAACTTTACAACAATGCATTCTGCTGTATTCTTCATGAAGGCTCACAGAGCAAACCCATTAGTGTTAAGGTAGGAGTTTGCCAAGGCTGTGTGCTATCTCCACTGCTATTCAACATAGTGCTCGATGTTGTTTTGTGTCATTCGATGTCTGGCCAACATGTTGGGGCCTTCATGACAGATTAGATGACATCGACTACGCTGATGACATATATCTCTTTTCTCACCGTTTCTCTAGCATGCTGTTAAAAATCCAAACCTTTGCATCCAGGCCTTCAAATTAACATTAAGAAAACTAAGTCATTGCGATTAAACTCACTTAATGAGTCAAAATTTTATCTTGATGGGCAATATATTGACGAGGTTGAAACTTTCTGCTACCTAGGAAGTATAATCTCTAAAAGCGGTGACAGCAGAGAAGACATCCAAAATAGATTATGCAGAGCAAAGCAAGCTTTTGGTATTCTCAATAAGTTCTGGAGATCTCAAAATATCTCAACTATCACCAAACTCAAAGTTTTTAACACTAATGTCAAACCCGTGCTCTTATATGGCTGTGAGATATGGAATATTTCGAGTCGTAAGATAAGCGGACTACAAGCATTTATCAATCGATGCCTCAGACGCATTCTAAGAATTTTCTGGCCCGTTACAATTTCAAACCGAGATTTATGGTTGCGCACCAATCAAAAATCATTACAAACAAATATTCGTACTTGGAAATATGGTTGGCTAGGACATACACTTAGAAAGCCAGCTACTGATATAAATCGTCAAGCCATCGAATATAATCCTCAAGGTTCCAGGAGGTCTGGTAGACCTGCTAACACGTGGAGGCGGCGAACTGAGAACGAGTTACGAGAGTTCGGAGTATCGTGGAACGAGATGAAAGTCTTGACTACAAATAAACACACATGGAAAATATTTGTTGAGGCCCTATGTTCCACAAGGAATTAAAGGACTAAATATATATATATACTGTCACCGATAAGCAACTTTAACCTCTCTTGTACACGATCGAGTACTTACTTACTTAAATGGCCTATATTTTCAAACTTTTCGTTCTTATCAGAGAGCTCGCGGCACATGTTAGCTTACTACATTAACGGGTGTTAACATAGTTAATCGGGTGATACCATGAGGAGGTCAGTATCCAGAGTTGAGATGAGAGATAAACAAGATAAGTCTGGACTTACCATCTTAAGGCCAATCAGAACCGTTGCTTGGTGTCCAACATCCCTACATCACCCTACAAACATACATGAAAACAAAGAAAAACAAATCTATGATATACAATAGAGCGGTTCGCCTTACATACAAAAAAAAAATGCTGTCAGTCACCCATCGCTGTTCTAGACGCAAATAAAGAGTGTTCTAAAAAAATATGCATTTACTATTTCAGACAAAATTTATCCATAGTGCAAGAAATAATTTATTTTTTGATCAAGTTAGTTTCTATAGATATGTCAGATACTATTATTTTAGAAATTATTAATTTTCAATTGTTATTTCAATCAAAATGGACTGCGAAAAAAAAGTTCGTGAAAATATAATTAAAACTTTTCAAAAAAATCCGTCATGGACTTTTAAAAAAATAGCTAAAAATTTGAAAGTTGACCCTCGAACGGTTTCTAATGCCATCAGACGGTATAAGGAAAACCTGAGCATTGAAAGAAAACCTAGATCAGGGAGGAAAAAAGGTCCTACAGATATTGGTAAGGCAAAAGAAGTCGAGCGACTCTTTCGAAGAGCGCCTAACACTTCTTTAAGAAAAGCAGCTCGTACGGTGAAATGTTCTACGAATTTTGCACATAGAGTCAAAGCTTACGCTGGACTGAAGACATACAAAGTCCAAAAGGTTCCAGATCGCAATGCTATAAAGAACTTAGAAGCAAAAAAACGAGCGAAAAAATTGAAGTCTGATTTTATAAAAAAATACACCTGTTGTGTGGTGGATGATGAAACATACGTACTGGCAGACTTTTCTCAACCTCCTGGTCAAGATTTTTATGTTGCTCATAAACGGGGCAATGTTCGGCAAGAGTTTCGCACAAAAAAACAAACAAAATTCCCTAAGAAGTTTCTCGTGTGGCAAGCTATTTGCAGTTGTGGCAAAAGAAGTAAAGTATTTGTGGCATCTGGCACAATAAACATAGAAATTTATATAAAGGAGTGCCTACAAAAACGGTTGTTACCCTTTTTAAGAGAGCACAGAGTGACAACATTTTTTTGGGCCGATTTGTCATCATGCCATTATGGAAAAAAGGCACTTGAGTGGTACTCAAAGAATAATGTCGTTTTTGTACCACGAGAGGCAAATCCACCTAACTGTCCAGAACTTCGGCCTGTGAAAAGGTATTGGGCTCTGGTAAAAAAGGAATTGAAGAACACAGGAAAGATTTCCAAGAACATGTCCAATTTTAAGCGCAGGTGGAACACATGCTCCAAAAAGGTATCAGAAGCAGCTGTAAAATCTTTAATGGGAGGGTTTCCGAAAAAAGTCGATAATTTTGCAAAACCCGAGCACTAAGTAAATACAGGCAAAGCCGGATATAACGAATCCCGATTTAACGAAAATTGGATATAACGAACGCTATTATTTTTTCCATTGAATACCTTATATAGCGAATATTAAGCAAATTTAATACGCGATATAACGAATAATAAAAAAAGTTATGGAAAATTTCCATGAATTTAAACATTTTATTAATGTGTATTTGAAAACCGACTAAAAAGAAAGTAAAAAAACAAGTAAAAAATATGTAAACTGTGCAAAAAAAGAATCAAATTTTCGTTTTCGTAAGATTTTGACCCATTCCAACGAAAATTTCGTACAGTGATTTTTAAATCTTAAAGAAATATTTCCTCTTAATTTTGTATAAATATAATAAAATTTGAGGGCAAAATCTAAATTTCGGGAAGCCAGACCTATGAAAGGTTCCTGAAATAAAGAACCGATTTCAGTATTGTTAGTCTCACTATAAAAAAGATGTCTGTACTAATTTTCATGAAATTATCCTTGAAAATGGGACTTTAATAAGGAGATTACATTGATGACAAGCCTGAACAGCAGTCGAACGAACTGACATCGTTAAATCGAATCAGTTATTGTTTATGAGTAGATTAGTAGGTGGTCTCAGACCAATATATCTATGGTGGTGTAGAGTATAAAAACTTTGCGATATAACGAATATTTCTGTATTACGAATGAGCCTGACATTATATCTTTCGTTATACCGGGAGTTGCCTGTATTTTAATGCTAAATGATTTTGTATAATATGTCATTATATTTGCGTATTTTGTAGAGTTTTTATATTAAAAGGTTTGATTTTTATTTAAGAAAATCCAACTACAAATTTTATTTAGAGCACTCTTTAATCATAAAATAATGAAAAGAGACACACTTTTAAAATAAAGCCAATTATGTATATCTATACGATATTTCTGACAATCTAAATCATAAAGATGACACAGGTTTGCGAAACAATACATTATCGAATTAATATTTATCGTCATTACAGCTCCTCCTCCCTAATGCTTTACGACTACTACATAAACACCTACAGAAACTAAAGTACCAACTTTGTTAACAACTGAACCGAGAATCCTAACTTTACGAATACAACGGAGGTAACCTCGATTACAAAAGAACTCACCGCGACAATAACTGAACCGATTTTGACTTTATTTTAAAGAAATTAAAACTTCCCTAACGTTAATTTTGCTTCCTCTATTCTTTAACAAAAAAATTATGAAATCATTATCATGAAAATAATTTTGTAATTATCTAAATAATTTCCAATTATCTAAATAATTTTTTTGGGTGGATTTACCGTCGCTGAGCTGTGTAATTGAAAGACAAAATTAGATAAAGAAAGTATTTCTTATAAAAAGATAGTTTTTATGTTTGAATGAAATTATATACATTTGAGGTGTTTAACAGGAAACTTGTGAAATTTGTTTACTAAAAAAAACAAAAAAAGTGAAATGAAAAATCTTAAAGAAAAATTGGTAAAGTGTAAAAATTTCATAAAAAACATCAAAATTTACCAAACTCTATTTTTAAACATATCTAGATCATTTTACTAATTTCTATTGCCCAAATTCATGGCGATTGTGAAGTGTGTCAAGAAAGCAATTATGTGGCCTGTCATGAGGAAAATATCTACTCCTTGTGCATTAATGGTAATTACAAACCACATTCTTATAAAAGTATAACTATAATAACAATTTTTATCATTTAGGCATTCCAACCCGAGATTATATAACCTGTCCCAGGAACTATGTATGCACAACGGGTCCACAGGTCTGTTATCCCTTGCCTGAGGCTAAACCAAGTTGTAATCTTCATACGAATCTTTGTGGTGTCTGCAGCGATAACAAAGTTTTCGCTTGCATTAATGAGACCACAATTGCCTTTTGCTATGGTCGAGATAAAATTGTCGAGGGAGCTGATTTTTCCTATTGTCCCGATGGTACTGTGTGTGATCTTAAGAGTGTAGACGGATTTTGTACTGATAGCAGTTTAGTTAGGGTAAGTTTGGCGCTAAGATAGGGCGAGGAAAAGTTTTTAATAATTCTATTATTTTTCTTTGCAGCCAAGTTGTATTCCTGAAGATAATGATTTTGGGGAAACAACAACGGTACAAATCACTACTACCACAGAACAGACAACAACAACTACAGAACAAATTACGACAACCACAGAAGCTACAACTACGACAACAGAACCAACTACGACTACAACGGAGCCAACTGCAACAACTACAGAACCAACAACCACTACAACGGAACCTACCACAACAACAACAGAACCGACTACAACGGAAACAACTGCAGAGCCCACTACAACAACAACTGAACCGACAACCACAACAACTGAACCAACTACGACAACAACAGAACCAACTACAACAACTACAGAATCCACTACAACAACACCTGAACCGACAACCACAACAAATGAACCAACTACGACAACAACTGAGCCAACTACGACAACAACAGAACCAACTACAACAACTACAGAACCCACTACAACAACAACTGAACCGACAACCACAACAACTGAACCAACTACGACAACAACTGAGCCAACTACGACAACAACAGAGCCAACAACCACAACAACAGAACCAACTACGACAACAACAGAACCCACTACAACAACTACAGAACCCACTACAACAACAACTGAACCTACAACCACAACAACAGAACCAACTACGACAACAACAGAACCCACTACACCAACTACAGAACCCACTACAACAACAACTGAACCCACTACAACCACAACGGAAGCAACTACGACTACAACAGAACCTACTACAACAACAACTGAAGCAACTACGACTACAACAGAACCTACTACAACAACAACTGAACCGACAACCACAACAACCGAACCCCCAACAACAACTACAGAACTAATTACGACAACTCCTAGTGGCCCATTAGATCCCGAGACGGTTTGTAAGAATGCCGGAACGACTGGTTCATTTTATGCAGGAGATCCAACATGCACTACGTAAGTATCTAAAAAACAAGTAAAAAAAGTTGGTCCATCCCGACTAGCAAGATATGTATGTTACACCGCATAGCTATATTTTAAAAATATCAAAATTTTCTTGACCCAATTTCTAAAAAAAATTCAGCGCCTGATAGTATTTATCATAAATCTCCTTAGCTTTTTAAAAAATGTTTCGTACTTTTTGTTAAATTTTGGGTTGAGCGTTGTATAAGAGATATTATCAAATATGGACCGACTCTAACAAAATTAAATAGTTAAATTGAATACATTTGAAACATTAAGATACCTCTAGACCATAGCGGCTACGTTGGCTATTAAGGACAAGTTGTGCGAATAGATGGAAATACTCCAGCAAGTAAAGGGTTCGAAAATTATCCCGAGGAAACTCGTAGAAGAGGACATTCCAAAATAAGGATGGAAAGACCAAGTAGAAGCTGGGACTACGAAATTGGGAGAATAAGAGCAAAAGATGAAATCGCTTAAAGGTCTAAAGTATGCTTGTTCTTGATCTTATATACATATATGTTTACTCCTTTAATTCCTTGTGGAACATAGGGCCTCAGCAAATGTTTTCCATATGTATACATATGTTTATCGGTTGTCTTCACTTTTAACTCATTTCACGATACTCCGAACTCCCGCACCTCGTTCTTAGTTTGACGCCTTTACGAGTTTGCAGGTCTTCTAGACCTTCTAGAACTTTTGGCGACTTATATCAGTAGCTGGCATTTCTAGCCAACGATTTTTCCAAATGTGTATATGTACGCATTCATGATCGGTGCGCTACCATAGATCTTGCTTTCAAATTGTAGGCCCAGATAATTCTGAGGATGCGTCTGAGGCACCGATTGAGAAATGCTTGTTTGGTGTTAAAAACTTTGAGTTTGGTATTAGTCGAGATATTTTGAGATCTCCAGATCTTATTGAGAACACCATAAGCTGGATTTGCTTTGCATAATCTATGCATATCTTCTCTGCTACCACTGCTTTTTGAGATAATACTCCCCAGGTAAGAGAAAGTTTCAACCTCGTCAATAAATTAAAATTGAGAATTTTCAATTGAAATTGAGAAATATTCAATTGGAATTAAGAATTTTCAATTGAAATTGAGAAATTTTCAATGGAAATTGAGACTTTTCAATTGAAATTGAGAAATATTCAATTGAAATTGAGAATTTTCAGTTAAAAATGAGAAAATTTTAATTGAAATTGAGAAATTTTCAATTGAAATTGAGAATTTTTCAATTGAAAATGAGAATTTTTCAATTGAAATTGAGAAAATCCCAATTGGAAATGAGAAATATTCAATTGAAATCGAGAATTTTTAAATTTAAATTGAGATTTTTTCAATTGAAATTGAGAAAAGCCCAATTGGAAATGAGGTTGATTTTTTTAATTGAAATTGAGAAATTTTCCATTGAAAATGAGAAATTTTCTATTGAATTTGATAAATTTTCAATTGAAATTGAGAAATTTTCAATTGAAATTGAGAAATTTTCAATTGAAATTGAGAATTTTAGAATTGAAGTTGAGAAAACCTAAATTAAAAATGAGGTTGAAATTTCACTAGGGGGTTTCCCAATTTCAAATGAAAAATTCTCAATTTAAATTGAAAATTTCTCAATTTATATTGAAAATTTCTCAATTTCAATTGAAAATTTCTCAATTTAAATTGAAAATTTCTTATTTTCAATTGAAAATTTCTCATTTTCAATTGAAAATTTCTCAATTTCAATTAAAAATTTAAACCTCATTTTCAATTGTGCTTTTCTCAATTTCAATTGAAAAATTCTCAATTTAAATTAAAAAATTCTCAATTTCAACTGAATGTTTCTCCTTTTCAATTAAGGTTTTCTCAATTTTAATTGAAAATTTCTCATTTTTAATTGAAAATTCTCAATTTCAATTGAAAATTTCTCAATTTCAAATGAAAATTCTCAATTTCAATTAAAAATTTCTCATTTTCAATTGAAAATTCTCAATTTCAATTAAAAATTTCTCAATTTCAATTGAATATTCTCAATTTCAATTGAATATTCTCAATTTCAATTGAATATTTCTCATAAAGATACCATGAGATGCCATGTTGCCCAGGCATCGAGGGACTCAATTCAACATCACATAATGTTAGATAGCTGTAGAGACAACACACAATCTTGGCGGACTCCTTCCTAAACACTAATGGGTTTGATCTGTGAATCTTCATGAAGAATTTAGCAGAATGCGTTGTTGTAAAACTAATTGATGAATCATATAATCTTTGTTTTCTAATGTATGAAATGCGCGTAAAGCAGGTATCATGTATTGATGTGATCAATACAAGATTTGTTTGGTCTAAAACCTGTATGTTCTCGTCTTAGCTGTGGTTTTACAATAGTCACTATATGCATGTGTAGAATATGGGCCATAACTTTGTCGAAAAGCCCTGCAATTTACCTTTTTTCGGTAGTTTTATAATTAGACCATCTCTGACATCATTTGGTAATCTTTCATCCTACTAATACTTCGTTATCAGAAGCCTTTGACCAAAGACTTTATAATATAAAGATGTTGCACTTCCATATATTGATTTGCCGTATGGTATTTTCGATAAGTCCCTTAAAATGGATCCTTTTAATCTAATTCGAAAAAAACTAATAGGGACGATTGTCCAATGAGAGAAAGCTAAGGCACACACTCGTGCTAATGAAATGTATGTTTGTGCGTTTATGTGTTTTTCATTGTTCATTATCCACTTTAATTTCACTTTTGACAGAAAACAAATGTACGGGGTGCTTTGATCTTAATGATGGTACAGCTTTCGCAATTTTCGTAAATTATCTAGTTTTATACATGAACCATTTTTAGAGAAAAGCTTGATACGTGATTTCAGTTTTACCGGGTTCACACAGATTTTATACACATTGAATAGAAGCAAACATTTTTCTGAAGCATACAATTTTGAAGATCGGAGATAATAGATCATCTCATTACAAATTCCCAAATCCACTAATTCAATATAATTTTTGCTTTTTTTCAGATTTGTGCTCTGTTATGCAATGAATGGCTCTATAGCTGCCTTGACAAGGAAATGTCCCAGCAAACAATATTTTCCTCCAGGAGCAACAAAGTGCTCGGCTGATAAGCCAGATATTTGTGAATGATTTCCCGGAACTTAATTGAATTCAAAAAATTTTTATAAAAAAATTATAGACACAGTTTTAAAGAAAAATCAAAAGCAATTATCGAAAAGTATTGTTTGTTGTCTTTAGATAAAAAAAAATTTCAGAAATTTGAGATCTATGCCCTCCAATTTCCCGGGTTAATGCCATAATAAGCAATAAAATGTAAAAATTTAAACTTTCAAGACCTTAATTCTATACGACATTTTTCTCTGAAAATATATGTATTTGTAAGTATATATTTGAAATAATTTGATCATATCGTTTATATCAACTTTTATTTAAAAAGTAAATAATACCAAATAAATTTTTTGATTTAAAATTTGAATAACAAAGACACCCATGAAATAATAATAACAAGGAAGTTTCATTCTCTCTCTTCAAAATTATTTTGAAGTATATTGGGTTTTTGAAGTTTGATATTTGAAAACAATTGAAAGAAAAATGTTGCCACATTAAGAAAAGGGATACGTAATACATTGGGATTAGCTATCAAAAATGTGTAATTTTGAAGTTAAGCATATAATGAAGACATTCAATATTAAGAAAATATAGTTAGAACAAATTGTATGATTATTTATTAAAGCTTTTTCGTAAATATTCGTAAGTTTTTTATGCATAAATTTACATAAATTTTGTCATCATAAAATATTAGAAAAGTGGGATTGTCGGCAAAAATATGGTAGCACAAACTTTTACTATCCTAACAAACGTCAGAAAGTTATCATGGCGACAAAAAGAGAGAATGGAACAACCTTCAGAATTATTAAATCATGAAGACACCCAGATATTTATGAACCCTTTTTGCGAATTACCTATAAATTGCCAGAAAGTGTTAAAAGATATGACACATTAGGAAAGTGATAATTAAATATAGTATTTAATAAATACATAAAAATTTGTTTTCAATTTCATTTATTGCATTTTGTTATTTAATTTAGGGGCTTGTATTAGGTTGGGCCGGAAATAAAACTTTTTACGATATTCGCATGTGCCTTTATACAATACATCAAAAATAAGTTAAGAAAATTATTAAGAGTTATTTTTTTAGTAAAGGTCTCCCCTGATCGGATTAAAAGTAATATTATTATTATTATTATTATTATTATATGGGAAAAATTAAAACTATACTGAGGTGAAATGCTTGAATTTTTAGAATGACTTGCATTTTGAGAACGACTATGACTATGAAATGCAATTTTACTTCGACTCACACTTTGACCATGACTAGCAATTTGAGAAGTTGAATCAGCTGCAAGTTAAGGCGACATGATGTCCTTATAAAATATATCAAGGGCGTTGTGTGGCAAACCTACTTACACCAATAATCCCATCTTGAGTAGTAGTGGTACTCTTAAACTCAACAAAGCTTCGGGCAATGACACGAAAATAAGTTTGGGTTCAGAGATAACAACTCTTGTTGATCTAGTTAACACGGTTGATCTAGTTAACACGGTAAGAATAGTATCGGGTGGTTAAATTTCAAGGGCCGATGTTGATTTTGAATAAAACACAAACTATTTAGGAAATTATTGTAATTTTATTTTATTATGATATATTGGTATTACTCAATTATGTATGGAACAAAATATCGGCCAAATGGGCGCCACGTCCACGGCGGCACACCTCCATTCGATGGTCCAAATTTTCGATGACCCTGAGGCATAATGGAGGTTCTATGCCGCTAATGTGCCGAATTATTTCATCCTTTAGCTCTTGAATTGTTGCTGGCTTATCGACGTACACATTTTCTTTCAAATAACCCCAAAGAAAAAAGTCCAACGGTGTCAAATCACATGATCTTGGCGGCCAATTGACATCGCCATTACGTGAGATAACACGGCCATTGAATTTGTTGCGCAAAAGAGCCATTATTTCGTTAGCTGTGTGGCAAGTGGCACCGTCCTGCTAAAACCACATATCGTCCACATCCATATCTTCCAATTCGGGCCATAAAAAGTTCGTTATCATCTCACGATAGCGAACACCATTCACAGTAACTGCCTGACCGGCCTCATTTTGGAAAAGATACTGCCCGATAATGCCGCCAGCCCATAAACCGCACCAAACAGTCACTCTTTGAGGGTGCATTGGTTTTTCGACAATCACTCTCATTCGCCCAAATGCGGCAATTCTGTTTATTGACGAATCCACTGAGGTGAAAATGTGCCTCATCACTGAAGATGATTTTCTTCGAAAATTGATCATGCACTGTTGCCATTTCTTGCTACCATTCTGCCCATTCACGACGCTTGGAATGGTCAAGAGGCTTTAGTTCTTGAGCCAATTGCACCTTGTAAGCGTGTAAATGCAAGTCTTTATGCATAATGTTCATCAACGACGAGCGTGAGAGGTGCAATTGTTGGGCACGACTACGAGTTGAGGTGGACAGCTCTTCAGCCACACCATCACGAACAGCAGCAATATTTTCTGCAGTACGAGCTGTACGAGCATGTACTGGTGTTCTCACATCTTCTACAGACCCGGTTTGCTCGAATTTTTCCACGATTTTTTCGATTGTACATTTGGACGATCAAATTGACCAAAAAAATCACGAAGTGCACGATATGCATTTTGATTTGAACGCCCATTTTCATAATAGGTCTGAACAACTTTAACACGTTGTTGGATTGTGCATCTCTCCATGGTTCAAATTGAGTAAGTCTGAAATAGAGAAATGTCAAATAAAATTTGGAAAAAAACTTGGCGTTTAGGTGTGGTTCACATTCAACATCGGCCCTTACAATTTAACCACCCTTTATTAGAGCAATGTAATGAACTCCGCTCCCAGTTTACCTAGCGTTTATCGACTTTATGAAGAATTTCGACAGTGTCAATAGAAGCTACAAGGTGGCGCAAAAGTAATCCTCCTATCAGAAAATGTTATAAATTTTGCGATTGGCCCCTAATGTCAATTCTGTTTTGACATTTGTGTAGTGAACACTTGCGAAATACACATTAATAAACAATGTTACGCTACACTGCTCTAGAACGCGGAATATTGGTGACTATTTATTTAGCCAATAAACGGTCGGTGACTTTGGCACAACGTGAATTTCGTCGCAGATTTCCTGGCCGTCCAACGCCTACTGGTGAAACACTGCGACGTTTAGCCGCTTGCCTCGAAGAGACTGGCACAACACGAGATGCTGCTAGGCGTGACAGACCCCAGAGTAGCCGTTCTGCAGAGAATATTGCTGCTGTAGCCGAGGATGTCATGGAAGCGCCGTCGACATCGACCAGATGACGTGCCACGCAAATGGGTATCAGTCGACGGTCTTTACAGCGAATTTTGTAAAAGATTTTAAGATGTTTCCGTACAAAGTCCAGACGGTGCATCAGCTGTTAGCTGCTGACCGCCAATCGCGTCTAACATACGCTCAAGCCATCCTTAATCATCACCAAGAGGAAGATGATTTTTCATCAAAAATAATCATGAGTGATGAGGCCCATTTCCATCTTAGCGGGTATGTAAATAAATAAGCAAAATTTACGTTTCTGGGGCACTGAAAATCCGCGTGTAACCCACGGAGAGCCATTACACCCGCTCAAAGTCACTGTATGGTGTGCTGTTTTCTCTGGAGGAGTCATCAGACCTTTTTTCTTCGAAGACGTCGTGGGCCTAACGTTTACTGTGAATGGTGAGCGCTACAGAGCAATGATTAACGAGTTCTTTTTGCCGCAACTTGATGAATTGGGATTGGAAAATATGTGGTTCCAACAGAACGGTGCAACGGCACACACTGCACGTGCCACAACCCCTAATCTCCTGTTTTGGCGATTTGCACTGCAGCAAGATCGCCTGATTTGACCGCTGCAGACTTCTTTTTGTGGGGCTTTTTCAAGTTGCGGGTTTTTGTCAACAAGCCTCAGACGCTTGCAGCTCTTAAAGACAATATCCGTCAAGAATGTGAGGACTTATCGCCGGAAGTTTTGGCCAAAGTGATGGAAAATGCCATAAAAAGGGTTCAAATGGCAAACAACTGTGGCGGCGGCCATTTACATGACATCATATTCTCGACTTGATGTAAAAAAAAAAAAAATAAAAGACCAAATAAAAATAATCCACAAGAAGAATCAAAGTGCTTCATTTTTTTTTTAATTACAACCAAAAAACATCGGAAGGTTATTTTTGTCTCACCTCGTATATGTGGAGAATTTTAGACAATCGTAAAATGCCAGCAAAATTCTGAACTTAATTCGGGCAATATACGTAGATTTAAAATGTCGAATCCTACAAAAGGGTAAATTTTTAAATCGAAGTTACTACTGGAGTAGGGCATGGATGTATCGTGTTACCTATACTTTTTATCCTCGTCATCGACAACAAAATATGCTTGGCTTTGAATGGTAGACAAGGTATCCAATGGGCACTCTTTAAATAGATTTGCAATATGCCGACGACTTATGTCTTCTAAGCCAAAGCCCGGGTCATCTTCAAGAAAATACTAACGCTATCACAGTTGAATCTCGGTCAGCTTTGCTAGAAATCAATATTTCCAAGACAAAGATTATGCCTGGAGGCTATGGCGCAAACCCGACGACTCACATCAATGTGTAAAACGAGGTTATTGAATCTGTGCGTACTTTTAATTATCTGGGAAGTTTGTTATCTACAAGAGATAACGCCGATGATTGAATCGAGTATAATTAAGGCAAAATCTGCATTCGACATTCTATTTGTAAATCTCGTCAAATATTAACAACAACTACGTTACGAATATACAACTCCAATGTCAAGTCCATTATGTATTACAGTTGCGAGTCTTGAAAACGCACAAATGTCATCGATTTGCGACTGCAATATTTTGCATACAAATCCTTGACATATTTTGGCAGAATTGTATAAGAATGAAGATCGAACGCAAAATATGAACATTGCTCGACAAGCGCTTCATTGGAATCCACAGGGAAGATGTTATCGTGTTGGTGCATCTGCTAGAACTTGGAGAAGGTCAATCAATTCGTAGAAAAAAGGCTAATGTTTAGAAAGCGCATAGCAAACTTGAGAAACAAATAAAGCACAGTGCACGTCGCGACAAAAGACATTATGTAGACCACGGCCAGACCAGGCCACATATAAATAGTACCGGCGAACTCGTTACCTAGAAGACTAAGCTCCTATAATTATTTTAAAGAAATTCCATCAACATCTGACAACAGATCTGACATATGCACTGACATCCCTTCAGAGTTGGAAATTGTAAGTGATATCCAGGCTCTTAAAAGAATAGGCATCTGGTATAGGCAATATTGCCCCAGAAATGTTAACCGCAGACTTCATTGTCGACGCATACCTTAACCGCCTAAAAATACAGGAGTTTTGGTCTACTAAACAGCTCCCCAGTAATCAAAAAGAGGGAATCATTATAAAAGAACAGAAAAAAGATAACTCAAACTGGAGGGAATGAAAGAATTGACAAATAATCTCAGACAAGGTCTAATTATAAGTGATATCCAGGCTCTTAAAAGAATAGGCATCTGGTATAGGCAATATTGCCCCAGAAATGTTAACCGCAGACTTCATTGTCGACGCATAACTTAACCGCCTAAAAATACAGGAGTTTTGCTCTGCTAAACAGCTCCCCAGTAATCAAAAAGAGGGAATCATTATAAAAGAACAGAAAAAAGATAACTCAAACTGGAGGGAATGAAAGAATTGACAAATAATCTCAGACAAGGTCTAATTATAAGTGATATCCAGGCTCTTAAAAGAATAGGCATCTGGTATAGGCAATATTGCCCCAGAAATGTTAACCGCAGACTTCATTGTCGACGCATACCTTAACCGCCTAAAAATACAGGAGTTTTGGTCTACTAAACAGCTCCCCAGTAATCAAAAAGAGGGAATCATTATAAAAGAACCGAAAAAAGATAACTCAAACTGGAGGGAATGAAAGAATTGACAAATAATCTCAGACAAGGTCTAATTATAAAACTACTAAAAAAGGAAATTTGCAGGACAGTTCGAATTGGAGGGGTATTACCGTTCTTAACATGCCTCATAGCGAACATTGTCCAACTATAGCTAAGACGCGAACAAGCAGACTTTAGAACAAACAAATCATCTATTCATAGCTTCAACTGCTAGAGCAGGTGGTTAAATTTCGATCTCCCTTTTACGCGATCTGGAAAGCTCTAATGTGTAAAGGAGTCCCCGAAGGCATTATACGACTCATCAAGGAGCTTTACAATAACGCATTCTGCTGTATTCTTCATGAAGGTTCTCACAGCAAACCCATTAGTATTAAGGTAGGAGTTGGCCAAGTTTGTGTGCTGTCTCCACTTTAACATAGTGTTTTATGTTGTTTTGTATCACTCGATGCCTGGACAACATGGTATCTCGTGGGGTCTTCATGATAGATTACGCGGATGACGTATGTCTTTTCTCTCACCGTTTCTCTAGCATGCAGTCAAAAATCTAAACCTTTGCCCCCCGTGATGCTTCAGCTGGCTTTCAAATTAACATTAAGAAAACTAAGTCATTGCAAATTAACCCACTGAGTGAGTTAAAATTTTTTCTGCTACCTAGGAAGAATAACCTCTAAAAGGGGTGGCAGCAGAGAAGATATCCAAAATAGATTATTCAAAGCATTCTCAATAAGCTCTTCAGATCTCAAAATATATCGACTATCACCAAACTAAAAGTTTTTAATACTAATGTTTAACCCGTGCGCTTATATGTATGGCTGTGAGACATGGACAATTTCGAGTAGAGAGATAAGCGGACTACAGGCATTTGTCTTTCGATGCTTCAGACTCATTCTATGAATTTTCTGGCCCGTTGCTAATGAACACAGATTAAGAACCATTACAAACAACTATTCGTACTCGGAAATATGGTTGGCTAGGACATATAAATATTTAGAAACCAGCTACTTTTATAAATCGTCAAGACATCGAATATAATTCCCATGGTTCCAGAAGGTCTGGAAGACCTAAAAACACGTGTAGGCTGCAAATTGAGATCAACTTTAGGGATTTGGAGTATCATGGAATGAGATGAAAGTGATGACTACAAATAAATATATGTACATTTAAAACAATTGTTAAGGCCCTATGTTCCACAATATTTTTATACCCTTCACCACCAAAGGTGAAAAGGGGTTTGTGCTGATGTATGTAACGCATAGAAATATTTGTCTTAGACCCACCGTTTAGTATACCATTAGTCGTAGAATCACTTTCTGAGTCAACTAAGCGATATTAGTCCGTCCGTTTGTCTCCCTGGACGGCTGCCTGACTGGACCCCCATGTAAACCTTGTAATCAAACTACAGGTAGCAATTCTAAAGCTAATTTGATGAAATTTGACACAGATCACTTTTTTGACATGGCTATTGAAATTCGTCAAAATCGGTCCTTTATTTATGGTACCTCCCATAGGCCCTACTTGCCGGAATTGATATATTGACCACAAATATCAATATTTTTTCATGAAATTTAAATCAAATACTGCTTATGTCAACTAAAATCACTATGCCAAATTTTGTTGAAATCAGTCCACATTTGACCATGCTCCCATACAAACTCCTCTGTCAGAATGCACTAAATGAGACAAAAATCGCTAAAAAGATAATGGGAATTTTAAGTTTCTTTTTTGCATACATAATTTTTGTAACAACTTTAATTAATTTGCCAAATTTCGAGATAATCGGTCCATATTTGAACCTACCTCTCATATAAGTCTTGAGAAAATGTTTGTATGATGGCAAAATTTAGCAAATATTTTTCTTTATACGAGCACAGAAAAAATAACACCTTTGACCTTAGTGGTATCGTATGGTCGGGCTTGACCGACTATAGCAATTTCTTACTTGATTTTTTACAGAATTCTTAACGTCTCGTTCATAAACGATTCATTGTCGGAATTTCGTATGGAAAATTTGATTTATAAGATTTTTCGTTTATGAATTAGGCTTTAATTTTTATCAACATTTTTCTTTGAAGTTATTTATGAAAAATTTCTAATGAATGAATGTAGAATTTAAGAGTAATTTATCAAGGTTTTATTTAGCGTCAACATTCTGAACAATAAATTTATATGACAAAATTGTCTTTATTTTACTTTCGATAAGATAAAGCTATTGAGATATTTTCATTCTTAAATTTTGGAAATCTCCAAAGTCTCTTTATAATTCGTGAACGAGTTAGTATCTATCACTTTTAAAACAGACGATTTCGATATTCTGAAATTTTTAAAATGTCTGAAATTTGTTCTTTTCGTTTATAATTCTTATTTAAATAAACAAAAATTGTAATAAAAATGTTATTATCAGACAATGGTTTAAACTCTAAAATTTCACTTAAAACAAAATTCGTGTGTACGAAATTTTTTTATCATATAAATTGAATTGTATATCCTATATCTTCAACATTTGTACTTGTTAAATTTAGCAGATAACTTGAGTAAATTGTATTTAATATATAAATTATGCAGAAAATTACAATATTATTGGTAAGTAAAATTTGTGGACTGATTAGTTTTGATTTTATTCAAAAAATTTTAATAATTCTAACTTTATTTTAGTGTCTAGTCTTGATGGCAGTCCCTCAAATTCAGGCGGATTGTAATAATTTAGATCAGCTTTGCGGTCAACGCCAACAAGGAACTTTACCCTACGACTGTGATCAATCGTGTGCTAAGTAAGTTATGAACATTGTACTTCCGGGCTTTTTAGTATAATGACCACGGGTCGTCGCAAAGAGAACAAAAAAATAGTCGGCAGAGTTACCGTTTTTTTTTTTATACTTTTAACAAAATAGGTATTTTTTTCAATGTGTAGTTCTAACGTTTTAAAAAGAAACTGTTTTCTACCCCATTTTGTTAAACATTTTTATCAAAAATTTTTCTATAGAAAATTTTTTTATCAAAAATTTTTCTTTAGAAAATTTTTTTATAAAAAATTTTTCTTTAGAAAATTTTTCTATAGAAAATTTTTTTATAGAAAATTTTTTATCAAAAATTTTTCTATAGAAAATTTTTTTATCAAAAATTTTTCTTTAGAAAATTTTTTTTTATCAAAAATTTTTCTTTATAAAATTTTTCTATAGGAAATTTTTTTTATCAGAAAAAATTTTCTACAGAAAATTTTTTTATCAAAAAATTTTCTATAGCCATTTTTTTTTAATTAAAATTTTTTTATTAAATTTTTTTTTTAAGAATTTTTCTATAGAATATGTTTTCATCAAAAATTTTTCTGTAGAAAATTTTTTTATCAAAAATTTTTCTATAGAAGATTTGAAAATTTTTTGATGTAAAAATATTTGTATCGAAAATTTTTACAGAAAAATATTTTTATCGAATAATTTTCTATAAAATCTATTTTTTATCGAACAATTTTTCTTTTTTTATATAACAACATTTATTTTATAGAAATTTTGTTTATCAAAAATTTTTCTATAGAAAATTCTATAGAATTTCTTTTATCAAAATCGAACATTTTTTAAAAAAAAATTTTCTATAGAAAATCTTTTTATCAAAAATTTTTCTATAAATAATTTTTTTATCAAAAATTTTTCCATAACATTTTTTTTGTCAAACATTTTTCTACACAAAATTTTTTTATCAAAAATTTTTCTATAGCCAATTTTTTTATCAAACATTTTTTTATAAAAGATTTTTTTATCAACAAATTTTCTGTAGAAAATTTTTTTATAAAAAATTTTTCTGTAGAAAATGTTTGATAAAAAATTTTTCTATAGAATATTTTTTTATTAAAAATTTTTCTACAGAAAATTTTTTTATCAAAAATTTTTCTACAGAAAATTTTATTATCAAAAACTTTTCTATGGATAATTTTTTTTTCAAAAATTTTTCTATAGAAAATTTTTTTATCAAAAATTTTTCTACAAAAATTGTTTTTCTCAAAAATTTTTCTATAGCCAATTTTTTATCAAAACTTTTTCTACAGAAAATTTTTTTATCAAAAATTTTTCTACAGAAAATTTTTTTATCAAAAATTTTTCTACAGAAAATTTTTTTATCAAAAATTTTTCTACAGAAAATTTTTTTATCAAAAATTTTTCTACAGAAAATTTTTTTATCAAAAATTTTTCTACAGAAAATTTTTTTGATGGTCGTGGGTTCGAGTGAGTGTTAACATAATTCTCGTTTTCAATTTCGCTTAAGAATTCAGTTAAATAGATGATCTTAACTACTGGCATCTAACAGTTGGTGACACAGTGTGCTGATGAAGTCCGTAGCGGGACAGAAAATGCAGCATTCCACACTGCTAAGTGTCACATAGTTTTTTCAGTATTCCTAAAATTTATTCATCTAATTTAAAAATCATAAATTAAAAAAATAATTTATGACATGAACCTGAGCCCGACTCGAACCCACGACCATCAACATAAATTTCTGGTTCAACTAAAAATAATTTCTTTCAAAATTTTTTTATCAAAAATTTTCTATAGAAAATTTTTTTATCAAAAATTTTCTATAGAAAATTTTTTTTATCAAAGTTTTCTGTAGAAAATTTTTTTGTCAAAGTTTTCTATAGAAAATTTTTTTGTCAAAAATTTTTCTATAGAAAATTTTTTTGTCAAAAATTTTTCTATAGAAAATTTTTTTGTCAAAAGTTTTTCTACAGAAAATTTTTTTGTCAAAAATTTTTCTATAGAAAATTTTTTTGTCAAAAATTTTTCTATAGAAAATTTTTTATCAAAAATTTTTCTATAGAATTTTTTTTTATCAAAAATTTTTCTATTAAAAATTTTTTCATTAAAAATTTTTCTACACAAAATTTTTTTTATCAAAAAATTTTCTGTAGAAAATTTGGTTATCAAAAATTTTTCTGTAGAAAATGTTTGATCAAAAATTTTTTTATCAAAAAATTTTCTATAGAAAATTTTCTTACAAAAATTTTTCTCTAGAATTTTTTTTTATCAAAATCGAAAATTTTTTTTGTCAAAAATTTTTCAATATAAAATTTTTTCATCAAAAATTTTTCTATAGAAGTTTTCATTTTCACGAGTTTTATTAATGATCGTGGTATTTACGAAAATTAAAAATATCCATCGGCTACTGGTGGTATGGGCTGCCTACTCCTGATAATGACACAGTGTAACACAAATAATATATACAGACACCACTACATGATAAAATACCAAAAACAAGACCGATGTTTACCAGTTTTGACCCAAGTAATTCTCTTTTTTATTTGCCTTCAAAGATTTTGGGCCTCGGTGTAATTTGTTGTAGCTCTTTCCAAACGAACAAAAATTGGGAACATAAAAAAGTAAAAATTTCATCTTCAAGATCAAAATCGCAGAAAAACTTAAAAAAATCGAATTTTAGCAAACCCTTCAAAATTCAAGGAAGAAATCAATGTACCTTAGACTCAATAAACCACTTTGTGGAACATATGAACTTCCTAGTAATAATTATTTTATGGTCCCTAAAGATTTGGGGCCTAGGTGTCATTTTTGCAAAAAATTTATAATTTTTTCAAGCTCATAACTTGCAAACTATTCTAAATATTGATCTTAAGATAACGTTTTTTTTTTTTTTTTGAGAAAATGATAACTTTTATGCAACTTCACTGTTCTAAAAATAGACACGACGTTATAGTGTTAAATACTATCCCCCTTTTTATCGAAGATAGACCAATTAGATACTATATATTTGCGCATTACTTATAGCAAAAAAATAATTTATTACAAATGATAAATAATTCAAATTTTCCTTTCTTTTTTTTTCTTATTCTAGATTTATTGTATGCTTTACTATGGATAATACTCCAAAAGGCATACTAAAGTCTTGCCCTCCCGGTCAATATTATGATCCTTCGCTGAAAAGATGCACCATCAATAAGCCGCAACGCTGTACTTGAACCTTCAGCAATTTGAAGGCCTAGAAGTTTCACACTTTTGTGAGACTTCATTGAAGTAACCATTACAGTAATATATCCAACCCAAATATTGACCCGATAAGAGATAACAATAGACGTATCTGAAATTAAGAGTTTAATTGTAATTTTGAAATAAATATTTAGTTAAAATAAATTTGGTTTTCTTACTCTTTGCATGAGGGATCATCGGTTAAAAAGTAACCGGTTTTTCCTATTTCTCCACAGATCATATTTGGATCTCGTGGAATTGGCTTTATTGTGGGGGTTGTAGGTGTTGATATTTTCGCAGTTGTTCCGGTTGTCGCTTCAGTTGTCTCGGTTGTAGTTTCTTGACTTGTAATTTCTGTAGTTGTAGTTTTGTCGGTTGTTATTTCTGTAGTTTTTTCGCTTGTTATTTCTGTAGTTGTAGATGGCTCGGTAGGTAACTCTGTAGTTGTGGTTTTTTCGGTTGTAGTTGTCTCTTCCGTTGTGGTTGTCTCAGTAGTAGTAGAGGTAGGTAACTCTGTAGTTGTAGTTTCTTTGGTTGTAATTTCTGTAGTTGTAGTTTTTTCAGTTGTAGTTGTTTCTTCCGTTGTGGTTGTCTCGGTAGTAGTAGTTGTTGGTATTTCCGTAGTAGTTTCTGTTGGAATTGCACTAGTTTCTGTAGTAGGACTAGAAGTTTCAGTTGGTGTTATACTTATTTCGGTTGTGGTCTCGGTAGACATCTCTGTAGTAGCTACTGTGGTTGATACAGTATTACCTGTACAAGATGGCTTAAAAAGAAATATATATAAGTATGTAAATGCAAATTTTATTTACGGCAAGAAAAAATTTAAAATGAGAAATTTTGGAAAAATTTCCTTTTAAAAAAGGAAATTTTTGAAAAATTTCCTATAAAAATAGGAAATTTTTGAAAAATTTGCTATAAAAATAGGAAATTTTTGAAAAATTTCCTACAAAAAATTGGAAATTTTTGAAAAATTTCCTACAAAAAATAGGAAATTTTTGAAAAATTTCCTATAAAAATAGGAAATTTTTGAAAAATTGAATATAATAATAAGGAAACTATTAGGTCAATATTAATGCTGTTGATATTAATATTTACCTCGTTCTCCTCTTCGGGCACACAAACTTGTCGGAAATTATAATTACAAATGTAACCCTTGGGACAAGAACGTATTGTACCTAAAACTGGAGTATTGCCACCGAAACAATAACCATAGGTGGTCTCATCTAGACAGGCAAAGGCCCCATTAGTTAACTCACATTCACCGCAATAATCGTGATAACACAAGGGCTTATAGCCCTCCTCCGACAAGCGACAAATTAGTAAATCATCCGTACAAAAACTATTGCCAGGACATTTGGTAATCGTGGCTGTTGGTTTACCCTGGTAGCAAGTAGAAAAATGTTGTTCATCCAAACATGAAATTTTGCTGCCGGAAATGCATTGATTACAATTGTCGACTAGGGCCGAAAAACTGAGATTTGATAAAATTGTTAGAATCTGGGGTTTTGAAGAAAAAAGCTTATGATTTTTCGTTTAATTGAAATGGTAAAAATTTATACGCACAATAATAACTTTGAAGGTTATTTTTAACATTTTTGTTGATTTCTGTAATTTTTTTTTATTTTTGCGAATTTTTTTTATTTGTTGTCTAACACGTTCCGCCTAATCTTGTTAACTGATGAATAATATTTGTTCTAATATTTAGTTTTTAGAGTCATTTCCCCAAAATTTCTGTTTATTTTGATCGATAATAAAGATAAAAGGGCACTTTTAGTTTCTTACTTTCTTCGAAGTTCGTTTAATTTTGCACAGTGGTTCCAAAATGGTATTATTTTTGGAACGCGAATTGTTAAGAGTAAAACATACACATACACATATAACTACAAATGATAAAGTCAGTTCTAACTTTCCTATAAAATAAGAAATTTTTTTTTTTAATTTTCCTATAAAATTAAGAAAATTTTTTAAAATTTCCTATTAAAATACGAAATTTTTGAAAAATTTTCTATAAAAATAAGAAATTTTTCAAAACTTTCCTATAAAAATTAGAATTTTTTGAAAAATTTCCTATAAAAATAAGAATTTTTTGGAAAGTTTCCTATAAAAATAAGTATTTTTTGAAAAATTTCCTATAAAAATAAGATTTTTTTTGAAAAATTTCCTATAAAAATAAGAAATTTTTGAAAAATTTTCTATAAAAAAGATTTTTTTTTTAATTTCCTATTAAAATACGAAATTTTTGAAAAATTTCCTATAAAACTAAGAAATTTTTTTAAAATTTCCTATTAAAATACGAAATTTTTTGAAAAATTTCCAATAAAAATAAGAATTTTTTGAAAAATTTCCTATAAAAATAAGAAATTTTTGAAAAATTTGCTATAAAAATAAAATTTTTTAAAAAATTTCCTATCAAAATAAGAAATTTTTAAAAAATTTCCTATAAAAATAAGAAATTTTTGAAAAATTTCCTATAAAAATAAGAAATTTTTGAAAAATTTCCTATAAACTTAAGAAATTTTTGAAAAATTTCCTATAAAAATATGAAATTTTTGAAAAATTTTCTATAAAAATTAGAAAATTTTGAAAAATTTCCTATAAAAATAAGAAACTTTTTAAAAATTTCCTATAAAAATAGGAATTTTTTGAAAAATTTCCTATAAAAATAAGAAATTTGTTAAAAATTTCGTATGAAAATAAAAAACTTTTACAAAATTTCCTATAAAAATTAGAAATTTTTTAAAAATTTCCCATAAAAATAAGAAACTTTTTAAAAATTTCCTATAAAAATAGGAATTTTTTGAAAAATTTCATATAAAAATAAGAAATTTGTTAAAAATTTCGTATGAAAATAAAAAACTTTTACAAAATTTCCTATAAAAATTAGAAATTTTTTAAAAATTTCCCATAAAAATAAGAAACTTTTTAAAAATTTCCTATAAAAATAGGAATTTTTTGAAAAATTTCCTATAAAAATAAGAAATTTTTCAAAAATTTCATATAAAAATAAAATTTTTTGAAAAATTTCCTATAAAAATAAGAAATTTTTGAAAAATTTCCTATAAAAATAAGAAATTTTTGGAAAATTTCCTATAAAAATAAGAAATTTTTGAAAAATTTCCTATAAAAATATAAAATTTTTGAAAAATTTCCTATAAAAATTAGAAAATTTCCTATAAAAATAAGAAATTTATAAAAATTTCGTATGAAAATAAAAAACTTTTACAAAGTTTCCTATAAAAATTAGAAATTTTTTAAAAATTTCCCATAAAAATAAGAAACTTTTTAAAAATTTCCTATAAAAATAGGAATTTTTTGAAAAATTTCCTGTAAAAATAAGAAATTTTTGAAAAATTTCCTGTAAAAATAAGAAATTTTTGAAAAATTTCCTGTAAAAATAAGAAATTTTTGAAAAATTTCCTCTAAAAGTAAGAAATTTTTGAAAAATTTCCTCTAAAAGTAAGAAATTTTTGAAAAATTTCCTATAAAAATAAGAAATTTTTGAAAAATTTCCTATAAAAATAAGAAATTTTTAAAAAATTTCCTATAAAAATAAGAAATTTTTGAAAAATTTCCTATAAGAATAAGAAATTTTTGAAAAATTTCCTATAAGAATAAGAAATTTTTGAAAAATTTCCTATAAAAATAAGAAATTTTTGAAAAATTTCCTATAAAAATAAGAAATTTTTGAAAAATTTTCTATAAATATAAGAAATTTTTGAAAAATTTCCTATAAAAATAAGAAATTTTTGAAAAATTTCCTATAAAAATAAGAAATTTTTGAAAAATTTCCTATAAAAATAAGAAATTTTAAAAAAATTTCAGATAAAAATGAGAAATTTTTGAAAAATTTCCTATAAAAATAAGATATTTTTGAAAAATTTTTTATAAAAATAAGAAATTTTTGAAAAATTTCCTATAAAAATAAGAAATTTTTGAAAAATTTCCTATAAAAATAAGAAATTTTTGAAAAATTTCCTATAAAAATAAGAAATTTTTGTAAAATTTCCTATAAAAATAAGAAATTTTTGAAAACTTTCCTATAAAAATAAGAAATTTTTGAAAAATATCCTATAAAAATAAGAAATTTTTGAAAAATTTCCTATAAAAATAAGAAATTTTTGAAAAATTTCTTATAAAAATTAGAAAATTTTGAAAAATTTCCTATAAAAATAAAAAACATTTTGGGAAATTTAACACCTGACTAAACTATTCAATAGCGACATCTATAATTTTTGTCACTTAATTCAAAAATGTATAGAACATTTAGTCAGTTTTGATCGCCAGTGTACGTATAACTATCTCTTAATTCACAAGATACCAAATTATAGCCACATATAAAATGTATTTTACCAATGTCAAATTTTTTTGCAAAAAACCCTGAGAATTTTTTTTTTTTTAATAACAAGTCGCAATGCCGAATTCCCAAAAATATTTGTTAAGGTGAGACTTCGGACCTTACCTATGCTCACTACAATAGTTCGCAAAATTAAACTTTTTGCATTAGATTTGATCGCCAATGTATTTTTTTTATTCTTTGTGATCATTCTGACTATAAAATTGATTTAAATCTTATATTCTTTAAATTGGTTGGTTTCAAAATTTTTTTTTGTGAAAAATTTCACATTTTTGATAATGCTGATCCATTGATTTTATCATATCTTTGGAACGGGTTGTTCGATTTTGCCTCAGAATGTAATAGCCACTAAAATGATCTTTAAGTCGCTTTAAGATAATTTATTTATATGTTTTACGGATTCGAAGTTATTTGCACTTAAAAAAAAATTAGAAAAACATTCCTTTTTTTTTCATAAAAAATTTTCTTTTTTATTGTGAATTTCTACTGTATAAGAGCTATAGTCAAATATGAACCGATTTCAAAAAAAATCTGGTTAAGTGAATTTTGTATATATTAGCAATATTTCTTTAAAATTTTATCAAAATATACTGAAATTTGTAGTCAAAATCTAAATTGCGGAAAGTAAGGCCTATGCATAGGCCTACTTTTCATAGCTATGGGAGGAGGATAGCAACTCTCGATCGGAACAATCAATATGTGGAACAATAAAGAAATTCTTCATCAATATTAAAAAAAAATGTTTTCAAAATAAATAAATTACGAAATTATTTGTAATAAAAATTATTTAAAATGAATGGAAAATTCCAGACCTAGTCCCCGAATTAGTTTGCAGAAAATTCTTTAGTATGAATAAAAATAAGGTTTTTAGTACATTTTTGCAAATTCGTTTATTTATTTTAATTAAAATTCGTAAAAATGATCTATGAAATAAAAAAAATCTTCAGTAGAACTAAAAAATTAAAAAAAAAAACATTACTTGATATATTCGGTCCATATTTTTAATTAGATATATACAATTGATGGTTGGTATTTAAGATTCCGAATATAATACTCCTACTTGTTTATATTCATATTTATAAATCAGTTTCCAAATATCTTCTTGTAGTTGATCTTATAAATTGCAAGATCGCTAATGCGATAAACGTGAATTTCATCTTGAATTCTGTTACTGTTAATTCTGGCCAATAGAAGTCCAACTATTTATATCAAAAGCCATGAGTGTAACTAATTTTAATTTGTTAGCATGACCTATATATTTATAAATTTTGATATTATCGAGATTAATTTAAAGGTCAACTATGAGCAGGTGTGTTTTTACCTGCGGCAAATAAGTTTTGCTATACTGATATGATATTTTGTTTTTAACTGACCATAGAATACAAATTTTCCAGAAAATGTTATTTTTTTTAATCTTCACAATAGGGAAAGTAGAGCGGGTTAGGCCGGTAATATGGTATACTAACATTACACTTAAAATGGCACTAAGAATAACGGAACTACGAGCTATAGTTTACTATAGTTTCAGAGAATCAAGTAACGATATTTTTATTGGTAATTCTGGGAGTCAGTTCGTCTGATAGACTTTTTTTGGGTTCGAGCTAAAACATAATTTTTGGTATCAAAGATGTATTTATATTATTTTTTTATGAAAAACTAAAATGCTTGGTAAAGAGTGTTCTAAAAAAATATGTATTTACTATTTTAGACAAAATTTATCCATAGTGCAAGAAATAATTTATTTTTTGATCAAGTTAGTTTCTATAGATATGTCAGATACTATTATTTTAGAAATTATTAATTTTCAATAGTTATTTCAATCAAAATGGACTGCGAAAAAAAAGTTCGTGAAAATATAATTAAAACTTTTCAAAAAAATCCGTCATGGACTTTTAAAAAAATAGCTAAAAATTTGAAAGTTGACCCTCGAACGGTTTCTAATGCCATCAGACGGTATAAGGAAAACCTGAGCATTGAAAGAAAACCAGGATCAGGAAGAAAAAAAGGTCCTACAGATATTGGTAAGGCAAAAGAAGTCGAGCGACTCTTTCGAATAACGCCTAACACTTCTTTAAGAAAAGCAGCTCGTACGGTGAAATGTTCTACGAATTTTGCACATAGAGTCAAAGCTTATACTGGACTGAAGACATACAAAGTCCAAAAGGTTCCAGATCGCAATGCTATAAAGAACTTAGAAGCAAAAAAACGAGCGAAAAAATTGAAGTCTGATTTTATAAAAAATTACACCTGTTGTGTGATGGATGATGAAACATACGTACTGGCAGACTTTTCTCAACTTCCTGGTCAAGATTTTTATGTTGCTGATAAACGGGGCAATGTTTGGCAAGAGTTTCGCACAAAAAACAAACAAAACTCCCTAAGAAGTTTCTCGTGTGGCAAGCTATTTGCAGTTGTGGCAAAAGAAGTAAAGTATTTGTGGCATCTGGCACAATAAACACAGAAATTTATATAAAGGAGTGCCTACAAAAACGGTTGTTACCCTTGTTAAGAGAGCACAGAGTGACTACATTTTTTTGGCCCGATTTGGCATCATGCCATTATGGAAAAAAGGCACTTGAGTGGTACTCAAAGAATAATGTCATTTTTGTACCACGAGAGGCAAATCCACCTAACTGTCCAGAACTTCGGCCTGTGGAAAGGTATTGGGCTCTGGTAAAAAAGGAATTGAAGAGCACAGGAAAGATTTCCAAGAACATGTCCGATTTTAAGCGCAGGTGGAACACATGCTCCAAAAAGGTATCAGAAGCAACTGTAAAATCTTTAATGGGAGGGTTTCCGAAAAAAGTCGATAATTTTGCAAAACCCGAGTACTAAGAAAACATTTTAATGCTAAATGATTTTGTATAATATGTCATTATATTTGCGTATTTTGTAGAGTTTTTATATTAAAAGGTTTGATTTTTATTTAAGAAAATCCAACTACAAATTTTATTTAGAGCACTCTTTAAGTAGCAGAATATACCAGGTAGAACTAAAATTAACCTCCGTGGAAATGCAAAAATGTTTATACACTTCACCACCATAGGTGGAAAGGCTCCCAGTAAAACTTTTCATTACCAAATAATGAGTTAAACAGTTAAACTATTGAACACGAGCTACTTACTCATTCGCTGTTTAAATCATTACATTAACATGGGGATGTCATTGGAGGCAAGTACTTACCAATTGCAGAAATGTAATGACTTGGGTAAGCAATTTGAAAGCAACAACAACAACAGCAACAACTTTGTTGTTTTATTAAAAAAACATATATTTTTAAACGAAATACAAAATTTGTTTATGATTCCATGGGGACTCGAACCCAGACCCTCCGACTGCTAGGCAGAGACTCTTCCACTGAGCTACTTCATATGTTGAAAACTTAGCAGCTTATAATTAATATAAACAATTTTTATTTTTAGATCCAAAATCATGTGAAAATAACTTTGTTTTTCCCTGCTTTTCTTTGCTTTGTTGTAATTTTTGGAAAAATATTTTTATACGATTTTTTGTAATTATTTTAAAACTTTTTTAAAATTATTTTAAAACTTAAACAATTTAAATCTTCTTTTTTGTATAAGTTTTTACATAGGATTAATTCTTACTTACTTAAATGTTACAACCGGTTAAGGTCAAAGTCCGAGCATATTTTAGAATTCCATGGATTTCGATCTTGTGCGAATATTCTCCAATTTTATAGGCCAAGCTTTGAAAAATGTTCCTCTACTTGGTCTTTCTATCGAAGTTTCTTCTTCTTCATTGTATTTTTTTTCAAGAGAGGGTTACTAGCCCGTAATCCTAACCCATTTTTATCGATCTTATGGGACAACTCTCGGAACATGTTAAACTATCTCCCCGAGTGATACCATGAGGAGGTGTGTGTCCACAGTTGAGATGAAGGATGACCCAGATAAGTTGGGCTTACCAAGTTAAGACCAATTAGAATCGTGTTTGGTATTCAACATCCCCTTTTTCATTAACGTGAGTTAATTTTACAAATTTTTTTTTACAGAAGATAATATTTAAGTTCTTAAAATTCAAAAATTATTTAAAAAGACTCTTTTAATGAAAAAAAAAAACTAAAAAAAGTTGTTGTCCTTGGTGGGATTTGAACCGGGGCCATTCAGTTAAAATTACCATCTTAATTACAAATAAGTACTTCTGTAATAACTTATTATTTTTTCGGATGGTATGTTGTAGTCGTTACAAGGTAACCAGTTATCAGAGTACTTGCTATTACCAAAGTTTTGCTGGGCTATTATAAGTTTGTGCTAACGTATGTAACACATAGAAATATTTGCCGTAGACCCACCTTTTATACCAATAGGCTCAGAGTCGATTCTGAGTCGATATAGCGATGTCAGTCCGTCCGTCTAGCTGGCTGGACCCCCATGCAAACCATGTAATCAAAGTACAGGTCGCAATTCTAAAGATAATTTGATGAAATTTGGCACATATCATGTTTTTTTTTTTAATACGGGAAAATGGCCATTGAAATTCGTCAAAATCAGTCCATTATTTATGGTACCTCACATAGGTCCCACTTCCCGGAATTGATATTTTCGCCACAAATATCAATATTTTTCATGAAATTAAAAACAAATACTGCTTATGTTAACCAAAATCACTACACCAAATTTCGCTGGAATCAGTCCACATTTGACCATAGCACCCATACAAACTCTTCTGTCAAAACGCACTAAATGAGACAAAAATCACTAAAACGCTCATAAATCTGATGATAATGAGAAAAAAAAACTGTAATCAATTTTCTAAATTTGGAGATAATCCGTCCACATAGACCTTAGGTCTCATGTAAGTCCAAGTGACTTAAACAGCTTAAATATATGGGCAAATCCTGCGTGACGGACGACACATTTGTACGGATTTTATTGTACTTAAATGTATCCCATTGTCGTTCTACACTAGATAGCCTTGCACAGATTTCAGAAAATATTAGCCAATCGATTGTGCTATCGAATGAAACTTGTTAATTTACATACTTCTTTTGAAGGAAAAAGATATTCGCTTATAAATTACTGTGACGGACGCTACAAAAAATGGAAGTGACTTTTTTTCAATACATGTTTTTTAATTTTCATCGAGTCGGCCATAGTAATAAAGAAATTGTAAATATATTTTTTTAAATATGAAATAAATCATTGAAAATAATGGTGTTATTTGTTCCCGAATTTCATGTCCTTCCTGTTTATTTTCGCCGTTAAAAATACGATTTTTGGGCACAAGATAATATTTCGCAAAACGGCTACATAAATATATTTATTTAAAGTTTTACACTTTTTACATCTTATTTTTTGTCCCAAGAATGCATCGGATAGCTGTTAGAGAGTCCCAAAAATAAAAAAATTTTCAAAAGCATTAAATTTGCCCCACTCTATGTTTTTTTAACACCTAATACCTTAAATTTGATCTGTGGATACAGACAGTGTTAATGCTTTGTGACTAAGACACACATGTGTTCGTAAATTTTGTATTTTGAAAAAAAATATATACTGTGACGGACGCTACACACTTTCATTTACATATTATTCTGTAAAATGCTATATTAACATCTATATATTTTTAGCCTAGTGTAAAGCATATTATAAGTTCTCTTAACGAACCAAGTTCAATTGTAGATAAAAGATAAATTGCACTAGTCAAATAAAAAAAAACTTTATTTCTGTGATGGACGCTACACACTGAGAGCCCGGATTTGCCCATATGTTTTAAGAACATGTTTGCAAGATGACAAAATTTAACAAATATTTGTCTTTATAAAGGAAAAAGAACACCTTTGACCCCAGTGGTGAGCGGTATCGTATGGCCGGGCTTGAGCGACTATAGCACTTTCTTACTTGTTTTTATAGGAAACTTTTCAAAAATGTATAGGAAATTTCACAAAAATTAATGATTTTTAAATGAAATTTTTATAGGAAAATTTTCTAAAATTTCTTATTTTTATAGAAAAATTTCTTATTTTTATAGAAAAATTTCTTATTTTTATAGAAAATTTTTCAAAAATTTCTTATTTTTATAGGAAATTTTTCAAAATTTTCTTATTTTTATAGGAAATTTTTCAAAAATTTCTTATTTTTATATAAAATTTCTTATTTCTAAATAAAATTTTTCAAAAATGTTTTATTTTTATAGGAAATTTTTCAAAAATTTCTTATTTTTATAGGAAATTTTTCAAAAATTTCTTATTTTTATAGGAAATTTTTCAAAAATTTCTTATTTTTATAGGAAATTTTTCAAAAATTTCTTATTTTTATAGGAAATTTTTCAAAAATTTCTTATTTTTATAGGAAAATTTTTCAAAAATTTCTTATTTTTATAGGAAATTTTTTAAAAATATCTAATTTTTATAGGAAATTTTTTAAAAATTTCTTATTTTTATAGGAAATTTTTCAAAAATTTCTTATTTTTATAGGAAAATTTTACAAAAATTTCTTATTTTTATAGGAAATTTTTCAAAAATATCTTATTTTTATAGGAAATTTTTCAAAAATTTCTTATTCTTATAGGAAAATTTTCAAAAATTTCTTATTTTTAGAGGAAATTTTTCAAAAATTTCTTATTTTTATAGGAAATTTTTCAAAAATTTCTTACTTTTATAGGAAATTTTTCAAAAATGTTTTATTTTTATAGGAAATTTTTGAAAAATTTCTATAAAAATAAGAAATTTTTGAAAAATTTCTATAAAAACAAGAAATTTTTGAAAAATTTCTATAAAAATAAGAAATTTTTGAAAATTTTCCTAAAAAAATAGGAAATTTTTGAAAAATTTCCTATAAAAGAAGAAATTTTTGAAAAACTTCCTATAAAATAAGAAATTTTTGAAAATTTTCCTATAAAAATAAAAAATGTTTGAAAAATTTCCTATAAAAATAAGAAATTTTTGAAAAAATTCCTATAAAAATAAGAAATTTTTGAAAAATTTTCTATAAAAATACGAAAGTTTTGAAAAATTTCTCTATAAAAATAAGAAATTTTTGAAAAATTTTCTATAAAATTAAGAAATTTTTAAAAAGTGTCTATAAAATAAAAAAAATGGAACATTTCCTATAACAATAAGAAAATTTTGAAAAATTTTCTTTAAAAATAAAAAAAATTTTGAAATATTTCCTCAGAAAATAAGAAATTTAAAAAAATAGAAATTTTTGAAAAATTTCTATAAAAATAAGAAATTTTTGAAAAATTTCTATAAAAATAAGAAATTTTTGAAAAATTTCTATAAAAATAAGAAATTTTTGAAAAATTTCTATAAAAATAAGAAATTATTGAAAAATTTCTATAAAAATAAGAAATTATTGAAAATTTTCTATAAAAATAAGAAAATTTTGAAAAATTTCTTATAAAAATAAGAAATTTTTGAAAATTTTCTTATAAAAATAAGAAATTTTTGAAAAATTTCTTATAAAAATAAGAAATTTTTAAAAAATTTCTTATAAAAATAAGAAATTTTTAAAAAATTTCTTATAAAAATAAGAAATTTTTAAAAAATTTCTTATAAAAATAAGAAATTTTTAAAAAATTTCTTATAAAAATAAGAAATTTTTGAAAAATTTTCTATAAAAATAAGAAATTTTTGAAAAATTTCTTATAAAATAAGAAATTATTAAAAAAAATTGCTGTTAAAATAAGAAATTTTTTGAATATTTTTCGGAAAAAAATAATCCTTCCAGAAAGAAGTTTTATTTAAAACGAATAAAACAAGTGACTAGGTCCGCTGTTAGTTTGAAGAAAATTCTTAAGAATGAATAAGGTAACGTTTTTAGTACATTTATCAATCCATTTGTTTATTTTTATTAAATTTCGTAAAAATTATCTGATATGAAATGACAAAAATGTTTACCTAATTAAAATTTGTATCAAAACAACCCCATAACTAAAAAATTAAAAACAACATTTGATTTGACTAAAGCTTTTGTGAGCTGCATAATTTTATAATTTTCTTTAATTTTACAAGCCATTTTAACCGAATTTAGTCCCAAGAATTTACCAACAATACCAGCAAACGTTACAAATTTTTTGGCATTTGGTCCACATTTTAAATTAGATGCACCCTCGAAGATATGTTTCTAAATTTAATACAATTTGATGGTGGGTATACACGATTCGGCACAGCCGAATATAACACTTTTTGTAAAAATGTAACAAAAATAATTGGTACATTATACCCAAGTTTCCAGAAATCTTCTTGTAGTTGTAGTTATAGTAAACTTCGTATTAGTGTTACCAATATTGTTCACCCCCATAGCCATAAGAGATAAATGCAAGATCGCCAATGAGAAATACGTGAATTTCATGTTGATTTCTTCGAATTGTCACTGTCAATTCTGGTCCATAAAAGTCCAACTATTTATATCAAAAGCCATGAGTGTAATTAATTTAAATTTGTAAGCATGGCCTATATAATTAAAAGTTTTGATATTATCGTTATTAATTTAAAGGTCAACTATGAGCAGGTGTGTTTTTTCTTTAATCAAGTTACCTGCAGCAAATAAGTTTTACTACACTGTGATATTTTGATTAATTTTTTTTTTTAGAAAACATAACTTCAAAGTAGAGTAAGTATAATGGATAAGGCTGGTGATGTGGTATAGTAACATTCCTCTTAAAATTACAATATATAAATAAAGGAAATACGAGCTATATTTTGTTATTCTCAGAGATTCCAAAGACAAACGATATGTTTTATTTTTTCTGGGATTCAGTTAAAAAATCGACTTTATTGGGTTGGAGTTAAAACATAATTTTTGGCATCAAAGATGTTTCTAAATTTTTATACCCTTCAATAGGTGAAAGGGTATTATAAGTTTGTGCTGATGTATGTAAGTAATATGCTTAGAATCACTTTCTGAGTCGATTTAGCGATGTCCGTCCGTCTGGCTGGCTGGCTGGACCCCCATGTAAACCTTGTAATCAAACTACAGGTAGCAATTCTCAAAATAATTTGATGAAATTTTGTACAGATCATTTTTTTGATATTGAAATTGGTCAAAATCGGTCCATTATTTATGGTACCTCCCATAGGTCCCACTTCCCGGAATTGACATATTGGCCACAAATATCAATATTTTTCATGAAATTTAAAACAAATACTGCTTATGTAAACTAAAATCACTGTAATAAATTTCGTTGAAATCGGTTCATATTTGACCATAGCTCCCATACAAACTTTTCTTTAAAAACGCACTAAATGAGACAAAAATCACTAAAAAGCTCGTAAATCTGAAGATAATGTTAATTTTAAGTTTATTTTTTACATATATAATTTGTATAACAACTGTAATCAATTTGCCAAATTTCGAGATAATCGGTCCACATTTGACCCTAGCTCTCGTATAAGTCCAAATATCGGAAGCAGCTTATATAAAAGTTTTGAGAAAATGTTTGTATGATGGCAAAATTTAGCAAATATTTGTCTTTATATAGGAAAAATAACACCATTGACCTTAGTGGTGAAGGGTATCGTATGGTCGGGCTTGACCGACTATAGCACTTTCTTACTTGTTTTTATTAGTAATGGTAGACCCCAAAAAAATTATACCGATCGACTCGGGAGGATCATCGGCTAAGCAATTTCTGTCTGTCTGTCTGTCTGTCTGTCTGTCTGTCTGTCTGTCTGTCTGTCTGTCTGTCTGTCTGTCCGTCTGTCCGTCTGCCTAATTTTGATGTACAGCAAATTCCCGAAAGTACGTATCTAAGAAATTTTGTTTACATTTTGTAAGTAAATGGTGGTTAAATTGTAAGAGCCAATGTTGAATGTAAACCACACCTAAACGCCAAGTTTTTTTCCGAATTTTATTTGACATTTCTCTATTTCAGACTTACTCAATTTGAACCATGGAGAGATACACAATCCAACAACGTGTTAAAGTTATCCAGACTTATTATGAAAATGGGCGTTCAAATCAAAATGCATATCGTGCACTTCGTGATTTTTTTGGTCAATTTGATCGTCCAAATGTGCGTACAATGGCAAAAATCGTGGAAAAATTCGAGCAAACCGGGTCTGTAGAAGATGTGAGAACACCAGTGCATGCTCGTACAGCTCGTACTGCAGAAAATATTGCTGCTGTTCGCGATAGTGTGGCTGAAGAGCCGTCCACCTCAACTCGTCGTCGTGCCCAACAATTGCACCTCTCAAGCTCGTCGTTGATGAACATTTTACATAAAGACTTGCATTTACACGCTTACAAGGTGCAATTGGCTCAAGAACTAAAGCCTCTTGACCATTCCAAACGTCGTGAATGGGCAGAATGGTGGCAAGAAATGGCAACAGTGGATTATCAATTTTCGAAGCAAATCATCTTCAGTGATGAGGCACATTTCACCTCAGTGGATTCGTCAATAAACCGAATTGTCGCATTTGGGCGAATGAGAGTGATTGTCGAAAAACCAACGCACAGACAAAGAGTGACTGTTTGGTGCGGTTTATGGGCTGGCGGCATCATCGGGTCGTATTTTTTCCAAAATGAGGCCGGTCAGGCAGTTACTGTGAATGGTGTTCGCTATCGTGAGATGATAACGAACTTTTTATGGCCCGAATTAGAAGATATGGATGTGGACGATATGTGGTTTCAGCAGGACGGTGCCACTTGCCACACAGCTAACGAAACAATGGCTCTTTTGCGCAACAAATTCAATGGCCGTGTTATCTCACGTAATGGCGATGTCAATTGGCCACCAAGATCATGTGATTTGACACCGTTGGACTTTTTTCTTTGGGGTTATTTGAAAGAAAAGGTGTACGTCGATAAGCCAGCAACAATTCAAGAGCTAAAGGATGAGATAATTCGGCACATTAACGGCATAGAACCTCCATTATGCCTCAGGGTCATCGAAAATTTGGACCATCGGATGGAGGTGTGCCGCCATGGTCGTGGCGCCCATTTGGCCGATATTTTGTTCCATACATAATTGAATAATACCAATATATCACAATAAAATTAAATTACAATAATTTCCTAAATAGTTTGTGTTTTATTCAAAATCAACATCGGCCCTTGAAATTTAACCACCCGATAGTTTTTCAGCGATATCTCAGGTGTTTGTGGACCGATTGTGATGAAATTTGACAGCGTCAAATTAATTAATAAAACCTGATATATAAACTCCACAAATCTGATTGTGAATACCATTCAAATTGTACCGATCGGCATGAGAATCGATTTCGCTACGTCCGTCCGTCTGTTTGTTTGTCCTTCCGTCCATTCATCCGTTCGTCCGTCCGTCTGTCTGTCTATCTTTGATCTATATCGGTCCGCTAACTTCAGAGTTTTACATAACTAATCAAAAACTTTCACTGGTTGGCGTTTTTGGGTTGCATGCCAGAATACTCAATCTAAAGGCATCTACATAGGAAGCATCTTTTTTGCAGGGTTTATCTGATCTATCGAACTTTATTAAATGTTCGTAAAGTAGACACATATATCGAAGCTACTGGCTGGCTTAAATAAGCATTCTCTACTTGTATCATTATCTTTCACAAAGGCACCACTTTAGAACCCAAGTGACGCTGACTTCGACATCAGCCACCTGCCCAACCTAACCTTTGGGTCCATAACTATTCTAGATGATGACGAAACCGAAAAGTTTTTCGTTTTCCGACTCTAAATTTAAAAGATTTTTTGCATATAATACTAGTATAACCAAATATTTCGAGGAATTACATTTAGTATGAACAAAAGAAAATTAATATACATATCAAGCATTTGTGTGGGGCTCAACTAAGTCAGTAATCAGAAACTATATAATTATCAATATATTCTTATGATTTTGTACTTTTCTTTTGGAACACCTTTGGTGAAGGGTATCCAAGTAGGGTATACCACTCTTACTTGTTATAATTGAAAGACTAAAATACTTGAAAATTACTATCAAAGACTATAAAATAGATAGTTCACTCTTCATTATCTGAGAACAGCAAACTATAGTTCGTATTCCTGTTATTCTTATATTGTCACATGCTATACCACTTTACCCGCTTATTTTACGCTTTGAAGTCAATTTAAAATCTTTTGGAAAATTTATATTCAATGATCACTTAAAAACAAAATTTCATAGTGTAGCAAAACTTATTTGCCACAGCACAGTGGTTTACGGACGCTTTTTTTTGGAAATAATTCTGTAACTTTTGAACGACTGGAGATATTTGAATGAAATTTGACATGGTGGTAGTCAAGGAGTATTTGAGTTGGTTTTTAAAAGCACTGATCCATGAGGGGTCGGGAGAGTGATTGATGGACCTTCAAAGTTGGTCACCTCGGGTGTTCGATTTTTTTAAAAATTCGCCAAAAATCCATTTATGTATGGATTGAAAAGAAATTTTAAACTTAAGTTGTCCTTGAGAAGATCTACAAAAAATATGCTTAAATGTGTAGGTTATCTCCTTTGGATTTCGAGATATTTGGGTAAAAAGGAATTTTTAGGTTGATTTTTTACCTCTTTTTTTAAGCTTTTTTTGATCTGGTGGACGCATCTGAGGACCAAAAATTTTTTAAGAATATTCTTTAAATTTGTAATAAAATTCTGAATAATTTTTGTGCAAGTTAGTTATAGAAATCTTCTTTTGTTTAAAAGTTAAAAATATTCAAAGTTGAAACTTACAAAAAATTTCGCTTTTTTTTTAGTTTTTCCCCAAAAGATAGCTATATTTTTTCACTAATAAAAAAATATTTTCTTAAGAAACATAAAAAGATTTTTAAAGTTTTTAAAAGAAAACATAATGAGAATGCGTATAAAACAAATTTCTTGCTAATTGGACTTTTGGTCCTCGCACATGTCCTCTCCAAAAAATGGCAATTTGTAAAAAAAAAAATTAGTTTAAACAAAAATTTCTCAAAAGGCAAAGCACCGATTTGAAAAAAATTATAATGTTCATATTTTCCAATATATCTGTTATTGATTAGAAAAGTTTTTTCTGAAACGCGCTGCAAATAGAGACAGTGTTGCCATATTTGTAAAAAAACTCATTTTTTGAAACACCTTTTTCCCCAGTTGGGAATTGGGGAATTTTTAAGTTAAAATTGGGAATTTTTTTTAGTCTATTGCTTTTACATCTTATTGGTCTACATTACCACAAAATTTCATTGTAATATCTTTATCCATGTCATTTCCACAGAATATCAAAGATTAAAAATATTTTCCTTAAAAAAGCAGAAAAACAATTTTTTTTTTGTTTTACGATACAAAGTGTAAAAAAAGTAACGCACTTAAAAAAAACTTTTACTTAGTGCTAATCTCCTAGTCTTTCCCGATCTAATGATACTAAACATGTATATAAAGCATTAATACCGAGTCTTAAAAAACTCTGAAAAGTTTGGCCCCCGTAGCATTTTTACACTGTTTATTTAAATATAAGTGATGAATTTGTGCATATAAAATTAATAATCATACTCAAATATTTCACTATAAGATGACAATGATCCTTCGATAACAAACAAATATTTTTTTATTTTTTTAAAGAAAATATCATGAGGATTTATGAAATATCAAAATGTAAATAATTTGTACTTATATTAAAAGGTGAAATACATTTTATTGAAGTATTTGTAGTTAAAGTTTAAACTTACAGTTTTTATTACATATTTATATAAAAGTAGTTATTTACTTAATTTTTATTTTCAGTAAAATAATCAGTACAATCTATTATATCAAGAACCTCTTCCAGGTGTTCGTTTTCAGAAGTTTTTGTATAACTGCTCCACCATTTCTTTCTTATCGTTGATAGAGCAGGATCAGAAGACAACAAGAGATAATTTATTAGATCCTGATTTTGCGATTTTCTTGTGCATTTTCTGGTATTAAATAGTTGGATATACTTGAAATCTGAATTCCGCGCTTCCTGGGCCTCTTCTGTCAGTTCACCAAGTGGGAGAAGATTTGATTCAATTATTTCACGACCATGTTGAAGGACTTTATGAACTGTTGGTGTAATTTCTTTCCAGTGATACAAATGTCGTATACGAGTTAACGCGTTGAGGGCATAGCAATGAAATTTTTCAGCATTTATTTGATATTTGCTATTTATTGCCGATAATATTACGTAACATTTACGAAGAACTTCCTCATCAATTCCAGTAATCTTTGAAGTTGTTTCATAATTTTCAAAGAATCGCCTGGCCGTATTACCATCGTTTGTACTGCCATATCCTACAAGTGGTTTGTCTATGTTTAGACCCGTCATAGTTTTGAATTCTTCCTGAATCCTTTTTTTTTCACTGGATCTCATTTCAATCAGTTCCTTATTATTTCTCACGGATTTTAGCTGATTATCAGGTATATTCCTATATTTCAGATCATATGCTATATGTAGCATAAATTCTAAAAATCGGATACGTGCATGTAGGGGCGATATACCAAATTCCAGAACCTCTTGATTAATTGCAGTACTAGCTGATGCATCTTCTGAAGTTTGTAGAAATTCCGATTTCTTCTTTCCGCATAATGAGCATTTCCAAGTTGAATGGGTTTCCGTTATAGCGTTGCTTACTTTTCCATCTATCATTGTCAATTGAAGCTCAAAATTTACATTAATCAAATATCCATGTATGTCTATGCAGACTGGACTCAAATTGTCTATTGAATATTTGATATCATCAACCCAATTTTTTGTGCTTGCTGCATTTTCTTTTAAATATTCGAATCTGATCGGTCTGCAAAATGCCTTTGATCCTGGAGATGTGTTAACCCACACATATTCAGTACGCTCTTTTGATGTGGATGGTTCAGAACGATTCTTTCTTAATCTTAGTGGTACTAGGGATGCCATAAAAACGCTTCTGTAGTCATTTGTGTTCTGATGAGATGTTGATTGTTTGTATTCCGGTAATCCAGATAAACCGTCACATCCCCATTTACATATTAAAGTTAAGTCCTTGTTGTCAAGTTTCTTGGCTTCTTCTTCAGACAATGTAGTAGATATCAGCCTTGATGCCGTATTTTCCAATAATTTTGATAAATCCACAGATGCACTTTCGTCTCCTATCACGTTTGTTGGTATTAAGTTTTTTTTGGTTTTTAATAACGCATTATATCCTGGTAAAATTGAGTGTCCTTTGTCTCGTAATGCCTTACAGAGTTTAATATATTTATTTTTACTCAATTTCAACTCGAGCATAAGAGCAAGTGCTTCTTCCTCCGAAAATTCTGATTGAGAAGAAGGAGTTGGTATACTCTTAATAATTCGCTTAAGACGTTTAGGAGAAGCCTCTGGGAGAATATCTGCTATTTGTTTAGCTTCAGCTGGTTGATTATTTCGTTTGAGCACTTCCTTAAAGGAATCTTTGATTTCAGTATCCGAATGAGTAGAAAGAACTTCGGATAATCGCATCTTTTTAGATCTTTCTCCGAGATCATCATAGTTTTTTAGAGGGGCTCCAGCACCAGAAGTTTTAAGCTCAATTGAGTCCTTCAGCCAGTCTTTAAATTTAGATTCAAATCTTTTTAAACAGTAATTAACCGACTTAATTTTAAGTTCAAATAACTTTACAAATTTTACGACTTTGTCTTCCTCACTATTGAGAATCATGGAGTTAGTTTGTCTTTTAGCATATCGCATGATTATTTTAATTTTTTCTTTTTTATATTAAAAAAAAAACATTTTTTATATATACCTGTATCCAAAGAATAATAAAGCAATCAATGAATTAATGTATTTTTTACCTCTAAAAATAGGTGCATATATAACTCAACCAATATGTGCGTCTCGTAAAACCTACCTGTATGGAGGTGAATAACCATATCCTTTCTGACCATTATGAAAAACCCAAGTTGTAACAATTTTTACCTATTGCATTAACTTTCACATTAAAAAACATTTTATAACCTTAACATAATTTTGCAATTTTTTCAAATACACCAATTTTAAATACCGGAAAAATGCCTTTAAATCTTATTTTAAATAAATTGTCACACTGTTACTATAAAAGTACTCTTCTAATTAAACTTTTGCTACAAATTATGGATATATTACCTTTACACTGTTATCAAAATCGGTGCCTTACTCGTACTTACTTATTTAGAATCTTTTACTAAAATTTTATTTTTTAGCTTGGAACAAAAGGCAAAATCGAATAAAATTTTTTTAAGTCATTCTTATAATGTTTTCTTTAAAAAAATAAAAAACTATTTATATCTTTTTGAAGAAAATATTTGTTTATTAGCGAAGGATCATTGTCATCTTAAAAATAGTGAAATATTTGAGTATGATAATTAACTTTATATGCACAAATTCATCACTTATATTTAAATAAACAGTGTAAAAATGCTACGGGGGCCAAACTTTTCAGAGTTTTTTAAGACTCGGTATTAATGCTTTATATACATGTTTAGTATCATTAGATCGGGAAAGACTAGGAGATTAGCACTAAGTAAAAGTTTTTTTTAAGTGCGTTACTTTTTTTACACTTTGTATCGTAAAACAAAAAAAAATTGTTTTTCTGCTTTTTTAAGGAAAATATTTTTAATCTTTGATATTCTGTGGAAATGACATGGATAAAGATATTACTATATATATATTTTGTAGTAATGTAGACCAATAAGATGTAAAAGCAATAGACTAAAAAAAATTCCCAATTTTAACTTAAAAATTCCCCAATTCCCAACTGGGGAAAAAGGTGTTTCAAAAAATGAGTTTTTTTACAAATATGGCAACACTGTCTCTATTTGCAGCGCGTTTCAGAAAAAACTTTTCTAATCAATAACAGATATATTGGAAAATATGAACATTATAATTTTTTTCAAATCGGTGCTTTGCCTTTTGAGAAATTTTTGTTTAAACTAATTTTTTTTTTTACAAATTGCCATTTTTTGGAGAGGACATGTGCGAGGACCAAAAGTCCAATTAGCAAGAAATTTGTTTTATACGCATTCTCATTATGTTTTCTTTTAAAAACTTTAAAAATCTTTTTATGTTTCTTAAGAAAATATTTTTTTATTAGTGAAAAAATATAGCTATCTTTTGGGGAAAAACTAAAAAAAAAGCGAAATTTTTTGTAAGTTTCAACTTTGAATATTTTTAACTTTTAAACAAAAGAAGATTTCTATAACTAACTTGCACAAAAATTATTCAGAATTTTATTACAAATTTAAAGAATATTCTTAAAAAATTTTTGGTCCTCAGATGCGTCCACCAGATCAAAAAAAGCTTAAAAAAAGAGGTAAAAAATCAACCTAAAAATTCCTTTTTACCCAAATATCTCGAAATCCAAAGGAGATAACCTACACATTTAAGCATATTTTTTGTAGATCTTCTCAAGGACAACTTAAGTTTAAAATTTCTTTTCAATCCATACATAAATGGATTTTTGGCGAATTTTTAAAAAAATCGAACACCCGAGGTGACCAACTTTGAAGGTCCATCAATCACTCTCCCGACCCCTCATGGACCAGTGCTTTTAAAAACCAACTCAAATACTCCTTGACTACCACCATGTCAAATTTCATTCAAATATCTCCAGTCGTTCAAAAGTTACAGAATTATTTCCAAAAAAAAGCGTCCGTAAACCACTGTGCACAGGTAACTTGATTAAGAAAAACAAAAAACACCTGCTCATAGTTGAACTTTAAATTAATAGCGGTAACATCAAACCTTTTAATTGTATAGGTCATATTAGCAAATCAAAATTAGTTACACTCATGGCTTTTGATATAAATACATGGACTTCTATTGACCAGAATTGACAGTGAGAATTGAAAGAACTCAAGATGAAATTCACATATTTCGAATTGGTGATGTTACATCTAGCTCTTCTGGCTATAGGGGTGATAACAACTACAAGAAGATTCTATAAAGAAACTGCGGTGTAATGTACCTTATAATTTTTGTTAGATTGAATATGTGAATATAAACAAGAAAGAGTGTTATATTCGGCTGTACCGAATCCTCCATCAAATTGTGTTAGATTAATAAACATATTACATGTCTCCTAGTGAATATCTAATTTAAAATATGGAACAAACAAAAAAAATTATGGACCCAAGAAAATTCAGTTAAAGTTGACAAAAATAAATATTTTTATTATTTTAGTTAAATAATTCTTTGCGAAATTTAATTAAAATTTTAATAAAAGAGTTTTAAAATATACTAAAAAAAAACCTTACCTAATTTTTATTCATAGTACCTGGTTGACCGAGCCTTGCTCGGAGCTTTATGATAAGAATTTTGAGGCAAATTTAAGTGGTTACATATATTTTATTTTATAAATTATTAAAATAAATTTAGATAAAAAACATTTTACAAATATTCAGTTAATTTTGAATTATTTTATTTATTTTGCCCGATCAACACATAGTTTACATAGTTTGTAAAGTTTACAGTTTAACTTATTTTGAATAATTTTGCCAACAGAAACCTCCGTCGGCTCATGCGCAACAACTTTGCTAAAGATTATAGGCTGATCAAATGCACAGTTTACGATTTAACTCATTTTGAGTAGTTTTCAGTGACGACACCTGTTGGAAGTTGTTCATACCTGGTAAGAAACATTCGTCTGCTTATGCGTAACAACTGCAAATGATCCTAACATGATCAAGTGCACAATTTGCAATTTAATTCACTTCTAATAATTTTCAGTGGCGCCACCTGTCTGACTTTTGTCATACCAATTAATAAACCTTCGACGGCTTATCCGCAACAACTTTGCTAAAGATCATAGCATTATTAAATGTACAGTTACTTTGAGTAAATTTCAGTGGCGCCACCTGTCGAAATATCTTCATACCAATTATGAAACCTTCGTCGGTTCATGTGCAACAACTTTGCTAAAGATCATAGCATGATCAAATACACAGTTTACGATTTAACTCACTTTGAGTAATTTTCATTAGCGCCACCTGTCGGAAATTGTTCACACCTAATAAGAACAACATGAGCCGGCGATTATGCGTTACAACTCTGCATGATCAAATGCACAGTTTACGATTTAATTAATTTTAAGTAATTTTGAGTGGCGCTATCCGTCGGAAATTTGTTTTACCAACTTAAAAACCTTCGCTAACTTATCCGCATTATTTTTTTTAAAGAGCATAACATGATCAAATGCATAGTTTACTCTTCTATAAAGAACAAACATACAGACAAACATTCATTTGCTTCCAAGTTATAACATTATTAATTTTTCCCCTTTTTATCACCTAATTTTAAAAAAGTTCCATATACATATTTGGTACTTCTTTGGTTCCAATTAAATTCGGTATATTTTATTAAAACACAGTTTATATAACTTTTTGAGATGTTTAGTTATCATTTTATCCCTTTTTTACCCATTTTGGCCCCAAAATTACAAAAGTGCCAAATACGTGTTCAATATATCTTTAACATCTATTGACTGTAGTACAAAGTTCCTTTCTATATTCTTTGGCTTAAAAAATAAGAGTGGGTTAAAAAAGTAAAAAAACTATTTTCACCCGTTTTTATCCCTTATCGGACATAGTTTAAAAAAAGTACGAAAAAAGTACCTGTCAGCTTATTTTTATAGCTGTTCAAAATGTTATTTTAATTTATTACTTATAAATCTAAAACGTTTATGAGATATAACGTTTTCGATTTTTCCCTTTTTTCTCGTTTTTACCCCCTTAGCTGATAAAGATAAATCGAGTACACTGAATTCAATGGTGATAACCGTATTTTCTTATACCCTTTACAAATAGATGAAAGGGTATTATACGTTTGCCAGGAGTTGATTTAGCCATGTCCCCCTGTCTGTCTGTTGAAATAAAGTTTGTGGAGCTTTTGGTCGAATTATACACCAGAAATTTCCCTACGCAGCATATAATTTCATTAAAATCAGTCCATAAACACCCGAGATATCGCTAAAATACTAAACTTTGATGACGAATTAAATTTTTTTTTAAATTACAGTTAAAAAAATTGTTTAATTTTCATCGAATTTTGAATTTTGGCGATAACTCTGGTGTTTATAGAGATAACCTAACACTCTTACTTGTTAGGTTATCTCTAGTTTTCGAGATTTAGCGTTTTAAAAAATTGGAGGAGGTTGCACAATAATTATTCGCGTAACTCGAAAACTGTTTATCTTCATGAACTAAGTAAAAAGATCAAAATTTGGCAAAAAAAAATATATTTCAGGAGCACAAGGTCTCCCATTTTCGGTAAAAAAAATTGTCAATGGTGATAACCGTATTTTCTTATACCCTCTACAAATAGATGAAAGGGTATTATAAGTTTGCCAGGAGTTGATTTAGCCATGTCCCCCTGTCTGTCTGTTGAAATAAAGTTTGTGGAGCTTTTGGTCAAATTATACACCAGAAATTTCCCTACGCAGCATATAATTTCATTAAAATCAGTCCATAAACACCCGAGATATACTTATTTAATATCACAAGATACAATAAAAACAAGTAAGAAAGCGCTATAGTCGGTCAAGCCGACCATACGATACCCTTCACCACTAAGGTTAAAGGTGTTATTTTTCCTGTATAAAGACAAATATTTGCTAAATTTTGCCATCAAAATTTTCATTATCTTTAGATTTACGAGCATTTTAGTGATTTTTTGTCTCATTTAGTGCGTTTTTGAAGAAGAGTTTGTATGGGAGCTATGGTCAAATGTGGACCGATTTCAACGAAATTTGGTACAGTGATTTAAGTTTACATAAGCTGTATCTGTTTTAAATTTCATGAAAAAATATTGATATTTGTGGCCAATATAGCAATTCCGGGAAGTGGGACCTATGGGAGGTACCATAAATAATGAACCGATTTTGACCAATTTCAATAGCCATGGTCCCATTATCAAAAAAATCATCTGTGCCAAATTTCATCAAATTATCTTTAGAATTGCGACCTGTAGTTTGATTACAAGGTTTACATGGGGGTCCAGCCAGCCAGCCAGCCAGACGGACGGACGGACATCGCTAAATCGACTCAGAAAGTGATTCTAAGTCTATTGGTATACTAAAAGGTGGGTCTAAGACAAATATTTCTATGCGTTACAAACATCAGCACAAACTTATAATACCCTTTCCACCTATGGTGGTGAAGGGTATAAAAATGGAGTTACTAGCTCGAACTACTAATGGCAGCGAAACCATCTTGAAGTAACATCAATTACCAACAATAAAATACTTACCCCAACTTCAAATCTTGATACATAAAAAATTCCTACGAAAAGCCTTTAATAATTTTATAACACGTTTATTAATATGTATATAAATTTTATGTAAAATAAGGTTTCCTAAGAATTTTATAAAATTCTTAGGAAATCTAATTGTCGTCAAGCGCTTGTAACTCAATTTTCTATATTCACCCATAAAAATCTAACAATTAGTATGTGGTATACCAAAACAAGGTTGATTTGCAATTTTATAATCGAAGGGCCTAAATCCAATTGTAGTTTTTGTTGTTGGTATCTCCCCCATAGCCAGAAGAGCTAGTTGCAAAATCACCAACTCGAAATATGTGAATTTCATTTTGACTTCTTTTAAATGCCACTGTCAATTCTGGTCAATACAACTCAAGAGCCAAGAGTGTAATATATTTTGAGTTCTTATTAAGCGCTATATTATTCAAGAGTTTGATGTTATCGATCTAAAGGTCAAGTGTGAGCAGGTGTGCTTTTCCTTTAATAAAGTTACCTGCGGCAAATTAGTTTTGCTACACTATGAAATTTTGTTTTTAAATATTAACGGTCTTATGTTAAAAAAAATCTTAAATATTGCTTAAAGAACACGTTAGTTACCAAATACTTTAAGGCTAACAAACGATTGTTAAAAAATAGTATCCAAAAACAGTTCTTTAACTAATGAATACGTCAAGTCAATTTTACATGTTAATGCTGGCAACATCGTCATTCTCTCTTGTCTGTCGTAAGAATATAAATTTTCCAAAAGATTTTCGGTCTTATGCTAAAAAATTTAACAACGATTGGTAAACTAAAGTTAAGCAAAATTTCTTAAAGTATTATCCTAAAACGATTATTAGCTTAACAAACCGATGTTAATCTTTTGTTAACATCAAATAATTTAAAGTAGGTGTCTACATAATTTAAAGCTACGTTAAATATTTTACTGTTTTGACAAATAATATTTTGTAAAAACTTTTAAAGAAAATATTTAAGTTTCCAGACTTATCTAATAAAAAATAATATTTATGCTAAATTTAGTAATCATATTTTTTCTAATTTGCTATTTTTCATCATATAAATAGTTTCGGGGGTGGGGAATTTATGAAATATAATTTCCATGATATTTCATACTCTATTTTACATATTTCATACTAAAACCAAACTTTTCAAAGAAATTGATAATGCAAATTCTAATTTTTAACAAAAAATTCGTGTTTTCAACAAAAAACAGACATCGGTCAATGAAATTTACAAAAAACATTATAGTGATGTATATATATTCAACATGAGTTAAAAGTACTCGATTTTTAAATAATCGGTTTAAACCCTTAGTAAAAATTTGTCTATTTATTATTTTACTGTATTATAAATGCGTTTAGTTTATGCTTTTATATAACATAAACATAATTTTACAGTAAGAAAAGAAGAAAAATGTTATTTTATATTAAAAACATATAAAACATTATTTAGAAATTCGACTACCCGGAGGAAACAATGAATAATTAATTCGTTGTTTTGTATATTTAACTATAAAGAGACAAGAGAGAATGACGATGTTGCCAGCATTAACATGTAAAATTGACTTGACGTATTCATTAGTTAAAGAACTGTTTTTGGATACTATTTTTTAACAATCGTTTGTTAGCCTTAAAGTATTTGGTAACTAACGTGTTCTTTGGTACAGTGATATAAGTTTACATAAGCAGTATTTGTTTTAAATTTCATGAAAAAATATTGATTTTTGTTGCCAATATATCAATTCAGGGAAGTGGGACCTATGGGAGGTATCATAAATAATGGACCGATTTTGACGAATTTCAATAGCCAGGATCCCATTATCAAAAAAAAATGATCTGTGCCAAATTTCATCAAATTATCTTTAGAATTGCGACCTGTAGTTTGATTACAAGGTTTACATGGGGGTCCAGCCAACCAGCCAGACGGACGGACGGACATCGCTAAATCGACTCAGAAAGTGATTCTAAGCCTATTGGTATACTAAAAGATGGGTCTAAGACAAATATTTCTATGCGTTACATACATCAGCACAAACTTATTATAATATATAATAATAATTCGTTAGTTTTTATCAAAATACGAATCCGACATCAATTTCTAAAATATTATGCATACGCTAAAGTTTAATTGCTCAAATATTAATTAGAAGTTTGAGTTTATGGCTTGGGAAAGCTTTAACCTATTTAAATTTTAACATCATTTTCGGGTCAATATTTCAATACAAAAACTTAAACAGATTTAACCCTGTAGTAAAACTGGGATCATGTGTCTCCATGTTAACACTTTGTGTAATATCAATTCAAATGTCCCCAATTTTAGTTCAGTACTGAAATATTGAATATATAGAGACTACTATTCTAGTATATATCAGGTGACATTGTCAACGAATGTGTCAACATATACAGTGGTTCAAACGTATAATCGGACATCGGTATAACACTTAGTTTAAGTGCTTTTATAACAATATCGTTTTTAACAAAAAAATTCTTTTCGATGTATTTCGCTATAAAAATTATTTTATTTGTCTATAAAACCAAAAAAGAGAAAAAACAACAATTTATTTCATAAAAAAACAAAATTATAACAAAAATAATTCATATTTTGAGATCAAACGAATAATCGGAAATAATAATAAATACAGACTTTTAAACAACTTAGAAATAAAAAAATATTTCGTAGCATATCCTTTGGATTCAGTAACATTTCTGAGTCTATTTTTCATCGAATTGACCAAATTGGCGCCCACTTCCGACGGAATATTGTTCCACTCATGTAGATACGCTGATTTTAGTTCCATTATATTGTTGTAGTTGTTTTTATACACTCTACGACCTAGTTCATCACATAAATGCTCTATAACATTTAAGTCTGAGGATTGTGGGGGAGGACTCAACAGCTTAGGGCAGTGGTGGATCAGCCAGAGCTTCGCAATAGCAAATGTTTGCTTAGGGTCATTGTCTTGGTAGAAAGCAAACTTGTTTAAAATTCCAAGTTTTTCTGCGCTCAGCTTAACATTTTGCTTTAAAATATGTACATAGACAAATTTGTCCATTTTTTCATCTATGAAATGCAAACTTCCAACACCAGCACTTGACATACAGCCCCAAACCATCACAGACCCATGTTTTAGTGCCGCACGAGTATTTGTTGGTTTAAATTCTGTGTTAGGTTTACACCAAACGAAGGTCCTTCCATGTGATCCGTGAAGATTAAATTTACTCTCATCGGTAAAAAGGACCTGTATAAGGTATAAAAATTACTTAATTTTTATAAAATATGCCGTAAATTAATAATTTACCGTATCACATAACTCTTTATTGTGTAAAGTGCGACAGTTATGGGGGAGGGTCTGTAATGGTTTGGGGCTGTATGTCAAGTGCTGGTGTTGGAAATTTGCATTTAATAGATGGAAAAATGGACAAGTTTGTCTATTTAGATATTATAAAGCAAAATGTTAAGCAGAGCGCAGAAAAACTTGGTTTTTAAACAAGTTTGCTTTCTACCAATACAATGACCCTAAGCACACATCTACCGTTGTGAAGCTCTGGCTGATGCACCATTGCCCTAAGCTGTTGAGTCCTCCCCCACAATCCTCAGACTTAAATGTCATAGAGAATTTATGGGATGAACTAGGTCGTAGAGTGTATAAAAACAGCTATAACAATATAAATGAACTAAAATCAGCGTTGTTACATGAGTGGAGCAATATTCCGTCGGAAGTGTGCGCCAATTTGGTCAATTCGATGCAAAACAGACTCAGAAATGTTATTGAATCCAAAGGGTGTGCTACGAAATAATAATTTTTTTTCTAAGTTGTTTAAAAGTCTGTATTTATTATTATGTCCGATTATTCGTTTGATCTCAAAATATGAATTATTTTTGATATTTTTTGTTTTTTTTTTATGAAATAAATTGTTGTTTTTCCTCTTTTTTGGTTTTATAGACAAATAAAATAATTTTTATAGCGAAATTCATCAAAAAGAATTTTTTATTGAAAAAGATCTTGTTATAAAAGCATTTAAACTAAGTGTTATACCGATGTCCGATTATACGTTTGAACCACTGTATGTATATCAATAGGCCCCGATTTTATCCCAATGTCTCCATTTGGACCAAAAGAACTACAAAGTCAATACTAAGTAAATAGTGGTAATGTCTACTGGTAGATTTCGTAGGATCTCTAAATGTTAAATGTCAATAGCAGATAACATTGGATGGGGCAAAATAGACAAGTAGTACTAGAGACATTGTCAATAGCAAAACAGTATTGTTTCTCTGGCGGCATTTACTGCAGGGAAGTTTTTTTGGAACACGCACACACACACATTTAGAAACTAAAACTGTATGTGAAAGGTATAAAAACTACAGTATAGTGTAAGGCGTAAATAAAATTTGCAGATTATACACATTATTTTCGTAATTCGCATTTAGAAAGAAAAACTTTGTGTGATGGGTATAAAGAAAAGTATAGTGTAAGGGAAGCCAATATTGAAGAATTTATTCGTAAGATCCGTATGACAAAATTGAACCCAGGGCCAATATTATGCAAATTACAATTCGAATGACAAACTCATTGGGTATAAATCTATATTTCTCATCGCATTTCTATTTTTTTTAATAATAAGGAAATAATAAAATTTTTACACAAACATTTTTATTGCTATATTTGTCCAATTTAAATAATAATAGAAATAATTGTACATATATAATAAAAATTAAAAAAAAAATAGATATTTTAAAGATAATCCTGTATTGTTGATCTAAAAATATATTAGCCCTGTTCACAATCCGTTGCAAGTATTTAATCCAGCATCGTAGCATTTGCAAATCGTTAAAACAAATAAAACATCTTCTATATTATTTCAATCGAATTTTTGTTTATTTGCTATACCGATTTCCAAATGCTACAAGGCTCGACTACACTAGTCACATCTCCACAATATTTTTTATTTAAGCAAATATTGTGTAACATACTTCAGGGATTTTCAAAATAATTTATTTCGCAAAAAATTTAATTTAAATTGATATATAAACATATCCATTTGTTTGCGAAACATATAGTTTAAATGAAATTCTTTTACTACCAAAAAACTTTTGACATACATATAACACTCTGATACACTAAAAAAAATCGGCAAACTCTTGGATTATAGGCCTTATTGAGTACATGACAAATTGTGCAAAAAAAATGTTCAAAAATGCTTCCAAGTTTAAGAGTTATACGCAAAAAAATGATTTTAACGAGGTTCGTGAACTTATCGACCCATAGCTCAGCCAATTTGCACCCGATTTTATTTATTTTTAACAGCAAATTTAAAATTTCATTTCATTTTTGATACATTTTTAAATCGAAAGTATTTTTTGTTAAGAATATTTACAAAAAAAAAAACAAAATTTGTCCACTTTTTTCACTTTAGTCGCTTTTTATTGCTTATTCTTATATAAAAGCTCATAAAAGTTTATTTTAATATAATAAGATAATTTAGTTCCTAATAAAACGTGGTATTAATTTTTTAGATCGGACGAAAAAACGAAAAGTTATAAAGCTTTTCATAGACCGAATAGGCTATGTGCAACGTACTAACATGGTAATACGGGATGTAAACATTCTCCCCTATCGCGAATATAATCTCCCATAGGAATCGTGTTCCCAAAACTTTTTTCTTATACGTTTTAAAGTGTAAAAATGTTTTGGAATCACGATAGCGATGGGAGATGATATTCGCGAAAAATTTTTGTAAGAAAAATTTTTGTAAGAAAATTTTCTATAGAACAATTTTTGATAAAAAATTGTCTAACAAAAATTTTTTGACAAAAACACTTTCTGTAGAAAATTTTTGATGAAAACACTTTCTATAGAAAAATTTGTGCTAAAAATATTTTTCTATGGAAAAATTTTTGCTAAAAACATTTTTCTATAGAAAAATTTTTGCTAAAAATATTTTTCTATAGAAAAATTTTTGCTAAGAATATTTTTCTATAGAAAAATTTTTGCTAAGAATATTTTTCTACAGAAAAATTTTTGCTAAAAATATTTTTCGATAGAAAAATTTTTGCTAAAAATATTTTTCTATAGAAAAATTTGTGCTAAAAATATTTTTCTATAGAAAAATTTTTGATAAAAATATTTTTCTTTAGAAAAATTTTTGCTAAAAAAATTTTTCTATAGAAAAATTTTTGCTAAAAATATTTTTCTATAGAAAAATTTTTGCTAAAAATATTTTTCTATAGAAAAATTTTTGCTAAAAATATTTTTCTATAGAAAAATTTTTGCTAAAAACATTTTTCTAAAGACAAATTTTTGCTAAAAATATTTTTCTATAGGAAAATTTTTGCTAAGAATATTTTTCTACAGAAAAATTTTTGCTAAAAATATTTTTCAATAGAAAAATTTTTGCTAAAAAATTTTTTCTATAGAAAAATTTTTGCTAAAAAAATTTTCTATATAAAAATTTTTGCTAAAAATATTTTTCTATAGAAACCTTTTTGCTAAAAATATTTTTCTATAGAAAAATTTTTGCTAAAAATATTTTTTTTTTAGAAAAATTTTTGCTATAAATATTTTTCTATAGAAAAATTTTTGCTAAAAATATTTTTCTATAGAAAAGTTTTTGCTAAAAAAATTTTTCTATATAAAAATTTTTGCTAAAAATATTTTTCTATAGAAAAATTTTTGCTAAAAATATTTTTCTATAGAAAAGTTTTTGCTAAAAAAATTTTTCTATATAAAAATTTTTGCTAAAAATATTTTTCTACAGAAAAATGTTTGCTAAAAATATTTTTCTATAGAAAAATTTTTGCTAAAAATATTTTTCTATGGAAAAATTTTTGCTAAAAATATTTTTTTGGATAAAAAAATTTTCTTTAGAAAAAATTTATATAAAGATATAAAAATTTTTGATAAAGGAATTTTTTATAGAAAAATTTTGGATAGACAAATTTTCTATAGAAAAATTTTTGATGAAAAAAATTTCTGTAGAAATTTTTAAATTTCTTATTTTTGAAAAAAAAAAAATGTTCGGTTGAGATGTTAATATCTCTTAAACCGTTGATCACCCAAAAAAGTCAAGTTGGCACGACTTAAGGGCAATTTTGTTCTTAATCCATTCTCGTTCTTTTCAATAAAATTAGATAAGGCGTTTTCATTATATTGTAATATAATTACTACAATATTTTCAAAATTTTAGAAAATATTAGAAATAAAAAATCGATGAAATATTTAGAATTTCTGGGGTTTTTGTCCTTAGGGGACCAATGTAACGTTGGCTGTTGACCAGTGCTACTTGCAGAGGATTGTGATGAACAGGTCTATTATATCATCTCTTATATCAAAGTAAAAATAAGTAATAAATTTCAGTTTAAAAATTATTTGAAATTTTTGTTTTTATTATTTAATTTTATTTATAAATTTAAACAAACAAAAATATGTATATGTATATATAGAGATATAAATATAAATATTGTATATGTATTGTATGTATGTATTGTATGTGTATGTATATGAATTTTTTAAATGTATTTAAATGTATGTAAAGGTAAATGTAAATTTATGTAAATGTAAGTGATTTCTTTCATTCTTTCTTTAATGTATTTTTTTTTTACTTTTTTTGTATATAAAATTAATAAATGAATGATTTTTCTTTTTCAGTTATTTTTGTTTTTAATTTAATTAATTTATAATAATATTTTCATATAATAGTATTTGTTTAAATCATTTGCATCATTTTCATTAATTAAATAAGTTTTACTTTTACGATTTCGTTTACTTAAAAAATAATTAAATTTTAATGTTTAACACCAACTTATTTTTATATAAAAATTTTAAACTTTTATTTTAAATAATTTTTTAATTTTTTATGTTTCTTTTGTTTTAAATTTTCTTTTTTGTTTTTGTTTAATAATAATAATAATTTTATAAATTTATTTTAAAATAATAATTAATAAAAATCATTTAATTATAAATAATAATATAAAAAAAAATGTTTTGTTAAAAAGAAATAGCATTTTTTCATGAATGATTTTTTTTCGGGTTTTATTTACTAATTTTGAAATTTGTTTAAATTTATTAGCAATCAATCTGTTTTTTTTTTCTTCAGTTTATTATTATAACATTATCATTACGTTCACTATTATTATTATTATTATTATTATTATTATTATTATTATTATTATTATTATTTAATTAATATTATTAATAATATCTGCTTTTCTTTTCTTGTAATCAATCCTCTTCCTATTCATTTTCTGCTTTTTATTTTTGTTTTTAGGGTTTATATCTTGTAAATTTAATTAAGTGAATTTCATTTACTTAATTTACTAATTACTCTAATTAGCGCTCCATTCTCCTCCTTAAGGCGTAAATTTTCCGCTTTGTAAGCATCCAATTGCTAAATTCGTAGAAGAAAGAAAAAAATAGAAAAAGAAAATTTAGTTATAGAGATTTAAACAATTTTTCTAAAAAAAAACTATTTATAGTAAAAAACTCAATACATTCCAAAAATTATTTAAATGTTTTATTTTATAAGCAGCTTTTATTATTTTAACAATGATTTGGGCTAGGAAATTATATTAAACAATTGCAATATATAGACAGACGATGTGATTCATAAACCAGTAGCTGACATTTTGTATTAAACCTAAGAGATGCTGCACAGTGGTTCATTTTAATATTTTGTGAAAATACTATTTTTCTTTTTTTTTTTTCAAAAAATATCTCAATAATATTTTACAGATCGCTGTTACTTAAGAAAGCAACGGACACCTTAAATTGATTGAATCTTGATTCATAACAAGCAAAAAAAAATCTCACATACAAGATTTAAACTAAATTTGTATTACGATGACAGGTCAATAAGTCCCAGTTTTGAAATGACATCACTCACTGTCCCTTGCAATATACAACTGTCAATTAATTGCTCGAATGTGTGTTTCAACCGAACTTTAGTTGTTTGGTCTATTGGCAACGCAACCAGTAAATAAGTAAATAAGTATTGTATAAAGAGGGCTCTAAATAAAATTTGTGGTTGGATTTTCTTAAATAAAAATCAAACCTTTTAATATAAAAACTCTACAAAATACGCAAATATAATGACATATTATACAAAATCATTTAGCATTAAAATGTTTACTTAGTACTCGGGTTTTGCAAAATTATCGACTTTTTTCGGAAACCCTCCCATTAAAGATTTTACAGTTGCTTCTGATAACTTTTTGGAGCATGTGTTCCACCTGCGCTTAAAATCGGACATGTTCTTGGAAATCTTTCCTGTGTTCTTAAATTCCTTTTTTACCAGAGCCCAATACCTTTCCACAGGCCGAAGTTCTGGACAGTTAGGTGGATTTGCCTCTCGTGGTACAAAAATGACATTATTCTTTGAGTACCACTCAAGTGCCTTTTTTCCATAATGGCATGATGCCAAATCGGGCCAAAAAAATGTAGGCACTCTGTGCTCTCTTAAAAAGGGTAACAACCGTTTTTGTAGGCACTCCCTTATATAAATTTCTGTGTTTATTGTGCCAGATGCCACAAATACTTTACTTCTTTTGCCACAACTGCAAATAGCTTGCCACACGAGAAACTTCTTAGGGAATTTTGTTTGTTTTTTTGTGCGAAACTCTTGCCGAACATTGCCCCGTTTATCAGCAACATAAAAATCTTGACCAGGAAGTTGAGAAAAGTCTGCCAGTACGTATGTTTCATCATCCATCACACAACAGGTGTATTTTTTTATAAAATCAGACTTCAATTTTTTCGCTCGTTTTTTTGCTTCTAAGTTCGTTATAGCATTGCGATTTGGAACCTTTTGGACTTTGTATGTGTTCAGTCCAGCATAAGCTTTGATTCTATGTGCAATATTCGTAGAACATTTCACCGTACGAGCTGCTTTTCTTAAAGAAGTGTTAGGCGCTCTTCGAAAGAGTCGCTTGACTTCTTTTGCCTTACCAATATCTGTAGGACCTTTTTTCCTCCCTGATCAAGGTTTTCTTTCAATGCTCAGGTTTTCCTTATATCGTCTGATGGCATTAGAAACCGTTCGAGGGTCAACTTTCAAATTTTTAGCTATTTTTTTAAAAGTCCATGACGGATTTTTTTGAAAAGTTTTAATTATATTTTCACGAACTTTTTTTTCGCAGTCCATTTTGATTGAAATAACTATTGAAAATTAATAATTTCTAAAAAAAATAGTATCTGACATATCTATAGAAACTAATTTGATCACAAAATAATTATTTCTTGCACTATGGATAAATTTTGTCTAAAATAGTAAATGCATATTTTTTGTAGAACACTCTTTAGAACCAAAAGTTAGTTTTTAAAAGAAAAGAAAATTTTTTTGGATAAAATATTTGTTACTTATAATAAGGTAAGTGTTTTTGTCACGTTTACTATAACTGACTATATGATTGAAATTGTTACTCCAAAAAGGATAATGTCGGAGGTAGACCTAAAAAGATGTTCCAAGATTTGAGCGATAAGTCTAAATATAACAGAGTAAAGAACTTAGTACAAGATTATACAATAGAACAATTAGAATATGCTTTAAAACTAAAGAAAAAAAAGGTAAATACCCCGAACCCAAGAGATAAAGAATCAAACATAACCTCAATAAAAGCCTTAGCTTTAATGGAAGATCTCAATTTATCACATAATAAATATAACATTTTAAAAAAGTACTATAGTAAGGAAGTTAGTTATTATCCTGCTTTGTGCACCGTTCGGCAGCAACGCAACAACTTACTTCCGGGACCCATACATGTAACTGATACAACGGCAAAGGCCTCTTTAAGGAACCTACTATATAAAACTACAATTAGTTTGCTGACTTTAATAGAAGTTAATAGTAAAATGAATAACATAACTATCGTGCTAAAGTGGGGTATGGATGGTAGTGGCGGCCATAGTATGTACAAGCAAAAATTTAAAAATTAAGATTCGATCGACGAAAATTTGTTTGTAGTAGCATTTGTTCCACTTGAGTAAGTTTAGAAATTGTTTATGTTTTTAGAAATTATTTACGTTTATATTTTATATTAATAATTTATTATTTACAAACGAAAGTGGAAAAAAGTTGTGGGTAAACCTAAGGCCATCTTCAACTACACCATTTTCAATTGTAATTGAGAAATTTTCAAATTGAATTGAGAATTTTTCAATTGAAATTGAGAATTTTCAATTGAAATTGAGAAATATTCAATTGGAATTGAGAATTTTCAATTGAAATTGAGAAATTTTCAATTGAAATTGAGACTTTTCAATTGAAATAGAGAAATATTCAATTGAAATTGAGAATTTTCAGTTGAAAATGAGAAATTTTCAATTTAAATTGAGAAATTTTCAATTGAAATTGAGAATTTTTCAATTGAAAATGAGAATTTGTAAATTGAAATTGAGAAAATCCCAATTGGAAATGAGAAATTTTCAATTGAAATTGAGAATTTGTAAATTTAAATTGAGAATTTTTCAATTGAAATTGAGAAAAGCTCAATTGAAAATGAGGTTGGTTTTTTTAATTGAAATTGAGAAATTTTCAATTGGAATTGAGAAATTTTCAAATGAAAATGAGAAATTTTCAATTGAAAATGAGAAATTTTCAATTTAAAATGAGAAATTTTCAATTGAAATTGAGAAAACCTCAATTGAAAATGAGGTTGAAATTCCACTTGGGGTGTTCTCAATTTCAATTGAAAAATTCTCAATTTAAATTTAAAATTTCTCATTTTCAATTGAAAATTTCTCAATTTCAATTGAAAATTTTTCATTTTCAATTGAAAAATTCTCATTTTCAATTGAAAAATTCTCATTTTCTATTGAAAACTTCTCAATTTCAATTAAAAAATTCAACCTCATTTTCAATTGTGCTTTTCTCAATTTCAATTGAAAAATTCTCAATTTCAATTTAAAAATTCTCAATTTCAATTGAAAATTTCTCATTTTCAATTGGGCTTTTCTCAATTTCAATTCAAAGATTCCCAATTTCAATTGAAAATTTCTCAATTTGAACTGAATGTTTCTCATTTTCAATTAGGGTTTTCTAAATTTTAATTGAAAATTCTCAATTTCAATTGAAAATTTCTCAATTTCAATTGAAAATTTCTCAATTTCAAATGAAAATTCTCAATTTCAATTGAAAATTTCTCATTTTCAATTGAAAATTCTCAATTTCAATTGAAAATTTCTCAATTTCAATTGAATATTCTCAATTTCAATTGAATATTTCTCAATTTCAATTGAAAATGGTGTAGTTATTGTAGACCGATGATGCTTTTGTTTGAAAAAGAAAATCCAGCCACAGTAAAAAGGGTTTTCGAAGACTTCAAATATGAAATTAAAGACACTGCGTTAGATGAAATTGATTTCAATGGGTCTCGAATGAAGGTAAACTACGTCATGCATTGTACTATGATCTATGGTGCTGTAGCAAAAGTTCTCACAAATACAAGCTGTGGTTCAAAATGTTTTATATGCCAATCTAAACCAACTGAAATGAATAATATAAGTATTGCAAAAACACCAGATTATAGTAATTATAAATATGGAATTTCTTCGCTGCATTGCCTGTTATGATGTTTCGAGTGCTTATTGCACATTTCATACCGACTTACCATTAAAACATATATATATGTATATATATATATATATATACATATATATATATATATATATATATATATATATATATATATATATATATATATACATATATATATATATATATATATATATATATATATATATATATACATATATATATATATATATATATATATACATATATATATATATATATATATATATATATATACATATATATATATATATATATATATATATATATATTATATGTATATACAATTATTGCTCGTTTAAGAATATAAGATACGGAAATTACACAACGTATTTGGCTCCTGGTGGTATGACTCGACTATCACAGTTTTAGAGCTTAGCCATTTAATTTTTTTCTTAAGTTCAAATTCGTACCAGTAAAGAACCAACTCTGGGACTATGACTAAATCATCGAAAGCCACAAGTTGAAGTGCATTTACATTAAATAATTGTTGCTCATACAAATAGAAATCAGTAGCTCTCCTATATTAGATCCGGAAGCAACTTCAATATACATAAATCTCAAGAAAATGTTTTGTATGGCGCCAAAAATTTTGGTTGGTACAAATTAAGCCTACAGAGGCTTAGGTTCATGCATTATACAGTAGAGTGGTTCGAAAAAAAAGTTGAGTCAGGCACCCCCTAGGATTAAAGATAATGTAAAAATAATTCTAAAAAATTTTTTTTTATTTTTTTACCACGCCTACAAATACCGCCCTTTTCGTATTTTGTTAACTATGTCGCCATCTTTAGTCCATAACACTTAATATATCGCTGTTCACGGCTGTATAAGGGCTACATTTCTCACTTTGTTAGTTTCTTACTACCACGTCAATTTCTAGTCATCATTATTTTCAAAATTCGATTCTTACCCACCCTAATCAAATCGAGTACAAATCTAGTTTTTTTTTTTTTTAAATTATGACTATAAATTGACGTGGTAGTAAAAAACTATCAAAGAGAGAAATGTAGCCCTTACAGAGCCGCGAACACCGATATATAAGATGTTATGATGGCGACACAGTGAACAAAATACTAAATTTATAGGCGTGGTAAAAAATATTTTTTTTTTAGAATTGTATTAACATTACCTTTGATCCTAGTGACTGACGCAACTTTTTTTTTTGTATGGAAGGCGAACCGCTCTATTATAGAGTAGGGTGAAGTGAAAAACAACTCGAATTTTCTGGGGCAAATTACAATAACTAAAAAACTAAGGCATGGATTTTTAGTATTTATAACTCTAATGAAAGCTAATTTAGTTGTCTTCTACATTTAATTATTGGTTTAGCCAAAAACATATCTGTATTGGTTGAAATTTACCAAAAATGAAAGCTAATTTAGTTGTCTTCTACATTTAATTATTGGTTTAGCCAAAAACATATCTGTATTAGTAGAAATTTACCAAAAACCGAAAAAAATCCCATTTTCCCCATACAAATGGGTCCTAGAAATAAAGGTCCTGTGCGCCACCTCAGGACATTGGCCTAGGAAGACAAAATTTTTTTTCTGAGCACCTTAGGATGTAGAGCATCGATTTTAACCCAAGCGTATCGAATTTCAATAAGTTTTTTTCGCTCCACCCTATTGCACAGTCATCCTTTTAAAATTTCAGACTTACTAAAGTATTTCTTTAAAAAATTATATTTTATCGAAGAACATTATTAAACCTTTGCAAAGATATGAAGAATTTTCTTTCTAATAATATAAAGGTTTTTGTACATTTTTAACCTAAAATCAAAATGTCAGCCTTTACTGTTTATAGCGTATAAATGTTAAAATATATATAATATGTATATCACAAGATATCTTGTGCAGCATTTATAAATTTATGATATAATAAAAAAATAAGTATTTATTGAAATATGAATTTTTAAACGCATATTTTCAAAGATAAACAATATTTTAAAGCCATATTTTGCTTAAGTATTATTTCATCGTGTCATATCACATTCAAAAATTTTTTTATTTAAAAAATAAATATATTTATTAAACACATCAATTGCAGTAATAAATTTCATAAAATTAAAAAAAAAACACATCATGCTAAAATATCATGCAAACACATAAAAAAAATTAATTGAAATAATAAGAAAAATTTTGAAATTTGTTATTTTGCTTAAAATTCTCTGAAAAAAAGAAAGAAATTTGATATAGTTATGAAGTTGTTATGTCAACGATAGATAGATATATGATCATTATAATACATCATGATATCGGGTGTTTTTTATTGAGGTATAGAACTTTAAGTTGGCATCACTTTTTTAACTGGCGGCCATTTTGTCAGCTGTCAAGTGATTAATATTTAGTTTGGTTTGCCATTTCATCATGAACTGGTTGACAAAAGAACAACGCTTGCAAATCGTGCAAATTTATTTCGAAAATAATGGTTCAGTTCGCGAAGTTTACCGCAAGCTCCGTCCATTTTATGGTCGACATAATCGTCCATCAGAGCAATTAATTCGGTTAACCATGGATCGTTTTCGCACTACGTTTACTCTATGTGATAATACGCATCCGCAGCGACGTCAAACAGTGCGCACCGAAGAAACAATTGCCGCTGTGGAGCAAAGTGTTGAAGAGGACCCGAATGAATCGATTCGCCACCGTGCACAGCAATTGGAGCTTTGTCCATCAACTGTATGGAAGATTTTGCGCAAAGATCTTGGCTTGCGACCTTACAAGATCCAGCTTCTGCAAGAATTAAAGCCGCGAGGCCATGCAATGCGTCGTGATTTTGGTGTATGGGCCGAAAATGAGATTGATCTCGATGCTGATTTTCATCGCAAAATTTTGTTCAGTGATGAGGCTCATTTTTGGTTGAATGGCTACGTCAACAAGCAAAATTGCCGCATTTGGAGTGAAGAGAATCCACATGGGACCCTTGAGACGCCATTACATCCACAAAAACTGACTGTTTGGTGTGCTCTATGGGCTGGTGGAGTCATTGGGCCATACTTCTTCCGAAATAATGCTGGAGAGTCAGTTACCATAAATGGAGACCGGTATAGAGCCATGATAACCGACTATTTTGTTCCCCAATTGGATGGCATGAATGTGGATGAGTTGTGGTTCCAACAAGACGGCGCTACATGCCACACAGCGCACGTCACAATTGATTTATTGAAGGAAACATTCGATGAGCGCATAATTTCGCGGAATGGACCTGTCAATTGGCCACCAAGATCGTGCGATTTGACACCACTGGATTATTTTCTTTGGGGATATGTGAAGTCGCTCGTCTACGCCAACAAACTAGAAAATTAGGGGACTTGAAAGCCAACATTCGTGGCGTTATTGCCAACAAACGGCCCCATATGCTCGAAAAAGTAGTTGAAAATTGGACCTGTAGAATTGGCTTTATTCGAGCCAGCCGCGGCGGCCACATGCCCGAAATCATATTTAAACATTAATGGCATAAAATTATCCTTCCAATAAAGCTAAATTGATGGACATTAAAACGATTTTCTTGTGTTTTATTTCAATTCGAAGTTCTATACCTCTAAAAAAAACACCCATTACAACACAATGTGCCGAGATGTAAAATGTATGTATAAATATGTTTTGTGAATTGTGAGAATAAAATGTTACAAGGTGTGTGTGAATGAAGAACGATTTAAAACCTAATGATTTCAAAATTTAAGGAAAGATAAATATTTCCGTATTTTAATCTACCAGAAATTCGCAGCCGGATTCGTTATATAATGTAAAAATAACGTCACTTTGTTGGCGAGTAGGTAGTATGGTTTGGTAACGCAAACATATTTTTGTTCTATCAAACATAATAAAAACAAATCCAAATTTAATTCCCTTTTCAAAACTGGCTCAAGCATTAAAATCGGTTCACCCATTCTATTTTTATAGAACTTTTTATAAAAGTATTACGTTACAAGTGAACCTCCACGGTCCTTCGAATCTTTAAAATCGATTTTCTCAAAATTCTGACGTGCTACAGCAAAACGCCGAGACACGTATTTCTTTATTTTAAACCTATTTTCATAGTCTGTTAACATTACTCATGTGTACTCAAAAAAAAATTGATTTTGTCGTACTGTGTTATGATATGATATTTTCTCAAGTATTTTTGGACAAAAGTTTTTTACTTAAATTTTGTAATTTCCGAGATATTATGACTTGAAGAACATAGAAGAATATATAGAAGGTCGTCAGCTGATCCACTAAAATTTAGTATTCTACTAAATCACACGTACACGAAATAAAAGCTTTTTTAACAAACAGAAAAGCTTTTTGCACTCAAAATTTTGTTTGAATAATTCCGCGAAATTTTGAATGAAACGCACTGTTGTAAATTGCACACATAAAATGTTATTTTTTTTTAATATTTTAACATTATTTTAATGTAGAAACACTTTTTATTTTTTACAAACTGAAAATTTTTTTATTTTGTTTTCTTTCGACATTCTATTTTTTTGGTATTAAAAAAATGAATGAAATTTATAATAAAAGATTGTTTATACATTTTAATTATCCTAAAATCACGTTAAACTCATTCTATACCTTAAAAGATGAATTTCTTAAGAATATATCCTAAAATTACTGAAAAAATCTTGAAGAAAATTTGCGTGCCATCATATCATACTTTTTTGTGCAACTGTTTGTATTCATTAAGAAAAGTAAAAGCTCTTTTTAAGCTTACCGATACCATATTACTGATCCGTACTTTTGACATGTCGCAAGTGTACTTTGACATTTCGTTGACTTTCTAGGTAATTATTTATTCTATGTTGAAGAATTATATTGTCGGTTTCATGTAGAAATGCCCTAACTGAAACTTTTTCGAAATTGATTTTTTTCTACTTAAAACATGCCACATCGAAAGCTTTCCAATAAAAAAAAAAAAACTGCAATTATCTAAAGATTTTATATAAAACTTTCGATTTCGAAAGGTTTCCTATAGTAAACTCTCGATATTGAAAGATTTCTTATATAAAACTTTTATATAGAAATCTTTGAATATCAAAAGCTTTTCAATAGGCAACTTTTAATGTGAAAAGCTTTCAATTAAATCATTAAATGTCGAAAGTATTCCAATAAAAAATATTTCCTATGTTTAAAATTTTGTCGTCCTTCCTAAAGGTTAATTATAACATCCAAAGCTTTCTAATAAAAACATTCTTTATCGAAAGCTTTAGATATATAACAGTTAATATCTAAGGATTTGCTATATAAAACTTTGGATGTCTAAATGCTTCTATAATAAACTTTCGATATCGAAAGATTTTCAAAGCTTTCCTATAGAAAACTTTCGCTATCGAAAGCTTTTCTATAGAATACATTCACCATGAAAAACTTTAATTAAAATCATTTGTTTTTAATGCTACGGAAAAAAGCCCTAACTTACATTTGTGCTCTAAAATAAGACTACAAAAAGCCCAATCTCAATTTAGTTTTTTATATATTTAAATATAAAATAAGTTTTGAAAACCAAATACGTCCTTCATTTTAATAATAACCTGCATTTAAAAAAACTTAAAAATATTTGAATTACAATTTTAAATCTGTTTTTTTCCTTCTTCTGAAAAGTTTCAAATTAGGGCCTTTTTAAATGAGACCTAGTAACGGAAATATCGCTGCCGTTCACACGTCCGTAACAATCGATCCAAATTCTGTGGTGTTCTTAAAAACTATGCATCGCCAAGACCACTTTATAGCGAATTTTGAGTTAAGATATGGTTTATACCCATACAAGATCAAGCGGACAAAAGCATTGAAGTCGATGGATCATTTAAAGATGGATGGATGGATGGATCTTCAGTAACGATATTAATTTTGGCTCAATGCGTTATTGGACTGGTTAAAATCCACATGCTCTTCATGAATTACAACTTCATCTTCAAAAATAACTGTTTGGTGGGGTTTGAATGCTGGCGGCATTATTTGTCCATATTTATTCGTCGACAATAACGATTGTCACGTTACTATGAATGACGTTTGTCATCGCGCCATGTTTGTTGTTTTTTTGTGGGCCGAATTGGAAAACATTGATTTGGACATGTGGTTTCAATAGGATGGTGCCATAAGCCACAAATCACACGTTACAATCGATTTAACGCCTTTAACCAGGGACCGAAAATAACTGTTATTTTTGAATTTTTATTTAAAAAAGCAACCGCAAGGAAATGTCGGAGAATAAAACCAAGTATACCATTTTGATAGTCTTAGGCGAAATTTTCATAAAAATGCGATGATTTTTAAAAATCTGATTTTTATTTTTTGAAAAAAAATAACAGTTATTTTTTGATTTTAATAAAAGTTATTTTTGTGTTTGCAGCCCTAATTATGATTGCGAAACTCAACTCCATTAATTTTTGAGCATATGCAAATTATTTTCACTGAAAAATTTTCTTTGTTTGACAAAAATTTTCAATAAATTTATCATGAATTTAAGCATATGTAACTTTTATTTCTGCTCGAAAAAAGTTAAAAAATAACTTTTATTTCTGCTCGAAAAAATAAAAGTCAAAAAATAACTTTTATTCATGCTCAGAATAATAAAAGTCAAAAATAACTGTTGCTTTTGCTCGAAAAAATAAAAGTTAAAAAATAACTTTTAGTTTTGCTTGAAAAAATAAAAGTCAGAAATAACTGTTATTTTTTATCGAAAAAATAAAAGTCAAAAAATAACTTTTATTTCTGCTAGAAAAAATAAAAGTCAAAAAATAAATTTTATTTTCTGACTTTAACGATAAAAGTTATACAAGTTACGGTCCCTGCCTTTAACTTTTTTCTTCGGGGTTACCTTAAAACATGAACCGCCGTGGTATCAGCCTAGCATACCAGAGGTCCCAAGTTCGATCCACAGCCAGACCCACTTGAAAAAAAAAAAAAATAATTTTCAAAAAAGTGGCGGTTCACCTCATA